>CM049407.1:30270000-30870000 GCA_026929865.2 Hyperoplus lanceolatus | reverse complement strand
CAGCTCGCAGGCTGCTGCCTGAGCCTGTTCTGTTGTCTCCTACTACTAGTTAAGTATCTCCCCCTGCTGGTAGGATGTTAAATTGCTGCCCATACAGTCTTTGGTGCTGCCACATAGTGAAACTAATTGCTGTGCTGCCGGACTCACACTGCGCAACACAACGGCTATGTGATCGATAACAATTTCACGTGATCGACAATATTCTTAAAGAGCAATGATCGATTAATCGATTAATTATGCCCATCCCTAATGTGTACACTAGTTAGTGCACTCTGCTCAACCAGACATACGTGCACTATTAGAAAACAAACGGGTTCCACAGTAGTAGTGTTGTGTCACCACTATAGCGGTCCTCTAATAACATGGATGAATGGCCAGATATAACTGATCATTAACTGAGACTACAGCTCATCCTACAGCTCATTTCTTTGTGGACTCTTTCCTGTTGTGGAGAAGAGCTAAGTGACACAAATGTAAATCAAACTTTAAATGGGATTAAAATGCAGAGGCATAAAGCTACAGCATAGCGTGGGTGTGTGCTTGAGAGAGAGAGAGAGAGAGAGAGAGAGAGAGAGGAGCCTGAGGCTACATAAGCTGACAGGCTGCTAGCTATTGACCCTAGTGGTTGGCCCTGTTCTCAGCAAAGTAACATTGACAAGGAGAGGTGAGGACATGTTGCCTACTCTGCATTTTACCTTCAGGTTGATGTTGTCACAAGGTGGATGGGCCATGAACCCAAACACGCCTCCATCTCTACGCTGACCCTGTCTTCCTAATCCTCTCCATTCTTTTTCTATTCTACATACTACAGCTGATCATACTAAGGCTTTAGTTAGCATGCAGTAAGCTTACATTAGGGACATATTTTTACTTATTTATTTATTTCATTATGACATTGCGCCTTGATCTTGCCTCTTGCTTTCATATCCGTCTCATCGCCGGTTGTTTTCATACGGAGGCTCCGTCAAAGTGACATCACTTCTGCTGAGAACTGGATTGTGGGTCAGAATCGCCCAAATAGCATGCTGATTTCAATACTAAAAATCTCAACCCGATCTGGTAGACATCCGGGTATTATTAAGTATGCTTAATCTGACTATGAGAATTTGGACATCCTAAATCTTTATCTACTATACTAAATAGTATGGGGATTGGAACAAGGAGAGTTGTGCTGTGGCTTGTTGTCACATACACTATCATATGCAGGTGCACACACACACACACATGCTGTCACCTGCAGTGGACATAGTATCCCTGGTTGTGTATTCTCCTCTGGTTGCAGCAGGACGTTGAAGTTAACGGGAGGAGAGTAGCCACCTGCATGTCAGCCACTAAACCAACTCTTTGTGACTAGACCCCGCCTACAATCTCCAACAACAGCCAATCAATGGCACCCAGGATTACCTGAAAGGCCCAGTAGCCAATCCACTCCATCTTTAACCACTTTACCATCCGACAATCAGTTGTCACTCTTTGAAGTTGTGTTACTCGTAAACCCCTATGCATACCGCAATCTAGCTCTGCCTTTTTACTTATCTGCTCCACAAGATAACCTTGGGCAACTCATAAATCTGTATTCAGTGTTGGATTAACAGAGGCGGGTTGCCCTTTATCTCCCTGTGCTCCTCAAGCCTCTCACCTTCTTTCTTTGACCTCATCTTCCAAACAAATAAATCTGCTAATATGAGCATAGTGTGTAACAGCCCCTCAGTGCCTGGAATTCACTTTCACCTTTTTAAAAGGTGCATTCAAAATGTCATCCCTCTGTGACATTTACTGTGTTGTATGAATGTGTGTGTGTAGATACAGAGCACACCAATGAGTTAGGATGTGTGCAGCCTTGGCCCCCACCACCCCTACCATCTGTCCATCAGTGCTCCTTTCATTTCAGCTGTCCCGCTCTCTGCCCTGACCCCATGTGTGTTTATTAGATTAATAGGAGCACTCAGTCCTGTCAGTCTCCTGTTAATCCCCCCCTCCTCACACCTGCCTCTGATCCGGAGAGGCCCCAATCCTGGTTTTTGTAGTTACAGAAGCCACGATGTCAGCTTTCTGTCAGTAAACACAATGTACAGACTTGGATTATGTCCTGAGACCTTTTCTACCCAAACATCACCCCCTCATGGTCTCTCTCTCTTGCCCTGCCCCTCTCTCCCTTCTCCCTGGCGGGCTGACTGTGTGTCTGGGCTCCACTAGAGTCTGTTTTCAATTTGGAGCACTGTTTGTTTTTCAATCCCCCATCTCATCTCCTGCCAACACTGAGACTGAGCGAGTGTTTGCAGACGTTTGGCTTTAAGACAGCCAGCTTTGCCTCCATCCTTAACCCTGTGCGTGCGTGCGTGCGTGCGTGCGTGCGTGCGTGCGTGTGTGTGTGTTCGTGTGGTGTCACACAGCCCCATTCTCTCTCTCTCCTGAGTGACGGCTCCTGTAATGACAGCAGCTGTATCAATGACTCTGATTACTGCTCTCATTATGCTGATGAGCCAGGGAGGAAATCAACTTTAGGAACACACAAGAACACACACAGGCACACAACACGGAGGATTGAAAGAGAACAGGGTTGTAGTCAGGAGAACTCTGTTGTTCCAAAGCCAATGTGACCACCTGGTACTGTCTGCTATAGTTCACCTCCCCCAATCACTCTCCTCCATTCCTTCTCTCTGCACAGTGAAGCCATCCAGGCCCAGGTGCTACGCCGAAGGCCCCACACTGGAAGGCAAAGACGTGGTGCTGAAATGTCTATCTCACGAGGGCACTAGTCCCCTGCACTACACCTGGGAGAAGACCAGTGACAACAAGATACTGCCCGCCTCCGCCGTGTTGGGTAATAATGGACCCTTTCATAGCCCCCCAAACTGTCCAAAAGTCCTCCACACAGGTCCCCTCTTCATCAATGTGTTTGCCCTCTCTCCAGATCCTGTGGGAGGCACCATTAATGTGAAGAACGCATCTGCCAGTGCATCTGGCACCTACCGCTGCACTGCCAGAAACCGGGTTGGCATGGAGGAGTGTATACTGCATCTCAATGTGACACCTCGTAAGTACCCATCTAACTTTGAGTTGTACCCGTACCGTTTGTAACAGGACAGCCAGTGTCCATTTGACCAACATATTCATATTAACATTGAGAAGTTAAGAGTGTAGTGTCATGCTAGCAGCTCTGTAAAGCTGTATTTAGCTTCAATGACCTAAAACATTTCCATTAGGAGTAACACGCTGCGGTTTCAGGTGGTATGTGTGTTCAAAAACACATACGCCAATCCAACAACTTAAACTTACTGCAAAGATGAAGAGAAAATGTGTTGCAGAAAGCCAAAACAAAAGATGATACTGATCTTCAGTATCACTTAAAACATGATAAAGCCGTATCACGTTTTTCCATTGGCATGTTTTATCTATTTCAAGTGCCATGGTGCTATTTCATTTACATTGATCCACCCTCACTTCACAGAATCTGAAGTATATAAGTATATATATATATATATAACGTTTCTGAATGTTTTGAAAGCAAAAAATAAATAAGAGCTATATGCGTCATTTGCCACCGTCAAAAGGCTTAAAAATTAGCGTTTTTTATTTATTTCTTTTAATTTAGCGAAGTTGGAGCTGAATAAAAGCCCAACATTCTCCATGGCATGCTCACTAGCGCCCCCTATAACCTGCGCTGTTTATACCTGTTGAGTGAAACTTGTAAATTTACTTTCAAAGTGATGAGCTGTGAGAAGGTTGTAGATGCTATGAAGTGGTCACTCAATGGTCATGAGTCCTAAGCAGTCAAAGCCATGGGCCAAGCATCACTCTGCCGTCGCTATACCCACCACTATATTCTGAGCTCTTTGTTTGCCCTTAGTTGTTTTGAAGGTATTGCTAGCCACATGACATCACATCACCTTCTTCCCCCTGTCTGCTTGTCTTGTTCAGCCCCTAACACAGCAGGCATCGTAGCAGGAGCCATCATAGCTGTCCTCCTCATCCTCATCATTATCGGCATCATCCTCTTCTGCTGCTTCCGCGCCCGGCACAAGAAGAAGTACGAGAAGGAAATCTGCAACGAGATCAGGTACGCTCACCAACACATCAGTGGCACTTGGCTATTCAAACTCTTTATTCTAATATAATGAGGAACAGGTCAGGTTGTATAACACTAGATTGAATGTAGGCATAAGAAATGTCATGGGGTACGTGGGGTTGTTTTCTCTCAGCTCCCCATGTAGTATGACGTAGGACTGCACATTTTCATATCGCTGTATACAGTAGGTATCGCAGAGAGAAAATGGTGGCTTATTCCATGTGCTCTGCATGTAAATATATTTGGCCAATCAGAATAGAAGAGCATGGATGTGTAAATATAGCTTTTGGATTATGTGTTAGCCAGCTGGGGTTTACATGAAGACCAGCATGTGTGTATGACCACAGACAACGGTGCTAACACCACTGACCTCAACAACCGGCTCAGACTAACTTGACCTGCTCTGTTAGGCTTGTTCTAGGGCTAATAACATGTTTAGGCTCCTGACTGTCTGGTGTCTATGCTGGCAAGTTTAACTCCAAGTAGAGAAACACCGAGTTCTTAAAGGTAGAGTCAGTGACTGACCCACACAAACACATCTCCAACAGCCCCAACAACCATGAAAATGTTTTTTTCCTCCATCAGCGTTTTTCTTCTCTTTTTTTTCTCCTCAAATAAAGCTGTGGTAATCAGTTTGAAAGCTTTGTTGCTCTGTGGATCCTGTGTGATGTGTGCTGCCCACCCCCCACCTCCCCATCCGGGGGCACAGGATCTGTCCATCCCCTGGGCTTACTATCATTCTGTCTGTGAGCACAATGTGACATACTCACGCTGTAGGACAAAGAGGATTAGACCAGTGGTCCTGTGTCGCGCACACACAGACACACAGTGACTAAAACACAGCAGCATCATGGAGCCCCTCAGGCTCACTTTGATGGAGCATTTAACTGGATTATTGCTGCTTATTAGTTGTTAATGTGGTGGCAGAGGGAGCAGAGGGCATGGCTGCATCGGCCCCTCACTACAATCTCTACAGGCTACAACACACTGCCCAGACCAATCAAATTTAATGATGTGTCCCTCTTTATGGATTCACTCTTCAAGTGACTCATGTAGACTCCTTGAGTGATCAGTTGTTTGGTTCACTGTGGGTAGCAACATTGGCCTAACATGTGAGACTTTTAGAGACGCATCAAACCTCCCTATGGTTATGAAGAACCTGAAAAACCATGTTTGTCCATGTTCAATTTGACTGACCCTCAGGTAAGCTGATGAAAGTGAGTTTCCCTTCTTTTCCTGCTGTCTAAATGCTCTGCTGTGTGTGTCCTTCCAGAGAGGACGTGCCCCCACCCAAGAGTCGTGTGTCAACGGCCCGCAGCTTCATGGGCAGCCAGCGCTCGTCCCTGGGCTCCATGTCTCCCTCCAACCTGCATGAGTACAACCTGAAGCAGCAGTACGACAAGGTGCCCTCCACAGAGGACTACGACCGGCCCCCCAGCCATGCCCCTCTGCCCCCCATCCGCACCCCCCTGCCCCAGAGCCACACCCCTCTGCCCCCGCAGCCTGCAGGCAGGATGGCAGGGCCCAACCTCAGCCGCATGGGGGCCATACCCGTCATGATGTCTGCTCAGAACAGGGACGGCTCCATCGTCTAGCCTGGAGAATGGAGCCTGACTTTCAGCTCTCCATTATTTTCCACATGGGACTGTTCTCCCTTTTGAGGCCTGGCTCTGCTGTGTGCTGAGTAGAGAGAGATGCTGTTGTACTGGAATCACAACAGAGCGCATACCATTTTTTATCAAATAGAAATACAAAAAAAAAACTTCTATGAATTTTACTCCCTGGACTTTCTCGCTGAAAATGAATTGGTGGGGATGTAGAGCAGAGTGGTCCAGATACAAATGATATTGTACATAAGCAAAAGCATGTTTTTTTTTTTAATATAGATGGCCCTTACTGTAGAGCGATACTTTATATTCAAAACAGACCCAGGCCCCTAATTGGCCAGCTGTACAGGTGCATGCATGTGTATATAAAGTACTGGAGCTGTATGTGAGCGTGAATATATCTGTATGTGAATGGGAGTAAGGGAAAGCATAGTTTGTTTATCGTCTTTTAATGCCTACATAACAGTGTGCTCATTTTTCAGGCCATCCAGTCTGTAGTATCTGACGTTTTCCGATTTTTAATCCCATACATTTATTGTCAAACTCAATATTCTGACCTTTAGAAAAAATTGCCTGACAGACTTTATTAGAAAAAGAGTCAAAAGATTTTAATGAATCCTTCGAAAAATCACTATTCAGGTCAGTTGTTGAAACGCTTTGCTGTTTGAACTGTCCAGTCTGGGTTGAGGTAGGGGGCTGAAGCGCTTGGGGTTGGCTGGTTGGTGAGGGGGCGGGTCAGGCCAACACATCTTGTGATTGGCTGGATTATTACTCCTTGACCAAAGCTTAAAAAAAAACAATGAAAGAGCCCCATGCTCCCCCAGGAGATCTCTGTATGCTAGTCTGTAAGGAGCTGGGGGAGGGGGGAGAGAGAGCTTCACTGAGCAATCAGCTTTGATTATGTTTGACCACTAACAGGCCTCTAACCCCTGTGACCACCAGGACACACACACACAAAAGCACAAGCAAGACAAGAACGCCAAGACATAATCTTCATCAGTAGTATCTGTCACCCCCCCCCTCAGATGTCTGGCATATGTAATCCATTACAAAGAGTCAATATCTGGTTTAACCTTCCCTCCGTGGTCAATATGAACTGGTACAGGGCTTGTGTAGCACTAATTAGACTTTTTAATGAAGGATGTAAAGCCTGCCAACATGAAGAGAAGTGTCTATTAAGAGAAACCAATGTGAAAAGCCTTTGACTGCTTGTTTTAAGTTTAGTTTTTTCTCAGTGTGTCAGTGCTTTGTTCAGTCAGTCAGTGTAAATTGACAGGCCAGTCTTTGCAGTTTGGGCTTTATTCCACGCTTTAACCATTTCTATTGTATTAACAGATCTCTGTTTGCCCAACATCTCACCTGGCCTGCTTACATTACAAACATATACTTGGAGTGGCAAACCTGTTTCTTTTTACTTCTGGCGCCTTATTTTATTCCTTTTCTTAAGCCTTACACACCTCTGGTCATCCCTCTAATAACTTGTATTGTGCCTTGTCCCAACACTCCACCAATGGCCCACTGTGTAATGCTTGTGGCACCCTGAACAGCCCTCTAGAACCATAGAATAATCAGTTCACATTGAGCCTATTGATTGTTTATTGGATCAGGTTGAGTCTTGAGATTTCCCATACACTCACCGACCTCATACAAATCCCCCCCCCCCCCCCCCCCCCCACCGCTTCACAAAACATTCATCACTGTCTTAATGCCTTTTTATTTTCTGTGACAAAACATTTTTTTTGATTTTTGTTGTCTGTTTTTTAACTTTATTTAAAAGCAAGTCAATTCATATTTTTTTTTTCATTACTTAAATGGTTCTTGTCTGTATAAATATCCTGTCTAT
The DNA here is from genome assembly GCA_026929865.2 of Hyperoplus lanceolatus. Classification (NCBI taxonomy): domain Eukaryota; kingdom Metazoa; phylum Chordata; class Actinopteri; order Uranoscopiformes; family Ammodytidae; genus Hyperoplus; species Hyperoplus lanceolatus. Next base: position 30,862,481 of record CM049407.1, on the reverse strand, counting down.
GTAACCCTTGGTAATAATCAGCACACAGTCAATGCTATAAAGATGATGTTTGTATGTACATGTACGTGATGCTCTGCTGTGCTTGTGCTGTGCTTGACACATCTCTATGTGAACCATCAGAGGAGGGCTGGTGTGTGCAGTGTTAATGCTCCTGGTCTGATTGGAGAGTGTATGAGTGTGTCAGGATCTAAGGAAAGGTGCTAGTTGTAGGAACATCTTGAAGCCTGTGTACTTCCTGACAGATTGAATGTTGCACACCAAGCAAAGTGTAGCCTTCCTCCACAAATCTATATTACATGTGTCAGACCCTCTTACTGTATGTGGGAGCAGGGCTATAGTAAGTGAAGGCAGTGTGCCGTCTGGATGGGTCTCTGTAGTAGAACTCTTTAGTTATACTTTCACCTGCTAGGGAGATAGTGCTGTTACTGTGTGTGTGCTCCGAACAATCTGCAAACAATTACTAACAAATATTAACTGTAGCTTTTGAAATTGGCTTGCTAATATGAAGATTTCTTTTGAGGTTTTGCACACTGTGTGAAAACCAATTTTTTTCTTTGTGTGTATTTTTGAATAATAAAACTCCTTGGTAAAAGAGAAACCCAGCCAGGTTTGTTCATTTGTTTGCTTCCAGCAGCATTAGCAGCTGTTGACTTGAGCCTTATAAAACCTCCACATACCCCCCCCCCCCTCCCCCTCCAGCGGGGTGTGCTCTGGGGGGACTGGGCCCTCCTGCAGAGTCTTGAATGTGATTAGTTTGAATCAGCCAGTGGACGCTCAGCTGACTGTAGAAGCACCTAATGATCAATAAAGAAGGGGGTACAACGGCCGCCTGCCGTCTCCCATGCTCGCCACTCAGCTCCAGTATAAAAATGCCCAGGTTAATGACCTTGTTGGCCTGCCATCCATCCACTCATCCTGCAGCTCTTGTTATTGACTCATTGTCATTCCCTTGCTGTGTTGCATTGCATTGCATGGTGGCCATTTGTTTCAGTATTTGCTAAGCTATTTTCAATTACACCCAGTTTCCCCCCTTAGTTAATGAGGGGTGATTACTTTCATTGCAAGCCAGCACTAATCAAAGTTGTACAAAATTAGCATTCTAATGAACTATGCTGAATGATGTGAAATGCCTAGCAAATGACTGGGGGACCAATCATGCACATGTAACATTTTTCTTTCTGTCACAATGGTACTCATGTACAGTACATGCGGGTGAACTTGACATGACTGACAGATTGATAACTGATTATTATTCAATAGATCCGCTGTGTGCTGCTGTTGACAGCTAGTCAATAAAAAGAAAAGCACTTAGTAGCAGTGCTAAGCGGACGAGCCATTGCTTTGAATGGATGTCAGTAATAGATAGGCCCCAGAGCATTGATCTGTGGAAGTGACTGGTGGATCCTAATGGCTCCACTCTGTGCATCAGGGTTTGTTCCGCTGCAGTGATACCTTATTACCTGTTACCCAGCTGTCATACACATCATAGACCAATGTAGATGGATACAATGGCACCTTTATGGCTTTGCATTCAACACATTCACTAAAAGGACATTAGTGATGTGTGCTGCTGCACATGTGCAGATTAGATTTATGGACTAAATGCTGTTCTCTCATTGAATTAATGTATGATGATGAGTCACACATCATCCTCCAGCCCTGTATCCAGTTGTAACATTATTTTTCCCTCATGTCCGTATTCACGTAGACAGTATTTAGGAATTCACGTAGCTGAAGAGAGAGAGTGGTGAAGTGCTAAGCACCTGGGGATTTGTGCCAGCCAGGCTCCCACCTCCCCAGCCCCCTTCCTCCTGCCTGGGTGAGGTATTAATTGTTTGCACAGATCAAGGAGGCTGGAATAGGGGGAAACAGCTTATTGGCTCTCGGTGAGGGTTTCCTTGGCAACCTTATCTGGTTGTACACAGTCTAAGCTGAAGCTAGCAGGATGATTTATCTTGTAAAGTGTGATTCGCTCCCTGCTAACAAAAGAGGCCTCTAAAAAGCATGGGTCTCCTCCAGTCTGCTGTCACACACGTTAAGCTTGCTGCCATTTTTAGAACGCTCAGTCAGGTTGGGAGAGTGTTGCAGGGGGGATTCTGGCTAGGGAAGAGAAATATGCATATGCATGAAGCCAGAGCTCCTTTGCCACCACAGCAGTACATTAACATTTTGGCTCGGCACTCTTTGCACTCTGGATGTAAAATGACACAAATGATGATGTGACTGTAAGCTTTTACAGCCACATCGGATGAATGACTGAGGAGCTACATCCGTGTCTGGACATGGTCCCTCTGGTTTTGGGTTGCTGTAGTATTTAGGTTGACACACTTTACTTTGCTTCCTCTTATATTTACTGGTCATTATCTCAACTTTAGTTTTTTTCAATACTCTGAACCAAAAATCTCAACTTCTAAAGCACTAACATCAACTTTATTTATCATCATTCTTAGCACTAATTCTGATGGTCATTACAGAAGGATTTCTTCATGTGTTGTTAATAGTTGTTATTGATACATTTTCTCCTCAAAAACATGCAGGAAATGCATTCTGAAGACCTGTACGTATAGTTTTTTTTCTCCATTTTCATAACATTATAAACAGCTGTATCCAAAATTTGTTTTGAAAAAACATTGGACACTAATATGTTGTTTTAAAAATAGATTTATTTTCAAATATAGGGGAGAACGGGGTAATGTGAGGCACTTTTTACATTTGCTACCCTCTAAGGGAGCTAAAATGATTTATCCGTCAAATTTACACATTTCCCATTAATTCAGGAAGTTTCCTAGAAATGGGCATTAGCAGAATTTATTCATGACAAAGGGCAGTGAAAATATGATTGTTTAAAAAAAAGTTGTCTTGTGTCTCAGTTTACCCCAGCTGTGGGGTAAAATGAGACAAACCAGAGAGATCAAGGGGGTAAACTGATCCACTTACTTTTTCCACTCCGAAACTACCATAACAACACATGCTGTAACAGTTAGAATCCTGACAGCTAGCTTGAAAACCAAATATTACAAAACAAATGTCGGACTAGTAACAGAATCATGGGGGTTTGGTCAATTAAGAAAAACATTTTCTAAACACTTGAAAGTAACTCTGATCAAATACACCATATAATTCATATTCAATAATTAACATTCAAATAACATGTCATTTTCCATCTTTTGAGTCTTTGATTGATATTTTTCTGCATTTGTTTTATTGGGATCATTCATAAAATAAAGACATATTACTTAGAGTCTATTGATGTTAAAGGTCACTCTCCTGTCCCCCACATACATACGTGCCAAACCATGCCCTTGCTGACACCCCTATAACCATTCAACCCCCACCTCCAGCCCACATTGTCTTTTGTCTTATTCAAACTAGTCTCCTTGCTACCGCAAATATAATGGATTCTTTAAAAGAGGGCACAAACACCGTCTCACTTTACCCCACAGCATTTGTCTCACTTTACCCCACTGCCACAATTTGAGAAAAAACTACCTCTCTCAGCAAATCACGCTAATCTTCAGTTATCATCATCACATGGTTTCATAATAATAATAATAATAATAATAATAATAATAATAATAATAATAATAATAATAATATATGTTGGTAGTTCATCAACACGTAGACGTTTTTCTACCTGAATCAATTTGCTTTGGCACAACAATCGATTAAGTTGACAGCAAGAAAATTTACTTTTAAAAAATTTTGTGGAAAAAAACATGCTTACAACATCACCATGAGGTCCTCTCTTTCATGGCCAAGGGGAAATGAGAAGGGCTTGAAAACATATATCTCACATGACCAAAAATGTGTTCCAATGCCTAGATACAGGGGGTGTCTCGCTTTACCCGATGCCTCACATTCCCCCGTTCTTCCCTATATATTTTTTTTTTTACAAATGACAAATTAAATGTACACATCATTAGTTAGATATTGCCTACGATTCAAACATTCCTGAAAAATGGCAATAAAAAAAGAATTGCTTCAACCTTAAAGCCACTACGAGTAAAGGCCTTTGCACACCGGGCGCGTTTTATTTTTGCGATTTATCGGTTAATTAACGAATGTATACAGAGTCAATACAAGCTTCCACACCAGCGCCGTCATTTCGCACCGCGAATTTGCGTTTTTTATTTTTTCGAACTGAGTTCGATTTTTCTGGGACGTCGCTTCTTAAAGTGAGACGCGACAAAATTCACATTTCAAAACATTCGCTTTTACGTTGCGTTTATTCGCGTCGCGCCCGGTGTGCAAAGGCCTTTAGTCGGCACGTTGGCGACACCTTTGAACAAAAGCGGTAGTATTTTAACGACGCCAGCTGTCGTGAAGCTGTTTTCTAGCTCGTGCAGGGAGTGCAAGATTCAAATAATCAGGAAGCAATATGGTGCGTGTCCGTGTGTTGAAAGTGTGGAGGGCACCGGACTCTTTTCGGCTCTGTGAGTCTATGGGTGACATAGCATCAACTAATGGCAGTAAGTGCTAAACACACCTGATTGCAATGAGTTGATGCATTGTCACCTCTCACGGAGCTGAACGAGTCCGTGTCCTCACACCAAGCGAATGAACGAGAGACGGCAGTTAGTTAGTATGGATCACGATGTGGTAATGTGTTTATGTTGTAAATAATGACTATTTCAGATGAATAATGGTCATCTGATGATGCTGGTGAGGCAAAGTAAACTTTGTTTTAGTAGGCTACCGCTCATTCATTTAGGATTAAACACTGCAGTCTAGGTTCGCTGCGTGAAATTGTGTATACGTTGCTTGGCAACGCCCTCCCGCCCGCCTATCACTCTTCCTTTTAGCTTTTCTTCATTGCATTTTCTTTTTTTTTCTTTGATGGTTCAGCCCTGTTATCAGTCATTATGAACAAACAACTGTCTCAAACAAGGCTCCCGCTCCCCTTCCCTCACCTGGAGCCATAGGCTTCTCAAATCGCGTTCCTGCGCCGCACTGAAATCTGCGACCAATACGGATATGTGACCATAGAGCCTGCACGCGTGAACCGAAAATCGGGCTGGGTGTACGACCAGATCAAATGCAGTAATAAAAACTATATAAAAAAGTCTTTCTTTGCACAGATGGTCTCGTTTGCTGTTAAAGGTAATTTATGATTATGAGAGGAAACATGAGGCTGTTTAAAAGATATTTAAATGTTACTCGGAGCTGCTTTAATGATAATAATTGTAATATCAATCTGTCTGAGACTACTCGTAAACGTAGGGTGACAGTCTGAACTTTAAATGCTCAGTCGTTGTGCAAAGTCAAATGAAAAGGAATCCTACAAGTAGACACAACATCAGCATGTGTCACTAGGTCAACGCTCAGTGCACTCAACCGTGTGTGGCCTTGAACAACCAGCCTGTTGTGGCTGTACTGGGGATATTGTGTAGAGAGAGGGAGTGTAGTACTAACCAGAGCCAATCGTCCCACTGGGCCTGCAGACAGCCTGGATCTCTCATGTGGTTTACCCAGCTGCTGTGCACTCATTTGTTATCCTCATCTCCTGGTCCCTGCTCCAGCATCCACCACCAGCCCTCCTTCCCCATCTCCTCTCCTGTCTCCTCTCTATCTATATGGAGTCATCTGAGCTGACCTCTATACGCCCAGTGCATCTCGGCACCATTACCATTCTCCACCCCACGCCGCTCACATTTTCAATGACTAATCTGTGACTTTTCGATGGATGACCTTCCCCTCTGTGCCCTAGGGAGAAGAGGGGGGAGCAGTGGTGGATGCATGCTGAGACCATGCTCAGACCAAGAACACCATGTTCATCTGTCACGATTTCCAGATCCCCTCTCCCTCTGGGGGAGTGGGGGGGTGAAGCTCATCAGCACATGTGACATTTGACTCTAGTGTCAGGAACATTGCATGGCAGCATAAGTGAAGGAGGGAGCAGCACCCTGCCCCTTACCCCCAGCAGACTGCACTCTGTTGGGGGGTTTAACTTCATGACAGTGGCTACTGGAAGACACCTCCATAGCACTGGAGTGAAAGAAAGAAGAGACGACACCTGCTTCAATATCCTCTCTGATAGTGTACTGTGGCTTAACACACACACACACACACACACACACACACTTTTTTAATGGATTTTTTGCATTTTTTTGCTTTTACTAGACAGTTTGGAGAGAGAGATGAGCGCTCTAACCACTACACCACAAGCGCTCCTACACTTCATTTGATCTTTTGACACTACATGGTGCTCTGTTATTCTTTTATCTTCCTCCAGTCAAGGTGAGAGATTGGACCCAGGGGAGCGCTATACGTTTTAACCCCCACAGTGCAAGAGGTTAGACAGTGCAGCTCACATCAGTGCTTTACAATGTGATTCGTACTTTTAATCTGCAACCTCGGCTGGACTCTATTAAAGGTAATCAACCTCCAATGCCATGTCATCAGAAGGGCACAATGAAGGAGCAATAAACTGTAGCCTTGGCCAGTGGAATGGGGCTTAGTTTCCCCCTTTTATTCTGTCTCCTACTGATGATTGGGGTCATCTCTATTATTACCACAGTGATGTCAGCGATACATTATATGTGTGTATGCGCTCATACGTGTTAGTGCTGGGTGTGTGTATCCATGTGCAGTGTGGCCTCACCCTGTGCGGCCACAGGGAGGGGCAAAGGTCAAGGTGGTGATTTAACAGGATGGGGGCAATACCTCCGAGTTGCACCCCCCCCCCCCCACACACACACACACATACCCACACACACACACTTCAGGCTATTTCCTGCTAAGTTATTAGACAATGTTTCTTCTTCATGCTGGCCTCGTTCTCTCTGTGCAGTGTTCCAGCAGACACAGGTGTAAATGAGACTGGGACTGTGGATAGTGTTTTGTTGTAAGGGCAGAATTGGTGTGATTACTTGAAAACATTCAGTAGTAATTTAAATCATTGTTTTTGGAGTAATACGCCAGGGCCCGCATTCCAATACCCATATATCCATGCTCTATCTATCATATGACCCACAGGGACTTTGGATGTCCCAATACATGATATCAAATGCAAATGTCCGACTACATCTGGTCATATTTTTTGCAGTGTGCAAACTAAAGCATTTTTTTTCTGTTCTACCCACAATCCTCTTGTGCAGTGGATGGAGTATAACATCCCATCAGTTGAGCCGCCAAGAGAGAACAACCAGTGATGCAACGGATATACAGTATAAGCGAAAGGATCAAGTTGCAATGTTAATTAAAAAATAACGTGCGGACACATGTATGGACACCAGGCCTGGTTCCAGACAGTCAGATTAGGGTGGGCCTGTAGAAATGTTAGGTGGGCACACTGGGCAGAGAGACCGAAGATGCTCGCGCGCAGAAAGGTTTTGCCCTTGTAAGATCTCTGCGTCTGATTTTTGGCACATTTACTGTGAATTGTGTAGAACAAAATATGCAAATAAACTTTGAGTGTTGCTGTGTGGGAGATCTGATTCTTGCATGTTTTTTTTCTCCAAAATGTTTATGAATAACATATAATATACATTATATACAACATAATGTATCTTTTTGTATCGCAGTATTAGCTGTAGGCAGCCTGAGCTGATTGAAGAGAAAGCTTTGGGACTGGGCAACTTGGAGGGTGGTAGTCCAGAGCTATATACTATACACACTATATAGATATATAGTCTTTCCACTATTGCCTCCGATGTCCAGCTGGGTGAAAATAGTAGCCAGCCGAGGTCATGACCCTGCTAGGAGGGTCCGGGGGTATGCCCCCCTGGGAGATTTTGTTTTACCTTTTTAAAGTGAAATGCATGAATCTGGTGCACTTTGAGAGGAAAATTAAGGAGACACTGGGTTAGATGAATTAGAAGCTATTGAAGAAAGACACATGGATTGGATGGATGGATTTACCCTATGCAACCGCTCATTTCGCTTATGCCTCGGGCCGGCTCTTCTGACCAGTGAGCACTATAAGCGGGTGGGTAACTTGGAGGCAGGCTGTCCTGCCCACCCAATAATACAATTAGAAGCAATGCATGGTAATGGTATATTCTTTAGTATTAATTAATTGTATTGTAATTTTATTTGACATTTTCTTGTACAGCGAATGAACAGGTCCGTCCGATAGTGGGCCTGGACTTCCACCTAAAAAAAATAAAATGAAAAATAAATAATAATAATTTGATTGGGTGGGCACAGCCCACATTTTTTTAACCTTTATTTCTACAGGTAAATCCCATTGAGACCGAAGACTCTTTTGCAAGGGAGACCTGTTCCCATTCCCACGTTACCATTCACACACACATAGCAGCAGCTAACTATCGACATTCACACGAGGCAAGGTGGGTGAAGTGGCTTGCCCAAGGACACAACAACTATGACACAGGTGGCCGGGCCTCCAACCCTTTGATCATCGGCCGACCCGCTCTACCAACTGAGACACAGTCGCCCCATTTGGGTGGGCACGGCCCACCCTGGCCCCTGGCTACCGCCTGCCCTGATGGACACTGTACGCAAACTACTTTTTAGAGGCAGCTGCACTGTGGTATGTAGTGTAGCGACAGTAGCTTTAAGTCGTATTAATCTCCATGTGTCTAAAAAGAGATGGTGGATTGACACAAGTACACACGCACAAGACCTTGTTTTAGGAATTGTCACTTATTGTGTGTCTACAGACAGTTTGTCTTCTCTCTCTCTCTCTCTCTCTCTCTCTCTCTGTCATGCTCATGTGTGTCCAAGCAGCCACATAGATTCAGATATCAGAGTCAAACCTGCCAGACGTAAAGGGAGCCCAATATGGAGCTCTGCTGAATGCTCTATTTTCAAATGATAAGCCCTATACAGAAATTGCAGGGAGATTTCAAATTCCATAGAAATCATCCGTGTGACTTAGTATGGACAAGGGAAATCTAACATTTTGGAGCTTCACACTTGATGAATGTCCATTTCCCTTTCCTTCAGGCCTCTGAGGTTTCAATAAATGCTGCTCAGACCAATGAGTGGACAAAACAACAGGAACACTTCAAATGTACCTGTCGTCAGGGCATGATGTAGGCTATGTATCTGATGTGACTGATGGATTTGTGTCTTATTCATTGTGGACTAAAGTCCTGACAAGAGATCTACCTGAAACCCAGCATTAAAAGCACACCAAATGATTTCACATTATGAACCTGCAGACATCTTTTGATTGTGTCCATGCAGCAGTAGTTGTTAGCTACAGTTCAAGACATTAGACTTGTATTAGAGCAAACCTGAATTTGGGATTTCAAATGCTGAAGGGATTCACAAGATCCAATAGGCTACTGGATCACTCTAGATAGCCTTTTTATGTGGCCATTGGTGCTAACGTTGCTATGCTAACGTTGTCTGTTTGGGATCAGTGTGAAAAAGGTTTATGTAGCAGTGGAGCTCATTTTCGTTGTTGTTGTTGTGAGTGTTATTGGCTGACATTGGTTTTTGTTACTATGTAACTGATGGTCTTCTTAGCATGATGCTGCATATCATCTTTTTGTGTCAAAAGTGAATTATTTAAGGGACTGTGTACAATTTTTTAACACATTTTTCCATCTGATGTACCAACATTATGTTAAAGGTGAAGTAAGCGGTTTATTTGTATTAATATAAGTGTTAAATCGCTTTATTCATACAGTAATCACTTACACGATGTGCACGTTTCATACAGCCAATCTCTTAGTCAGCTGCTCTGCATGTAATAAGCAATTAAACTTTGTGTAGGTTCCTTAAATGTTATCCAATCACAAGAGAGAACGCTACAAACCGACACCCGTCCGCACCCGTCTCACTCATGGTCTCACTGCAGTGCACGCCAGAGCAACAGATGGGTGAATGTTTATGCACCTACAATGGCGGAGCAGGTAAAAATCCTTCCCAATGTCTGTTTTGATGGTTTTTTATCATGTTTTATCACACTTATGGATCTGAGATTATGCTAGATAACTTGCTGCTTGAAGACCGCAGTGCATTAATGTGGTGACGTAGGGACGAGCGAGGGGACTGCTAACTGCAGTAACTGACAGGAAGTTAGCTAAAAGAACCATTCCACTTACAGCTCCTTTAAGGCTGTCATGTGCAGTCCCTTGGCAGGCCACAGGTGAAACATGAGATGGATTTCAGGGTTTATCCATCTTATTTCCCCTGGCGGCCTGCTTCACACAGTACACTCCACATACTGGCTGCTAATATGTTATATTATTATTATTATTATTATTATTATTATTATTATTATTATTATTATTATTATTATTATTATTATTATTATTTATTATTTTTATTATTATTTATTTTTTAAGATTATTTTTCTTTGGCATTTTATATGCTTTATAGACAGTTTGGAGAGACAGAGATGAAATGGGGCATGACATGCAGAGAACGACCCGGGCTGGATTCTAACCCGGGTCTGCTGTGAAGAGGACTGAGACTCTGCTGTGCATTGCGAGGGCTTGGAGCAAAAGGGGCGTAAATGACATATTTGGCGAAAATGACTTATAATATATAATTTTAAAGCTCTTGATAAGTTCTATCAAATGATAAAAGTCACTATACATTTTACTTTTTTTTAAAGCCTAATCTCTATTAAAGTAGAGATTGCTTCCATGTGCTGTTTTTTATTAAATATTTACAATCAATAAAATGTTTGTTTTTGCTCTCCTGTAAAATTGTGAAAACGTCACTTACGCCCCTTTGCGCCAAGCCCTCGATTGGTGGTGTATGTTTCTGTGAAATGAGAAGGTCAGAGCGTAGACTATCAACCCTGCCTGGACATACTTTGCATTCACATAATAATGGCTTCCACCTGAGCTGGCTGACTAAGATGGTAAAAAAAGAAAAGCAGCTCGTGCAGTAATTAAAGTTCATCTGTCGGCGCTGAGCCCAGTCTCACCACTAATGAAGCCCTGCTGCATTGTGGGAGTGGAAAGGTCGTCCTATCACACATCCTGGAAGAAAAAGGAAATAAATTGAAACCAAATATTAAAGGTAAATAAATGAGTGAGTATCTCCTCACAATCTGCTACCTGGCTGTACTGTGTGTGCGCTGAAAAACAGAACAGAAACAAAGCAGGCCCACTTTGTTTACATACCAGTTTACAGAGCCTAGGCTGTTTATCAACACTCAATATCTTCTCAGCGCAACACACAGTACAGACAGGTAGTCAATTGTGAGGAGACAATTCACTGATTTAGAGAAAAATGTATTTGTCTACAAACATCTTCAACATGGCTAACCCCACCCTTAATCTGCATTGTTAACATGGTCAGCAAGATTAACCCTAACCATCTTGTTTGTCTACATTCATTCATTCATTCATTCATTCCATAACAAGGAGGAGTTTTAAATGTAAGATATTTGAAGGACTCCAGGGTGCTATTGAGTAGATAAGGCCTTTGCCTAATCACTTGTGACAAACAGTTCTCCTCTGCTTTCATTGTTTCAGCGGTGTGATAAGCGTCACTTTATAGAACTAGATGCTTTCACATTCTCTTGTTAACATCAATATAATCTAGTTATAATGACAGCTTCTAACTAGCTAACCTGGCCTATATTGTTACAATGAGAAAGTCCACTTGTCTTGTTCAAACGTGTAGACATCTTGTTATACCAAACATAATATCGCTTTATATTGTGAGTTTCTCTTTTTTGTGGCGAGGCGGTGATCCTCTTTCCTATTGTGTCACATTGTATCTGTGTGTTTGACTGGGAAGGTTTTCTCCTCCACAGGCTGTTGTTGACACTCATACAGGCTTCTGTTTGCATTATCCAGCCTCTTACTGTGGCGCGTGTGGAGAGACATCTTCAGACAGTCTCCATCAGTGCAGCAAGTTCTCGTTCACATTGCCTCAGGCTTCAGTAATCCTCTCAATTACCTCTACCGTCAAACAACACATGTACAGAACCAACAGAGAAGATGTGGGAGGATCAAAAGAATCTATTCAAGTCAAGAAAAAACAAATCTCCATTTTGGAAAGGGCGTAGTACGGCAGTGTGCCTGAACCTGCTGTCAGAATGTGTTGACACAATGGTTCAAAGAAAAGAATGTAGAATCCTCATCTTCTCCTCAGGAAAACCAGTAGATGGAGCTGCAAACAGAGCAGAGCTGCAAACACAGCCAGTGGTGATATGATTGGATACATAGGGCTAAAGCATTATGCTAAAATCAGTGGGTTGAGCAGAGGGTTGGATCCACTGTGCACTAACACTGCCGTTCAGATTTTGAGGGCAGCTCTTTCTTTTTTGATCTCATCCTTTCCAGTAATGTAAAACTTGCCCTTCCCCCCTCTGCTGCTGTTGTATTACTCCATTTCACCATATTGTTAGCCTCATAGCATAATTGCCTAAATCATATTTACTCTACTCTACATCTACTCTATTCTACTTCACCCTACTCTATAACCCTTAACATATGACTTAGGCAATTATGCTATTAGGCTAACGGAAAGTAGATGTAGAGTAGAGTAGATGTAGAGTAAAAGTAGAGCAGAGTAAATATGATTTAGCTTTATGTTATGAGGCTAACGATATACAACTAATGATGAATGTTTGAGCATGGGCTCCTCATCCCACTAAAAGAGCCTGCTGTGTTACTCACTGGCAGCCTTGTGTCTGTAGGTTTATAGGCCTTTTTCTCAGGAGAGCAGGAAACACCAAGAGAACGTTCCCCACTGAGAATGGGATGCCTTCCCGTGTGTAAAAAGAGTTTTTAGGAGCGCCTGAGTGGGAGTTTGTTTGGTTGTGATTAGAAACGTTTGTCAGCAGGGAGAACAAAGACTAGAAGCATTCCCACATAATTGCTTTTTTCTGGGAAAAGAAAAGGTGGTGTGTTAGAGCCAGAGCTGGTACATTGTAGGCCAATACATAAGATGAATATGATGGAGGACACGTACAATACGTATGATGTGTAAAGGGGGTAATGGTTCTCTCTGTATTGCAGGTAGGTTGTAGTTTAGCTCTATAACACACACAGTATCCTATTTACCTAGTTATCATTGTTCTTATTGGTAACACTTCACAATAAGGTACACAATAAAGTGAGCAGTTACTGAGGAACGAATGAGGAAGGAATAGTTAGTTAATGAGTATGTACTGAGAGACTGTGATTCAAGCACTATTTATTAGTCACTGTAAACAGACCGGGAGATACTGTATTAATGAAGCATTAGGTGATGGTTAGGTAATTATGAGTTAATAAGGTCGTTTTTTCCCCCTTAGATTTCCCAATTAGTAAATAAAAAGTCAGGCCAGACACGGATGATCATCTTGTTTTGAAATGATATTCACAGCATACTGTATACGTTCACAGCATACTGTATACGTTCACAGCATACTGTATACGTTCACAGCATACTGTATACGTTCACAGCATACTGTATACGTTCACAAGGTATATTATGTAGCACTAGTAAAGGTTTATCAGCTGCTGCAGGGTGCACCTTACATTGTCCACTCTTGGTTTCACAGCTGTTTAAAGATGGCTTAGGTCCCGTGCTGGATCGATCGTTAATGAGATGTTACTCACTGACTAATGATTAGTGAAGCAGTGTGTGTACCTTCAAATAAAGTAATGCATCACACTCATTTACGAATGCTTACTTGACCATTAATTTACCGTTAGTGAATCAGTACCTACTCATTAACCTATCATCACCTAATGCTTCATTAATACAGGAACTCCTGGTCTGTTTACAGTGACTTATAAATAGTGCTTCACAGTCTCTCAGTACCTACTCATTAACTAACTATTCATTCTTCATTCGTTCCTCAGTAACTACTCACTTTTTGTGTACCTTATTCTAAGGTGTTACCTTTTTATTAACATGTACAGTATTCTATTTAGTCTACATTGAACTATATTTTGCATTCTACTTTAGGCCTATATTTCTATGGCTCACCTTATCTCTGCACTTTCTATCTGCACTGTGTCCTTGCTCTACTGTTGTGTTTATTTGTGTCTCAGGTGTTGCTCTCAGAATCAGAATCAGCATTATTGGCCAGGTTTGCGTAAACAAACAAGGAATTTGACTCTCTTCACTTGTGTGTTTCTATGATACATTTTCTTCTATATTGCATTGTTGAGAGGAACCTGGGACTAATTCCATTGCCAATGACTGCTGCTGTAAGTGTTATGACCAATACACCATCTTGAATTTTGAATCCTTTTATGGTATAGTTCAACCCAGAGACTATGTCCCAGGGCCAGCTTGTGTTGACAGCGGCATAGAGGTGTCAGATGTTCCTGTTTGTAGTTATCATGTGAGCGCAGACACAGGTTTGGTCTGATGATTATGTGAAGACCGTGGCGTTTGCTTTTAGGCTGAAATCAAACACAGGAACCCGTCACAAAGCAGTGTTTAGCACGCTAGCATGCTGCTCTTCCAGTTTCACAGCATTTGTGTTATGATGACACTCTCCATTCTAATCCAGGCAAATACACAACACATGGTCAGAGGAAGTCAACCTGCTCAACTAGTCCTCCCTCTCTCAGGTCACATGAGATGCCAGAGCCGCTTTGAGACGGTGTGTGTGCACTGATGCCCCCTTGTGTTCAACAAACCAACTACATAGCTACAGAGACGTGAAAGGTACAGGTTGCAAAGTAAATCAGGTCATTAATAAGCTTTTCCTGGTTTGAATGATCACAGCATTATGGTATAGGATTATTAACATTAACAATATTTTAACCCAGAGTTTTCCCTCAAACCTTAAAGAAGGGATGGCATTCAAAACACTTAACTAGGCCTACAATGTTGTTTTTTCACACAACACACCTTATTTGGCACGGAAAACAGGCTGACAAATGTACATGTGGTTGGGTAACACTTAAGGGTACATTAATTATAATGATAATAATAATGGATTGTATTTATATAGCGCTTTTCTAAGCACTCAAAGCGCTTTACAGGGTTCCAGGTTCCATTCATTCACACACAGTCATACTGGTGACGGAAGCATGGCTGCCATTCAGCGCCTACGGCCCCTCAGATCACAGTAAAATGACCTATTAATTTATCAAAATGGATCCTAATTACTTTTCTGCCGATTAACTGATAGAGTAATAGGCTAGGAGGTGAGATGGCACCTTCTCTTTGTCTTGCAGTATATGTGAGCCTGTGCATTACCAGCAGTTTGTATTTCTAGTTATGTGGCGCCCTCTCCTGGTTCAAAGCCTGAATTGCCATATGCTAACATCACACTCGCTAGTATAGGTCCCATGAGCAGGAGGCTTTAATGTGGCAGGAGGAAATACACGTGAGCATCATTTCCCAGCAGTAACGGATAGAGCCATGTGTGATTGATGCATGACCTGAGTGCTTCATGCTGGACATCAATCACACAAGGGTGTACCAACACTGTAGTTATTCAGTGTAATGGGAATGTCAATAACTCTTGCGTCCTCTGATGAATACACAAGTACAGTGTCATCATTCACAAGTGAAGGCTACTGGTGTTTAATGCACTGTTATTAAGCCACACACAGGCCTTATGTCTTAGTAACCCATGTGGTGTGGTAAGCTACATGTTTCCAAGGTTTGAACTGTTAACAACTTATTTTTGTAGCAACTGCAGAGAAGTTAGAAAATGACAAATCTGTTGTGGTGATGACATGATGTGATGATTAGAAGTATATAAATCATGCCTCATGTAATGTGGAAAGTCATTAAGTCGGTAGAAGTAGAAGAAACAGCCTGATCCCTGGCATGTAGGTGGTGTAATAGAACAGACAGGGGTTTAGTACACATTTTTTAATAACATGGCACAATGTACATACTGTAACACACGTTTAAATGAGGAGCATGCTGAAGATTCAGTCGCTTCATTTTTTTCTCAGTTTTTGTACATGATCTAGAAAGACATTTTCCCCTGTACATAGTAAACAGCAAAAAAAAAAAGTTTTCTCATTGAACAATCGTTGAATGGACTAACCGCTCTATGGGTCTATCGGTGGACATGTTGGATTAAAAAACACTGCACGACATGGTATCACAGAGTTTTGAAGCGCACAACTAAACCTTCAGTGGACTACTAAAAATAGATCTCTGCTCATTAGAAACAAACGCTCCCTAGTTTAGACTTGCTTTTTTTGTCTTTTGATTTTGTAAGGTACAACAACTTAGGAAAGCACTTTAATACACTGTTTGACCAACAGAACCTATGTCCAAAACATGTACTTTACACTCCTTCAACAGGGCACATGTGCTGCTATGGTGTGTGATGTCATGTGCTGCATTCTCCCCACAACCAGCCTGGTGGAATAGAGGAGTCCATACATTTGAGCTGCTACTTCTTTACCTTTCAAATGCAAATACTTCACTGAACGGTTTCTAGGATTGTCACCACAATTGATCATAATATAACAAAGATTATTTTCAAAAACCCTTCCTTTTGTATAATCCAAATGGCTACTTACAAACCCTGTGTGGATCGGTTAAAGCTTGTATCTGTTTGAATGGACCTAATGTACAGTATGTCATGTCTGAGTTTTGGAGAGAATACAGCTTTTCTTTTGTCCTCTATTGGTACACAGTCTGTGGTGGTGAGAAGGCCAGCTTTCAGAAGGGGAGCCCAGATATGTGTTGCATAGTTGAATATGGGGTCTCTGGTACAATGCTAATCAGCGGAATCAACCGGGAAAGAAAAAAAAAGCTGCAAAAAAGCACATTCTGAATGACTGCTATAATACTCCTCTATTTAGCATGTGTTCAAAGTAAAGCTTTCAAAAACAGCCTTTTGCATATTTGTACCATGATTTTTAATCCATACAGAGCGACTGTACATATTATCTACACACTTTGTTGACTGCTAAAGTACCTGTACATTACAAAATGATTCATTCTTATTCCGCATCATTTCGCTATACAAGAGATAAGAATGAACAGAAAAAGCTGGAGAAAACTGGAAAAACAAATCTTTGAAAAATCAGTGATTTGGTTCCATGATTATTGTCTCTTTGTAGTTGTATACAAAAACAAGTCATTGTCTCTGCCCACATAAGTTATTCACAGCTATGTTACAGTCTTTGCTTTGCCCCAAAGCTAAGTGCTTGGTGTGAGTTCAGTGTGAGTGAGTCTGGGGCTCACCGTGCCTCTATGTCCTTGTGAGGTCTGTCTCTGATATCTGTGGGAAGGGGAGCAGTCCGTCTGGGTGAGCCCGGCCTGGCCCCCATAGTAGGGATGAGTGGGGGCGGCGCGCTCAGAGAGGCTGTGGGGGCTGTTTTGTTCAGGAGCCCGTTCTGATGGTGGGCTGCGGCAGCGGCTACTGCTGCTGCCGCCGTGGGGCTGACCCTGGAGTAGTGCATGGCAGGCAGGCCAGGAGCCATGAGGCCCTGGGCGGGGTGGGGGTGGGGGAGGTGTCCCTCTAGTGCTGGGTGGTGCATGGGGTGGTGCAGGCGGCCGTGCTCATAGTCCTCTCTCAGCATGTTGAGGCGCTCTCTCTCCTCCTGCTCCCTCCGGTGCTCCAGCAGCAGAGGGTGGTGGTGCTCGCGGTTGAAGTCGTGAGGCTCCCGCTCTCTGTAGGAGCGCTCGGCCTCGTACAGGCGCGGCCCTGCCAGCCGGTGCAGAGGGTCGTTCCTCAGCAACAGGTCCCTGGCCAGAGGGTCCCGTCTGTGGATGTCCAGGCCTCTGTAAGGGTCCCTCATGGGGTCCCAGTGAAAGGCGGGGTAGGGGAACCTGTCGGCTCCTGGGATGGGGCTGATCCCCATGAAGGGAGCCACCATTCGAGTTCTCTCTAGCCCGCTGATGGTGTTCATGGGGTGGACCATGGGCACGGGCATGGAGGAGGGAGGGTGGAGGCTGGGTGTGGAGGCTGGCTGTGTGGGGCGCTCACTGCCTCTCTCACTGCCTCTCTCTGGGGCTCCCTCCATTTCCTCCTTCCTCTCCTCCTTCACCTTCACCTCACTGTTCTTCTTGTGCTGCTCATACAGCTCCACCTTCTTGTCCAGGCCGTCCCTGCTCAGGCCTCCGTTGGGCCGCTCCAGACTGGTCTGTCTGATGTAGGGCGAGGCTGGCCCTCTGTTGGACACCTTGTCCTCTGGCACTCTGCCGTCGTGGATGATGGGCATGTCCTTGTCGCTGTGCTGGCTGTCTTTGAGCTTGTGGTCATCGTTGTCCTTCCAGGAGTCCGAGTCCCTGTCCCTGTCTTTGGCCTTGCTGTCTTTCTCCCTGGGGGGCTCAGGGCCGGGGGGCAGGTGAGTCTTGTGGAGCTCAGGGGGCCGGCTGTGGCCCAGGAGGTTGATGGGGTTGACCGGGACAGGAGATGGATGGCTTGAATGGCGTTTTTCTAGCGAGTCCCTGGAAGAAGCAAGCAGAAGACCCACCATCAGTACCACAGTGACTTAGCTTTTGTCCCATAGATTCACTTTGAGGGAATCAATAACATAAAACACATAGTATATACCAGGAGCTACGTATATCCTTGCTTTCCAGCAGACAAAATTAAAACTAGCCCCGTCTACACCACCAAACGCCTCACCAGTGTCTCCATATTGTCACACACATCAACGTGCCACTGAAGCGTCTGTCTGTACCGCTCACGTCTTGTCCGCACATTTCAAAGCATTGAGCAACAAAACAGCTTTCTGTAGATTAGGCAGTTTTCCAAAAATAAAGTGCTTTGCTCATTAAGATAAGAAATACATAATATAGAATACAATAAATAAATGGATATAAAGGAGAACATCAGATAATAACATAAAAACATGATCAAATGTTAAATTACAAAGAATAAAATGAGAAAACCCTACACAGTGGATTGATGTATAGCAGATAGGTTTTAAATAATGAATAGCCTAAGCCTATATATTCGGTGCATTAACCTGGTGTTAACGTGCGTATTTGTGGAAAACAAAGGCTGCAGGTGGTGTTTACATGAGACACAGCTGACTCAAGCACCTCACAGCTGACTCAAGCACCTCACAGGGCTGGTGCAGAGCTGCACAAGCATTTATCTTCCTTCTCCTTAAAGGTGAAGTAAGCAATTTATTTATGTTAAAGATTCAGTAAGCAGAATGGTCAGTTTGGCTAAGTTCCTGTCCAGTGTTGCGAACTTAGCGATTTTGTCGCTATATTTAGCGACTTTTCAGCCCCCCTGGCGACTTTTTTTTCAAAACAGCGACAAGCGACAAATCTAGCTTTTTTTTGGTGACTTTTTCGCCAAAGCAAATATCACTTTTAACGCTTCTCAACAAGCAGCGGGAGACTCCACGGCCCGTCCCCCGTCACAGAGCACTGACAGGCGGCCTGGTCCTCGCGCAGCAGCCCCTCCCAGCTGCGGTCAGAGCAGGAGATATACATCTCTCCGCTTGTGTTCCGTTAGCATCACTATTAGCAGTTGTAGTAGCAGCTTTTGCAATTCAAAATGTCTTGCAGTGCTTTTTTAAACTATGAGCATGTATGATTACTGCTAGGGGGTCACGTTGGTTGTTTATGCGATTGTCACGTTCATAACACTAGAACCTCATCTATTCAAACATTACTGTATAATCGGTGAATGTTTATTCGCCTACAATGGCGGAGCAGGTATAAATCCTTCCCAATGTCTGTTTTGATGGTTTTTATCATGTTTTATCACACTTATGGATCTGAGATGATGCTAGATAACTCGCTGCTTGAAGACCACAGTGCATTAATGTGGTGACGTGGGGACGAGGGAGGGGACTGCTAACTGCAGTCACTGACAGGAAGTTAGCTAAACTGACCATTCCGCTTACCGAACCTTTAAGGTGCATACAAAACAGACATCTGCAAAAAACAACATTCAAACAGCATTCATACCAATAAATCATTTAAAATTGTGCCAGTGTTGTACATATTAACATATACAAATATATTGCACTATTAAATAAAGTCATTGCACAAGGTAGTAGTAGGCAGCCTGGCTCCGCCCGCCCACCTACTTCTGCCCAAATTTAATTTTCCCTTCAGTAGTCAGTCTGGGGCTGTGGTGTATTAGTGGGATTCTGCTCGTCCAGAGTTTTGGATGTCCAATCAGCGAACAGAGCGAGTGGCTGAGAACGATGACGTCGAAGTCGCGCTCCAGTTTCAGTTGAATGCTGCGTTCCTTTATAATCGGAACTCGGAAATGTCCGACTTGGTAGTTCCGAGTTCCGACCTGTCTGTGTTCCAGTGTATCTGCTCGGGAAAGTATGGACGCCTACAACCTTTCTCATCCAAATAACTAAACGTTAGGCTTACGTTACCGTTGCCAGGTACCGGTAGATCCATAGACTACAATATGTAGTGAAGTCGAAAAAGCTCATGACACACGTGACGACCAAACTTTATGCGATTGGTTGGCTAATCCAGAGTGGCACTGAGCATATCCAATAGTTTTAAACTTCAACAGACACCCGCCTCCAAGTGAGTGAACGTTTGCCAATTACAGCAGTTCCAGACCTTCTGTACAAATGAAATGAAGTACGATGGTCTGGTAGCACCAGGCTAAGTAGTAGGAGGAGAGGGGAGTGAAGATGTATTGGGCAATGTGTGTGTTCTTCTCCGCTGCAGGTTTGAGTTCACAGTGGTTATCGCTCTGTGTTTGGCACCACTCACCTGTCTTTATCGTCTTTACCGCCCAGCAAGTCGCGTTTGTCTGAGTCTGCGTCCCGGTCGTGTGAGCCGGCCGAGGCGCTGCGCTCCGAGTCCCCAGGTTTGAGCCACGGTGGAGGGGTGGGGAAGGAGGGCGGCGTGCGGTGCAGCCGGTTCCAGGGCTCCTGGTGGCTGCTGGGACTGCTGAAGTGCTGCGGTGCGTTGGGGCCCTCTTTATGGCCAAACACGGAGTTAGCCGCCGCTAGGGATTCTACACATGGAGAAAAAAACACGGCAGCACGCCAGTTGTAATGGGAATCTCCACAACTAGTACACTGCTGTCTACCCCAGTGGGCTGTTCAACATAAATAGTATATGATTCATGAGGTTCACACTCACTTAGAGCTGGATTTCCCAGTCCTCCAAAAGCTGATGAACTGAGCGCTCCCAATCCTCCATAAGACATGGGTCTACCAAAATGTTCTGGAGGGAGACACATACAATCACATCTGAGTTTGTATTCTCATACAATACAAACGTTAAACCTGTTTTACAAAATCCTCCACAGTGCAATTCATACATCTTACAACATGTATATGAGCATTCATCAAAGTGCTTGTAATTGAATGGTTTCCAGGAGAAGTGAAGTGAAGGCTCTTCTCTCTTACCTAAGTGAGATCCAGGGCTGAGGAAGTTCCCAGGATGGTGTGGAGGGTGATGAGGGAACCCAGGAGCTGATGGGTGAGTGTGGCCTGGGAACAGAGAGACACAAGGCATCATTCAACAGCATCCACATGCTCCGTATTGTTTAGCTTGAATAAGAGGGGACGTCCCTGAAATAGACGTTGTCTGGATGGCAGCATGCTGCTCCAAAACCTGTATGTACACACACACACACACACTCACCTGCAGCGGAGAAGAGCGTGGCAGGCCGTGCTAAGTCGCTGGGGTGGTGGATGGCTCCAAAGAAGCTTGGGCCTGGAGGTCGGCTCAGGAACTCAGGCTTGAGGCCAAAGTCTAGCTTGTGAGGGTCCACCTGCATCTGCTGCTAGAAGACGCCACAGCAAACAAGAGACACACATGTAACACCCTCTTTACACAAGCTGTCAATGTGTTTTAGAGGCTGGTAAACAGTGAGAGAGAGAGAGAGAGAGAGAGAGAGAGTCGATAGATGGTTGACGAGTCAGAGAGGACATGTTTGGAGGTGTAGAACTAAATGTTGGCTTCACAAAAAGAGCTGTCTCCTTTTTTAATAGAGAGATCATCAATGCACATAGAACATGGAGGAGCTTCTCAAAGATGTAAAACAAAAAGTAGAAAGAGAAAGAGTTCTTATCTTTCTTCAGTTGCAAGATGAATGTTGATTACATTTGCACAGCACACATTGTCCCATTTTCTTTTACACTATGAAGATGAATAGGCTGACTAGAGAGAGTGGTCATATGTGGCATAAAGCAGAGAGAGAGAGAGAGAGACAGAGAGAGAGAGAGACAGAGAGAGAGAGAGGGAGAGAGAGAGAGGTGTTGGGTGAGTCCTCACCTTTACTTTCTGTTGGTGGTGGTATATTTGCCAGGCGATATGGACATGCATGGCGCACCACTTCCCTGGTTTCTGTAGGCAGAAACACCTGTTACTCACTGTACAGAATGACAGAAAGATGATTTCTGCTACCAGTTTACATTGGAAACATTTGATTGGTCGATGATGTGTTCAGGATGTCTATTGTTTATAATGTTTAAGAAGTAAAACGTTTTTTTTTCTGAAAGTCCTGATATACAGTTTATACAGTGAAAGTATTCATACCCCTTGAGTTTTTCCACATTTTGTCACATTACAACTACACACATACATTTATTTTATTGGAATTTTATGTGATGGACCAACACAATGGTGCATCATTGTGAAGTGGAGTGAAAATTAAACATGTTTTTCAATTTTTCGTATGAATAAAAATCTGAAAAATCTGGTGTGCACAAGTATTTAGCCCCCCTGAGTCAATGCTTTGTAGAACCACCTATCGCTG
This sequence comes from Hyperoplus lanceolatus, assembly GCA_026929865.2. NCBI lineage: Eukaryota > Metazoa > Chordata > Actinopteri > Uranoscopiformes > Ammodytidae > Hyperoplus > Hyperoplus lanceolatus. The sequence continues at coordinate 30,839,971 of CM049407.1, read as the reverse complement.
CAATTACAGCTCCAAGTCTATTTGGGGTATGTCTCCACCAGCTTTGTACATCTACAGACTGACATTTTTTCCCATTCTTCTGTGCAAAATAGCTCAAGCTTCAGATTCAGCGTCAGATTGGATGGAAAGCGTCTGTGAACAGCAATTTTCAAGTCTTTCCAGATCTTCTCAATTGTATTGAGGTCTGGACTTTGACTGGGCCATTCTAACACATGCCTATGTTTTGATCTAAACCATTCCATTGTAGATATGGCTGTATGTTTAGGGTCATTTCCCTCTGGAAGGTGAACCTCCACCCCACTCTCAAGTCTGTTGCAGACTCTAACAGGTTGTGTGGCCTGTATTTGGCTCCATCCATCTTCCCATCAACTCTAACCAGCTTCCCTGTCCCTGCTGAAGAACAGGACCCCCACAGCATGATGCTGCCACCACCATGTTTCTCAGTGGGGATGATGTTCAGGGTGTTCAGGGTGATGTGCAGTGTGAGTTTCCCACCACACATTGCATTTTGCATTATGGCCAAAAACAAAAAATTTTGGTCTAGATGTGATTGGAAGACCCAATCACATCTAGACCAATGGTATGGTTAAGCAAAGTGGGACAATATCATTACTACATGAAGAAGCTGCTCTTTGGAGCTTTGTTGTTTAAATTATACTCCATATATTCCATTAAGCAAAAAACGTTATGGCCATTATTGTGTGTGTGTGTGTGGGTTGTGAGCAGTAGACTGAGCACTCACCCTGAGAATTGGCCTGAATGGATCTGTTAGCTGCAGCAGGGACAGAGGAAGACATATATTATTAGTCAGATCACATCATCTGCAATAAGTCTCTGTGAGTTGTATTCACTATAGTAAACAAAATTAAAATGTTAAAAGTTCCCTCTAAAATTAAGCATTTCAGAAAAAATTACCAATGGGTCTGTGTGTGTTGTGTGTTGTGTGCTGTGTGTGTGTGTGTGCTCTTACCCTGGGGTCCTTCTGTAAGAATGTGTGTGGGACGGCTCCGGGTCTCGTGGACACATCGAGTGGATTGGAGGTCTACACAGCACAAGACACAGATGGAAACAAGACATTATCTGTTAATAGCTTGCATTTTGAATGTGTGTGTGTGTGTGTTGTTGAGAGAGAGAGAGAGAGAGAGAGAGAGAGAGAGAGAGAGAGAGAGAGAGAGAGAGACAGAGAGAGACAGACAGAGAGAGAGAGATAGAGAGACAGACAGAGAGAGAGACATAGAGAGACAGACAGAGAGAGAGAACGTGGATGTGTGTGGGGGGGCTAACCTTGGGCTGGAAGGCACCCTGCAACGAGCCGAAGGGTCCAGTGGGGGGGATGACTGGAGGGAGGCCAGACATAGCTGGTGGGTAGGAGTGGAAGAGCTGAGGAGGCAAGAGATAGGGGACAAAGTGTCAGTCGAATGCAGTGTGTGTGTGTGTGTGTGTGTGTGTGTGTGTGTGTGTGTGTGTGTGTGTGTGTGTGTGTGTGTGTGTGTGTGTGTGTGTGTGTGTGTGTGTGTGTGTGTGTGTGTGTGTCATGGAGGTGGAACAAACATTTAATTTTTCTCTTTTCTTATTTTCCCAAGCCTAATTAGATGTTAGTTTAGTTTTTAAAGTTTTTGACTTGCTTGTTCCCAGTGGATTTAAATAAGAGAAAACACTCCTTTGATATGAAAACTAGAGTTTTGTAATACAAGAAAAACACATGTACACAAAGGCTTCCATAGAAAGGATCCACCGGAGAGAAATGTTTGTCACTTAACGTTTCTGCAAACAAGTCCGAAACGTATTTGTAATCAACTCAAACAGTTTCTTAAGAGGCGTGCTTCCATTGCTTCAATCTTGGATGGTTGCACCACACTTTGTTAAGCGTTGTTGGCCAGGGGGAATGATAAGAGGTCCCTTAGGATATGCTGGGGTTTTAAAAAGCATTGAGCATCATGTCTTAAGACAGCAGTGTGTCTTACAGAGAAACAAATGGCTTGAGGGTATGTGTTGTTGCTATCATAATAACAGCAAGAAAATACTTCGAATCAGAAATGAAGCAGTGAAAAACAAACATTGTGAGACATCTATTTGACCCAGGATATACATATTTCTGATGTTAAAATCTTCCTCATATCTCTGAAGGACAATTTGAAACAAAATATGTCTGAAAGGCTTAGCAAACATGGTAGGGGTCTAAATGTTTAAAATATATCTCCTTTATTGAATTCTAATCATGAGAAAGCCACTGCTGTTAGCTGAAGTAAAAGTGAAGAGTAGTTAGGAAGACAAATATATATTATTCCTCTGTGCCAATAATGCAGTCTCCTCTGTAATGCAGCCACTGACATCTTCTGTATTCATATGTATGCACAACAACTGAACTGTTACACTGCACTGCATGCACAATACATCTGATCTCCAATATGTTAGAATGCAGGACTCTTTCATTTATCACAACCTTTGCTGGGGCTGAGGGGTGAAACAACACAGCTAGGAGGCTAATGGTGTCCATTAAGAAGCGGATGAGTGAGTGCATGGAATCTCTCTCTCTCTCACACACACACACACACACACACACACACACACACACACACACACACACACACACACACACACACACACACACACACACACACACACACACACACACACACACACACACACACACACACACACACACACAGATGGAATAGCAACTCGCATGGGCTGGAATGGCATAATGGGCAAGCAAAAGACTGTTACTCTGATAGTACGCAGTAGGGCAACTCACACTGTGTCTGTAGAAGGGGTCCACTTTTGTTGGGAATTTTTCAAACTGTAAGAGAAAAGGAAAACACAGCTAAGTACAAAGATCCAGAGACACACACATAATCCAGTCATGTAACAGGGTAGAGTTTGTTCTCATTCAGGCTAACGTACAATGGATCATAAACTGTATTTTAACACTAAGAAACATGCTTACAGATTGAAATGAATCCATGTCTAGAATGTCAACTGAGATTCAAAGGTCAAGCTCTTCCTAAAGCAGCAGACGGTTTTCATTCTGTTCCTTTTCTTGTGATTATCTGAAGAGCTTTTAAACTAGTGTGTGTTGTGTGTGTCTCATTTGGTTCAGCTCAGGCTCAGGGCGAACTTTTCCCCCAGTCAAGACTAAACACTGTGGCCATAAAGAGCCTTTTTATGGCCTCATTAGCTGTCGGAGGCCTCGCCATGCTGCCTTTGAGCCAACTCAACCCTCTATGGGCCAGGCAGTTTTAAGAGTGTGTGTGTTTGTGTGAGTGCGTGTGTGTGTGTGCGTGCGTGCGTGTGTGTGTGTGAGCTTTAGGTTCAGTCACCATAGCCTGGGGTATCCCCCGTTCAAACAGTCGGGCTCTTGATGCAAAGGCATTAGCCAGTAATGAATACCCCCAAATGGGACCAAATGATGTCATTACATTTAGAATGAATTAAGTGTAATATCTTCTGAAAGCTGGCTCTGAAGTTAACATGCCTTTGGGGCAAGTTATTGCCAATTTAGAAAATAAGAGCGAGTGAAGCCTGGCGTCTAACAGTATGCCAGAGAGGAAACAGTAAAGAGGCTTTGAGGGGGAAATAAGAGGGGGAAATAAAGGCTTCACTGTGGTGTGGACTACGGACACACATGGTCATCATTGAAAGGCTGCCACAGAGAAAACCACAAGTCCCTACAGTGTGCTGCTCACACACACATATACAACTGTCTAAAATGTTTAATCACAAACACAAGCTAAAAACACTTTTCCTGCCAACTCCTCTACACATGTTAAACTCATTATTAGAAGAAATATAACAACTGTTTAAAGGGATAGTTCAACATTTACATGTTTTAGCTTTTTGCCTCACTCTCCACTTCAAGAAAAAGGCGACATCAACTGTTCCTGTAACTGTGCATGCATGTTATGATATAGAAATGGGCGAAGGTCGCGTAGCCAGGTTAGCTTAGCTCCAACACTGGTAGTGAAGGGGAGCACCTTCTTTTTTACACCTAATGTAATTTTAGAATCAAAAACATACCAGAAAGAAACCAGGAAGTGCCTGTGGCGGTCACATATGTATTTGGTTCTCAAAATTGAAATAACTTATGCGACCTTTGCCCATTTCTATAATCACACATGGGTAACACTTTATAATAACTATCCGTTGTAACTCGTTAATAGATCATTAGTAAACTCTTAATTAATGATTATTAATGATTTGTTAAGTGTTTGTTAGCAGTTTGTTAAGGATTTATAACAATGGTAGATAGTTAATAGCTTAATAATTGAATCAGTTCATCTGGGAGGTAATCCGAGATTAACTGATCACGTCACGTTCAAGTCCATGGCATGCACAGTGTGTATTGAGTTTATTTAAAAATATTTGAAAATGGGGCTGCCCTCAGTTGCCCATGCACTGTGTATAGTCTATAGCCTATTTCAGCCTCGTCCCAGATGAACTGATTCAATTATTAAGCTATTAACTATCTACCATTGTTATAAATCCTTAACAAACTGCTAACAAACACTTAACAAATCATTAATAATCATTAATTAAGAGTTTGCTAATGATCTATTAACGAGTTACAACGGATAGTTATTATAAAGTGTTACCCACACATGCACGCACAGTTGCACGGGTGAATGGTTTCTGTCACATTTTTCTTGAGCCGGTGAGTGAGGCAAAAAGTTAAAAATGAAACATGTTGATCTATTCCTTTAAAAGAAAAAAATATGCCCTCATTGAGTCCACCTCCACCCTCTCCAACCCAGCAGCACAGTCACAGTGTTGTGTACTTATCCTCACGTTTCTGGCGGGGGTACGCACCATGGGCGGTGCCGGGGTGGGCATGATGGCGTGGGGGAAGGGCGTGAAGGTGTGCTGGTGTGTGTGCTGGTGGGTGTGTTGGTGCTGGTGCTGGTGGAACTCTGTGCGTAGGTAGGGAGGAGGGCCCAGAGAGGCGCCGCGGTCTGTGCTCTGACTGGCCAGGAAACGTGTGTTCAGCTCCTGCCGCAGAAGCTCTTGCTCTGGAAGAAATGCAATGAAAGATTTACATACATATTTACATTACATTTTTTTTTATTATTATTATTTGTATAGCACCTTCCTATTACAAAGGGCTTAACAATGAAGAATACAACCTATTTCCGATAATAAGACAGGAATACAGACCTAAGCACAGACACACATTAGAATATCATAATAAAGAACAGAAATAAAATAGGAACAAAAAAACAGAATTAATAAAAGCACTGTTTAAAATCCCTTCTAGGGACTGTTATTAAACCTTGAAAAAACAAATAGGACTTGTTCATTTTGATATATATTTTAACAAGTCAATTAAGTTAGTTTATTCATGTAATAATATGCTGGACTCTGATGTGAAAAGCATATGTGTCATCAAATGAGAAAAACCATGTCAAAGTTATTACGAAAAGAAACATGCAGGAAATGGCTGTGATTACCAGCATGTCATTTTAAATTGAAGAGAGGCTCAAGGTGATTAGAGCTGTCTGACTGCTGGAACTGTCAAACAGCAGTGATTTGATACACTAGAGCCCCACTGAGACCACAACATCTGTTGTTCTAATAAGCCGTGGCAGCCCGCGGAGGAGAAAATGGATTTCAAGTAATCACTGGCTTTTCTTCTAAAGCCAAGAAAACCTGCCTTTACAGATTACAATCTTCTCCACGGTAACCTTATCCTGTCCTGTTTCACAGTGACTCACTACAGTATTTTCTGCATTCATTTCATCAGTGTTATTGAGCTGAGGCAGTGGCACTGGGGAAAGTGTTTTCTCTACATACAAATGTCATTAGTATCTTTTGCACAGAATCCAGTTCGTTCCGTCTCGTATTGACACAAATGTCTTGCACATAAACACCATTCCAGGTGCAAATGGAAGTTGGGGGGGAACATGCCGCTAAAGGCCAGCTCTCCCCTCCTCTTCTCTCCCCACGCCGACCCTGACATTTAGCTGGGCAGCACTGCGTGGAAATGTGCACCTGGTGGCTCTTGCAATGTGGCCTGACTTAATAGTGGATAGTGCTGGGTGTGTAGCCAGTTCATCAATCAGAGTGTGACAGACAGAGCTTGAACTTGAACTGTCAACATGTCTACACACACACAACCCTGGGCATGGAGTACATGGAGATTACATTGGAGTCGGTCACTTTTGAATAATTACAAGGGTAGCACTTCTGTCTGTCCATCTTACATGCTTTTAAATGATATTAGGCTCTGATATTTCTTGTGTAGTTCTCATATGGCTGGAAGGTGCTGGCAGCCTGATGTCTAAAATAGAGTTTGCTTTTAGTTTTTTCTTGTTGAGCAGAATGTGCACTCCTCTACCACAGCAGTAGGGGGTGCTGTGTGGATGTTTACCTGAGTAGGCGCTCCCAGCAGCAGGATGTCCGGGTGCTGGCGCGCTGCTAGACGTTAGTGGTGGTGGTGGAGGCAAGGCAGCTGGAGGAGCCAACATATTGGGCTGGTGTGGATGAGGGGGCGAGGAGTGCGCGGCAGGGGGGAAGCTGTGAGGAGGGGTCTGGGTCTGCTCAGGAGCCAGGGGAGAGGAGGAGGAAGCCAGGAGCCCGGGGGGCTTAGAGCCTGGGGTGCTGCTCCTGCTGCTACTGCTGTAAAAAGACAAGACAGAGAGAAGAAAGTGAGATGAAAAAATGCTAAGCCAGGTTTAGCCAGCCGTGATCAGTCCAAATGAACACTTGTTCCTCCCCCTCAGTTCCATCTGTTCCAACGTTCAATTCTCAGCATGGTGTTTTCACACCTCGACTCTCCTCCATTTACTAATGCCTCCCTGCCTCTCCCTTGTGCTTCACACAATCCAGGGCCCGACATGATCTGCCAACAACACCACATTCACAACAACAGCCTCTGATGCAAAGAAAGCACCGCTGGCAAGCAGAACACAAGGAGCCTCTGTCTTTAAACAGCTTCTGCTAAGGCACTTCCTCCAGCGCCAAGGTAGTGAACTGGGAATGGGAAATGGGATGAGAGGGAGAGAGCGGTTGTGTATGCATGTGTAAGCAAACAGTCTTTTGTAGTTTGTGTGGGTTTCCCCCGGGGGCGGTCACAGAGCTTGCATATCCAGCGCTCCATGCACTAAGCCTTAAAAGCTCATTTGCACAGTGCTGGCTCTGCGTCCCGTGATTATTCACAGTGGGTGCCAGGCCCTGTTGGTGCACTGGCACAGAGAGACGGAGGCACAGCCAAGTCCTGAGAGCCCCACAGGCAGAGCTGTTGTTGGGATTGAGTGCGTTCTGAAGGAGTTATCCCAGAGTTTTAAATCAATGGAACCTCATAGTCTTTTCTTCAACAGATTTAGGACACAACAGACTGAACTTAAGCCTTGCACTAGCTATTTCTGTCATTTTTAATAATATAAAAAAACATCTGTGATCATGGTGTATAGCCTCAAGAAGAATAAGGTTGATTTCAAGGTAATTACAACTTTCAACCCTTTTTGATTTGCATGCTCAAATAACCTCAATAAAAAAAACTGTAAGGTAACGATTGATGGTTGTACTAAACTTTTGCATATCACCCAGTTTAAGTGATGTGGGCTGGTAAAGAGGCCTGATGACAATGTGGGTGGTTAATAAACCATAGGCCCTCAGGGCCCCTCTTTTTCCCCGTTGTTAATAATCAATGCTACTGTGTGGCTACGAACTCTCTCCAATAGCAATTTACATACTGATCGGGCATGGTGCCTACATTCAGCTCAAGAGACATTTGAGGATTTTCAAGTGTGTGTGAATATGGAGTTTAAGTCTGGTCAGTGCTGCACTGCACGCAATGTTCTGCATCAGGGCGCATAAGGACAAGAACAACATGAATGTGTTTATGATAACGTTAGCCTCATAGCATAATTGCCTAAATCATATTTACTCTACTCTACTTTTATGCTATGAGGCTAACGATAAAGTGATATGTGGATGTGTGAGGTTTTTAGCAGTGGTGTAAGCAGTACCTCAAAATCATAATTGAGTAAGAGTGGAGCTACCTTACTAGAAAAAAAGAATCCTTTACCGGTCACCTATTTCAATACCAGTAAAAGTACAAAAGTAAAAGAACAAAAGTATTTACAAGTAGTATTTAAGTATCAAGAGTAGGGTTGCAAAATTTCGGGAATTTTCAAAATTGGAAACTTTCCATGGGAATTAATGGGAATTTTGGGAATTAACGGGAATTTACCTAAATTTAAAGCAACCCAAATGCACTAAATCCTTTAAACTATGTTATTTCAGTCCAGGCAAACGTTCTAGACTGTGAAAAGCAGTTTTATCAACTAAGTTTTATAATATTTATGAACATTTAATTTCAAATCAGATTTTTTTAAAGCTTATTGAGACGCCCAACTTGATATCATATATTGATTTTTACTAGACCAGGTTTACACAGGCTTAAACAGTGATTTTAAATATAGGTGGGGAAAATATATTTTAGCATAATCTTGACTAAAACAACCAGATTTCATGCAAGTACACTTGGCAAGTTGCACATAGCACACTGAGTACTGCAGGGGTACTGAGGCCACGCCCCCTACATGCACTGTGGATTCCTCCATCACATGGGGGGGCAATTTACTTAATTTATTGAATGGGTGGGGTCAGACAGATGAGTTATATTTTACTCATTCAACATTCATCTTTTTGTTGTTCATAAAATAATCAAAACTTGATAAAGTTCTACATACAAATAAATCTGTTCAAATGTATTATTTTTTATTGTATTAGTTTGCATGGATGTCTGCCTATGACAAAACATAATGTTTATATGTTTGGATATGAATTTTTATTTTTTTAAATGACGTTCAGTTAATTCCTATTATTCCCAATTTTGAATATTCCCAAAATTCCCGAGCGAAAGTTCCTGTGGAAAGTTTACGGAAACTTTCCACCCCTTTGCAACCCTATTTAGCTCGTCCAGAATGTATAATGCTCAAATATGCACAAAGTAGAGCTTAAAAAGTGGCGGAGGAAGTATTCAGATCCTTTACTTAAGTAAAAGTACAAATGCTAAACTCTTAAAATACTCTGCTAAAAGTTAAGTCCTGTATTTATATTACCTAAGTAGAAGTATGTGAGTATAATGAGGAACATGTACTTAAAGTATTAAAAGTAACTGTTGCACTATTGTATATGACATTATTATTACTCATGCATTAATGTAATAGAGGGTTTGTAGCTGAATGAGGTGGAGCTCATTCTGTATGGAACGGACACATTTGATCTATTTTCATTATTTCAGTATTTATTCATTTACTTCATCAATAGATTGATTGTTTGCTGGTAAACGTGTAAATGATTCAAAGGAATAGCAGCTGATCCTCAAATTTGAGAAGCTGGAACCATGACACGTTTGCCACATTTCCATTAAAAATGACAATTGTCAAAATTGTCAATCGATATATCGGCTAATGTTTCATCTGTGCTTGTACCTACATACAGTTGGGAAGTATGCAATTTTCCATAATCTATTGATATGCTTTGTGTGCTAAAATCTTAATAGGTAAAGGAACTAGTAACTAAAGTTATCAGATAAATACAGTGGAGTAAAAAGTAGGATATTTCCCACTGAATTGCAGTGGAGTAGAAGTATAAAGTAGCATGAGAAGAGAAGATTCAAGTGAAGTCCATGTGCCTCAAACTTGTATTTAAGCACAGTAATTATCTCAATGTACTTCTTTTTCATTCCAACTCTGGTTATTAGCCTTACCTGTGAGCGTTGAGGCTGTGGCCGTTATAGGCAGAAAGGGGCCTTTGGTGGCAGCGTGACGGGGGCCTGTGAGGCCCTGCCTGGCTGGGCTGCTGCTGGTGAGGGTGCTGGGTGGGGAGCGCGGGCGATGGAGGGTGTGGGTGCAGGCTGGGCGTGGGTGGAGGCCGGGGAGGGGGGGGTGGTGAAGGTCCTGGTCCCTGAGCGAGAGGCAGGGCTGCGGGTGTGTGAGGCCTGTGGACAGCCTCGGAGTGTGTGGGCAGGCTGGGGACCCCGTGGGTCTGGGTCCAGCCAGGGGGCAGGCTGGGCACGTGGGTCCGGCCAGGGGGCAGCCTTGGGACGTGGGTCTGGGTCCGGCCAGGGGGCAGGCTGGGGACGTGGGTCTGGGTCCGGCCAGGGGGCAGGCTGGGGACGTGGGTCTGGGTCCGGCCAGGGGGCAGGCTGGGCACGTGGGTCCGGCCTGGCGGCAGGCTGGGGACGTGGGTCCGGCCTGGCGGCAGGCTGGGGACGTGGGTCTGGGCAGGAGGCAGGCTGGGGATGTGGGTCTGGGCAGGAGGCAGGCTGGGGACGTGGGTCTGGGCAGGAGGCAGGCTGGGGACGTGGGTCTGGGTCCGGTCAGGGGGCAGGCTGAGCACGTGGGTCCGGCCAGGAGGCAGGCTGGGGACGTGGGTCCCGCCGGGGGACAGTGGGTGCGGCAGGGGGAGGGCTGGTGGGGGCCGAGTGGGGATGCTGGGTGCAGGGGGTTGGGGCTCCCTGCAGCTCTCCTGACTGCGCTCTAGGCCTGACACCTGGACCAGGCCCGGGCCATGAGGCACCTGGCTGCTGCCATTGGTGGAGAACACATCGATGCCAAAATCTGGAACTGTGTCAAACAGAGGAAAGAGGAAAAACAGCGTAAGAAATGTGCATCTCCAGTTTCCAAGCTGGCGGTCTATTACAAGAGATACACAGACACAGCAGAAACAGAAGTATATCTTCACAGACAGGCTGGTGAATAATAATGGATTAGACCCTGACAAAAGTCAAAAGCCAAACAACACAATGGCTTTAATAGATAAAAACATTCAAAAAGACCTTCCTGCCTCAGGTAAATGAACACATTTATATAGCTCTAACAAAGATAATACGTATTTTTGTATAAGCTACAGACTTGTGACTTCTTAACAGCCATCTCCTTTGTAATGCTTATAGTGTGTGTTTTCAGCTGACAGACAGCCACATAAACGGACACACATTTGTTTTACTCATTCTTCTCATTGTGACAGCCCCTGCTGGGATTTGCAGCTGTGCCAATACAGGCCAAGGCAAAAGAGATAATTCTATAGATAGTATATAAAATGTAATTCACTGTTTGACACTTCTTCTTCCTATTTGAGTAAATACTGACTCTGAGCGGCACTGCTGCACTCAAGTGGTTGATTTGCTTAATGTCCATTCCAACATAAAGGACCCATGGAAATATGAGGGCAGTGACGGATATAACGTTGTAAATGTACGTCTCTATTTATGCACGGATTTGGAGCATAAATGAGCCTTTAGAAACATTGATTGGACTCCATTATGTCTTAAGTGTGAATTCATCCAAAAAATGAATAATAACTGCTGTACAATGTTGAAGACACACATGAACAATAGCTAAGAAGCTCCATCCAGGGTAGTCATCAGCAGTCAGTCTAGCTGCTCCAGAGGCAGAGAGGCTCATGGGGGATGATAGTGCATATATAAACTGTAATTAACTCTCCCCGGGCCTCGGGGGGTGTTAGGGGGAGGCGTCCCCCCCCCTCCCTCAGGCAGGCCAACTAAATCCTTTACCTGCCAAAGTGGTGTAGATGAGAAGCAGTTCCCCTGGGCAGAGCTGCAGCCTGTCACAGTGGGCTCACATCTCCCTGACACACTACTCCCTACAGACCCACTCCACTGGGAGCAGGACTGATTTAACAGGGCTCTAACAAAAACTGTGACCATTAGCATTAAAATGCTAATTGAGGTATTAGCAACTCCAGGTGCATGTTATATGGTACTTAAAGGTCACGGGAGGTCATTCTCGCTGCCAAATCCCGATCAATATCTATAGTAACATGCAGCTTTACTGACTCCTGCTCTGTGTGAGAGAGCTTATATTGGGACATCTGCCAACCTCTCAGGATACACAAAAGGCACACTCTTCCAGGTTCAAGTGTTTTTGAAAATATCTCCCTGTTAGTTAATATCTCCCTGTTAGTTGTATTTGGGAAAGAAGAAAAAGTCGACCCATTATGCAGATGATGCACCTGTTTTCAAAGCTAACTAAACCTAATCTAGAAACTACACAGTATATGCTTTTTTTTTGGCAGTCCGCACACATAAACATCCCCTGACATAAACACACACACACACACGCATTAATGAACAAGAAAGCCCAGCAACCCCTTCAGTCCATCCACCTTGTCTGTGTCAATCTCCTCCACTTTACAAACGCAATTACCGGTCAAGAGAGACTGATGCTGCTGCTGGCAGACAACTTCACTGCAGCAGACGGAGAGAGAGGAGAAATTCCCAATTCCCAATTCTCCAGTCTCCCGTTGCACCTCTTTCAGTCCCTGAGGTCCACGGCTTGTTTGTGAGAATTTGCTAACACGCTAAAAAGTAGATGTGTGTATTCCGCTCATAATTAAGACTCTAGGGCCGGGCGGAGACAAGACTAGAGGAGGTTATATTGGCTTCTCTCCCGCGAGGGTTCATTTGTCAGTCTCCTTCATCCCTGGAAACAAATAAGTGCCATTCCCTCTTGGCTTACTCAAAATATGGAGCGCTGCTGTTTTCTCTGACAGTTCAGTATAGCATTTCCAGTGTCTAACTAGTAGGTGTTGCTTGGTGGAGCATTATTGTGGAGAATGGGGCCGGTTGGCTGTGTGTGTTGGTTGGGGAGGCTGGATGTAAAGAGGTGAAGTGGGGCTTTCTAAGGGGTCAGCTGGGTGTGAGTGTGAAGGAAAGCCATTCATTAAAGCTGTATGTCAGGGGACCAGCCAGGGGCTTAGGGGGATAGCTCATTATCCCAGGGTGAGCCCTCTCTTACTCACTGTATTAACGACACACACCACCACACCTGATCCGTATCTCCCCTCATCGCTAAAGCTACACTTCAGCATGTGATCATTAGAAAAGGCTAACTATGATCTGGATAAACAGAATATAATGTGATATCATGACATTAATATATAAATGTGAATAAAACACTTCCAATCAAAAGTTCCTATAAACTGCCATAAGACATGAGATAACAGACAAGGCCATCAGTATGTGGGGCTTGTTTACAGGCTCTTTCGGGCGTCCTCATTTTTAAATGTTACTGCAGTGGTGGACCACAACTCATTAGTGCTATGTAGCTGTGTTTACTGTTAGCATATATTAATGTGCTGCTAATATAACATTGAGCCTGCAGGGTTAATAGGCTTGTGTATTGGTTGGCTAATAGTCCTTCATTAACAATTGGCGGTGCCATATGCTCACATCTCTGAACCAATCTTTGCACAGCGTTATGATCTACAGAGGGAGTGACAGGGGGACTGGCAAAGTGAGACGCAGAGCATTAGGAAGTTTATTAATATGGTGTTAGGTCATTACAACAGTACATAAGGGGATTCCTTTAGCATATTATATTTCAATGCCATCCCTGGATACAGCCTCGCTCGTAAAAATGATTAACAAACAAGTGCCAACGACATCATCTTTCAAAAGCGCGACTGGCAGGCCACCACCTGTCCCCTTTGAAATACATTAGTGCCAAACTCGGGCCAAGCTACTGTGCTAGTATTTCTCTCTCTCTCGCTCTCTCCAGCATGTGACTATGTTTATGGGTGTGTGTGACCGCCTACGCCTGAAGACATCCTGTGAAATTGATGGTGAGACCTCTGCGACATCCCAAGCCTCCACCTCTTGCGGCCACCCCATCCTCCTCAAAATAGTGCCCGGGTGCATTCTAAACCCTACAGACTCATCGATGGGATTTCATCCAGGCAGGGGGTCGCATAGCTCCAATCACACAAAACCAACAGGCTAACACATAGCAGGAGCCACAAGACAGACAGCTGAGCCACGGCTGCTGTACCAACAGTGAGCAGAGAGGACTGAACCTGACACACTGTCACTTGGGTTTCACACACCAGCTACTGTTGTTAGTTTTTACATATATACGGTCCTGATCAAAGTCTCAAATGCTAAGCAGTAGGATATGGAACCTATTCTCAGTTAATTCACCTTTCTTATGAGGAACAGGGAAGTTTTTAGATTCCTTACAAGTTCCTCCAAGTATATTTTCTGAAATCCCAAATGTAATGGATCTAACCATGTACGTATCGTTTGTAAAAATGTAGCCTACTTAAGAATTAGTATTAATTACGACATTTTGATTTGGTATTTGCTATAGGTGAGGCCAAATGTAACACATGTATTTGAAATTAAGTAGGTCAATGTATAACAATGCATCATACTCAATAAGCTTATTTTGTAATAGATGATTTTGTACCTAGTAACTACAGTTCTCGAATGCAGTAGATTCCATGGTTACACTTTAAAATAAGGGTACATTAATTGACTGTTAGTTAAAATGCATTCACTAAGCATTAACTAACTGTGAATAACTGTGTAGTTAATGCTAAATAAGCATTAACTAACTGTTATGCTAAGTAAATGCTTAACTAAGCATAAGTTAACTACGCATAGTAAATGCTTAACCCATTAACTAACCATTAATAACACCAAGCGTGAACAGTTAGTTAATGCTTGGTTAGTATATATTTAAAACTGTTTAAACTAGAATGAACGAGTATGATTGGTTGCTGGAACAGTGTTTCATCACCTTCAACCATTACAGTATATCATGAAGTGTGATATAATGTTACATCAAGACAAAGGGATTTTTAAAGAGCAATAAAATACATGAATTCTAAACGTAAATGACAGTTTTACAGTCAGAAGTCTGAATGTTGTGTTGACAAAACACAACCAGAAAATCCTATTTAGTATACCTTTAACCGAAGAAAACACCATAGTAACAGATAACAATATTAATGGCCATTAAGAGAAGATCGGTGTCAGTGGTACTGTTAAGCAGGTGTAATGTTAATGCTAAAATTTTAATAGCACTAAACACAAACTACAAGTGATTGGCAGATAAAAGGCGAAGGGATCAACAAAGTGTTTATGAAGCATCCTGTGAGGAATATGAGCATCTGAACCAAACAACATGACAAACAAGAAATGTAATGGTGATACTAGAGGAACACACAGAGCCTCGCCAAAGTCATTAGCATGAATGCCTGTACAAAATGTCATGACAAGCCATATCTGACAGTTTTATTTCAGTCTGGAGCAGAATGGTGGATCAGTTGAGCTATGATGCTACAGTGTAGCAGAAAAAAAGCTCAGGAAAATACTGCAATACATTCTCATATTACAAATGAACGTATGGATTGTGGGTTTTTACAAAGATATTAACTTTTTTTTGACTGGCAGTCCAAAAGCTGTACCTTGGCAGCATGGGGATGGAACATCAAGCCTGGAGGAAGTCGATAAAAGCAAAGCACTGACGACTCCAAAACCCTGAGCTGTCTGTCACAGCTGAGAGCGTTTTGGAGCCTGCAACGTTTTCATCTTCATCTGTCCAGTAGATGGTAAATGGATTTGACTTATATATCGCTTTTTAGCCGATTTTCTCAGCCCCAAAGCGCTTTACATTTCTTACCACATTCACCCATTCACTCACACACTCATACACCGATGGCAGTCGCTGCCATGCAAGGCGCCCTCTGAACCATCGGGAGCAATGTGGGGTTCAGTGTCTTGCCCAGGGACACTTGTGGCGGGGAGACAGGGAACAAACCACCGACCCTGCACTCCAGAGGACGACCTCCCTACCCACTTAGCCACTGCCGACGTATTCTTACGTCACAGTGCAGCAGTCAGCAGAATCCTGCCCTGAAGCCTTCACAGAACCCAACAGCTTTACCCACTCCAGCCAAGGCTGGAAACATACACAGCTTTATTTAGAAACTATTCTTTCTAAAACTAGATGGTCTGGACTAGCACCAGGTTAACAATAGAGAGAAGCTGTCTGCCCTTCTCTTGGTCTTCTTTTCCCTCTGCATACATCATGGTTCTGCTTCTCCTCATACAACAGAGAAACAAACCGAGGGAGGCAGACTGTTTGCTCAAGTTGAATCAATTACAGTGCAATGCAGTACAAAGATTCTTGGCCTTCATTGAAAATCCCATTTTATAGTGGTAGGCCTATGTGTAAATATTCATTCCAATCAGGATCTCTCTGTGTGCTGGTGTGGGCTCTCAGAAACTAGCTCACCAAAAATGTTTAAGAAGACTATTTTTCCTCTCTGGCCTTCATGAATAACAAAATAATAAAAAAGGGAAAACACAGTAAACATGGCTACTCTTCCAATCTCCATATTTAGTTTGACAACATAATCTGAGCTGTAATTGAGCAGCCTGTGTTGACAGTATGTCTGACCTCAGCAGACAGCCTACACAGCTCCTTGGTTGAGGGACCCGCCTCGGTTTATTTGATCCTAATGAAGTCTGCAGTCACATTTAATGGCAGCCAACTTGAACAGATCTCACTCCCCCACACAAAGGAGAACAATACACCAGCAGGCCACTATAGCGTCTGTCAGTTCACTCTCACTCATATCTTCATGATCATCAAAGCATCAGCCTTTTCCCCTACTAGCTAATGTCTCTACAGCTATTCACCAGTTCATTGTGTACAGCTGCACATTGTAATGTAATGTAATGTAAACCCGTCAATAAATACTACCTGTGTCAAACTCACAATGTTAACATACTCAGACAAGTCAGTCTTTTTCCGTGAGAGCCCAGTAGAATACCTAGGAGTTAACATTAGTGGATGACATTTCAGCTCTGATATTCTAATACTTCTCCCTGCTGCCTAATGGAGACAGTCCATGTGGCCATCATCTCCAGAGACATAACCCCACAATGATCAAGTCAGGTTGGAGTTTTGCTTAGGAAGAGATGCATTTCTATTTTGCAGACCATGCGTCAAAATAATAGCCTAACGTTGTGTTGTGATGTTAGCCAATAGAAGAGCCACTCTGGCCCGGTTGAGTTCTCACACAGAAGCTGAAAGTCTCTGTAAACTTCAAGCTGGGGAAGCTTTCTCCTTGGTATCATAGCCAAAGCCCTCCAGAGACTCTTGAGTATTTCAGCCCGTATCCCTTGCCTTCTTCAGCTCCCTCAGACTTTAATAGCATTATATGCTTTAAGAGCAGAAACTCCACACTCTTAACCCCCCTCATGTCTCCAGAGTGTGGGCGCAAGCTCCCAGCTATGAGTGGACAGCTCCCAGGTATGCGTGTCGGACATGGCCCTGGATGGTTAGCTCAGGGCACCGGGGCCTGACAATGATGGACACCCCCCCCCCTCCCTGCTAGCCCTCCCAGACACTCCTTCATGTCAGCAGCTCTCTAAAGCTGGAGCTTAGAGGGGGCTGTTGTTGGGGTTACTCCACCTGGACATCCTGTCTTCAGGAGGGTCCAGGGCTGGAGCTGTTTGATCAGCTACTAAACTCACAGTGGGGAAGGAGAGTAGGAAACATAATAAGACATAGAGGTGTGATGAGCAGACAAACTATTCTGGCTGTGAGAGCCTGACATGCGTAGTGTTTCAGTGAGAGTCACCACTGCATGCTGCATATCCCCTCAGTAACACATGCCGCTACAACTCTAACAAGCTGAGATTGAGCAAAAGGCCAAAAAGCAGACAGGGGATAGAGTTGTTATGCCTTCCCCCTTTTAACATCTATATTTCATGCCTAGTCTCATTTGGTTGATGAATGTTGTATTACAAGTTGTGAAGCCAGAGCCAGTGCATGTGTAAAAATAAATAGTGTGGGTATGTGCAGCAGCCGGGGATGATGTGGGCGCGTGGTTGTGCGCGGTTTACCGAGAAGTAAACCCCTGGCTCCTCTTTTAAAGATAGACCGTCTGTGACTGTATGATCCTCTGTGAAATGGTAGCAATCTGGGGTAATTGGGCTTAGTAAACCATTCAATGTTCCCAGCACTTCTGACAGATGCAAGGCCTTAGAAGAGTGGGCTGCCAGACCACAGAGAACAAGCACTTACACATGTTTACAGTATGAGAGAGCCAGAGAGAGAGCAACAAGCCAAACGGAGGGACAAGGAGGGGAAGACAAGAGTGAAAACAGAAAACTAGCTTGGTCCTGTCTCCTACCTTTGCTAGTATCCATCCATGTGTCTCCTCTCTCTTCAATCATAATGAAGCCATTTTGCTAACAGAGAGAAACAACACCTCCAACCCCCACAGTAGCTACTGTTCCTGTAATGGCACTTGTGTGACTGGCTCTGTGTCTCGCTCTAGCACTAGCTCACTTGTCACCTCGACAGCATTTGAAAAAAATCTGCTGCCTTACATAGCCCCAGTCAGAGGTCCCTAAATGTTTTAGGACACCTTCCCCCTAACACCACCGCCCACTTAAAAACACCATCGCCATCTCTATGTTGCACATGAGGAGGATGTATTGGTGAGATCAGTGGCTAAGCAGGAGTGTCCCATTTCCAGCTCCCCCCTTTAGAGAACAAATCTTTATATATCCCTAAGGGGTGTGAGGTCAGGCTGCTTGGAGAGAACGTAATGGGAGAAGAGCTGGGTTAAGGGACTTGATGATGGGCATGCTGGCACAGGTGAACAACCAGAAGGGCAAGTGTGGAAAGCTAGGGCCAGAGAGAGGGGGCCAGACTTGTGCTGCCAAGCGGCCTGCAGGGCAGCCTTCAGGGGGACACTCATCGGCCCCACAGCTGACAGATCCTCCGCAGGTTTTTGGCTGTCATGGCCCCGGCTCAGTGAAGGCTTTGTAAATAACAGCAGTGTGTAATGAGGGATCCAGCCCAATTGGTCAGCAGCACACACACAGTCACAGTGGCCGTAAACCTATACACCCAGAGACAAGGCAGCTGTGTGGCTGGCCAGACACATTTTGACCCTCAAACATGTCACATGTATGTAAGCCAGCTGAGACCTCTCACAAGGCCTGATCTCTTTATTAGTGAGGAGTGAGAAATGGTAGATGGTGGCCATGTTGTTTCATAGAGAGAAAGACTAGATAGAGTGCCGGGGGCTGCTGAAAAGGCCCATCGTGTTTTACATGGCAGCTAGCATCTCACTTCTATCACCCACTTAGTAGTGTGTACAATTGTCACATTTCCACACAGTACAACTTTCAATTTAGACTTTCAATATGATCATGAGGATAAGTAGCCTGGCTCCGCCCGCCCGCCTACTTCCGGCCAAATTTTATTTTCCCTTCAGTAGTCAGTCTGGGTGTACAGCCCATTTCCCAGTTTTGCTGGAGATTCGACAGCCGGTCCAATCAGCGAACAGAGCGAGTGGCTGAGAACAATGACGTTGAAGTCGCGCTCCAGTTTCAGTTGCCAGAAGCCGGCTCATGACACACGTGACGACCAAACGTTATGCGATTGGTTGGTTAATCCAGAGTGGCACTGGGCAGATCCAATAGTTTTAAACTTTAACAGACACCCGCCTCCATGAGTGAACGTTTGCCAATTAAAGCACTGCCAGACCTTCTGTACAAATGAAATGAAGTACGATGGTCTGGTTGGACCAGGCTAGAGGATAAGAGCAAAAAGGGCAAAAATCATCAGTGTTATTCAGATCACGGTTGATAATGAAGTTTTTGTGCCAAATCATTTTTAATTTTTCAATATTTTTGATCAAAACAAATTCTATTGTAAAGTCTATGCTTAAGATTTTACAAACTAGGTCAATGTATTTCCTTAAATAATATTTGCAAATCCGTTATTTGTTTACATGGTCTATTAGCGTGTCCTCTTCTTTTCTTACTGCCCTTGCTGGGCATATTGCTATGGGTTTGGGCTTGTTACTGTCACTATATGTCGATCAGCGGAATAGCATAAAGCTGGCAGCAGGAATGTGTATTGCATCACCTGCATGCTAGTGTGTGAGGACTGTATGAACAGAACAGCCAAACCAAAGCATTTCTTCATAGCTATACAAGTGGTACCTTCAAAAAGGTTGTATGTGCTAGTGCTACCTCAGACAGACAAGAGTGTAGTGTCCAAAAAAACAAATCAATGTTTGGATCAAATGAATATCTTGGTCATTTGACAGACCATGCCCAGCCAAAATCTATTTGATCAAAGAAGCTATCAATATAGTTTGTGAATCTTTTTGTCTGGCTTCTGCTGTCAGTATCTACCTGACCAAAATAACTGTACTATGACTTTTTTTTGTTTTTAAAATGAAATCTCTTATCCTGTATCATTCTTTATGCAGACATACAGCTGGATGGCATTGGAGACCACTAGTTGAAAGCATAAACTGCCATGTCTTATTGTCTTATATTCTTCTGTGTTGCATAGCTCCAATGTGAATAGCCAAACTGTTTATCTTTCCATGCTTTTTGAAATTCAAGCAAAATGAGGGGACTGGTTGAACAGTATTGAGGTTGGTATGAGATGGGAATTCTAAGATATGCTACTTGATTACAAACCTCTTTTAAATCACTTCTTGAAACACATTTGTATAGACTCGCTTTTACGTGATGCCGTCTATTTATTCTTTTAATTCTCTTCCCCAGTGTCTTTCTACCCTAGCACCTATTAATCTTGTTTGGTTTGTTGTGTGTATATATGAGTATGTGTATTTACTAGGGCTGTCAAACGATTACAATTTTTAATCAGATTAATCACAGGATTCTCTGGATTAATCACGATTAATTTTACCATTCGAAATATGCCCGAAAAATTCGAATTTTCTCTGTATATTGTTGTATGAATAAGATAAGATATAAAATAAATGACAGAAGGAGGATATGTACATTTAAAATTAGTATGTTTATTAATTGAAAATCCAAATGATGGTTTTAATACTGAAAGTAAATGTAAATCAAACTAAAATATATACCTACCACACCATAATTCAATTGGTCTATCTCTTTACTATGTCTTTGGGCAAATATAGGATAGGCTATAGAATGGCATTTATTTGGTGAATCTATAGGTTGTGCATTCTTGAATACAACTTGATTACAGTTCGCGGTGTGTGTGTGCGTGCGTGCGTGTGTGCGCGTTTGTATGCACGACCGCTTCCTAGGGGACTGTTCATTTGTGCCAGGAAGCCAACGTTATGTTGATGTCTACTCACACACACCTCAGAAAACTGCAGACGCTTGTGTCCTCGCGGGCTCTGAGCAGAGCGGACAATGTGTCTCCTCCTGTTGCTTCGACATCAACTGTCACCCGCGGCAGTTGATTTTATAAACTATCTATGCCCCCGACACAGACGTGACCGTTAGCAGTTTAAAACCTTAAAACACGGCATGGGCTAACGTGCTGCTATGTTTGGCTGATCCTGGGTCAGCCACAACGTTAGAGTGACTGAAGTGCAGAGCTGGTGGGATGCACGGGGCGGATCATTCTGCACATGCATTAAATGCGTTAAAAAAATGAACGCCGATAATTCCAGAAATTAATCACCCTGCGTTAACGCGTTAATTTTGACAGCCCTAATATTTACCTTTTTGTATATGTGTTATTTTATATTAGTATGTATTTATTTGATTGTACTTACTCGTATGTATTTTGTTAAAGCTCGTTGTAAACCATTGTTTTTAAAGATGCTATATAAATAAATATATTATTATTATCTGATGGTGTGTCATGTGCTCCTGGCTAAACACAGCATACACCTGTCACAGGCAATGTGTTAGCAAAGGCACTGTTAGTAAACTAATGTACTATCAAATGATTAGCCAAGAGCATAAATAAATAGGTTTAAAAAACAACAACATCTAGAATAAATGCACAGTACTGGAAAGATTCAGGGATGCATGTCAGCACAACTTGAGCATTTCACAACACACTGACTGGCAACACGGGTTTCTTCTCAGTCAGTGTGGAAGCTCACAGGAACAATAGACAATCACCTTCTGAACAAACACACTTCAAAACACAGACATGCATACATCTACATTACAGTCACATGCTCCTGAAAAAAATACCCACACCCGCTAACACCTTTTCTCACCCTTTCACTCACTCACTCATGCATGCACGGACACCACACCAAAAACTCTACCTGTCGACAGGTCCAATGCCACCCTGGTTAATGTGCTCTATGTCCGCTGTCTGGATGTGTTGGGTTTTGGCCTGTCTTCAATGAATGCCAGTCAGCTAAACACATAACTGTACCAAAGCAACTTGTGACACAGATGTGACAGACAGCCCAGCTTCTCTCCTTCCTCCTTTCAATTGCATTAAGGGGTGTTGATGATCTGTTCATGCACTGTGTGTCAAATGCAGAACAATCCCTCTGTCTCCCTCTCGCCCTCTCTAGCCAGAAGGCAGACAGAGTATGAGTGGAAGTGGCTTGCAGCAACAGCGAGAGTGACAGCTCAAGCTGACACACTGACACCACCATGCAGAGAGACATGGAGGGCAGGAAAGAGAAATCTGTCCCCAGGGAGTCATCAGTCTGGGCCCTCTTTCGCTCTCTTTCAAATGGGGCCAACTGGTTGTACAACACAGACGATCAGATTCAATACAGCCTGTTAGTGCTGTTAGAAACCCTCTAGGAAAAACTCATTCCACAGGAGAGGAGAAGAGCTGGAAACACCGATCAAATTTCAGATGAAAAAATTCTGGTGGAATATGAGTTTGCATGTAGCCTTTTCTCTTCCAAAACGATGCATTACAGAAGCAGTCTCTGTGTCTAGGTGCGTGCGTGAGCGAGCAAGCGTGTCAAGTGGAGTCTCATTACCCCCAAGCTCAGGTTTCACAGCGGGACACCCGGGGGGCACAAACCAAGCTCTTCATCCCTCCTTCCCTCTAGCCTGGAGAGGCTGTGTGGTCTGCTGTGGTCAATCTTCCCACTGCTCACAATGGAACCAGGCCTAACATTCTCAGCCTTACTTCTCTCTACTCATAGCCCCTTTTTTCTCAGGAAAAAAACCTCAGTGCAGCCACATCAACACCACTTTCAAAATAACACCAAAAGTTATCTGAGAGCTGGCAAGCTTCAGGGGTGATGAGCTACGGCTGTGACGCTGCAGAACTTGGCTAAGGGCACAGAGGCCGGTGTTGGGATTTGTGCTGTTTATTTGAACTGCACCGTCTTTCAAACAGTCAGCTGCCTCTCTGCTCCCTCGTCAAGCCTTTGGAGCTTAAGCTAGGATTGTGGTTGTCGGTGGGAGAGAGGACAACCTGATATCCCCCTTTGGGCCCAGCGGCTGCCCTGAGCTTGGGTTACTTTAAGGGGAACAATGCAGCCTCTGTCCATGGTCTCCTACTCCGAGAAGACATGGGGCTCAGACAGGCTTGCTAGTGTCAGGCATTGCCAGGGGATTCATTCATCACAACACCACACTGCTGCACACTGACTGAGTGCAGGGTTTAGGGGGAAAAAGGTTCCAAAACACGGCTTCCCAGCTTTGGCTCTAAATGGCCCAAGCGGAGCCTGAGAGCTAAACCAGACACATAGCACATATCAGCGGCAACGGCCCGTTTGCTTTTGGCTTGAAAGGGCCTGAAAAAGCAATCCCTTCTGGGATTTGGGGTTTTTGTGGAACAGTGTTTACAGTAAAACCTGACACGTGGAGGGGAAAGAGGGGGATGCTGGAACCCTGAAATCAAATAGCCTCCCTCCAGGAGCAGTTTAAGCTGGAACAGATGGCGACAGTCCGATGGACATTGATGGCTTTGGGCAGGCTGCTAAGAACAGTGGCCAAAAGCCCGGGGATGATCAACCAAAAGAATGCCGATAAAATGGAACATTGTGTAGTTTGTTACACTCTGTTTGGATCAAATGCACATGCTTTAAAATTCTCTTTCAATGACACATATATAACTTTACACGAACATCACCCACCACAACTTAACCGTGTCCTCTCTCACAAGTCACAAGTCATTTTGCGACCACGTCGACACCAGGGGGCGATAAAGTTGCTTTAAAAGGTGTGATAGCCCCTTCAAAAAGGTCCTAGCGCTGCCCCTAGTAGCTGTCCTATAGTCAGTAGCCTGTGGAATTATAATAAGAGAAATAAAGCCAGGCAGTGTGTGAGCCGAGCAGAAACACATGCAAAGGGATGTGTGGATTCCTGCTAACAAACCCTGAATCCTGCTCTGTAATCCTCTATCTTCCCCTGTGGCTCGTCAGGCCTTTATTTTACGCTCCTGCATATTTATGAGAATGAAAGAGAGAGAGAAAAAAAAGATAACCTCTTTTCTTGTGGGAGCAATTAATTAAAGCCTTGTATTGGTGAAATCCTGACCCCCCCTCCCTCATGCTCTGTCTCCCTCCCTTTGCTTTGTGTCTCTCTTAAATACTAGAGTTTGAAATGTTCAAAGACCATCCTCTGGTACTGCAGGGAGTGGACAGGGAAACACACTCTATCAACCCACACACAACAGTAAAACACCACAGCTGTCAGACAGCAGGTGTTGAACCACAAAGCCTGACACTATCATTCTATATAAAGTATGTCCTAAAGTGACTATTTTGGGGATTAAAGAGAGCAGGGGCTGTTTATTTGATGCAGGGCCGGTAAAATGCTTGAAAACATGAAAGCAACATTGTACAGTGTCCAAATAATCAAACAATGTGTACTATGTGTGGCCTTAGAGCATTGTTTAATCCATTCAACTCTCCCTGACTTCAGAATACAAAACAGGAGGATCTATAAACCTTAGGTCGCCATTCACCATGCTCATCAGTTTTTTTTCTTCTTCTGTTTTTTTTTATAAAAGAGAGACATACCCTGCGTTCCAAATCCCATACTTTTCCTTTTTACTACACTACATACTAGATACGGTCGCAGCCTAGCTTAGCCTAGCCTAGCTTTCGCATTCACTGTACAGTTTCCCCCGGGCAGAAATAGACTCATACACTCTGCAAAATGAAGCGTGGGGGTTTGGATTGACAACATCCCTTTTCCTTTTTACTACACCACATACTAAAGTACAGAAGAGTTTTAGGGCCACAGGAGAGAAACAAAATCTAATAAATCAAATAAGGAAGATTTTTTTCCATTATGTCGAGAAATGTGAAGAATAAAGACGAATACTGCAAAATACTACTGGAGATAGTGGGGCATTTATGTATTTTCAGCATACTACAATTGAGGTGCATGTATTATAAAACCTATCAATTATTATTATGTATTGGGACATCCTAAATCTTCTTCTGGCATACTAAATAGTAGGGAAGTATGGGTATTGGAACACAGGGCAAATCCTACTTCATGCTATCCAAAGCAACACTAAGACCTTTGGTGAATGGTTTTTAGTACATTTGTCTTCAAAACTGCTATGCTGCATGTCTGGGTACAAAGTCCATAAGTGATTCAGCAGAACCCAGATCAGTTCTCTATACAATGACATCACGAGGCGGCAGCAGTTACTTTAAAACACAGAGATTTTGGAAAGGCAACAAGATGGAACTGGACTGAAAGGAGAGGAGAGCACCCGCCATCAAGACAGAAGTGTTGGATGCTTCCAGACCAGTACTCCTGTCCTGCTAATCCAAAAGGGTTCATTTAGTCTAACTTGATAAATTCATTTAAAAGTCTGTTTACATGACCATTTAAGTTAATTCAGTTCTCCTGCTGTCAGGCATACAAGTATTTACTATGCCACCACAAGGCCTCATTCAGACCCTGTTTACACTAAAAACCCAAACAGTGCATCTGCAAAAATACCTTCGTGGATGCAGCCTATCATTCACATGACAACAGCAAACGCAGGCGTGAAACCGCAAACCTTTGATACCACCTCCCAGGATGGAATCTCTTGAGACCACAACATGCGTAGTCTATAACATCTGCTGTCAAAATACCCACATGCGAGTTATAAAGTTAGAAGACAACAAGCACGGTGTCTGTGCGGCACCATCACTGTGATCAGTGGAGAGTGTCGTGCAGGGCTCAAATATAACACTCGCCAATTTAGTCTAAGCGATTAGTAAGTTATTGATACCATGCACCCGCCACTTTGTCTGGGGAAAGATTTGTGCTCTGCCGGTTTTTCTAGCAAAATAAACTTGTGTCACCACCTGTAATGCCAGGAACATGGCTCTCTGCATTAAAAAACACTATCTATAGATCAGCGCGCAGCAGTTAAGTTACTGTTCAAACAAAAAGAGCATTAAGGCTACGGCTTCACAGTAAAAGCATTTCACTAGCTTCACATTAACAGCATTTCACTGGACAAGCGTGAGTTGACTTTTATTTTGAAGTACGCCTAACATGAAGGTAGCTGCCGACACAGCCCCGCAGCACTGCAGTCACTAGCCCCTTTTACACAGAGATTGCAGCATATTGACGGAACGAAAGAGCGGCAATTTGCCGGCTCAGCTTGGTTAGGTGTTATTTACACAGAACCAAGCAACGCCGGCATGTTGGCGCATCAGTAGCCCCTTTTACACAGCGTTCCGGAATGAAAGAGGTGCTTGTAAGCAGCGCCAGGTGTGACGTAAACATTTAGCGCCGCGCCGGTCAGCTGCTTTACAACAACAACACTGGCCGGTGAATTGAGAGCAGAAGTGCTGGAGCTTGCAGTAAGAGGGCCGTATTTTACTGTCCCCACGATGTGCCAGTTGATCCAACATCTGTGTGTGTGTCTGTGTGACAGGGTGACAGGTTGGCTGTGAGCGAGTCTCTTTGAGAGCAGTGCTCTGCCATTCAGACATACACATACACACAGTGTGTGAAGTCACGTTACTGTAGACAGAAATATAGTGTGGATACATTATACGCTCAGACTTAGGATAATAATAGCGGCGGCGATACGGTCGCAGCCTAGCTTAGCCTAGCTTAGCCTAGCCTAGCTTTCGCATTCACTGTACAATTTACCCCGGGCAGAAATAGACTCATACACTCTGCAAAATGAAGTGTGGGGGTTTGGATTGAGCAGCGGACCTTATGACCAGCTAGATTATACGCCGTTCCTTTTATTTGGTGATTTTTAAGTGACATCAGGCCGCCGTGGTTAATGTTAAACACACGTCCTTCAACTGCTAACATGGTCGCATGTTTAGAACGTAGGCTATGGAACGTCAAACGCCCCCCTTTTCCGCAAAACAACAAGCTGGAGCATTTAAACAGAGAGGCGGAACCGATTGTGTCGGCAATCTTACTACCCCCCGAGGTAGTAAAATTCCCCCGTTGCGCCACGGTCGCATTTATACAGCAGGGCGGAGGGCCGAAATTCCAGCATATTCCCGGCTTTCACGGGCAGTGTAAAAGGGGCTACTAACAGCATGTCTTCTGTTGTCATGAGTTCTACGTGGTGAAATAAGAGGACAGAAAGCTTGTCATTTACACTACCTGTAACTCTAAGCTTACACCAACCGCTTTATGTACATTAGTGGCATTACTTTTCGGTTACAGTAAGGTTTTATGCATCAAATTGTACCAGAAGAGCTATCTACTAGGCAAAGTGTCACCGCCACCTATTGGCTTGGCATGCGTACTACAGCGATTTCGGCCCATTTTCTCCGAAAGCAAATCAGTTGCGTCTGAATGTGGAAACTTTTGAAACCGTAAAGGGGAAAACGGTTGCGTTTTCACTGTGTAAAGAGCCCCTCAGACGCTCTGCTCTCTCTCGCTCCCTCTTTGGCAATGTCACCTCTGACACAGGGAACAGAGATTGACACAGGCATCATTTGCCTTAACACACACAACAGTGCACTGGGAATGGCTGGGTCTTTATGTGTTTAGTGTGTTTAGTGTGTGTGTGTCTGTGTGTGTGTGTGTGTGTGGAAGATACATGCTTTGAAAAAAGGGCTTGGCCTATTTATTTCTCAAGACTATTAACCTTCAGGAAGGGAAGCTTCTCCACAACATTACAACATGGAATAAGTAAGACGTAAACTCTAAAAAAAAAATTTTTTTTTAAGAAATGAATCTTGTGTCTTTCTCATTATAAATGCTTAACATTGTCTTTGTAAACTAACCAGATTTTTGAATACACTAATGTAATGTGTAATGCTTACACAAATCATCTACTTTACCTCAGTGAGACACAGACAAAGTACAGTATTGCAGACGCTCACCATTCAACCCTGACTGCCTGGCTGCCACATAGCTCAGTTTGTCCGACACAAGGGAAGCAGGCAGCAGGAAAAAACTAAAGGCCTTTCACTTTGATCTCTGGAGTGCAGCCCATTTAAATGTTTGTGTTTGAGATGTAAGACCTTTAATTCTGGCCCTGATGGGTTCCTGGCTCTTTGGGTTTAGCGTGGCATGTCGGATATAGAGATGTGTTTACACAGTCTCCCTCCAGCTCTCCTGGTGCTGAAATAAGTGCATTAAAATGGATAGATTTACTTAGAGTCTCTAAACTCGGGACTCAGGGAACAAACTCTCAATGACCTCTTTGTGTTGAATGGAAGGAGACTGGTTCCACACTGCTGCATGTGTGTGTGCGTGTGTGTGTGTGTGTGTGTGTGTGTGTGTGTGTGTGTGTGTGTGTGTGTGTGTGTGTGTGTGTGTGTGTGTGTGTGTGTGTGTGTGTGTGTGTGTGTGTGCGCACCAACAGGTATCTCCTCCCTGCTAAAACTGATCCTCAAATCAACAGACTCATACCAAGTGTGCACCAGCTAGATCTGTGGTCTCATATCTCAGTATTTTTTACCTGACTGAGTTATCTGGCCAACGATTCCATCATGTTTCCAGATTGCATATGTTATGAGTTCAAGCTTAATGGTCAAAAAGATATAAATCCACATGCACAGATCTGTGAGTGTGCTGTTTCTTGGCTACAAACCTGACACACGTCTTCAAGTGAAATAATTACTTAAAGTATGCAGAGTCTTTTGTTCCAATCTTTTTAGGGTTATTGGATCATTTGTGCTAGTCTGCTAAGTCAATGACTTGCAATCAGCAAACTTAACCACATTTGACATGGAAGTAAAGCTCTTAACCAAGACAATTAATACTTTGTACATTTTCAGAGACTAATCCCTTGCTTCCCTGACCTGAACAAATGAACTGTGGAAAATAAAAAAAAACATTTAAATGCAATTAGTTTAAATATTTTAAGTTAGAAATGTTGCCATTTTTCTCAGCCTAAACGGTCAGACACAGTAAATGTGAGCGCTACAAATGGGGGCTTGGCCATTCTTCGCAACAGCCAGGGCAGTAAATCTGCCAGTGCTACCCTTGATTTGTTAACCTTTGTTTGGCTCTGTCAGCAGATGAGGCATGGCTGGAGCGGCCCCTTTCATGCTCATGAAATACAGCCTCTCTCTGTAGTTGCGGGCGTGGAGAGGAAGGGCTTGGAGGGGGGTGGGGGGGGGGGGGGTGTAAGCACAGGATATTGGGCTTCCTTTACCCCTTTAGAGATGCATTAAATGCTCCTAGCAGGGGACTGGGCAACCAACACAAGCAAAACTGCTTCAGTTATGTCTCATTCACACTGGAATCTTTTAGAGCCCTGTCGTATTACTCACAACCTGCATGGTTAGTACAGTACAAGAGCATTTTGATCTGAGTTAAGCTTGTGTTTGAGCTACAACAACAATGCTTTTATCAGTAGTTGTGTGTGTGTACGAGGGGGGGGGCAGTGACCTCTGTGTGACCCCCTCAGCCCACCAGCCCCGGGGGCAGGGAGAGAACAAAAGAGACCTGTCCTTGACTGCTGGCCTTCAGAGCCCACCCTAAGGCCACTGTCCGTCAGCCCATCTTTCCACTGCGCATCAGGTCAAGTTCCACAGGCCAGGGTTTCTTGACACACAAACAGACGGCAGAAGGTCAGTGCTGGGGCGAGAGCAGGGAGACCTGGGGGGCAGTAAAGCAACACTGCTGCTGTCAAATGCCAAGCCTTCCTCTTTCCAGTCCCCTGGATGACTTATAGGGAGCTGCCTGGGTGATTTGTGGCGTGATTGTTTGCCTCCCTATATCATGGGAGATTACAGCAGGTGGCGGCGCCGTGAAATCCTGGAAGTACACACACAACTCCATCAACATAAAGCTTTCAGGAGACACACACAGAGAGAAAAACAAGCCCTCAGCTCAGCTACACACAGCCGTAATACGCTCACAGGCAATTTAGCTGCCAGCACAGCTCTCTCTCTCTCTCTCTCTATGACATATCCAGGGAGGCTCTTCAGCGCCGATATATCTGCCACAAAAGTTCACCTCTCGGCTTTTTCTCTTTCCACAATTAAAAAAAAAAAAAAAATAAGCGCCGCAAATGACGCCTTCTTCCACACAGCACATTAGCACTTTGTCCCCCCCGCTGACAGACGCACTCAAGCCTCAACATACTTCACCAGCGGCGCTCTCTCTTCAACACTGCCGTCAGCCTCCGGGCCCCTGCTGCTGTAGAAACGCTTCATTCTCACATTAACAGTAAAGCATAGGTGGTGAGCTGAGCGCTGTACTGAGAATCACTGACTACACTGTGCACTTCAATCCACCCCCCCACCCCCCTGTGCAAAACTGGGTATCACATCTTAACACACAGCTGCAGGAAATGCCTCAAAAGCCGAATCAGTAACCTCTTTTAAATCCCTTATTCAAACACATTTTTGTAGACTTGCTTTTATGTGATGCCGTCTATTCCGTTTTATTCCTCATTGTCTTTTCACCCTAGCACCTATTCATCTCCTTTGGTTTGTTGTGTGTATATGAGTATGTGTATTTATCTTTTTGTATGTGTGTTTTATTTTTTATTTTTTTGATTAGTTTGTATTTATTTGATTGTACTTGCTCGTATCTATTTTGTTGAAGCACTTTGTAAACCATTGTTTTTAAAGGTGCTATATAAATAAAGTTATTATTATTATTATTATTATTATTATTATTATTATTATTATTATTATTATTATTATTATTATTATTATTATTATTATTATTATATAATAAGGGAACAAGCGTCTCCAACATATTAACAAAATGAACTCTTATTATAGGAACAATTTTCATATATTTTCAATAAACTGTAATAACCAGTTCAATCTTTTCTGATTGTGACCATTGCATAGGCGAGACTTGGATGTGTACGCAGGTTAAACAAGGCAATCAAGAAGACTTTCAATGTAGCATTACCAATTCTTGTATTTTGAATGAATTTGTTCTTCAGTTTTAGTTCAAAACATATTTTTTCTATTATAAACATATTACATCTATATAAGCACACACTGACTGGACTCTGAAGTGTGTACTGATGAGAAAAGCCTTTGACGAATGACACTGCAGAGCTTTTTAAATGTCATCCAACATTATCTTAACCTTGCTGCTGGGGATACACGCTCAACAAACAATGCAGAGTGAGCTTAGCGTGTGCTCTCCGGTGACCTAGCCATGCAGTCTCTTTGGACAGCTTGTGGATTGACACTATCATAAAGGATGGGAATGTAACCCGGGTGACAAGCTATTACTGCCCCGGGACACGGCTTTGATTATTTGATAGATCTGTCTGCAGACTATATTGTGGTGACACACACACACACACACACACACTGCGCTGCTGGCTTGTCATCCTTAGTATCTGTGCAACTCTAGGCATGGGCCAGTATGATATTCTTAACCATATGAACCTTAAGCAATAATACCATGGTGTAATGTTATTGCGATTACAACTGAACTGAACACAATCTTTTTATTTCTAAACAACATATATATATACAGTATCTCACAAAAGTGAGTACACCCCTAACATTTCTTCACATTTTTCTTTATATCTTTCCATGCGACAACACTGAATAAATGACACTTTAATACAATGTAAAGTAGTCAGTGTACAGCTTGTATAACAGTGTAAATTTACTGTCCCCTCAAAATAACTCGACACACAGCCATTAATGTCTAAACTGCTGGCAACAAAAGTGAGTACACCCCTAAGAAAAAATTTACAAATTGGGCCCAAAGTGTAAATATTTTGTGTGGCCACCATTATTTTCCAGCACTGCCTTAACCCTCTTGGGCATGTAGTTCACTAGAGCTTGACAGGTTGCAACTGGAACCCTCTTCCACCCATTTATGACAGCATCACAGAGCTGGTGGATATTAAAGACCTTGCGTTCCTCCACCTTCCATTTGAGGATGCCCCAAAGATGCTCAATAGGGTTTAGGTCTGGAGACATGCTTGGGCAGGCCATAACCTTTACCCTCAGCTTTTTTAGCAAGCCACTGGTCGTCTTGGAGGTGTGTTTGGGGTCGTTATCATGTTGCAATACCACCCTGCGGCCCAGTTTACGAAGGTTGAGTGCACATGGTCAGCGTCGTACACAGAGGTTGGCTTTGGAAAATAGACGTATGAGTGCTGCCAGCATTGCTGAAGGGCTTGAAGGGGTGGGGGGTCAACCTGTCAGTGCTCAGACCATACGCCACACTCTGCATCATACTGGTCTGCATGGCTGTCATCCCAGAAGGAAGCCTATTCTAAAGATGATGCACAAGAAACCCCACAAAAAGTTTGCTGAAGACAAACAGACTACGGACATGGATTACTGCAACCATGTCCTGTGGTCTGATGAGACCAAAATACATTTATTTGGTTCAGATGGTGTTAAGAGTGTGGAGCGGCAACCAGGTGAGGAGTACAAAGACAAGTGTGTCTTGCCTAGAGTCAAGCATGGTGGTTGGAGTGTCATGGTCTGGGGCTGCATGAGTGCTGCCAGCACTGGGGATCTACAGTTCATTGAATTCTAACATGTACTGTGACATACTGAAGCAGAGCATGATCCCCTCCCTTCATAAACTGGGCCGCAGGGCAGTACTGCAACATGATAACGACCCCAAACACCCCTCCGAACGACCACTGGCTTGTTAAAGAAGCTGAGGGTAAAGGTTATGGACTGGGGCCAAGCATGTCTCCAGTCTTAAACCCTATTGAGCATCTTTGGGGCATCCTAAAACGGGAGATGGAGGAGCGCAAGGACTCTAATATCCACCAGCTCCTTGATGTCGTCATGAATGGGTAGAAGAGGGTTCCAGTTGCAACCTGTGAAGCTCTAGTGAACTACATGCCCAAGAGGGTTAAGGCAGTGCTAGAAAATAATGATGGCAAAACAAAATATTGACACTTTGGGCCCAATTTGGAAAATTTTTCTTAGGGGTGTACTCACTTTTGTTGCCAGCAGTTTAGACATTAATGGCTGTGTGTCGAGTTATTTTGAGGGGACAGTAAATTTACACTGTTATACAAGCTGTACACTGACTACTTGACATTGTATCAAAGTGTCATTTATTCAGTGTTGTCGCATGGAAAGATATAATGAAATATTTGAAGAAATGTTAGGGGTGTACTCACTTTTGTGAGATACTGTATATATATATATATTTGTTTAACCTTTATTTCTACAGGTAAATCCCATTGAGTCCGAAGACTCTTTTGCGAGGGAGACCTGTTCCCATTTACACGTTACCATTCACACACACATTCATACACCGATAGCAGGCTAACTATCAACATTCACACGAGGCAAGGTGGGTAAAGTGTCTTCCAAGGACACAACAACTATGACACAGGTGGCAGGGCGGGGATAGAACCTCCAACCCTTTGATCATCGGCCGACCCGCTCTACCAACTGAGCCACAGTCGCCCAACATATTCTGAAGATGAATAAACGTGTATGTTACCATCCTTTGGGGGAGGTGCTAGTATCTGTGTGAACGGTATGACGGAAAACAACACCACGGACTTCTCAAACCACGGTTGAAACTGGATCCAGGCCCATGCCTGCTTGGCCGCCTGGACAGCAGTCACAGACGTATGAAAGCTTGGTTACCCATTTCCACCCACGTCACCTTTGGAAGCAATTTGGAAGTTGTTTTATTTCACTGGTGGCCAACAGAGAACCCTAGCCTGGCCCCGCCCGCCTACCTAATTCAGCTCGATTTTCATTTCCCTTCAGTAGTCAGTCTGGGTCTGCGGTATATTCGCAGGCTTTCTCAGGATAGATTTTTGCATAAACAATCAGCGAACAGAGGGAATGGCTGAGAACAATGACGTTAAGGTCTTGCGCCAGTTTCAGTTGTAGTCAGAAGCCGGCGCATGACATACGTCACGACCAAACGTTATGCGATTGGTTGGCAGATCCAGAGTGGCACTGGGCAGATCCAATAGTTTTAAACTTCAACAGACATCAGCCTTCAAGTGAGTTAACTTTTGTCAATGGAGCGATTCCAGACCTTCTGTACAAATGAAATGAAGTACGATGGTCTGGTAGGACCAGGCTAAGAGGAGAACCCCACATCACCATGCTTCAATCAATGTGTTTTTTCTTTTTAACATGCAGTGTAGGCCTCGGGCAGAGAGAAGAAGAAGAAAACACTGTGGCTTTTGAGGTAGCATGAAAAATGCACTGTAGTTATTGAGTAGGGGAGAAGGCTGTGAGATGAGGGACCAACACTAAGTCTTCAAAGACACCTGAGCTTTGCCCTGGGCGCATTTTATAGTTGTGCTGCAGTGAAGAAAAGAAACAACAACTGTCAGTCATTACCAAAGCTGCACATCAGCAGCTGAATTACAATGGCCGCCTTCTCAACACTGTTGGTTTAAGGTAGATTCATGTCTTACCTTTGTTCCAAGCAGTCACAATATTATTAATTATAATGACACTGAGTTTGAAATGAGCATGTGGCTCCTCTAACAAGGAATACTACATTTAGTCAAAATGTAAAGCTGTTCGGTATATATTTCTTGAACTGTGTGAGATTTATTCAATTTGAGATGATTCTGAATCATAAGTGAAGCTGCATTCACACACCAATGTCTTAAGAGTCTTACATACAGTATGTGCACGTTGAGTCTACAGCATCAAGGTTATAATTGAACTACTGTGGTATAAGCAGCCAGGACTATTCCTTTAATGCAGAACTCAAACATAATCTGGTCTGTTTTTGCTTCCATAGCCTGTCATGTCTATCTCGGCCATATGCTGAACCTTAACGGCAAATAAGCTTTTTTTTATGTGCACCAACCAGAAAAGTGCTCCGCACAGACAAACAAATTGAGCGTCATTGCACCTGCCTTTGAGCAAATATTGACACTCATCATCGGTTAACTAACCAGCCTTTTTCTCCATCTCTGTTGGAGCTGCTGCTTGGCGGAGTTTGGTTGCATTACAGTAACGGTAATCCATTCCTACAAAAAGCTGCCCCACTCTTTTAATCCATAAAAATACCAGTGGTCCTGGCTCTCACTGCACCTGGATTCTTTTACTGGCCTTTTGCATTAGCAGCTCGCATTAGCATATGGCAGGAGAGGTCAGAGATAGTAAAAAGGCAAGAATAAAAGAAGGGATATTTAAATGGGAATGGGGGCCAAGAGTGGACTATCATGCAGCAGAGAGAAAGAGTATTTTGTGTACTGTTTCCCCCAGTCAGGTCCCTTTCATAGAGGGGAGAGGGGGACCCTCTGTTGGTTTAGGCTGCACAAAGGGGGCCTTAATCCTTTCAAGGGAACCAAATCAGTTCACAGAGGAGCACGTTCAAAAGGAAACCTCTCTGTCAAGCATGGCCATTGAGCCAGCCCCAATGGACGCCACAAATCAAGCCCTGGAGGGAATCAAAGGGCAGAATGTGGGAAATGTGTTTGGAGGTTCTGCACAGCGGACAGTGCAGGGCTAAGGGAGAGGATAGTGGGGGGTGGGAGGGGGCGTGTACAAGGACATATCATCAACAATCCGCCCTGGAGGGGTCAATACCCTGGTCCTAATGCCTCCCTCCTGCCCTGCACGGTAACTCCCCCCATTACAGAGGAATGTCCCATTCACGCAGGCCACCTCCATTATCCCTGATCCAGAGAAAATGGGTCTGCTCTTAACAGCAAATTAGTGACTTGATAATGAGGTCACATGTGGTGTGGGCACACTGAGGCCATAAACAGATGCCTCTCCTGCACGGTTAGTACATCGTCCTCTATTGGCTGTACTGCAAGCCCTGGGACATTCTCAGTATGTGTGCGACAAAGGCTCACCAAAACTGACAAACTGATTCATGTCACATATACAGCTAAATGAAGAGACCACTCCAAATGTTCAGTGTCTCTTGTTTTTACTCTTAAGAGGCATATGTTTGAGTAGAATGAACATTTTGATTTTATAATATAAACTACTGACAACATTTCCACCAAATTCACAATAAAAATATTGTCATTTAGAGTATTTTCAATAAGTAATGTAGAGATGAAGATTTAAGAAAAATCTAGACTGGTCTCTTCATTTTTTTCCGGGGCTGTATGTATGTAAAGACCAAATCCTACTCTAATGATTATTTTTCAATTTCTCATTGTCATGATTCCATCTGATGAAATACTGGCAGCAAGTGAGATGTTCACTTCATGTGTGTGTGTTAAGAAGCAGCTGAGCTTTATTTCAGAGCAGCTTTATGGATGTGATGCACTGATGCTGCTACATTATTTCAAATGGCCATACATAAACACTGGGACAGTGCAAACCAATGCATGCTGATAAAAGGGCAATGGCAATACACCTTCACCATCACAATGAAACCATTTCAGCACGGCAAGAAAATAAAGCAAGTT
This sequence comes from Hyperoplus lanceolatus, assembly GCA_026929865.2. Classification (NCBI taxonomy): domain Eukaryota; kingdom Metazoa; phylum Chordata; class Actinopteri; order Uranoscopiformes; family Ammodytidae; genus Hyperoplus; species Hyperoplus lanceolatus. Next base: position 30,803,702 of record CM049407.1, on the reverse strand, counting down.
TGTACCTTTAATTGCAGTGGTGCTGAAAAATTTCTCTGAGTTGGCATCAGAGACCTGGAAAAGAGGAGAATAGAATGAGTAACAAACACAAAGCACTACAACTGAACTGAGATCAACGGGTTCACACTGAGTGAGGGGAAATGATTACGCGTAGACCATCAAAACTGTCATTTTAAAGTTTATATCTGAATCCTTAATTCACCCCAGTTGCATTTATTATAGTTTGAACACACATCCCATCATTTGTACTTGAACAGCCCTCAATGTCAAATTTGAACCCATTGAAGCCAAGACTGCATCCTCTCACACCCAATGTATGTCCAGAATTATTTGGAAAAACCTGAGAATCATGATCAAAACCAATAAATGAAATCCGACTGCCACAAAACAAGTGGCCCCTTTCTATTGAGGCCACTGGGAGGCGCTGTTGCTCCGTGACTGAACAACCCCATCCATTCTCCGAGCCTCTCAGGCAAAGAGTGCCAGCATCACCGCAATCTAGAGTGCAGTTTTCAGATTTAAACCTGAATATGAAAATAAGATGCTTATATGTGGTGAAAGTCACAGATTCATTATTTTTCCAGAGTGAATGATTCAAATATTGCAAAAATAACTACAGGTTACGAAGACGGGACAAAAATAAGACAACTGCCGTTAGAAGCCGCACATAAGAAGGAGACTGACAGACAGACAGGCAGACAGACAGACAGGTTCCAAGGAATAACATTTTTTCTAATAAGTGGTTTAAGGATTATCCATCGCCTCGCATTTATTTCTTTCAAAATTCCGAACAAAAAAACTACGATGGCATTACACTTCGACAGCAGTGCTTATTTTCTTGTGATATAATAACCTTAATGAATGTTCAAAGTCTTGCTACCAGTGACAGCTTAGGTGTATGCGACATGTCTTTCATCCCGACGGATGTCTGTTATGCTGCAAGTCCTATCATGAAGAAATCTTTATAAAAACAGAGACACCTACAGTACAGTGATGCTGCATTATGTATAACACCTTCAAATGATTCGAGGAATTTGTTCACTAACGCTGACAGTATGTAAACAATAAGAGCTGCCTGACAACATATAGGAGGTGGCGTGAAAATGGTAACTATTATGAATTCCTCTCAGACCCTTTTGCAAACTGTCACACAAACACACACAGACACACACACAATGCATTTTTTTTAAGACGAGGAGCCGCTCAGATGCAGCGCGCATACCTTTGATGTGGCACGGTTGGCAAGAAGGTAAAACAAGTCAGGATATTGCTTTTCTCGCTCTGGTAAGTATATATATGGCCTGGATTCACATTCTGCTTTTCAAATGATATAATCCACAAAGGCGCGCGGCGAAGTCTACTCCGTTAAAATTCGGGACAGCCATGCGGAGAGAGACGAAACCTTTCCAAGAAAAAAAAAAAAAAAAAAAAAAAAAAACACAACAACCCAGAGCCGTTCACAAAGCTACAGCGCCTTCTGGACAAAGGGAACCATGTGTCTTGCCACGGGTAGCTTCTGCAACGCTGAGGCGACGAGAGAGAAGAAAAAAGAAAAACGATGTGATCCACCTTTCTTTCCTGGTTCCAGACACACTGTGGTGGGTTTCACCTATATTATCCTGTCGTGAAAATCCGTTAGAGGTAACAAACAGGATCCGGGAAGGTGTGTGTGTGTGTGTTAGTGCGCGGAGGCAGCTGCTGCGTCCGACGGAGCAATCCAATCCAACGAAGCGCTCTGCCACTCCACTCTGTAGAGACAGATCAGGCGAACAGTGAGACCATCATCATAGGGTTATACTAGCGCGCTACTGCTGTGTGTCTGTCGCGCTCTCCTCTCTCCTGTATCGTGGGCGCAAAAGAGCCTCTCCCCATCCGCTCCCAAGCGCCAAACAAACTCCCATTCATCCAGCGACTGACTGCCTGAGTGCCGCCGCCGCCGCCGCCGCTGCCTTCACGGTCGGTTCCTCCCACTTCCTGATTTCCAGGCTGACTTGAATCCAACCTTCAGTCGTGCTACTTCACTAGACAAACACACTCCTGTTTTTTGGGCTTCCGGAAATCTTTGAGCTCGATTGCAGAGGTGCACATCTGCGCTTTTACGTTTTGCGTAAATGGCGCGCAAAAGGGGAGACAAGCAGCGCCCCACAGCTCGACAAGGAGGCAGAGAGAGAGAGAGCGAGAGAGAAAGAGAGAAAGCGAGAGAGAGAGAGAACAACAGGAAAGAAGAGAAGGGAGGGAGGGAAGAGCTGAGGCAGAAAGATATTTTTTCTTTCGCTCCGTATTGAGTGAGATGATGTCAGCCCCTAATGAATTCCCCAGTAGGGTGCTGCTACTGCGAGGGGAGGAAAAACAAAACGCTCCTTTATGAGCAGCGCGCAGCTCCTCACAGCAGCACAGTCTGCCTGTTGGATCCACCGGCCCCAAGGCAGGTCCGCTACTAATATGAAAAAAGCTCTTTGGGTTATTCAGCCCACCCTGAAAGACCTATACAGTAAAACCCCTAACAAGCTTCCAGCCATGAAACTGCAGACATAAATCATGACTGCCACCTTTATCATTCTGTGCGTTAACTTACACCAAGCCCTGGAAGCCTAAAGGCCAGGACACACTGGCCCGATAATCGCCATCGTAGAGTCGGGAGGGGTCGGGGACACGAATCTGTTTGGTGTGTGCCGTGAAATCGGTCGTCGTAGATGTCGTCGGGCTTCTTTTGGGCGGCGGACAGTCTTTCAGTTGGAGCAATTTGATTGGTGGAGGCTAGCGAATCAGTGAAGCCCGGAAGTGAGGCGGGTAGCACAAACAGCTAACAACAGTTAGCCATCGTTTGAATGTGTTTGTTTGTTTCGTTCAGCGAGTACTCACATGCATCAACCCTTGTTGACTGCTCGACACCATGCTCGACACTCTCTGCTAAAAATGGTGCTCTTTATGGTCCATAAATATAAATACGTATTTATATCTATGTGTATGGTCTAGAGAGCCGTCCCATCATTTCCGGCTTCCGTATTTTTTCGGACCACAATACAGATTAGTGCCGCCTGCTGTTATGGAGACATTACGTCCCGCGCAAGCGCAGAGCGTACGGAAAGTCAGCAGTCGGTTTGGTGTGTTCTTTGGTGTTCACTTTTTCGGCCGCGACGGGAAGACTGGAGCTCCCTGAATCGGCAGTCGCGATTTTCGGGTAGTCGGATTGGTGTGTCCTGGCCTTAACCCGCCCTGGGGAACAACAAAGCAGCAGCCCTGCATGGAGCTGGCAGAGCTGGGCGTCTTTCACTGAAGGGGGCCACCTTCATTTCCCCAGTGCTGATGCCATGGAGTGTGGACTTTAAAAAGGGATCATAGAGATTTAAGGTTGAACATCCTGTGAAGATTCACACTGCTGTTTTAGTAACCTGAGAAGTACAGCACTCATTCTTCCATGCATTAGTCGCACACATTTGGAGAATTGTAAATCTAAATGCTGGACATCCCGGGAACATTCTCTTAATAGTGCGATCCATTGCATCCTACAGCTTGTTGTCTAATGGGCTTTAACCCACCGACTGTGAAGGCAATGGATGTACAATAAGACCCACATGGTCAAAGTCACAGTCCCTGCCAGTTTACCCCATGTGTCCACAAAGCAGAAAACAGACTTAGCTCATAGCTGAGATGCTAATCCGTCCCCTCGGTGGCAACAGAAAGACAGAGTTGGCTGGCTTGGACCGGCCATACAAAAAAATTAAGTCATGGGAAATGGAATATAGCCTACACACTAGTTTGCCTGGGATCCCGAGAGGCAAAACACATCCTCACCCATTCAGTCAACACAACAGCACTCTTGTCCAAACTGCAGTCAGATGCTCAGTGTGGTCAACTGGAAAAGTTTACACTCTTGGCAGAAAACGGTTTAATCCATGTCGAGCCACCATGGGCTTGGCATGGCTGCTCATTGATTGTTGGATTGGATTGTTCTCAGTTGGCCAGTTCATATCCAGCCACATTCTTCTGAAAGCTGTGGTCACAGAAAAAGACCATCCCTGCGTTCCGAATCGCATACTTTCTACTATATAGTATGTAGAAAAAAGATTTAGGATGTCCCGATTCTTGTGGCCAGATTTAGGATGGTTAGAAGTACCCAGATGTCCTACTTCATGCGGCCAAGATTGTTAGTGTTGAAAACAGCATCCTATTTGGGCGATTCTGACCCATAATCCAGTGCGAACCTGGAGTGAAGCCACATCGACGGAGCCTCCATATGAAAACAAACAGGGATGCGACGGATATAAAAGCAAGAGGCAAGATCAAGGGGCCATGTTATGATGAAATGAAAGAGTAAAAGTATGTCCCAATAGTACGCCTACTGCATCCTAACTAGATTATTTTTATCGTCGGATGTAGTATGTAGAATAGAAAAAAGAAAGAGTATGCGATTCCGAACGCAGGGCAAGTGTTCATCATGTTGGAGGCCACTGCAATGTTTCACAAATGTACTGTATGCATTGTCACAGGCCATGGGAAAAACATCTTTGATAACAGCTGTGAAATGATTTGGTTGTATAGGCCACGGTTCATTCAGGGTTAAAACAGAAATGCAGTAAATCATGTCTAAAATTATAGTTGCAAATGTATAACTGTGGTTACATGTCACTGGATCACAAGGGGTTGTTATGTTTGAAGCAGTGATGGTGACAAAACATCAAGAGCATATGGCGGTTTGGCTTCAAATGCATGACATAGCTTCAAGAGATGTATTTATTTTATATGGCGGCCTCCTCCGGCAGAAAATGGCTACCTAGCAGTTGTTTTCACTGGGCCCTTTGCAGGAGCAGCAGCAGCAGCTATGAGCCAGCCGCTGTTCTCCATTTTAAACAGTATCATTATCAGATTTTAAGAGCGACCACAACTCTGGGATTACAGCCACACTGCCAAACAAATCGGCATCCGGATCTCTCCCTCTCTCGCACATGATTTTAAATTCAAATGAAACGATGGCAGAGATGAACACACAGCACATAGAATGGAGGAAGCCTGCACAGTCTAACATGAAAACACATGGGCTGTGTGCAGGAGAATGAAGCACAGATCAAACACCACGTCTGCATGTATGAAATGGATCCCAGTAATTGCTGTCTGGGCACGTAGGTTTCTGTCTATAGAACATCAGCTTCACACTGACATTTTTGTCATCTTGTATTCCCTTTTTTTTTGGGACGCTGATTCTCCCACTTCTAAGTTTGTCCCCCCCCCCCCTCCACAACCATGGTTTAATTTTACAGGTACTCTCTCCTAGATTACAATCACAGGGGCCTTTACGAGCCTTCCTGCCATTATGACACATCTATCCCCTTGTTTTAAATATTACTGATAAGTGTAACATGAGTGCTGGCAATGTAATATGTTAAAAGCTCTTATTGCGTTTGCGTTGGCTCAGAGCGTATGACGGGGGCTGAAAAACATTCTCATGATTCAAACTAGAATTGGAAGCAGAATCTTCTTAATGAGTCGTGATCAGTGGTGAACCGCAGCCGTCTCAGGTGGGAGGGTGCTTCACAAAGAGTTTTACCTGTGTGAGGACTACAGGATAAATATACAGCCCCAGAAATATTAAGAGACCAGTTTGGATTTTACTTAAATCTTCATCTCTACATTATTTATTGAAAATGCTCTAAATGACAAAATTTGTATTGTGAATTTGGTAGAAATGTTGTCAGTAGTTATTATTATAAAGTCAAAATGTTCACCCTGTTTTACATGGATTTAAGAACAAATCAATCCAAATCTTCTCAGAGCAGGGGGTGGGAGTAGTTCCTCACCCTCCTTAGGTTGCGTAAAGCTGGGGTGGGTAACTTTTTCACATTAATATTTGGCAAAAATGTCATATTAGCCGTTCAGCTACTGTATATTTAGGTGAAGTGGTCTGAGAATATCTACTCATCACTTTGCTCTCCCCTGCCTCTGTGTGCCGCCCAGGCCCGGTTCTAGACAGTCAGATTAGGGTGGGCCTGTAGAAATTTTAGGTGGGCACACTGGGCAGAGAGACCGAAGATGCTCGCGCGCGAGCCAAAATTGTTTGCCCTTGCAAGATCTCTGCCTCTGATTTATGGCACATTTACTGTGAATTGTGTAGAACACAATATGCAAATAAACTTTGAGTGTTGCTGTGTGGGAGATTTGATTCTTGCATGTTTTTTTTCTCCAAAATGTTTATGAATAACATATAATATACATTATATACAACATAATGTATCTTTTTTTTTTAATCGCAGTATTAACTGTAGGCAGCCTGAGCTGATTGAAGAGAAAGCTTTGGGACTGGGCAACCTGGATGGTGGTAGTCCATAGCTATATACTATACACATAGATATATAGTATTTCCACTATAGGCTCCAATGTCCAGCTTGGTGAAAATAGTAGCCAGCCGAGGTCACAACTTTTTTTTTACCTTTTTAAAGTGAAATGCATGAATCTGGTGCACTTTGAGAGGAAAATTAAGAGGCTAAATCTGAGGAATTTTGTGTGAAGAAATAATTTGGAGACACTGGGTCGGATGAATTAGAAGCTATTGAAGAAAGACACATTAGAAATATAAATATAAATTTGAAACAATATAAAAATATTATGCAGGGTCCTCTGGGATGGGCTTGGTGCTCTTTTTCTTTTACGGGACATATTTTTCTGTAATATAATGAATTCATTTAAATGCAGTGAGAGGAACGAAGCAGAAGAACTCTGTTGTCCAGTTATCTTTTTTTCCACAAACGAGGCTGAAATAGCCTATAGACTATACACAGTGCATGGGCAACTGAGGGCAGCCCCATTTTCAAATATTTTTAAATAAACTCAATACTAACTGTGCATGCCATGGATTTGAACGTGACGTGATCAGTTAACCTCGGATTACCTCCCAGATGAACTGATGAAAAAAATTAAATAAAATATAAAATGGGGGGGCCCCCCTGGCAGTCGGGACCCTAAGCAACCGCTCATTTCGCTAATGCCTCGGGCCGGCTCTTCTGACCAGTGACCACTTTAAGCGGGTGGGTAACTTGGAGGCAGGCTGTCCTGCCCACCCAATAATACAATTAGAAGCAATGCATGGTAATGGTATATTCTTTAGTATTAATTAATTGTCTGAATTTTATTTGACACTTTCTTGGACAGCGAATGAACAGGTCCGTCCGATAGTGGGTCTGGACTTCCACCTAAAAAAAAATTATTTTTTTTTTTTTTTTTTTTTTGATTGGGTGGGCACAGCCCACATTTGGCTGGGCACGGCCCACCCTGGCCCCTGGCTACCGCCGGCCCTGGTGCCGCCCCCAAAAATTGCCACCGCTCATGTACACTGTGACCAATCAGAGCGAGGCTCCGATTCTCCGTTCTTATTGGCTGTTGGGACTGTCCATTCACTTTGGCACCGACGTTGTTGCGTCAGTTGCGTGAGCGTTCAAGACCCTAGCAGTCTGACAGTTTGGACTACGGCAGCCAACAAACAGCAATGTCTACAATCAACTGTCGTTGGGAGGGAGGAGCAACAGCAGGTAGAGCGTGTCAGGGAGGGACCAGCAAGAACACAAGTGGAGCGGTTGAAGTATTTGGATTGGAATCTCTATCCCAACTGCTATTTTCTCCCAAATCATATACCCCATTCTATTCTTTCTTTCTTTCTTTCTTATTGTTGTTCTTACAGTCATTACATGTGACCTGTTCTCCCAGAGCCTGCACTGGGTTGTCAATGACAACCTGCTCTAATCTCTACCTCCCTCCCAACAAGCAGCATTGACAGGCCCCTTTCTTCCCAATTCCTCAGACACATAGCCAGACAAACATGAATTTGTCACTCATAGTATTAATGTGGGGATGACACATTGCTGTGCATGCAAACACGCACAAACACAACACACACACACACACACACACACACACACACACACACACACACACACACACAATGACAAATGAAACCGGCATAAACTAGGATACAGCGTAGCTTGCCAAAAGTAGAGAAACAGCTTTTGCAAAAGCTGAAGTCTTCTTTGTTAAACTGCATCCATCAAAGAGAGAGAGAGAGAGGGAGAGAGCTTTAAGGACTTCATACATTCTATTTGACTTGACAGACACACTGTACATTGATCTGCATTGCCAGATACATGCTTTTCAATATGAAAACCTGTCAATAACATTGCCAAAAAAATAGATCTCTACATTGACTCCGACTGTTTTCCAGCATTGGTTAATTACACATCAGGACATGATTGGCATTTGGGAAAACATTGAATAAGATTGACGGGTGCAGAGATGAAAGCGTGGCATGTCATCTGAGGACAGAAAGAGATGATCCTTTGTGTTCTAATAAAGATCGTTGAGCCGAGACATATGAGACTTACATCATATGTCAGCCGGTACAGCGTTTGGGAAAGTATTTCCTCCGGTTGTTAAAAGCCTGCAGACCATTATCTGCTTATCTGTCTATCTGTTTATCTCCCTGTGGTGTCTGAAAGCAGGCCGGGAGCCCAACAGGAGTTCAAGATAAATGGACTGATCAATGGCAAAAACGTTATCTGGATACTGCTTTGGCAATAATCAGATCCTGTTAACATTACTGGGTGTAGAAAAGAACGGGGCCTGTCAGCGGGGGAACACCCCTACTTCAATGGCCATCAGTCTTACACTGTTGCTGCTATGGGAGTCACTTTGGAAAAACAATGCAAGACAAGAACATTGGTTTAACCTTCCCCTGCCTCCAATGCTTTGGTTCCATCCCTAATGCACCGTCCTAAACCCACTACTCTGTCTGTCCAGTCACAGAGCACTGGAGAGCCTTTCTGCCTAAATGACAGACATTGTAGTGGAATGTTAATGCTGTGGGCTGCTGTGATGAAGGGGATGAATTCAGACCAGTCAATCACACCCTTCCCTTCTAACAGGAAAACACATTTTCATTAAATGCCAGCATAATTACTAATCCCAAAATCCAAGTCAAAATAAGTTTAAAGGCCAAAACTGTGTGCTTATCTATAGCGCTGTCACTCAGTGTTTTCACATAGAGATTTACATGTAAAGGATGTACATGAAAAATAGAGTTGTCTTGCTTTGAAAACCTTGTTTTAGCAGTCCACCTACTGTATGGCTGACTTGTGAATAAATAGAATTCAGTGCTTGCTCGCCGTCATGCACATTCATTGATAAGCTTGTTATATATGACCTCATCAGATCATAGTGTCATTTCATCCCCAATGAAAGATAGAAGGGAGGATTGAAAGCTTTCTCTTTTCTAATTTGACCTCAGATTTCCTCTGTGAAACCTTACAGTGTTTGCCGCATCCCGAATGTAGTTTGCCGCATCCCGAATGTACAACACATTCTTCACAGATCAACCCACTGCATGATGAAAAAAATATAAATGTAACATCAACCATCTTGAATCTTGATGGGAGCGAGCAGGGGCATAAAGGAAGAGAAACGAGAGAGGAAGACACACAACAGGAGGAGACAGACAAGACAGAGAGAGAAAGAGAGAGTCAGCCTCAGCCTGCTGTGTCTTATGAAAGGAATGACTATGGGATAGCAGTGAGGAAACCAGCACTAAAGGCCTTGTATTAAAAGCTGTCTGACCCTGTGCAGACCCCCTGAACCCCCCAGCCTGGCTGCAGGAGCTCTGAGGGATTAGGAACCCTGAAACGCTCCGTCAAGAACATTCTGTCAGGCACCAACGGAGACAGCCCCAGTCCACCACACACACACACACACACACACACACACACACACACACACACACACACACACACACACACACACACACACACACACACACACACACAAACCACTCAAACAAGCCTCCCGAGGCTTTCTCTCTCTCTCTCTGCCTAACAGCTCCAGAGTGGGGGGACACAAGATGGGCCACGGACAACACAAGCCAGCCGAGTGACAGACAGCACCCCCAGCCCTCCCCCAACATTCCCCCTTTTCTCTTTCTGTTTCTGTCCTTCTCTCTCTCTCTCCCTGCGTCTCATCCCGGGCCCCCGCTGGCCATTGAAGGGCTTTCTAATTGCATTTAGCAGGGCTCTGGCTAACTAAAGCCCTTGTTCTGTCTACAGTATAGCCTCTCTGCTGCTGGGGGAGGCTGAGGGAGAGACATGGGAAGTTTAGGCCACTATGAGACAAACAACAAGGCAAGGCAAACACAAGATGCTTGGCATGTCACATGAGAGAGATGATCTGCCATGTTGATTCCAGTTTCACGTTATATTAAGAGGTTAAAGCGTCATGAGGAATTTTGAGTCATTACAACAACACTGTCTGTGCATCTACAGGAGGTAAAGCCTTCAGAGATAGTGCATGGATTTTATATCTTCTGCTGTACGTCCAGGTTTTTTCTTAGCAGTAGAATAAACAACTGACACATTTCTTCTTTTATGAGCTCCTGCGCCATTGTCGTTTGTAAACGCTGCCATACTGAGAAATACAGAGAGAGTTTTGTGGAGCTGATAGGCTTAATCTACTTTGTGTCAACTCTTTTGGTGATGGCTTGTGTAACCAACATTAATTTATATGAAATAGTTACGTGGTATACCTTTAATTATCTGTTCTGGGTCCCCCTTGAGAGCTCTTCAAAACAAGAATTGTATTCACACCACACAATGTAAAATACTGAATATAGATATGGTAATCTCTATGTGAAAGGGGCTTTAACGATGTGGTTGGATATGGTTGTGTGTATGTGTGTGTGTGTGTGTGTGTGTGTGTGTGTGTGTGGAGGATGTGAGCCTCCTTTCATGTGACAGAGTGTTTTAACATGTCACAGTCCACTGAGACAGCACTTGGATATCCTGCCTGACCCCGTCGCCCCTCTGCTGCGCATCTGTCCCTCTGTGTAACACTAGAACATGGGAGACTGCTTGAACAAGAGGAAGACTGTGGTGTGTGTGTGTATGTGTGTCCATGTAAGTATGTGTGTGTTTGGAGACACAAGCTATTTCATTAGTGAATCTCTTCCTTTCCCCTGGTCCTTACAGGAGTAGAGTGAGCTGGTTGCTTTGTGTCTTACATGTTGGAGCCGGTTGTGGGGCCAGAGACTGTGGGGGCCAGGGCTGGACTGCAGGGGGTCTGTCTGTTGACAAGAGCGTGAGGCCTTCTTTTGGCTTTGAAGCCCTGTGTATTTAAATATTTCATGACCCCCCTCTCGTCTCCAGCCCCCTTTTATCGGATTTGCACTCTGGCTCGTGGGCTGCCTTTCATTAATAGCACAGTGTTAGAGTTAGTGTCGATCTAATGCGCCCAGATCAACCAGTGAGATCTGAGGGAGCCTCTCTCCCATATATATACCCGCGCCTTCTGGCACTCTCAGCACTATCTTGGAAGACGATCTTGTTAAACGCTAGTAACAATTACAGCAATTACAGATAAGCCTAAGTGTGTCAAAGCCACAACATGATGTTTACAATGATTAGCATGCCGCGCCGCTATCAGACAGCGAGGATGGTAATCAACACCAGTGCTGGGTATATATACTTCCCAAAGATGACAGGGGCTCTTTATCTGGCACTGTGGATGAAAAGGGCCACTGGCTTGTATCACAGAGCTAAGCGTATAGCTGTCACGTTTGGCACTACATAATGTTGCTAATACAAGAGCATTAGTTAGAGTAAATCAGGTCTGACGGAAGATTTCACGGACACAGGAACGGTGTGATAATGACATCAAGTGAAAGAACACCACAGCCTTGCCACGCCCTCATTTTCTGTTCAATGTTGTCATAGGCTTCACGAGAACACACACACACACAGACAAACAGACACACACACACAAACAGACACACACACACAAACATACACACACACACACACACACACACACACACACACACACACACACACACACACACAAACCACTCAAACAAGGATCTCACTCAAGCCCCTATGACTGTGCTCCTGCAGTAAACAGCTATGGGTTATCAGATTAGCGACATGTGAAGGATGTACGTTTTTGCAGCAGCAGAGTGGAAGCACATCTTGGGCCCAGTAGATTTCCAGACTCATGGGCGCATGCTGGCCTGGCGCGGGACAGCAGTCTGTGGATGTTTCTGTGAGGCTGGTGACCATGACATAAGGCCCTGCTTGTCTGCTGCTAATAGAGATGCCTTTGAGAGCGGCCTGCGTTCTGCCCGCGGGAACACATTACACCTTTCTCTCGCCACAAACTCTGTGTGCGGCTCTGGGTTTTTAAATGTGCACATTGTGAGGCTGACTGCAGCACATTCACCATGGGGGTCATGTGAGTGGAACCAGGCTATCCCTAAGGCACTGATATAGAGAGTGTGTTCTCTTTCTGAGGGTGTGAGTGAACGGATGGGTTGTGTGTGTGTGTGTATTTATGTAATTGTGTTAACAATCCACATTACAGTTTGAATTTGCTATTAAAGCGACACCAGGCACAAAGTATAGTGCCAGTTTGACCAAAGAGTGACATACTGTTTCCACCTGGGATTAACATCTGATTTTGGTAATCTGGTTACAAGTGGACAGCTCTCAGTCCGTGTGTTCACACTTGTATTTTCAAATGTGACTTCTTTGTCTACTTGTGATCCGATTCCATTTACCCGCGCTGTATTTAAATCAACACGTAAATAGTTTTTAACTGGTGGGGTTCAAACAAACATTCATTTGATAGTGTTTCCACTATCAAATGAATGCGGACACACACAAGCGACGTAAACCACCTCCGAATGTGGTTTTTGTGATCCGATCTCAATGCGTCTTGAGAGTGTTTTCACCTGTAGTTAGAGCTGTATTCACTAGGGGTGGGACTCTCTTGGCACCTCACGATTCCATTCCGAGGTCAACAATTCGATTCAAAATCGATTCTCAATGCATCGCGATACAATTTTTTTTACATAAATAATTTTTTTTTCAAAAATATATTTATATACACATCTGAGTTTGCTACTCAGAGTTTGCTAATCACTTCCTACTTTTGTGATGATCATTAAAGACAATCAACAGATGAATGACCTTCTCTAATATTGTATTAAGAGAAAAGCTTTTCTTGTCACAAATATGACTTTCTATGACCAGTACAATAATCAATGCAGCTTTCAACACAATATGGAAGTATGTAAAAACTAAACCGATTCAGTTTCATTTTCTTTCTACTCTTGTGAATCATGTTTCTATAGGATTTCTATTCTATTATTTTCTATGTCATTTCAATACATTGTGCAAAAAGTATGGCTTGGAATTCAGCTCTGATACAAAAACGTAAACAGACACAAAGCCAGTGCAGGTCATATGGGTTTGCTGCTCTCTGCCCTTTTGTCGCCACTTTTAACAACTCGCACTTGTGTGGTGTGTATGCACAGTGGCGCAGGAAATACTAGTAAAAAAAAAAACTTTTATGAATCGATTCGGAATCGTTCGAGAGAGAATCGCGATTAATCTCAAAATCGATTATTTTTCCCACCCCTAGTATTCACGTGATCCGATCACAAAAACCACATGTTAAAGACAAATGGAAACGTGGTCTATAGACTCAGCTGTGCAGTTGTTCTTTCATCATGTGTGTGACTTAGCAGCTATAGGTGTCAGTGGGGGGGGGGGCACAGGAGAGCAGCAGTGTTAAGAACCACCCAAAGCCACAGCCAGCACTAAGCCAATTATCAATGGCCGTCTCAGCTGGGGCTTACCATGTACTGTGTTTACCAACACCAAGCTTCAAGATGATCTGGGGCAGCTTGCTGTCTGTCTCACTCTATCTCTCTCTCGTTGACGCACGCACGCGCGCACAGAGTGCCTGTAAGAGGATTTGCACTGGCAACAGGCACAGACTGCATCGCTTCTGGAGAGAGAGCTCCAGCACCACACACAGATTGACCCCGCCCCACATGCCTGACTGCACACACACACACACACACACACACACACACACACACACACACACACACACACACACACCCCACCCTGCACACACACACACACACACACACACACACACACACACACACACACACACACTTCCCCGAAGGAAGGTGTTAAGCCAAGCCTTTGCTGGATCCACTTGCCTCGTATAGTAACGTTTTTAATTCAGTTTAAGGCTAAAAGAACAATACTGTAGTTAGGCTCGACTGGGTTTAACACAGAATGTACTGTACACTCAGCAGTCACACACAACAGAATGTACTGTACACTCAGCAGTCATACACAATAGGTTCATTCCCACAGTAATTCTACAGTTCAGTTTGCATATGAAACAATACACAAATAAAAGACACACAATCAAGCTACTTAACTCACTGTATGATCTCCTCAATTCATTACTGCTTGGATGGCATAATGAAAGTTAATACATTCCCATCACATTTTAACAAGGTGCTTTTATTGTGTGTTCATTTCAAAGCCTGTCTGCAATAAGGATTTTGATTGGAACTGTGTATGTGTGTCTGCTCCAGTGGCCTCATTGTTGCGTCATGACAGAGGGCCCCCCCCCCCGAGGAAGTCATTGGAAGTGAGTTCACTGACTGTCTGACCGTCGATATTAGAGGAGTGTCTTTTAGTCAAGCTCGATGTAACCCAGGGTCCTACTGCTCTGGTCTGCAGGGGAAACTAATAGGGCCAAAGAGAGTGGGAAAAACACAACGCTCCAGGCACAACAACAACACCTTAACCTCCCTGTCAGTTCACATGTTCAGGGGCACACACACCCACAGCCTTGAATGTAACATAGCCTTAACATAGCAACCAGCCTGTATTCCTATGTAGAGCAATATACTGGTGGTGTGCATGCATGTACTGTACCACTGAAAATAAACACAACAGAAATGCGGGAGAGACACAATTAATCACACCGTGGCGCACGCACACACACACACACACACACACACACACACACACACACACACACACACACACACACACACACACACACACACACACACACACACACACACACACACACACACACACACACACACACACACACACACACACACACACAGTAAGCGCCTGCGGGAGGTTTTCCTCCTGAGAGCCCTGAGGTGTCAGATGTGTCAAAACAACATATTGGTTTCGCTCCTCTTTGCCGTGGTGCTGCTTTGTTCCTTTGGCTCTTAAACAAAAAAAACAAAAAAATGACATTGGATGTGATTTGCTCTGCATATTGCTGATGCATTTTTCACGAGTTACTCTGGAAAAAACACCATGTTCCTCGACATTAAAAAGCAATTTAGCACTCCCAGGATTAAAAGCTATGTTAAATTGAAGGCTACACTTGGCGTGTGGGCATGAAAAATTGAGTGGCTCCTTATATTAACCAGGTTGAGCGCTCGCACAAAGCATTTAGATAGATGGAATGGAAATCTTTTAGCATTACTAATTCATCCACAGGAAGGCTGTGGTTGGTCAAAACTTTCATTTCAGATGAGCTCTATGTCTTTGACAAGGTGTGAACTGTCCTTCAACCACTTATATCCTACACATTCACATACTGTCCATACTTTATAAGCTAACACAAAAAATAGATCCACCCACATTCTAATATCAGCACGGTGAGCCCTTTTCCAGAACTGATTTGAGCCACAGAAGGGGGTTAGGCATTTTGTGAAAAGCTGGTTAAACATGAATGAGGGAGCGGTTGGCAGCCCTCTCTCACCCTGTTTAAGTTGGACCTGATTCCACTATACGTCCTAATGTTTCTTCTCCATACACTGATCCTGCGTTCCAATCCCCATACTTCCCTACTATTTAGTACGCCAGAAAAAGGATGTCCCAATACATGCATGTCAATTGTAGTATGCTGAAAATATCCAGATGCCCCATTAACTCCAATTGCAATTTGGAGTATTCGTCTTTATTCTTGACATTTCTCGACATAATGAAAAGAAAAATCTTCCTTATCTGATTTTTTCTCTCTCCTGTGGCCCTAAAACTCTTCTGTACTTTAGTATGTAGTGTAGTAAAAAGAAAGAGTATGAGATTTGGAACGCAGGGTGAGAAAGGAATGGAAGAGAGCAGATAAAAAGCAGGATGTACACTCGTTTAGTGGACTGTGGCCCCACTTAAACATAATGATGGATGCTAATGAGGCCTATAATTACCGTTTTATAAAATGGTGATAATTACAATTCTTTTATAGTTCTTTACACGCCGCCCATCTCCATAATGATAATGAGAATCATTGTCGGAGTGATAAACAGTGACTGTCAGTGTTTGACCTTTGAAAGATCCAACCTAACAAGAATATGAGCACTCACTCCAGGATGAGACAAGCATCTCACTTAAGATGACTTGAAACAAAGACTGTAAATGGTAAGAAGACTTATTCACTAATGTCTGTCCAGATGCTCACTACAGAACACAGTAAGAATGAAAGAATCTCTTTATGTTGGAAACAACTACAGTAACAGTTTTCAAGCCACTTTGGAGGGCAGAGGAAATACATTGAAACCCTGTTAGCAACTTTTAATTGACCCAGTAGATACAGAGCAACAGACACATTCATTTAGAGATGTGTTAAGGGCCATGGATGAATAATGTAAGCGACCACTCTCTCTCTGTTGAGCTGATGCATCATGACTGCTGATGGATGGCTGCTCATGTCATGTCTAACAACTGTTAACTTGTGATCATTTGGCTGACACCTGTCAGGGGGAGGCCCCAGGAACGGAGGGGGAGGGGGGGGGTGGACATGGAAGAGCAAGAAAGAAGATTGCTGCCTCCCACGTGAAACGCAAAGAACAAAGGCTGCCAGTATGCCCCACACACAAAACCAAACTTTACGTTGGAGTCACCAACTTCCCCAACCTTAGGGGCCGAAATAGCTGTAGGACGCATGCCAGGCCAATAGTCGGCGGTGACACTTAACCGAGAGCTCTTCGGGTACAATTTGATGCACAAAACCTTACTGTAACTGAAAATGATTGCCACTAACATTCATGAAGCGGTTGGTGTAAGCTTAGGGTTACAAGTATTGTAAATGACAAGCAGTCATTCTGTGACTAGTCCTATTTAATGTATGGCTTGTTGCCTTGCCAAAATCAGGTGTAAGTAATATCACTGTCTGCTGTAAAAAGAAAAGAAAAAGGCAGGTCATGCATTTGAATCATAATTAAAGGGGTAGTTCAGAATTTTGGACATAGGGCCTTATTCCCAAGTTAGCCTTGGTGTTCTTTATCATTGGAGACAGTTTTCAACACATTTCATTCAGTCCTTCTAGTTGCAGAGTTTGCTCGTGCTAGGCTAGCGCACTGGATTGGGGTCTATTAGCCTGGTACTAAAACAGTCTTACCCACTCCACAGTACACCCGAGGCCAATCAATTATAACGCCAGACAATCGATGTAAATGTCTGTGTTGATAGAATAATGTTAGAAATAAAACCAACCTCAGATCGCATGAATCATCGCGTTTTGAGGGACTACTTTCTCAGCAGCAGTGGAATTTTACTTTGCTCCGGCTAGTTGTGTAACCGAATCACTGCAGCAGAAAGTAAACAGAGCAGCGTGGGACAGAAGCGGAAACGAAGGACTCAACACGGTGGTTCAGTGTGCGTTTAGGAATTGTACAGATAAACCCTACAGATGGGCACCACAAAGTTCCACCAATTTCCAGTGGCTTGTTGCTGCTGGTTTGGACATAAAAACACCGGTGGAAACGGTTCGCAAACGGAGTATTTGTCGCGATTATTTCAGACGACTTCAAGAAACCCCCCCAATCTAAAGAGCAATAAATCACTGAAAACGAAAGCGGTGCCATCCGTCTTTTCAGATGCACCAACAGCCACTGATGAACAGGTAATAACTTTTGGTAGTGTAGGAATTTGCAACATTTATGTTATCATTTTAAAAGAAGTTAATACAGAGCTTTGAGTCAAGCAGAAAAGCCACACAGGTCAGAATGACCTTACACAAACTGCGACAACAACAGGTGTGCAGACACAGCAGAAAGATAGGAACACTATTGCAACGTCTTGCTGCAAATAGCCCAGATCTGACATTAGATCTGTTACACACACACATACACACATGCACTCACATGCACACTCTCACTCACACACAGACAGATACACGCACACAGACACAAACACCCAACTTGGCTGTTAGAAGGCCTAGTGCCTTGCCACAAAGGCGCGCTCACTCGCCCGAGGAAGATGGCATGGGTGTGTCTCGGTTTCCCTTTTCCAAGTTCGGTTGAGAATAGGTTAGGTCTAGTAAGATCTGAACAAGAGGTTATGATTGTAATGTATAGGTAACATCTGTATTGATAGTAGGAGCTGTGTCTCCTCGCTTGTAACTTTGAGTCTGATGTTAACCTTTAATAAAGTAAACCTGTTAAGACCTGAACATCTACTCTCCGCGTTTCCCTTGCCTGGTGACGTCTCTCCTTCTAGTATCATATGTCAAGGCCCCCTCGGCCACGGTAATATCTCTATTCCACTCCAGTAGGCTACACTAGTTAATAAAGCTGGCCCCTTTCATAATGTTAGCCTACTGACAGATGGATGACAACGTAAGTGCAGATTAGTGTTGGATACAACAAATTCCTCATAATTGTCTTCAAAAGCAGACTCATCGTTAAGTCCTCCAATCGTGGCCATATCTTGTTAATTGAATAGGCTAATAAAATTCCTTTTTGCACTGTACTCTGTGTCTGTAGCAATGACAGCGGCAGGTAAACAAACTATTAGAGCCTGTAACCTAGGTAATATGAGTCCGCCGCTACCGCGGCTGAGCCCACTACTATGAGTATAACGCTGCTGCTGCTGAGACACAGCAAGCCCCTCAAAATGCAATATGCAAGATTGGTTTTATTTCTAACATTATTCTATTAAGCCTCAGTTGCCAAGATATAACTTGCATTTATTTGTCTCTGTTTTAAAGTAGCCTCTATCATGCAGCGCCACACAGCTGAGCATAAATTAGCCGACTGTCCTGCTTAACAAGCTAGCCCAAAACAAAAATGTATATGACGTGATGAACACAACTAATGTCGGCGGAGTTTGTCATTGGTACAGCATGTGAATCTATCAGTATGCTGAATATTTAGTGTTGTTTAGGTTTACTTTAGGCTATATAATTAACACATGCAGTAATTTATTTGCTTAATGACAAACAGGCAATTCCCAATTGCCTGCAGAAAAAGTAGCCTTGTGCCTGGTTGCAATGTAACCAAGGAGTCTTATTTTATATGGTTGGTCTCTTTTTATTTACAAATTGCAGTATAATGCCTAGAAAGGAGAAGTTAAAAAGGAAAAAGAAAGGGAGCTACAGCAGGCAGCCCAGGGGAGCAGCTCTCTGCTCTCCTGGATGAAAGCATCCACCACCAGCTAGGAGGAAGATGAAGATGAAAGGTCAGAGTCAAGACCAGAGTCATGTTAACTGTTCAGGGCCTTTTAAAGCTTGAACTGTTCCTCAAATGTTATTGAAATATCTTAAAAGCTGTCCACACATTTTATTTTAACTATAGTGAAGCTATATAAGCTAATTAAATCATTTTGTCCCAACCATAACTTATTTCTATGTTACAAGACTTGTAATCTTGTATTTACCTTAGTAGGATATTATAAGTACGGAGATCAGGGGCCTAAAGAAGACTTCAAAGAGACAAGGAGCTTCAGGATAAGGGATTATTTTAAAAAATCCGAAGCTAACTTTTTTTTTTTTTCAAACATGTACATTTTTTCTTTCTGCTTTTTGGTAATTCTGTGTCTCCAAATTATTCCAGAAAATAGTACTAAATAGCCCACATTGACACAGGTGATTTAGCCTTAGCTTTCTTCTGGAAATGCACCAGTTTGATGAATTTTACTTTAAAAGGTTCACATTTTTCGACCCGCCTAGAAGGTCCAGGGTCCCAAACACAGTCTCCCAAATTCATGTGAGAAACACTCTATGTGTGGCCAGGTATTAAAAGTTATTAGGCCAGGGGGGGATTTTTGTATAAGTACCCTTAAAATGATTTGGTAATTCATCGATAGAATATATTGTGCCCTTTTTTTGCAATGAGCACCTGCCCCCCAAAATGTCTGTGCACGCCACTGACTGTGTACATATTAGGTTAAATCTAAACCAATAGAATTCTCAAATAATGATAATTTTTCAGTGTTTCATGACTGAACCAGTGTGTCGTTTAACTTACAATCATATGTCTTAAATACAAGCAAAGCAGGCAGGTAGTCAAGAGGTTCACACTACACTTAGCTGTACATGCAATCAGTCTATTCCAAAATACAAATACAGAACTACATGGAGGCTTTGTAGGGTTTAATCTGTGCAGCTACATAAAGCAGATGGGTTGATTTATTTTTGTTTTAATAGCTTCAATATCTAACAGAAGTCCTGAAGTGCTGCAGTATTCATACTTAAATTTTTTAAGTTATCAGGCGACTGTTCATTCAAAAGGGTTTCTTTTTGCCACCATTTAGCACCACTCCACTTGTGGGCTAGGAGCATTTTAGAGGCTAACGGCCTCCTCTCACATGCTGCGTCTACCTCTGGAGCGCGTCGCCTTACCTTACTGCTGCCTCTCTCGCGCTTTTTTCGGCCACACATTGAACGTCTCAGCAGCTGCTGCTGCTGCAGCGCTGCTTCTAAAAGCCCTATCTTTCTACATAGATAAGTCCCATTAAAAATTAAGTTTTTCATGTCATTAATGATGCATATGATTTATATTGAGTCTAATATTGAGTCTGGACAGTAATCCATGCGCCACATTGCATTTTTTTGCCACATTTTAGCTTGTTGGAAGTTTTATTTTGAAAGTGACACACCACGAAATGGTGAAACTACAGCGAAAGCTGCCGGTATGAAGTCAATATGACTCTCAGCAGAGTATTTCTCTATCAGTTAAAGCAGAGAGACCCGAGAGAGACGCGCGGCTCTCAGAAAAAAATAGGCGAGCCTCCTGAGGTAAAGGGGAGCGTCGCAGCAGACGTGCCTCCGACGGGCATCGGCAGTGCGTCTGAGGTTGGATGTGTGCCTGCTCTAGGTTGATTAAACGGTCTGTGATAAAAAGTCAGACGCAGACGCGCAGTAGATGCTCAGTAGAGGTAGGATGTGTGTCGAGGATGTAAAACTTATATCAACCACACAAGAAACAGCAAATAAATAAAAGCCCAGACAAGGACTGGCTGTTGAAAACAACAAGTAGTACAGCTTAAGGTTTCCCTTGCCTGGTGACGTCTCTCCTTCTAGTATCATATGTCAAGGCCCCCTCGGCCACGGTAATATCTCTATTCCACTCCAGTAGGCTACACTAGTTAATAAAGCTGCCTCTCTCATAATTTTAGCCCTACACATTGAACGACACAGCAGGTGCAGCTTAGTGCTGGCTTCTACAAATTCCTCATAATTCTACTTAAATAAGCCCAAAGAATTAAGTTTCAAGTCCTTCATGATGCGTGGATGATTTATATTGAGTCTAATATTGAGTCTGGACAGTAATCCATGCGCCACATTGCATTTTTGTGCACATTTTAGCTTGTTGGAAGTTTTCTTTAGAAAGTGACACACCAGGAAATGGTGAAACTACAGCGATAAGCTGCCTGTAATGTAGTTAATATGACTCTCAGCAGAGTATTTCTCTATCAGTTAAGCAGCAGAGACCCGAGAGCGACTACTCAGAAAAACTAGGTGAGCCTCCTGAGGTAAAGGGGAGCGTCGCTGCAGACGTGCCTCCGACGGGCATCGGCAGTCCGTCTGAGGTTGGATGTGTGCCTGCTCTAGGTTGATTAAACGGTCTGTGATAAAAGGTCAGACGCAGACGCGCAGTAGATGCTCAGTAGAGGTAGGATGTGTGTCGAGGATGTAAAACTTATATCAACCACACAAGAAACAGCAAATAAATAAAAGCCCAGACAAGGACTGGCTGTTGAAAACAACAAGTAGCCTAGTACAGCTTAAGGTTTTCTGGACTTCAGATGGATGCAATGATGTTTCCGTTGAGAGGGATGACACGTTGATCAAGGAAGAGAAGTCACCGTCTGCATCAAAATGAGCAACTAAATGCCGCTAATCTGCAGCTATCAATTTAGACAGGCACTTGACTGTGCACTACATTCAACCTGTATACGGCTGGGTATAGACAAGCCTGCTATGGTTTTAAAATAGCATCTTTGCATACATTCCAGTTATCATTTCCCATTTACAGGAGTTAACAGGAGTGTATGGCATTGTTTTGCAGACAGAAGTTGGGGGCCGGGGGGAGGTGCCTCACGTCTTTAAAGGATTGAAATAATGATGATAAAATCTGGAAGCAGAAATTATTTGATTAGTGTGTTCAGGTCTAAGAAGGAACCTCAGTGCGTATGGCAAACGACTGTGGAGAGGGAAGGTGAGACTGAGCTCTTAATTGCTGGAACTGCACTTAGAGACTTGATGATTTGTGACATCTTATCCGCTGCTCCGCGCTAACACTAATAACTGTTAATTAACTCTAGCAAGGATGCTGGAGAGGAGGAACATGCACACGCACACACCCACCACACACGCGCACACACACACAAACCAGTACACACACACACACACAAACAGTCCTGTGTTCTCTAGATTAAAGGGGAAAAGCATCTCCAGGGATATATATGAGATGGAGTGAAGATGTTGTGGGGCTTACTTTTCTGTAATGCTAATGGGCACAATGGAGCCACACTGGAATCTAACAGGAGAGATAACGATGTGCAATGCTGCTATTGTTTTACAGATTGATCCGGCTGCGTCAATCTGTTAGGACTAATTGGTCCACGAAGACGGAAAAACAAAGTCAATGTTCCATTCCAAGGCCAGCTTCAATTTCCAAAGCAGATGTTCAAAGATGTCGATTTTTTTTTTTTTTTGCCAATCGGAAGCGTGGGCATCAGCAATCAAGCTCTTTAGTGCAATGACAGGGGAACGCATGTGTTCATAGCTATCCTCATTAAAAGCAAAGTGCCTGGTGTGGCCTTTCTCTCCCTCTGTGTGACTGTGCATGTACAGAGCTTTAGAACCAACCGGGAACAGCAAAACGACATTCACGGCCCTGTGTAATGTCATTTTGAAAGCCGAGCCATATAAATGATTAATGATCAATCATACAGTGGCCTCGTGAGGCTGAAGGCTTGATGGATCATTCCTATGTTTATTCATTAACACAAATACATTGCTTGACATTAACCCATAAACAGCTAATAATGGACCAGACCACACGTGGATGGAATCTTTTGTCACAGCAAGTTGTTCTGTCTCCAAAATGTAGACACACGTTTGTCCTGACTTATTCCCCTTTATAATTTAAGATTCGACAAAGACATCCTACATACTTCTCCATTGGCTATGCTATGTTAAAGTACACAAATAATGTTGAAAAAGTGAGTGAATTATAGAAATAAGGAAATAACACTATACACTATTTTCTTTACCTTTTTTTTGTACAATCCCACTTTTTTACAACCAGGTATTATTATTATTATTATTCTTTTTTTTTTACAGAAGTTGCTTTTTACAATTAAAAATGGTTTTACAACAATCAGTCTTTTTTTTGTTTTTGTTTTTTAACAAAGTCTTGTCCATTCAAAATCTCACCTATTTGGCTTAGGATAGGCTGTTTCCATTGCCTGCTGGTATGTGAAGTCAGACACCTCTGGTCCATTGATAGAGATCCACATGCAGGCTGTAAGGTTTCTACCAGCAGAGCTAATGTTAGCATCCTCGCCCACACTTCACAAAACGGAGCAGAGGAGAGAGCAGCACAGTAGTAGCAATGCAGTAGTACCCACCATGTGCACATTAATAACATAAATAACAAGGCTTTATTTTTCTATAATAAAATAGCACCTGATATATATGAAGAGACTGTAGATAGATTATTTCTGTTATTTCGCGCAGAAATCACGCACAATTTTTTTTAAAAGGGCGGCCCGCCCACCCAAAACAATGGTGAATGGACTTGACTTTAGCCGATATTCTCAGTCCCAAAGCGCTTTACATTTCTTACCACATTCACCCATTCATACACACACACCAATGGCAGTAGCTGCCATGCAAGGCGTTCTCTGCATCGGGAGCAATGTGGGGTTCAGTGTCTTGCCCAGGGACACTTTGACATGTGGCAGGGAGACGGGGATCAAACCTCCGACCCTGTAACCCAGTTGAAGACCGCCCTACACACTTCACCACTGTCGCCTCACAATGGTAGGGGAACACTGAGGGGTGATGCTATTGGTCCTAAGGAGCTATTGATTACACTAGATTCATATACAGACAGAAGACCAAGAAGGGTTTGCTGCAGAGGAAAAGACAAAAACAGGACATATCGCTATAACCTTTTGAAAGCCATGCTGCATTCAAACATTTACTGCATACATGTTGAACATAACGACTAACGTGTCTTACATTGGAATGGCAAAACAAAGTATATTGAATAGACTGTTAAGTGTCAACTTCTTACGGAGTGATGGTGAAGGCAGATTCTCTACTTTCTCCCCCTACCTAAACAGTTGTCATGTTTCATGAATCCAGCAATGCCCTCGCCTGGAGAGCGTTAAAACACACACACACACACACACACACACACACACACACACACACACACACACACACACACACACACACACACACACACACACACACACACACACACTCGTCTGCACTGTTATTGCTCTGAGCACATCCCTGGAGTAGATAAACAAAGAATGCCAACGCATTTCACTCCTGTTTGGACTGATGCACTGGCTATGAAATCCAGGGAATGGCTGGGACACACACACACACACACACACACACACACACACACACTGGAGAGACATGTCCCCAATAATAGCTTTTCATTTGTCCCTGACATGCCTCTCAGTCAAGCCACCGCCTTCAGATGTCCTGTGTTAAATACCTAGGGCGAACAAGGTTGCACATTCTGATGGGCACATTCATATTTTCAATTGAGACCTCTAGAGTTGATTAAGCTCCAGGATACAGTGCGGCCTAGAGAGAGAGGGAGAGACGGAGAATGCCACAAGACAGGAAATGGAGCAAATAAGACTGACAGGCTGGCAAAGTCGCTCTTTGTTATTTTGCTGGCGTGTCATTGGGCCTGCCTGTCACTGCATAGATAGCCTCACGACCAGGGCCGCCGCTCCCTATACGCAGGGTACGCAGAGTGTGTAGGGCACCAAGTTCCTGGGGGCCCCCCAATTTTTTTTTTTATATATATATATTTTTTTCTTTTATGAAAAAGGAAAAATATATGATCCGGGGGCCCCCCAACATTGAGGTTTTTTAAAAAACTTCATGATGATCATTACATTACAAAAAATATATAAATTAGTTATGAACAGGCCCATTGTTGTTTTGTCTTAATTGTGCAACCTATCCAGGGGTGGATTACTGCACAGGCATACCAGACACAGGCCCAGGGGCCCAAGGGCTCAGGGGGGCCCTTAGCCAGAGATACTGATAGTAACTTTTCATCTTGCATAGTCAAAGAGCTCTGTCACTGATGTCAATAACAGGGTCAATAACAGGGTCCAAAAAGGAATAGCCTAAATATAAGTATACTCATCAGAATGTAACAAGATAGAAATCATCATGGGCCCCTCAACTAGTAGGGGAGAAATACAAAGGCAAGTTAAAAACAACAGCATTACTAGCTCTGTGTAAGGGGCTCCATGAGGGGCCTTGAAGGCCCCCTCACACATACATACATAATTGTATGTATCTGTATGGAAATATCAGTGTACCTGACTGGATATTTACGAGTGGGGGGCCCTTTAAGAGTGTTTGCCCAGGGGCGCATTATCTCATGGCAGTTAGTAGGATACGAGGCAACTTTTTTCACAAGTTAAGCTGTTCTTTCTATTAGTAAATGCTGTTTGCAAAAACTCATCATTACAGCAAATGTGCCAAAAAGTAGTCGCAGAGATCTTGCAAGGGCAAAAAATTTCCTTCTGCGCCCTACGGGTGCGAGCATCTTGGTGTTTTTTTTGGGAGGGGGGGGGGGGGCACCACTGACAATTTAAGCTTAGGGCACCCAAAAGCTTAACAGCGGCCCTGCTCACAACCTCCACACACATCCTACCTCTACTGAGCGTCTACTGCGCGTCTGCGTCGGACTTTTTGTCACTGACCGTGTAATCAACCTAGAGCAGACACACATCCAACCTGTGCCGCTCCCCTTTACCTCAGGAGGCTCGCCTATAAGGCAATGGGGCACACGGATTACTGTCCAGAATCAATATTAGACTCAATTTAAATCATATGCATCATAAATGACATGAAATAACTTAATTTTTTGGGGAATTATCTATGAAAACTCTATGTAGAAAGATAGGGCTTTTAGAAGCAGCGCTGCAGCAGCAGCAGTTGAGACGTTGTATGTCTCTGAGAAAAGCACGAGAGAGGCAGCAGTAAGGTAAGGCGACGCGCTCCAGAGGTAGATGCAGGATGTGTGTGGAGGCCGTCAGTCAAGGATGTGGAAGATCACATTGCTGTCTGCTGATGAGAAGAGGGCACACTGTTACGTTGTGTTTGCTTCTGTGGTTACCTCACTTCTATCACCAACACAATTGGTGATAGACTGTATCAAGATTATGAAAATAAGTTCTCGCTAGAAATCTTATAAAAACATCATCACACAACAATGTATGCTCTTTTTAGCTCATAATTCGCACTAAAAAAGGCATTCGCTGCAGCCATTAAAAGCCCAGAAGGGCTACCGCTAATAGGCTCGTCTACTGTCACGTGATACGCTCAATCTCTGCTATAAACAAATGCACGTTGTTCAGGCAGCGTCATAAGCGTCATAGCAAGCAGCTGATCAACCATAAACTAACCTGGCGATGTCCAGAATAAAATTCGTGATAACCATCAAACCATCACTGAGTGAATCACGTACGACACACAATTCTTGCTAACAGACACACAATTCTTGCTAACAATGATATCAAAGACCCATTTAATAACTTATAAATCTTAAAAAACCTCAGAATAAAAAGTGTGGCAACGGCGGTCACAGCTTTGATTTAATTTTCGCCGGGAGAAACTTCAAAGTCATGTAACATGTAGCTGTCCAATAGAAACGAATAGCGGTTAATGGGCTGCTGGAGCAACAGCTCTGAACGTCAAATATCGCCAGGATGGCATTACATTGTAGTGAATTGAAACCTCTCTCTGTCTGCAGACTACTGCGGAGGGTAATTTTCCCGTCAGTGACAGATGTCAAAGTGCCCTGCAAACAGTCGGAATTTGACGTTTTAGGATTGAGACTGTGTTGCTATCACACATTAAAGGCAAGACCCTAGAGCACTGTTTGAGCTACGCAGGTGGACACGTAAATTCTGCTCCCTGTGTTTCAAGTTGACAGATTTGGCTCCAGGGCCTTCAAAAAAATGTGGATATACTGTCAGTGTTTCACCAACAATAGCAGACAAAGCCATAGGATGAATGGAAAATATGCCTATATTCAGATGCTCAGGGTCCTTCTTTAAAGATTACAACAAGACAAGAAAACAAGGAAAAGGAACACTGCACATGACGGTTGTGATTATGACAGGCCTTTCGACGGGAGCGTAATTTGGAGTGTTGGTACACAGTGTTGAACAATTTGTCAGGCATGTCTCCTCGTTCATTTTTGAGATCCGGCTGACGTTTTGACAGATGAGTGGTGCTGAAATACAAAGCCTGGCTGCCAACCACAAGGAGCTGAGAGAGAGGGGAAGACTGTTCCTAACAAAGCCAATCAAAGAACGCTTAATGAAGACGGGTTGGTTACGTCTATACGTTCTCTCCAGGCCTCTGACAAAGTGCTCTGTATTGAATAGGGGAGTAGTCAATTGGGCTGAAAAGATTCTATCAAAGAACTAACGTATATAAAAAAATATATATTTTATACATATAAAGCCCAGTTCAGACCAAAGATTCACCTTGCAACTGCTTGCGACGAGACGGTTTTAGAACGTCGCAGGGGGAAAATCGCAGCAGTGTGAACTGCTCGTTGCAGCGCGTGCAAGCCGTTGCAGAGCCGCAGAAGATTTAACATGTTAAATCGCAAGGTCCAGTTTAGATCGTCGCAAGGAGTTGCAGTTGCAAGCAGTTGCAAGGCGAATCTTTGGTCTGAACTGGGCTTAAAATAAAGATGTTGACAAGATATTCAGAACCTATTGTTGTCTTGTTGTTTGTATCTAACGTCGGAGTCTTTTAATGGAATATCTGGCCAATGGTGTCAATGCTTTTCTCATGTCACTTTAGAACATCTAGAGTGACTGTGCCGATTGTAATGTTATATTAATCTAGACAAGATTGCCTCCAGCTGCACTCCAGGAAATTTCAACATTCCAAAGACTCCTTTTTTTCTTTAGTCAAGTAAAGAGAAACACTGGCTGTCTCGCTCCTTGTCTTCTTCCTTAGGCAGTGCCTCTCAAGAGCGAAGGACGACTGTGACAAATTCCAAGAGAAGTGGCCAGACGTGCTATCATTGTTCAAGTAAAACCCCCAAAAAGTCCAAGGTAAGAAACGTGTGTGTCCGCGGGGAAAGGGCTTCATTAGTCTTGTTTTCCTCTCTTTCCTTTCATGGTGTCTATGGGTGTGACCTCTGGGTAAAAAGGGGTCACCTCAGTCTTACTTATAGGGCTGACACTCACTGACAGATGCATAACCCCCTTTGAAAAGGTTGGGGCTAGACCCGGGCTGGGAACACCTGCTACCCAAACTGAACTAACACTTCCCCTAAGTGCACGGATGAACAGTGGGAGCCATGGATTGGGTTATTGCGAACAGACAGGCAAGACTGAAGAGTTACAAAGTTGTTGTCAGTCAAAAGAAGTTAAAAGCAGCAGTTTTGGAAGAATCAAATACCCAGAGGTTAGAATACCTTCACTGAGGCCCTGTTTCCACCTGGGATTATGATTTGATTTTGGTTATCTGACCACAAGTGGCCAGCTCTCAGTCCGTGTGTTCACACATCTTTTCACATGTGACTTTTTTGTCTACTTGTGATCGGATAGCATTTACCCGCTCTGTTTGTAAATCAACACGTAGGGGAGAATGCGGGAATGTGAGCCATCGGGTAATGTGAATCTAGGCAATGGAACACATTTTTGGTCATGTGAGATATATGGTTTCAAGCCCCTCTCATTTCCCTTTGGCCATGAAAGAGAGGACCTCATGGTAATGTTGTAAGCATGTTTTTTTTCACAAAAATGTATTTTTTGCATGTAAAAGTACATTTTCTTGCTGTCAACTTAATCGATTGTTGTGCCTAATCAAATTGATTCAGGTAGAAAAACTTCTATCACACATGTTGATAAACGACCAACATATGAAACCATGTGATGATGATAACTGAAGATTAGCCTGAATTGCTGAGAGAGGTAGTTTTTTTCTGAAATTGTGGCAGT
The DNA here is from genome assembly GCA_026929865.2 of Hyperoplus lanceolatus. NCBI lineage: Eukaryota > Metazoa > Chordata > Actinopteri > Uranoscopiformes > Ammodytidae > Hyperoplus > Hyperoplus lanceolatus. The sequence continues at coordinate 30,774,378 of CM049407.1, read as the reverse complement.
GGGGTAAAGTGAGACAGTGTCTGTGCCCTCTTTTAATTAATCCATTATATTTGAGGTAACAAGGAGACTAGTTTGAATAAGACAAAAGACAATGTGGGCTGGAGGTGGGGGTTGAATGGTTATAGGGGTGTCAGCAAGGGCATGGTTTGGCACGTATGTATGTGGGGGACAGGAGAGTGACCTTTAACATCAATAGACTCTAAGTAATATGTCTTTATTTTATGAATGATCCCAATAAAACAAAAGCAGAAAAATATTAATCAAAGACTCAAAAGATGGAAAATGACAGCTGGGTCTAGTCCTGTGTTCTGAGTCCCAGGCAGTTCTAACTGGTTCTGATTGTTCTTTGCTCTGACCCCCAGACATTAGCTGGCTCTAAGGGTCCTGTGTTCTGACCCCCATACTGTGGTTCTGTCTGTCATTTGAATGTTAATTATTGAATATGAATTATATGGTGTATTTGATCAGAGTTACTTTTAAGTGTTTAGAAAATGTTTTTCTTAATTGACCAAACCCCATGATTCTGTTACTAGTCCGACATTAGTTTTGGAATATTTGGTTTTCAAGCTAGCTGTCAGGATTCTAACTGTTACAACATGTGTTGTTATGGTAGTTTCAGAGTGGAAAAGTAAGCGGAACAGTTTACCCCCTTGATTTCTCTGGTCTGTCTCAGTTTACCCCACAGCTGGGGTAAACTGAGACACAAGACAACTTGTTTTAAACCAATCATATTTTCACTGCCCTTTGTCATGAATAAATTCTACTAATGCCCTTTTCTAGGAAACATCCTGCATTAATGGGAAATGTGTAAATTTGACTGATGAATCATTTTAGCTCCCTTAGAAGGAAGCAAATGTAAAAAGTGTCTCACATTAACCCGTTCTCCCCTACATCATTTCCGTTTGCATTGGTGTTTTTAACCGGTGGGGTTCAAACAAGTAAACATACAGGGCTGTACAGTGCCACAGTTTTTATCGCATTTGCTATTAAAATGCATTACGTGCGAAGATAATTACCAGTCTAGGTTGACGAGATAGGCTACTGTCTCATTTAGACAAGGAGGAGCGATGCACAACACTGCTTAGAGGGCTCTACATTAACACTCGCCAAATGCGGGTAAATATCATTGATAGTTTATAAAAGTAAAAACTCTCAGGCAAGTAAATTATTACACCACTTTGGCTGGTGAAAGATGTGTGCTCGCCGAGCGGCTTTTCTAACGTCTGCCTCTACACTCTTGTCACCACCACCAGTAGCCTACACGGCTTTCTATATGCAGTTCAGTTACTGCATGTGCAAACAGAATATTTCCTGTGCACCTTCACATTAAAAGCCTGTTACTAGCCAAACGCGAGTTGACTTTTATTTTTAAGCAGATAAGAACAGGAAGTCGCTGCCTTGCAGCTCACCAGTCAATAGCACCGATTTCCGTGTTTTCAGATTTACGCAGTGAAATGAAAACAGAGGACAGAAAGCTTGTCATTTGCAATACTGGCGGATGCAACTATAACGTTCATGAGGCTTCTATAAAAGCTGCATGAACGCCAGTGATGCATTTTCAAAGTATTTCCACTCAGGCAGGGGGCGGCAGTTGAGTAGGAGGCCCCTAATGTGGACAAAAGTCACATTGCTGTTTCCACTATTATTTGAATGCGGACACATCGGACACAAGCGACGTAAACCACCTCCGAATGTGGTTTTTGTGATCCGATCTCAATGCATCTTGAGAGTGTTTTCACTTGTAGTTCGAGCTGTATTCATGTGATCAGATCACAAAAAACACATGTTAAAGACAAGTGGAAACGGGGTCTGAGTCAAGCGGGAGATAAGACTGGTAAGGGTCACAGGGTTCAATTGAGCATACCAAGGTCTGCTGTGCTTTCAGTAGCTTGAGATCTAATCTTGTAGTATCAATATTTATAATGGAAAAGGTAAAAAAGAAGAGGCAGAAATATGTTTTAAAGATGCTTTCTAAATCTAGAAAATGTATATCAGGGGTTTGGCATCTAATGCCCTGATAGCTTGTGACCTATTGGATCTCTTAAAGCTAGTTAAGATCATCCCATCCATCAGCATTATTATCCCCCAGTCTATTTATAGAAGGAACATGGGCCAAAGGATGTAAGCTGTAGTTGGCTTTGAAATAGTCTAAGGTTTAGTTGATCAATGTCCAAAAGGTTGGGTACACGCGATGAAAAAACAAGACACCAGCTAAAACTACAACCGAGATAAATGGACGATGTACCATGCACCACCAGTACTAATCTGTGTTCCTGTTATTATAAAAAAAGTAAACTCGGGGAAAACACTGCAAGCTCGAAAAGGAAAAGCCACACATTCCATGCTAACATGCCAGCTTATAACTGGCTCAACGCAGGCACAAGTTTCTAATCTTCAAAAGCCTGGTTTCATAAGTGCGTAATGATTGAGACCACAATAGAAAAACAAACCGTTTCTTTTTTCCTCCCCCCGGAGAGTTAAGTGGAACCATATGGAACAGTGTGGAGGCCCAGATCCCCAACATCTGGGGAGGCATGGGAGAGAATCAAAGCCAAGTGGTGCTGTGGACCCCAGTGAACCTTGGCCACCTTTGCCTGCCCTTACAGAGCTTTACTAAATGGAAAAACAGGTTGGAAGCATGTTTCTCCTGAGCGTCTGACTCTCCCCCCCCCCCTCACCTTCTTCCAGGATAATTGCTAATCAAAAGGCGACTGTGGGCCAGGCTCCGGGCACAGTCCACAGCAGTATAATCACTGGCAGCTGGGACGTGGACTTTACATCAAAACAGCTGGAACGGGCCATGGCAAGAATTCCTGTGAAGCAGATTCTCTCTTTAATATTGGCTGGAGGTCGGAGACAGTGTCATCCTGGGAGGGTGGATTAGTATTGATAAAATATGACATACCAGTAGGTAGCTACTATTGGAATTTACCGTGAAAGTGGACAAAGAATGGCCAAACACTATCGAGCTTCCGTAGCCATGTGATACTGTGTTCTGACTACAGACCAGGGCGATGAAATCAACTGGGTAACATCACTCAGGCAAAGCTTGCTTTACAGTAATAGCCTGTAGCTAAAGTCTGCATTACTCTCCAGTACAACAACAAAGAACCATTCTTATCAGGCCGAGCAGGCTAGGGTTAAGAAGCTTCACCACACGAGGGCTACAGTATGTATTTTAACTGGTGATATTAAGTTATACCAAGCCACTCTAATGTTCCCTTCCTCTGTTCCTCCACTAAATCACATTCAGCCATCCAAAAAAGAGAAGGAATATAGCACTGGAGACAATAAAGAAGAAGAAGAAAACACTTTTACAAGACGGACTGGTGTGTTTGTTATCGTACACACAATGCAGAACGTAGGGTGGACAGTTTGTGTTCATGCCCTGGAGGTGCAATCATGTATTTTAATGCTCAACAAAGATGAGGTTGAGCACTGAGTATTCCATGTCCTTTGGGAGGGATAAGGGGGTGGGTCTGCCTCCATAATGTCCGAACACATTATGCCAATAGGGTTGTGGCCATGCTAATTTATTCCTGAGTGGTCCTTAGGGAGAGTGTCTAGTCATAAATACCCTGTCAGCCCCTCCCCTCAGTGGGCACCGCAGTCTACAGAGCCCTCCCTGGAGAGGTGGGCCCCGCAGGCATGTTCTATCATAATGCCACTGTCAGCTGTCTGGGCACCTTGAGAGCTTAAACCCACTACAGATAATGTTGGAGCATCAGCAGTGTGGCATGATTTGACATATAATCCATGTTAAAAGGAATACTTCAACATTTTAAATGTTTTAGCTCTTTGCCTCACTCTCCGACTCAAGAAAAGGGCGACAGAAACCGTTCCTTTAACTGTGCGTGCATTTTTAATGAAAAAAAATGGGAATAGGTTGTTATATCTTGTGACCTGCTCCCCTTGACCACCAGTGTTTGAGCTAAGCTAACCTGGATGAGAGACCTTTGCCCATGTCTTCATCAAAAATGCACACACAGTTACAGGAATGGTTTCTGTTGCCTTTTCTTGAGCCGGAGTGCGAGGCAAAAAGCTAAACATATGAAATGTTTGAAATATTTCTTTAAGGTAGGGGTTAAGGGTGAAAATAGAGGATGGAACATGTCTCATGTGATTCCATTACCTCTGTTGGTAATGCTAACTGTGTGATGGCCCCTATGAGGTGTATACCATGGGAGGGAGATCATTCCTCATTACAGCAGTCCTGTGAGGGAGTTGCTGGCTTGTCAACATGGAGCCAGAGGTGGAGGCAGGCTGCTTTCTCTGCATCCAGCTGTACTCAAATAATGTCAAATGAACTGACGGTAACACTTTACAATAAGGTACACAAAATTGTAGTACCTACTACATTTTTGTTGTGTTACCTACTACATAGGTTTTTTTTGTGTAATACCTAACACATAAGATTTACCATCCTGACTTTTTTTTAAAGATATTTTTTGGGCATTTTTATGCTTTATTTGATAGTGCAGAGAGACAGAGGTGAAATGGGGCAGAGAGGGGAGTGACATGCAGAGAACGACCGCAGGTGGGAATCGAACGCGGGTCTGCTGCTGGGCCCGGCCCGGGAGGGGGACGCAGGGCCGCTGCTAAGCTTTTGGGTGCCCTAAGCTTAAATTGTCAGTGGTGCCCCCCCCCCCCAAAAAAAAAAAACACCAAGATGCTCGCACCCGTAGGGCGCAGGAGGAAATTGTTTGCCCTTGCAAGAACTCTGCGACTACTTTTTGGCACATTTGCTGTAGTGATGAGTTTTTGCAAACAGCATTTACTAATAGAAAGAACAGCTTAACATGTGAAAAAAGTTGCCTCGTATCCTACTAACTGCCATGAGATAATGAGCCCCTGGGCAAACACTCTTAAAGACGTAAATATCCAGTCAGGTACACTGATATTATATTTTTCCTTTTTCATAAAAAAAAAATATATATATGTATATAAAAAAAAAATTTGGGGGCCCCCTAGGAACTTGGTGCCCTACGCACTCTGCGTACCCTGCGTATAGGGAGCGGCGGCCCTGGGGGAACGCCATACCAACTGAGCTAAAGGCGCCCCCCAATCCTGACTTTTCTTAGGCTGCAGTTTAGAGAATGAACTGTCAACCCTTTTCGTAATAAAATGTATGAAAACCCATTAATGCAAAGTTGTGATGTACACAGTTTTTATTTAAAGTGTTTTCAATTATAAAGCATCATTTATTAACATTTGATCATTTGGCCAACATCAAAGGAGCTGTAAGCGGAATGGTTCTTTTAGCTAACTTCCTGTCAGTTACTGCAGTTAGCAGTCCCCTCGCTCGTCCCTACGTCACCACATTAATGCACTGCGGTCTTCAAGCAGCAAGTTATCTAGCATCATCTCAGATCCATTAGTGTGATAAAACATGATAAAAACCATCAAAACAGACATTGGGAAGGATTTTTACCTGCTCCGCCATTCTAGGCTCATAAACATTCACCCATCTGTTGCTCTGGCGTGCACCGGCAGTGAGACCATGAGTGAGACGGGTGTCGGTTTGTAGCGTTCTCTCGTGATTGGATAAAAATTTCAGGATCCTCCAATAAGTTTATTTGCCGATTACATACAGAGCAGCTGACTGAGAGATCGCCTTTATGAAACGCGCACATTATGTAGGCTAAGTGATCACTGTATGAATAAATAGCAATTCAACACTTATATTAACATAAACAAACTGCTTACTTCACCATTAATAGACAACACGTGAGCTGATAAAGCTCTTCATGTGCAATCAACTCCTCTTCATATACTCCTGGATTATCTGCAGTCAGCTCCGGATCATATTTCGCACTCCTGTGTACCCCCGGATCATTCACTCCAGCCTGCCTCCCGCACTCTCTCCCCTGCTTCCCCATTCACCAACAAGCCATTTCCCAGCCCCGTTCCTGGGGCCTGTTTCAGGTAGGCCTAGCTGGTTTTGAGGCAACCCAGAGTTTGTTCGCTCTGAGTTAGTGGAAACTCTGGGTTTTCAGTTTCAGGTAGCAGGTTCAGCGCAACCGAGAGTCAGTTACTGCGCAAACATACGCCGTGGGTATAACCTACTGTATAGGTGATTTGACCTATTGAGTTTGTTTTCACTTTACGCTGCAGCTCCGACTGAAGAAAGAGTGTCACTGTTATAACGCGTCACTGTACAGTTTGAAGCAAAATCACTCCATAGAAATCTCCACCGGGATGTTTTTATCATTTCCTGATGATTTTACGTTTGATCTATCATTTATCTGATCAGTAGCCTTGTTCTCAGCCCTCGGTCCGTTCATATATGCGGCCACCTTACACATCGTGACATGCTCTACATTCAGATTAATAAACCTATTGTATTGTATGTATCTCATTATTATTTTTATTAACAGGAGTTTTTTAACATCTGTGCCACTGTCAGTTTGAAATGTAATTCTGCGGACATCAGGCCGCAGTGGTTAATGTTAAACACACGTCCTTCAACTGCTAACATTCGCATGTTTAGAACGTAGGCTATGGAACGTCAAACGCCCCCCTGTTCCTCAACAAAAAGCTGGCCGCATTTATACAGAGAGGCGGAACTGATTGTGTCGGCAATCTTACTACCCCCCGTGGTAGTAAAATTCCCGGAACAATCTGTTGCACCTCTCGGCCCCCGTTCCGCAACGGTCGCATTTATACAGCAGGGCGGAGGGCCGAAATTCCGGCATATTCCCGGCTTTCACTGGCTGTGTAAAAGGGACTAATGTCCATTATAGAGAGACACGTAGGTGTTGACCAAAGAACATACACATGTCATGGAGGTGTGCTCACATAACTGAAACGGTAAACAAAACCTTATTGGATCAAATATCAACGTATCAAAAACATGAGGATTGGTTCAGATTCTTAGTTGTGAAAATGCATTACGTCAGCAGCAGAGCCCTTTACATTACATATTATAACACTTAATAATTGTTTGTTTGGCAAGTACTGTAATTAATGGTATAACACCTGATGAATACTTTTTTTTTTTACCTTTATTTATACAGGTAAATCCCATTGAGACCGAAGACTCTTTTGCAAAAGACCTGTTTTCCTTTCCCACGCTACCATTCACACACACATTCATACACCGATAGCAGCAGCTAACTATCGATATTCACACGAGGCAAGGCACAGGTGGCAGGGCGGGGATCGAACCTTCAACCCTTTGATCATCTGCCGACCCGCTCTACCAACTGAGCCACAGTCGAATACTTGCTACTTGTGTATCTCAAAAGAGATGTACATGTTAAAATGCATACTGTTAGTCTGCAAGGCCCTGTGAACAATATTGATACTGGTAGAATGAAAAGTGAGCTGCATATGCTGGGACATGGAAGGGGAAAAGGTCAAACTAGTCCAACAATGTGACACATGTTCCCATTTCTCGTTAACATTAAAGAGTATGTATGGACCACTGATTCAGTTGTTCCACTTTTGTAATGTGAATAGGGTAATGTTAGATTCAGTGCACTGAGAATCTTAGCAGCATATGTGGGTAAAGCAATGGTAAAGCAGGGCAATCAGAGATCAAGAGCAGCAGTTAGGGAGGGACCAACCATCAGTAAGTCCCTGCACATTGACATAATGGGAGAAAGGGAATCACATCTAGTGCCGGAAAACCCTTTCTCCACAATTACACTGACTTCTCTGCTTGGAGCCTAAAGGACCTTGCTGACTAGCCATTAAGAAAACAGATCTTCCTCTTTTTCATTGTCTTCTCCAATCCTCAGCTCCTAAAGCCCCCCATAGGCCTATTCCTATAAGGCCTGCCTGTGACCAGAGCCCCAGCATGTGATCTAAGGTAGAGTCAATCATATTGAAAGATTAAGGAGATGTGGGGTGTGTTGGGGCTAAGGCTCCCCAGGCCATTAGCACAGGTCCCCAGGACATGGTGGTATTGTAGGCCCCTGCAGAGGAGAGCTCAGCTGGAACTTCACATCTCACTACCTCACAGCCAAAGAAGCTCCCCCCAACCCCATTAGAGTAGCTATAAGGTTCCTATGGGCAAGTAGCACACAACAAACACTCACATTCATGTTCAAGTGTATGTGCCAGTAATGTCTTTGCCAGCAGTCATGGGGCGTCTGCAGAAACACTTCACTATCTGATGGTTTGCTGCGGTTGTTTTGTCAACAGTTTCACTTTTCTTTGTGAGCCTTGTTTGTGATTTATCGCCAGCAGCAAAACAGAAATATAAAACAGAGTCGTATTGATTTTCTTTACTGGCTATGTGCGTCATAACTTTTTTTCCTAGTTCCACACAAAATGTGGAAAATTAATACAAACTGTAAAGTGACTTCGATTTGAACCCTACTGTTGCTTGTTATTGCCTGCTTCTTTCAAAAGCAACCTCCACTGGCAGACTAAAGGAAAAAAGGCATTTGGGGAAGCATAAAAAGATGTTATTATGATAGACTTTGACCACAGATTTGTTCCCTTTGTCTAAGCCAGACTTTGGGGGAATACAATAATTCTGAAAACATTGAATGGGCCTCTTTTTAGAAAAAAGGAAGTTTCAACAGAGAAGCACTTCTTCAGGGATAAAATGGTCCGATTTCTCTCTCTCTTGTTTAGTCTCTCTCTACCTCCTTTCTTCCCTCCCTCCATTCCTCTCTGGCCCTGTCTGAATGCCTCCCATGGCCTGGTGCGCTCCTTTAATGAGGAGCTGGAAATGACAGCTTTAATCACCGCCTGTGGCCACGGCAAAGGGCCCGTTAATGATAGAAAAAGAACAGAGGGGCCATTTGCATCAATCAGACCTAAATCACTTTTTATGATAATGCAGTAGAGAGGGGAGCAGAGGCTACACAGATGACTGCTGCATGATGATGATGATCAGGCTCTTATATGGAGCTTTTCTTAAAGGGATATGCCAGCAGTTCTAGACTTGGCCCTACAGTGCATCTTGGCATGGTTAGACCAGGAAACCATAATGGGGCACTCAGTACTTGGGCTCCACTGGAGCTGATCCAGCAAAAGTCCATTGACAGAAGAAAGACAACAATTTATGTCTATACTGGATTGTGGACGGCAGTGGCTAAGTGGGTAGGGAGGTCGTCCTCTGGAGTGCAGGGTCGGAGGTTTGTTCCCTGTCTCCCCGCCACAAGTGTCCCTGGGCAAGACACTGAACCCCACATTGCTCCTGATGGTTTGGTTCAGAGAGTTTCTTGCTTGGCAGCTACTGCCATCGGTGTATGAGTGTGTGTATGAAAGCGCTTTGGGGCTGAGAAAATCGTCTAGAAAGCGCTAAATAAGTCAAGTACATTTACTATTTGATTTGAATGGTGGGTGTAGTATGAATCAATCCATGACTTCTCTTCTTTAACTTCACGTTCAATAGAACACACTGCTTTCAAGAGCATAAAAAACTATGATAATCTTCAGAGAAGCAATGATGCACTCAAGTCTTCCACAAATGAGTAAAACAAGCCTTGCTATCTCTTTCATCTAGTCAACAAGATATATACTGTTTCATTACAAGTGACGGGGCATTCTCTATTTCCATAATAAATAAAGCAGTGCTCTGATTAAATACAATCAATTCCATTGTTAACACAGCAGGAGTGCCTGAACAAAGATCATCTCTGGAAGAATAATGAATACAAGCAGATGACATAACATCTTATCTACATATTGCTGTAAAAAGCATAAGCCTGGTTCCACCATATGTTCCATCTGTATGTATAGCCCAATTCAGATGAAGACATGTTTATTACTAATAATGATATAAGGAGCTGTGTGTAATTATACTGGATATAGAAAGCGGGGAAATCAGAGAAATGTTTGCACACCCGACTCTCCCCAATACAAGCCAATGAAAGATGATTCAAAACAATGATGAAAGAAAGTGTGCACTTACCTCAGACACTAGGCCCTTTCTGTGTGTAATGATAATCCTAGCCTCTGCTCTGATGGGGAAATGAAGATGAAGGTGATATTCCAGAAAAAAAGTAAAAAATAAGGTAAATCTCCCCTTTGAAGAAAAAGAAAAAAATATTCAACTGTCCACGAATGCTTGAATAGTGTGCTGAAAGGCTATCCAGAGTCTGGCAGTATAAAATGGCAGAACAAAACATACCAATTTGTCACACACACCGGAGACTCTGTCAAAGCACAGAATCCTCCACCAACACACAGACCGGCATGGCAATGTCCCTTCAGGCTATTGCCTATACTTCTGCTCACTCTCTCTCTCTACTCCTCACATACACCTACTCTCTCGCTCCCCACAGATGGCTTCTTGTGAGCGCAGGGGAAGGCTCGGCCTGTTTCCACAGTAATCCAAAGCCACACACACGGAAAAGCTTGTTAGAGCACTTGCTGATCACCACGCGAAGTCAGGCCAGAGCCAGGGAAAGGTCACCAGGAATTAGGCTATGTTCCAACTCCAAAGGCCTGCCTAATTCCCCTGATAAGCCCCTTTGAAACTAAACCTCTTCTGGCTGTGCAATAGGCTCAGCCTTGCCTAGAACTTAAACCCTCCACAAAATCAAGCTGGACCACATTTACACAGAGGAACACACACACACACACACACACACACACACACACACACACACACACACACACACACACACACACACACACACACACACACACACACACACACACACACACACACACACACACACACACACACACACAGCTGCACACACCAGTGACGAAACAGGCAAAGCTTTTCCTGATGACTAGACTAGAACTATCGATCAAAGAATCAATGGTTCCCTGCGTGTTAAAAGAATTGAAGCTGCAAGGCAAAGGGCTTTAGGTCTGAGCTCCTCTGGACGTGAGGAAGCTTTGAAGCTGAACTGGGCCTTGGGTTTGGACTTCATGCTGCTATTGTGCTCAATGAACGACAGAATTTCAATTGTCCTTGACAGATTTGAAACCAAACAATCAAAAAAAAATGAGACTTTAAGCCCCCCCAGGCCAACAGCATTTAGAACAGCCCAGTGGTTTCACACTCACAGACACTGGTAATATTATTGCAATAAATTGCAGATGAACATTTGATATTCAGGATATCACATGATTGACTCTACCACTAACAATCAGTGTAACCAATTTGGTCTCAATATAGAACATTGACCATACTGGCCAGCCAAGTGCCTTCTACCTATGGCCTTGTTTGAATGACTAACTTTGCATTAAAAATGACTAACTATTAAGGCGACAGTATTTGCTTAGCCCTGTGTCTGTACACCTATTCTGTAATATATATATAAACATTCCCCATAGAGTTAAAAAGGGTGACTGATGAGAATGAACAGTGCTGTTGCCTTTTACTATCATAGAAAAATCTCTCAGCTGTGAGTCTGAGAGAAGAAGAGTGGAAAGGCCTTGACAGTCCAGTGGTTGGAAACATTGAGTGATGTGAAAAAGCCTTGGCCTTAACCTTTCTATTCAGCCAAAGCAAAGTGCCTAGGCAGCTTAGATCTTGAATACACAGCCTTCTGTATAAACACCATCCTGCCCTCCACATAGAGCCAGTGGTATAGGTGTACAGTGCCATGTTAAAGAAAGCCCCACTATATTATTGCCATTTTCATTCGTATACATTTTTTTGATTTTTTTCATTTAACTTTTATTTATCCTCGAGAGACCAATTGAGGGGTGACCCTCATTTTCAATGGTGTCGAGTTCAAACAAATTCCAAGGAAAAACAACAATGCATACACAATATTCAATGCAAATACATCAAATACACAACAACAGGTGAAGAGAAGAAAAAAAACAAAAAACAAAAAAACAATTGAAACATTTACATAGTGGTGAAGAGTGGCAGCAATTAAAATGAAATTAAATGGGTGAAAGTACAATATAGCCTAATTAAAACAGCTACAGGTAGAGTTTGGCAGATTTAAGATAGTTTGTTTAAATTGATTAAAGGATATGAAGGTATTTAGTTTAATTTGTTGCTGTAAGTTGTTCCAGGAGTCGGGGGCACTGAAGCTAAAAGCTGTCTTTCCCAGCTCAGACCGGGCTTGTGGGACATAAAGCATGAGCATGTCAGTGGAGCGGGTCTGATAAAGCCCATCTGAAATTTGCAACATTTCTGTTAAATAACGAGGAAGCTTCCCGGTCAAGGCTTTGTAAATAAAAATATGCCAATGTGCATCACGTCTCTCTTTAAGGGAGTACCACCCAACCTTTTCATATAAAAGACAATGGTGTGTGTCATAAGCATCTCCTGTGATGAACCTTAAAGCAGAGTGAAAAACAGAGTCTAGGAGTTTAAGACATGAATGAGATGCATGCCGGTAAACCACATCACCGTAATCAAGGACAGACATAAAAACTGCCTCAATAATCCTTTTCCTACTAAATAAAGGGAAGGTGGTTTTGTTCCTATAAAAATAGCCAATTTTTTGTCGTAGTCGACAAACAAGATTTTTTATATGGAAATTAAAAGTGAGTTTATCATCTAACCAGATGCCGAGATATTTGTACTCTGACTCTTTCAATTAAAAATCCATTCTTTGTAAAAACATTAAAATCATTCAAATTTGTAGTTCTTGCTCTGGAGAAACACATACGTATATTTGGTTTTGTCTGTATTAAGAACAAGCCTGAGGTCCACTAGAAAGTCCTGCAGAGTATTAAATGAGCTTTGTAGGTTCTCAATAGATTGGTGCACCGAATCGGAAATGCAATACAGTACTGTGTCGTCAGCGTATAGATGAGCATGACAGTTTTTTAGCGATGAAACAATGTTATTTATATAAATTGTGAAAAGAACTGGACCTTAAATTGAGCCCTGTGGGACACCATTTGTAACAGTTAAGAATTCAGATTGGTATCTTCCCAGTTTAACTGACTGCTGTCTATCAGAGAGATAATCCCTAAACCAGCTACATGCAGACTGATCAAAGCCAATGTCATGCAGCCTCTGTAAAAGCAAATGGTGGTCAACAGTATCAAAGGCCTTTGAAAGATCAATAAAAAGTGCTGCACAGTGCTTTTTCTTGTCTAATGCTGCAACAATGTTGTCTACAACCAAAGTCACAGCAGAGACAGTACTGTGACCTGCCCTAAAACCAGATTGGAATGGACTCGAAATGGAAGCACTAGTTAGAAATGTTTTTAACTGATTATTAATAAGTGATTCTAGAATTTTTGCCAGGCATGGGAGTTTGGAAATTGGCCTGTAGTTATTAAGATCATTTTTGTCACCACCTTTATGTAAAGGAGTTACATGAGCTATTTTCCAAATTTTAGGAACTATTCCAGAGGAGATGGAAAGATTAAAAATATGGGTAATTTGTTTTGATATTATATGTGTCGAAAGCTTGATTGAAAACGGATCCAAATTGTCCTCTCCCATGTACTTCTTGGGGTTGATGGCGAGGAGCGCATCTACAACAACACTTGTGGGAAGAAGATCAAGGCTGAAAATAGGAGTTTGAGAGACAGGCGGTACGTTACTACTGGTTGTAGAAGGCGTATATCCTCCATTCTGAAAGAGTTGACCAGCAGCTACAAAATGTTAATTAAAAGCTAAGCCAATCTCTTTTTGATCATTGAGAGTGTGACCATTTAATTTGATCTGAGTGGGAACTGTGCTAGAATTGTTTTTATTATAGTTCACAGCTTTCCAAAATAGTGCAGGGTTAGAGTAGCAGTTTGAGATTAATTCAAGGTAGTATTCAGATTTGGCTTTCCTGACCATGGCTGTGCATTTATTCCTAAGGTGTCTAAAAATTGTCCAATTGGTATTATCTCCAGAGCGTCTAGCTACAGACCATGCTTTATTTCTCTCGGAAAATAAATCAGACAGTTCACTTGTAAACCAGGGGTTTGATCTATTTTTTACTCTATGCTTTTTTAGGGGCGCATGCTTGTTTATAATTGAGGTGAAAGTATTGATGAAATGGTCTAAGGCAGGGGTGTCAAACTCATTTTGGTTCGAGGGCCACATACAGCCTCTCTGATCTCAGGTGGGCCGGACCAGTAAAATAATGTCAAAATAACTCCAAATCCCTAACTTTGTTTTTCAGTAATATGCTTTATCACTCAGCCTACATTTGTAACCTACATTATCACGGATCACAAGGGATCTATGTACCCCCCAGGAAATGTCTTAGTAAAGGTTGCTGCTGGCCATGGGAATAGGAGAACATTTTGGGGGTATTTTGCTCAAAGATGCCAATGTGCACTAATGAAATAAACAACTGTTTATTTGAATACACAAATACAACAGGCACTGACATTACAGTTGTCCAATTTGGTTTGCTATATGTACAGGGACACATTTTGTGCAGACATGCAGACTGTACAAAATACAATTAAATAAAAGTGCAACTTCTACTGTTTTGATTTATTTTTAAATACAGAGGTTATTGGTTGTTTTGGAATACGTTTTTCCCAATTTAAAAAAATAAAAATAAAGCAGCATTGAAAATTAGGAAATAAATCTTGTAGGCCTACACTAGCATACTCCTGCTCGTTTTGCGCACACAGAGCCGCAGACACACCGCGCTTGCTAGTACATTAATTGTTCAGCACTAAAAATAGTTTTATTTTTATTAAAAAGTAATAAAATAAAATGTACTAAAAATAAAAATGTTTTTTTTTTTTTGGTTTTTACTTTGCCATAAAGCACTGGAGGAAACATTAATAGCGGTGAAGCAGGATTGCCATTTACCATTTCCCACGTTGCTAAAATGTGCTTTTTTATTTAGGCTGCCCCCTAGCGGCAGGAGTGAGCATTTCGGTTATTTCTTTAAAAATTCATAACTCCTCACAGGAATGGGCTAGAGACTTACTTTTTTTTTGACATACTCAGAAATGTATTCGCTACAGGTCGCGGGCCTGATCAAATCATCATATGTTTGTCACCCCTGGTCTAAGGCTAACTCAACAACTGAAATTTGCGTAGTCAGTTGAATGTCACTATGATGGAGATCACTTAAAAAGGCTTGCTCATTAAAACCTTTAAAATTACGCTTAATTATGATTTTAGGTTGAGATCTTTTTAAATGAATACTTCTGATACAGGCCACTGGGCAGTGATCACTAATCCCAAGCTCAAAGACACCAGCTGAGGCTATTTTATATATTTTATTTGATAAGATTAAATCTATTAAAGTTGATTTTGCTGGGTTTTTTAGATTAGGTCTTGTGGGCTCAGTTATTAGTTGTGTAAGATTAATGTTGCTACAGATTTCTTTGAAAGATTCAGAGGCACCAGAAAGCCAGTCAACGTTAAAATCACCCATCACAATTACCTCTCTATTTACATAACTGGAGAGCATATGTGCTAGATCGTTTAAGGAGCTAGTTACAGCTGAAGGGGACCTATACACACCAATAACAACAAAACAATCATTTGACGATAAAGATAATTCTAGAGCGATAAATTCAAAGCAATTTGGAACAGAGACAGCAAGTAAAAGGGTTACAGAATAACAGGATTTAACATATACAGCTACTCCCCCACCCCTAGTGTTTCTGTCTATTCTGAATAAGTTATAATCATTTATTGCCACAATAGAGTCATCTGTACTCTTCTTTAACCAGGATTCAGTCAGAATCAAAACATCTGGATCTGCCTGGGACACTAAAATCTTTACGTGGTCTAATTTATCATGCTGCAATAAACTTCTAATATTTAAATGTAGAAAAACCCAAGCCCTTTCTTGATTTAAGAATTTGTGGTGAATTTAGCTTACAGCTAGGAAGCATTGCTTGTTTTTCAGGGTCATACAAAACAGGTTTGTGCCTGTAGAGGGAGCCAACGTTAGAAGCAGCAGGTGGATGGGTCATTGGAGGTGAGAGAGGGCAGTCAGGTGTGATGTTCAGAGCTGTCCCATTAGTTTGGTGCATAAAAGGCTGAGGAGCTGTGTGATCTCCCCTAAGTCTGCACTGCTCCTGCTGCCTGGTCTCTGCAGGGCCTGGGCGTAGCTCAGCTGCTGGGCCGGGGGGGGTTGGTGTGAAGGGCTGGGCTGCTGCGTGGGGCGTGGGAGTAGTGTGCGTTGGTCTGGCAGGTCTGGGTGGGGCTCTGTGTTGAGGAGGCGGTGGTGGAGGGTGCTGGTAGGCTGATCCGGTGTACCTGCGATGCTCTCTGGGGAAGAGGGGGGGGGGGGGATTGTGTGGGTGGGTCTTCTCTTGTTGGGGGTGGCTCCATCCTGGCGTCGTCCAAAGGCTGCATCCTTTAGGGCTCTGGCGAAGACGCCCACCATGTCTCTGCGGAGGGGAACATGGTCGTGGAGGCTGCTGATGTCCAGTGTGGGGTGGTGGGCCAGGTGGACGTTGGGCAGGGGGGCACATCCTCGGGAGATATCCGCGTTCACCCTGTGGATGGTGGCAGGGTGAAAGTCTCTCCGGGGCAGGATGGTGGAGATGGTGATCCTGGAGAGGGGGAAGGTGTGTGTAGCTTTCTCTGCCACTCTCCTCACACACTCTGCCACTCTCTCCT
Organism: Hyperoplus lanceolatus; assembly: GCA_026929865.2. Classification (NCBI taxonomy): domain Eukaryota; kingdom Metazoa; phylum Chordata; class Actinopteri; order Uranoscopiformes; family Ammodytidae; genus Hyperoplus; species Hyperoplus lanceolatus. Next base: position 30,757,949 of record CM049407.1, on the reverse strand, counting down.
GCTGGGCCCGCAGGTCGTTGCTGCCTGTGTGGACTATGATGTGACTGGGCTGACCCAAGGTGCGCTCAGTCAACAGCTCCAGGGCAGTGTCGGTTGTTGGGTACCAGACTTTACTGACTTTCTTCCCCGGGAACAGCTGTTCTTCATTGATGTATTTGCCGTTTGAGTCTATTAGAATTATAATGTTGGCGTCTGTTGGGATCTTTGCCTTGGTTTTGTTGGTAGGAGGGGTTGCTGTGGTGGTGATAGTTGGTGTTGGTTGACGTGTTGTGGGAAGGTTCAGGTTGAGGGGGGGATTTCAGATGGTTTAGGGGTTTTTCTATCTTTGATGTCTTCAATTTGCTTGGTCAAGTTGTGGATTGTGTGGTCCTTGAGGAGGAGCTCTTCTTTGAGGGCGGTGAGGCCTCTCCTCATCTCCTCCCTGTCCTGCTGCAGCTCCTTCACCTCTCCTCTCAGCTCCAGCAGGGAGGCTCTGAGCTCAGCCCCCAGCAGGCTCCTCTGCTGCTCCAGCTGGCTGCTGCTCAGCAGCTGCTTCAGTTCCACCAGCTCCAGCTCCTGTAGGGCCAGACTCTGTCTCAGCAGAGCCACCTCTGTGGAGCAGCTCTCCTCTTCTGGGCTCTTCTCTTCCTCTGTGTTGTTGCTACAGTCTGGAGTCTGGTTCGTGGTCCCGGTGAGGCTTTTGATGATCTGAAAGTGTTGGTTGATGGAGCTGAGGCTAGCCTGGCTGCCCTGGAACATGATAGTTCCATTGTGATATATGTTCACGGTAAAGGGGGGGGTTGTCGCTGTTGTCCTCCTCGATGACAACTTGCCTCCCTCTACAGATGCCCCTCTTCCTGTGGTGGCTGTAGTGGGAGCATGAGGCCTTGTGCCAGGCCTCAGGGTGCTCTGTGTACATGAGCAGGCTGTTGATAGAGGCCTTTCCTTCTGTCCCACTGAGCTCAGTCCACAGAGTGTCAGGCTGCTGCTTTAGAATGTTGGCCCTGTGCGCCTTTCTTGCCTGTGAACTTTTTGCTACATTTGTGTACTCTATGTGTGGGGGGAGGGGCAGGGGGGGCTGGCAGATGAGTCATCAGGGGCTGGTGTTGCATCAGCCAAGATTCCAGGTAGCATGATGATGGCTTTTAGCCTTAATTAGCTTCAGATAGCTTCAGATAGCTTCAAATGAGCTTTTGGGCTTAGGGCCTATCTTTCAAGGGTTAAAGGGTTACAACTTCTATAGGTCTCTCAGTATTACAGTAACTGATCCATGTAGTTTGTCCTTTTGTTTTGGTGTCCCTTATCTATGTCATCAATGTCTCATCAATGTTTTGAGGTTTAGCTCCCTACCTCTCTTCTGTTAGCAGCTAGCTGGATAGGCTCTCCTTTTGGTTTCTCCTGTCTTCCCAATCCGCTTTCTCTCCTCCATAAGCTGCTGTCCTCAAGGGCTTCCTTCAGTTTGTCTTTTACGATGTTTATCTCAATTTAAAAAAGTTAAAACATTTGTAATTCTTTCATTTTGAGTGGAGCTCTAGTGAAACATGACTGTCTCCAATGAACACTCACACAATAGGATATCCCACACAATATCCCACTACTATAATTGGAGGCCTGATATACATTCCTAGCACCCTGTGAAAAAGTGAACTGAAATACAAAGGAGTAAATTGTTGCATTCCCTGCAGTCAGGTCTCGTCTCAACACACACCAGATGAGCACTTATTTTCTGTCAACATCTTAATGATATACTACAAGGCCAACACTTTGTTCAAGTGTGCAGTTTATTGAGTGAAGTGTGGAACCCACAGCTGTAGTGATAATGTACAAGCTGTTTGGCCCTGGCCGCATGTCTGTGTAATGAGGAAAACATGTGTTAGTGTGACTTCAGTAGAGAATATCTCCCCCCTGTTATGTCACACTTGATACTAATCACCACCATGGAAAAATTAGCTTAGCCGCTAACTGACATAACAGTGACAAGATTCAAGATTTTTATTAAATGTCCCACGAGGGCAAATTTGTTCACACCAGGAGAAGTGGTTTAACCCAAATGACAAAACAAAACAACAAAGAACATAAAACACTGTGGAGACAAAGTGCTCAAAAGATAAAGTGCCAGGATATAAAAAATGTAAAATACAAATTAAAACATTAAAATAAATAAAAATAAAAGTCATCACAACACAAATAAAATAAATTATCTGCTGCTGGCCGCATTGAATGCCCGGATGGCTGCAGGGACAAAAGAATACCCGTATCTATTCCTGCTGATCCTTGGTACACACAAACGTTTGCCAAATGGCAACAGCCTGAACTCAGAGCTCAGCGGGTGGGCACTGTCAAGGCGGATATGAGAGGCTTTCTTGAGCAGCTGTCTGTTATAAAAGGGATTGAGGCCCTCTAGCTGGATGCCAGTGATTTTGGAGGCAGTTTTAACAATAATACCAAGGGAATTGTTGTCCTTGACGGTGAGGTTACCAAACCAGCAGATGAGAGAGAAGGAGATGACCGAATGTATATATGCACAGTAAAACAGTTTCAACAGGCTTTTTGAAACGTTGAATCTGGCTATGGTATTTGATGATGAAACGGATGTCATGGTTACTGCGACAGTCATCGGTGTATAAAATAAAGAAAAGAGCAGAGAGAACACAGCCCTGTGGCCAACCAGTGGAGGTGGACAGAAGGCTAGACACAGTTGTATTCACCTTAACACATTGGGATCCTGTTAGTTAAAAAATCCAGTATCCAACCCACTAAACATGGGTCTAGGCTAAAGGTGTTAACTAGCTTGTCAATAAGAACATGGGGCTGGATCGTGTTAAAAGCCGAGGAGAAATCGACAAAAAGTAGCCTGGCGTGCTTCTTACTGCCCTCAAGGTGTTTAAAAAGCAGATTTAGCAGTAGCGTCCTGGACGCCTCTTCCCTCCCTATAAGAAAATTGAAAAGGGTCTAGAAGGCTCTTTGTTTTTTCTACGAGCTCTGATTTGACAAGTTTCTCAAACTGCTTCATGACCAGGGAAGTAAGGGCTACGGGTCTGAAATCGCCAAGTGTTTTTGGATTATTGCGCTTGCCAACGGGTACTATGGTGGACTGTTTCCAGAGGGAGGGTACTATGGTTGACTGTTTCCAGAGGGAGGGTACTATGGTGGACTGTTTCCAGAGGGAGGGTACTATGGTGGACTGTTTCCAGAGGGAGGGTACTATGGCAGACTGTTTCCAGAGGGAGGGTACTATGGTGGACTGTTTCCAGAGGGAGGGTACTATGGTGGACTGTTTCCAGAGGGAGGGTACTATGGTGGACTGTTTCCAGAGGGAGGGTACTATGGTGGACTGTTTCCAGAGGGAGGGTACTATGGTGGACTGTTTCCAGAGGGAGGGTACTATGGTGGACTGTTTCCAGAGGGAGGGTACTATGGTGGACTGTTTCCAGAGGGAGGGTACTATGGTGGACTGTTTCCAGAGGGAGGGTACTATGGTGGACTGTTTCCAGAGGGAGGGTACATTCAACCTGTACAAGTGTGGCTCACACAGGCTATCTTTTTTATTTATTCTAATTTTTATTTATCTCTGGCTCCAAAAGTACAGATACGTTGTGCAATTGCCATGAAGTGAAAGATCCACATACATTTTTAAGTGTACATCCATGTTTGGATGAAGGGTTTAGACCCTTTGACTATTCCATCCATACCATTTCATAGTGTGCAGCCTAGTGTTGTTTAAAGCCAAAATTATGCACAGTATATAAAATAACTAATTCAGTTTATTAGTCCTATAGGAAAACGTTTTGAACAAGATTTCTCGAAAATAATGGTGTATCTCACACAATTCATTCTACCATTTCACCAAGAGGAATATTCACAAAGAAGTAAAGAGATTGATGCTTTTTGAATCCTTTTTTTGACATTGTTAGATAGTACACTGTGAAGACATGAAATTAAACAAATAACAACCAGATGCAAATGTTTTACTGCAGTGATACCGGCTAACTGCAATTTTAAAAGACTTTTGTAAAAATGTGAGATTCCAACAGATCTCCTACACTAAATCAGTTTAACACTTAAAAAAGAGAAGCATTTGAACAGAGAGAAGTGCTAATGAAGATAACAAATGTAGTCTCTGAACACAAAATAATGCCACAGTGTGTGCGCTTCAGTGTAAAGAGTGGTAGTTCAGCTTGAGAGGTGTGACTTAATAGACCTTTGTTCATAAGGTGCTGCTTAGAGCTAATCAATGCCTTGGCTCGGCTCGGTGCGGCTCAGTATGCTTAATTTGGCATCTCCATTGCCAAAAGTTGGGTAGGTTTCCAAAATAAATGAGCTGAGCCGCTCTGAGCCGCTCCTATTTTCAGTAGTCCTCCATTGGGGTACCAGCCGTGTGAAAGGGTGGAGCTACACACTGCTGTCCGTTGATTGGTCGAAAGAATCATTTCCGCGTTAAACTGCTTTGACCGTGTCACCTCAGCTAGAGTTTAGAGAGTCTTGAGAAATGTCGGCACAGCACTCTGTATATTTTGTGAGGTTTCTCCTTCTAATTAAGTTAATCCAAGATAATCACGTGCAGCGGCATTTTGAAGTGCATGCGTAGGTGCTGCCCCTTGAGTTGGGAAGGTCTATGGCTCATTGCCAGGCCCTACATCGTTCTAGATGTGGGTCTGGATTTCAAGGCTACTAAGCGACAGCAGCCTCTCCACAACACAAGAACTGTCATGGGTTGGTGAGACCAAAGAGAAGGGAGATGATTGTGTTTAAGAGGCAGAGAGCACTAGCCTGGTCCTACCAGACCATCGTACTTCATTTCATTTGTACAGAAGGTCTGGAACTGCTCAATTGACAAACATTCACTCACTTGGAGGCGGGTGTCTGTTGAGGTTTAAATGATTGGATCTGCCCAGTGCCACTCCGGATCTGCCATAACCAACCGCATAGCGTTTGGTCGTGACGTATGTCATGCGCTGGGACCGGCCGGAAACCAACAAAACTCAGCAAAGCTTATTCTTGCTCCTGCTTTAAAGCTGCAGTTGAGAGTTTTTTTACTGTAATATTTGGCTAAACTCTCATAATAGCCATTCAGCTATATGTAGGTGAAGTGGTCTGAAAATAATTTTTTATCACTTTGCTCCCCCCTGCCTCTGTGTGCTGCCCCCCAAAATTGCCACCGCTCATGTTAATTTTGACCAATCAGAGCGAGGTCAGATTCTCCGTTCTTATTGGCTGGGGGACCTTGGCAATGACGTTGATGGATCAGTTGCGTGAGCGTTCACGACCCTAGCAGTCTGACACTAACCTACTGTTTGGTACTAGGCTACGACGGGCGGACAGCAAGTAGCAATGTCTTCACAAACGAACCCTCAATTTACCATTCCCAGGATACCAACAACTAACACCGCTAAGACAGCAAAAAAACGAGGAAAGACGAATGTTGAAAAGTTAACTGCTGAAAGGGAGACGGAGAGAGCTCGAAAAAAAGTACACCGGCCATGTCTTCTTGCCCTATCACATCAAGACCTCTCCGACCGCGACCTCGTCCCCTTCCTCTGCCCCTAGGCTGCAGCAGGACGCCCGCTGGCTCTATATAGCCCTCGTCCTGTGCTCAGTGTTGCCAACTCAAAGCGATCTTGTCGCTATATTTAGTGACTTTTCAGCCCCCCTGGAGACTTTTTTTTTCAAAACAGCGACAAGCGACAAATCTAGCTTTTTTTCTGGTGTTAGGCCTATTGGTGACTTTTTTCGCCAAAGCAAGTATCACCTCTTCTCAACGAGCAGACGGAGGAGGATGAGGATTCACACTTCAGATCAAAACGGCCGGCATGGTATCACACTGACACATTAAGGGCACAGTTGAAATGCAACTCTGTTTTTGTCTCTCTTTATTAAAGACAGGGATCCTGCAAGGTCTCTCTCTTTCCTTAGGTAGTTCTGAGACTGGTTTTGGGCACCGTTTCCCGGTTTCGCTCGAAGGCTTCCTCGAATTGTGCAGAAAATATAGCAGTACTAATCCGCCTCCACCTGACACGCAGCCCGCTCCTCGCGCAGCAGCCCCGAGCAGCCCCTCCCAGCTGCGGTCAGAGCAGGAGCATAGATAGTAGAAGATACACACACACACACCTCTCCGCGATACACACACTCCTCTCCGCTCTGTTACAATTAGTTTGTTATCTTGCCTGGCTGTTACAGCTACTTTTGTTAGGCCTACCAGCACACTTACAATGATTTTAAGCTAACATACATGGTATGTCTGTGATTAAAATGTATGCTCAATATGTACGTATGTAGTTATCATTACTAATGTTTAATCACCTCGGAATCGGACATGGTGTTTGTCTCCTGTCAATGTAACTCAATTCACATGAACGCGCGTAGCTGTCGTTCGGAGGGAGGAGCTACAGCAGGTAGAGCGTTGGGAAAACAGCCGTTGGGATCCCAACGGCTGAAACTCTCAACTGCAGCTTTAATTTATCGATATTCGGCAGCGTTGCCACAACAGACTGAATAGCTTCTCTTGTATTCTCATCCATTGTCTTCCTGTAACTACAACTGAAACTGGCGCACAACCTCAACATTATTGTTCTCAGCCACTCCCTCTGTTCGCTGATTGGACCGGTAGAAATCTGGCTGAGCAGGAACCCATGAATACACTGCAGCCTCACACTGACTACTGAAGGGAAAATTAAATTTGAGTGGAAGAAGGTAGGTGGATGGAGCCAGGCTAAGAGAGCACCAGATGTACACAGTGAAAGGTGGGCATCATCTGGCAGCAAAGTGTATTTGAAAGCACAAGGCCTAGAGATGTTTTTTTTTGCACTTGTATGACCCTCCAATCTGGCTTCCGCCCCCTCCACAGCACGGAAACCGCTCTCCTCAAAGTCTTCAATGACCTCCTCACCTCTGCTGGTTCCCTCAACTTCTTCATCCTCCTTGACCTGAGTGCAGCCTTCGACACTGTAAACCACACCATCCTGCTCACCAGACTCAGCAACCTCGGTATCGAAGGTACTGCACTCTCTTGGCTTCACTCATACCGGACCCTGTTTCCATTTGTCTTTAACATGTGGTTTTTGTGATTGGATCACGTGAATACAGCTCTAACTACAGGTGAAAACACTCTCAAGACACATTGAGATCGGATCACAAAAACCACATTCGGAGGTGGTTTACGTCGCTTGTGTGTGTCCGCATTCATTTGATAGTGGAAACAGCAAAGTGACTTTTGTCCACATTAGGGACCTCCTACTCAATTGCCGCCACCTGCCTGAGCGGAAATACGTTGAAAATACATCATTGGCGTTCATGCAGCTTTTATAGAAGCCTCATGAACGTTAGTTGCATCCGCCAGTATTGCAAATGACAAGCTTTCTGTCCTCTGGTTTCATTTCACTGTGTAAATATGAAAACACGGAAATTGCTGCTATTGACTGGAGAGCTGCAAGGCAACGACTTCCTGTTCTTATCTGCTTAAAAATAAAAGTCAACTCGCGTTTGGCTAGTAACAGGCTTTTAATGTGAAGGCACACAGGAAATATTCTGTTCGCATATGCAGTATCTTAACTGCATATAGAAAGCCGTGTACTGGTGGTGGTGACAAGAGTGTAGCAGACGTTAGAAAAGCCGCCCGGCAAACACATCTTTCACCAGCCAAAGAGGCGTAATAACTTACTCGCCTAAGAGTTTTTACTTTTATATACTATCGAAGATATTTACCCTCATTTGGCAAGTGTTAATGTAGAGCCCTCTAAGCAGTGTTGTGCATCGCTCCTCCAGGTCTAAATGAGACAGTAAGCCTATCTCGTCAACCTAGACTGGTAATTATCTTCGCATGTAATGCATTTTAATAGCAAATGCGATTAAAACAGTGGCACTGTACAGCCCTGTATGTTTACTTGTTTGAACCCCACCGGTTAAAAACTATGTACGTGTTGATTTAAATACAGCGCAGGTAAATGGAATCGGATCACAAGTAGACAAAGAAGTCACATTTGAAAATACAAGTGTGAACACACGGACTGAGAGCTGTCCACTTGTAACCAAATTAACAAAATCAGATGTTAATCCCAGGTGGAAACAGGGTCCGACAGATATAACTTCATCTCTCCACAACCACACATCTGCCACAGTCACCGTCACACAAGGCGGCCCCCTCCTCTTCATCATTTAACTCCTCCCCCTTGGTCAGTTACTTCGCCATTTCTCAATGGACTTCCATTGTTATGCTGACGATACCCAGATTTACCTCAGCACCAAATCCCCCCACAACCCCCCCACCTCCCAAATTGAATCCTGCCTGTCTTCACTTACACTCTGGATAAAAAATAACTTCCTTAAACTCAACAGCAACAAAACTGAACTCCTCCTCATCGGCTCCAAATCCACCCTCAGCAAACTCACCCGCTCCCCATTTCATACCGGATCGATTACAAACTTCTGGTCCTCACCTACAAAGCCCTCCACCATCTGCCCCCCCCCATATCTCACTGACCTCCTCTACCCCGGGCCCTCAGATCCTCCTCAGCCAGTCTCCTCTCCACCCACACATCAAAACTCCGCAGCCTTGGCGACAGAGCCTTCTCCAGGGTAGCTCCCAGGCTCAGGAACACCCTCCACCAACCGTGACTGAGTCTCTCACCATCTTCCAGTCCAAACTCAAGACCCATCTCTTCTCCTCTGCCTACCCCTAGTTCACCCACCAACCCAACTCTTCATGTTCTTTTTGTTTGTTTATTGCTGTTTTGTAAAGCGCTCTGAGTGAGAGAAGAGCGCTATATAAATAAAATGCATTATTATTATTATTACATGCAGAGCAAGTGACTGAGGGGTCGGCTTTATGAGACGTGCACACTATATAAGTGATCACTGTATGAATAAAGAGCGATTTAACACTTATATTAACATAAATAAATTGAAAAAGAGGAAATTTGACATTTGAAACTTCCAGACCCAGCCCTACTTACAGTCTTAAACAGAGATCTGCATTGGGGAGTTGACATTGAGCTGAACTAACTACACCAAAGAGGACTTCCTCGAATCCCTCAAGCAACTTTACAGATGTGTATTTGGGTGGAAGAAGCCATCAGGAGTATTGGCTTTAAATTATGGTTATGCACCAGGACAAGCTTAGGTTTCAGATGCCTCTGCCAACCTGGAAAGAGACAATGTGTTCACAGCATTGGTGCAACCTGCCTGATCCTGTCACACAGTCAACAGCTCCAGCAGACACCTCTGTGAGAAGCTCAGGTGACGCTCCCAGTGCTGGCTTACGGATCGCTGGCCCAGAGAGAGGATATGAAGGCCATTATGCTAATAGAGGCTAGTTTGCCAGGAACGTGTCAACAGCAAAAGAACTCCTGCATAACGTTGTGTGAAGTTAGTCAACCCAACAAGAGCATATCACCTGGGAGCAATCAGCTCATTAAAATACAATGCTTTCTTTAATGATGTGAGGTGAGTGTAAACACGCAAAAAGCAGCACGTTTTCATTTAGGACACGTTTAATTTCATTGTTAGTAAATGGTAGTATGTATGCATTGTATAACTAAGTCTGTCAGCATGTTTGTATACATACAGAATGTGCGTGTGTGTGCAGGAGATAAAGGAGGCTGCAGTATAGCTGATGGCAGCAGGCCGAGGCCAGGCCCTTTCTCCAATGCTCCTCATTAACAGCTCATAATGGCTGGCAGCGGCCTGGTGCCACCTTGGCTCCCTGTCATTAGCAGCTGGCAGCGCTGGTCTGGAGAGGAGAGGACACTGGCACTGACCCACCTGCACTCCATACAGCACAGAGAGAGGGAGGGAGACAGAGAGGAGGGGAGAGAGAGAAAGAGAGGGAACCAGGAGGAAGAGAGAGAGAGGGAACCAGGAGGGAGAAAGAGAGAGATAGAGATAGAGAGAGGGGAACCAGGAGGGAGAGCAAGAGAGAGAGAGAGGGGGACCCAGGAGGGAGGGAGGGAGGGAGCCCCATCTCAGTAGATTTAATTAAAACTGGTCCGAACAGATGGGGGAAGATGGAGTCAAGTCCAACAGGACACAGCTCATCTGTCTGGTGTTTCCCGATTTCTCTTTCCATCCCTCCATCTTTTCCTATCCGCCTCTCTCCCTCTTCCAATAATTTTTTTTAGATACATTCTTGGCTTTCAGAGTGTCCCAAATTAAAGGAATAGTTCAACATTTTAATTTTCTTGCTTTTTGCCTCACTCTCCGGCTCATGAAAAGGCAACATAAATCGTGCCTGTAACTGTGCGCGCATTTTTTATTTAGAAATGGACGAAGGTCGCTCATCCAGGTTAGTTTCGTTAATCCAGGTTATTTGAGCTAATCCAGGTTAGTTTAGCTAATCCAGGTTAGTTTAGCTCAAACACTGGTAGTCAACGGGAGCAGGTCAATGATACACTTTACAACATCACTTAATGCTCCTGTGTGCTTGTTAGGACTTGTTCATTTACCACATTATGTTGCACTCGTCTTCCGGATGATTTGTTTAAAATGGGACACGTATATGCAAATCTAAAAATATTAAATGTTGAACTATTCCTTTAAAGCTTCCATACTGGCGGTGGGACAGACTTCAAAAAACAAGGTGAAAGAAATTCAGACTTCCAGTTCACACAGGCTCACACAGCATTTTAGTTTTCTGTGGATAATTATGGGGCTTGGCAAGTGCCGTCCAGCCCATGCCGCACTAGGCCTTGGGACCCTTGTGCCTAGAGTGGCTAAGCCCTTATTAAAAGGTAATCCAGGCAATCCCTGTGTTAAATAAAAGAGCTATTTGTTTTAAACAGAGAAACCGCCAACTAAACCACAGATCCAGCCAGACAGAGGGGAAGGTCACTCGGTGTAGGGGTTTGAGATCAGAAAAACAGATCAAGCCTGCCTTTGGCTCTTTTTTCCTCTTCCCCATCCCTGAAGCAGTTGCTTTCCATTCAAATGTAATCATCACGGCGCAGTAATATGACCTTCATGGCTGCATGTTAAAAGGAGCCAAAACAAAGCATCCAGTTCCTTGGGTCCCTGCGGCCATTCTAGAGTATACAAAGGGACCATAGAGACAAGAGAGAAAACCACGTAATGAATTCTAAGCCTCGTAGAATAATAGCTATTTCATTTTTTGCACAGAAATGTAAACGCACACCCACAGTGCATAACACCCTGCTACTATGTTATAGTACTTTAACTCTAGGTTTGACAAACTGTACATCTTGGATTGAAAATTGCATGCCAAAGCATTATCGTAATACCTTAGCAACCACTGAAGGTATCACACCAACATAAATCACAGAGGGCAAGAAAAAAAATCACAATGGCACTATAGCTTTGCATTTTCTTCAGATATTTTTTTTTCTGCCTTAGCTCAATTCCCCATGCTACATTAACCTCATTATCCTTTGAACCTTTTCACTGTTAATGCCAAATGCAATTTGTATTCTGAGGCTAGGCAAAGAGCTCTAAACTGATTATCCCACTTTGAACCATGGCAGTCCTAGATATTGTTGAGCCTGAAAGGGGCCACGGAGCTGCTGAATGGGCCTCTCATATGCCTTCTGAGTTTCATGACACAATGTTGCGTCTGCTTTGCAAGGGGATAAATTAAGCGTGTGAAAAGTCTAAGCAAAGCCCTCATTTTCCAGTTAATCAAATCTTCCCCTAATCAAATTAGCGCACATAATTCCTCTGGATGCGTGGTACAAAAACAGCATTATCCCCCTCTCTCTCTCCGGAGCTGAAAGACAGGGAATCAGTGTGGTGCCTCTCTCTCTCTCTGTCTCTCTCTCTCTCTCCCTCTGCATGAGCGGCCCTCAATGGGAGAGGACGAGGGCAGGGGGGGGGGGGGGTGCATGGCTCTTCCCAGTTGGCCTTAAGAGAGAAAGGCACGGCCGGGGTAAACTTTGGCAGCGTTTAAGTTCCCAGCTCATTAAAAAGCCTGGCTCAGTGGCCCACCTCCAGGGAGCACTGGAGCGTCAGCTAATGAGGTACTTGTTTAATTTTCTTTCAAAGGGCCGGACATCTGTGCCTCCATCCCCCCCCCAAAAAAACCTCACACTCCCTCCCATTTCCCACCTTCCCGGCCTTCAACCCCCCCCCCCCCCCCATGCCTTATCTTTTTTCTCTTCAAACCCCACACAAAGCATAGTCTATCAATAGGGCCGCAGGGCTCTCTCTCTCTCTGTGGTTTGATGAAGTGTCTCTCATTGAATAAGGCAGATAATACATTTGGAGGAGTGCAGAACAATCGGCCATTAACTCTGATCTCTTTTCCTTCTGAACAAGTCCGAGCCCCATCATGGTAAATTCAATAGTGGTCAAGCTAAATGGATAAATGTTCCACAGTCCACCGTGACGTTCTAATTGATTTCCCTTCGTAAAATAATCTACTCTCCTCAATAGCGGCCCCTGCTACTCCCCCTTCCAGCCCTGCCCCCCCCCCCCTTCCTCCGCGCAGACATCTCAGGGCAGAGAAAAGAGCGAACAGCATGAATAACTGCTATGTTATTCATCTATTTTTAAGGAGGGGCTCATCTTATCATTTTGATGTAGTGGAGAGAGGCTTGAGTCTATTTTCTGTGACCCTGCCAACCTCTGCCACACTGACCTTTGTTCAAAAACTCCATCTCCATATCCGAGCACCCCCCCCCCCCCCCCAAATCATCACCCAGGGAGACATTGAAGGGCACCTCTCTCTAGCGCTCTCTGTAATTGGAATTCAAAGCAGCCAGTGCCGTGTCTCTCTTCATTGGTCACTTCCACTTATTTCATAATGCGTTCTCGATTCCTTCATTATGAGAGCTGTCGGACTCATATGTGCACCTTGATGCCCCTCCTGATGTCTGAGAAACACGGGCGGAATACAAATGTGCACGTTTTGCTGCCTTGCATTTCATCTGAAGTCAACTAACAACCAATCATAAGGAAGGGTGAACTAGTTAGGGAGGGAGTGAGAAAGAAAAAAGGGAGAGCCAGGTTAATAAAGCAGGCATGTCATGGAACACGTTGGGAGCCAGTTAAAGGCCTCATGAAAACATTTGTCAATTTGCACAATGTAAACAGGCTGTAACAAGGTGTCAGGGGGTCAGCGGGTCAAACCCATGGATCATGCCTCAGCTGGCGCGTGGTTATTGTTCAGCTCAGCCTGTCAAAGCAGCAGGGCCAGAGGGGGTGTGTGAGCATGAGTGTGTGCAACAGAGGGAAGATGTAGAGAAGAGGTGCACAGGCCTTCAGGGGTGAGCACAACTAAAACACTGCTATTATTAGAATGCCACTATAGAAAGCACCATCTGTTAAATGAGCCTTTACCACATTGTTAAAAGGAAACCTCAAGTGCATTTCCTGAAACAATATGCTTACAAAAGAAAAAGACAGGAGCATGTTGTAAAGCAAAAAGCATTGTGCGTTACTAGAGCACAGCTATTTGTAAAAATCACAATGTTATGTAATGTAGCTAACGTGTACACCGGTGAGCGAGCGGTGCACATTTCCTTTTTATTGAAAAGAACCTCGGTGGTATTGTTGACCTCTGTTTTGCACTTTAAAAAAAAATACAGGAGCCACTGGAATCATTTTTACACATGCTATGAGAAACACCGTTTTAGTTGTCGAAAATCCAGGCGCCTAAATAACGTTCAATTTTCACAAGAGCAAATGTACAGTATGATGGCAAGACTGACTCAATGTAATAAACAAAATTAAAAAGCAATCACTTTCCACCGTCATTGACAGTTTTAGTTTGTTAATCTTAATATTGTAACATCCTTTACACTTCTGTTTACCTATCATGTTACTATTGATATGATCTAACATAACTTGCAGCCAGGCAGCTGTGCACGCAAACTGGGAAAAAACATGCCTTTTCCTTTGTGGAAGCATGAGGTCTTAGCCAGTGGCCAGCTGGGTAATGTAGTGCAAATCAAATGCAACAGGGTTTTGACAGTGGAGTGCTGTAAATGTCTATTGGTGGGTGTGATGGTGACCCTTGGCCTTGGCCGTGTGGATCAGCAGCAGCAGACCTCCAGGCTGGTCAACACTGACACTGAGGGTGTGGGGTGTGAGCTTCTCTTCATCCCTCTGACAGCTTACAGCCGTTCTATAGAGTGGACTGGCTCATATGGGTCAGGCTGTAGGAGAATGTGATTTAACCATTACATTATTACATTACATTTTATTTAGCTGACGCTTTTATCCAAAGCGACTTCCATTAAGTGCATTCAACCAAGATATTTTGTGGGCATTTTTATTGATGCGTGGCCGCTGTAGTGTGTTTACATGGTCGGTGAAAAGAATTCAGACGCAGAGGTAGGAGGTGTGTTTCAGGGGTTAACCACAGCTATGTTGGTCCATCACTGGCCCAAGAGCCCTTCCAATCCGCACCTGTGTCTGAGACGACTTTATTGGACCAAACACAACAGCAAAACCTTGTCATATACCTCTGAAGAAAATATATGCTGCATCAAAACAAAAAATAAAGCACAGTCCAGATGAAAGCTATATAACAACGTGCACAGGAATGTATTAAAGAAGAAGCATTGTGGTTGAAAGTTGGCAAGGTTAGAAATAAAAAGCACAATGCGGAGTTTCAGAAGACATGTCCTTAATTGTGTCCAACCAAAGCCAATAATCAGACAACTACAAACACGTCATTTTCTATTTGTGTCCTTTCATACTGAGTGACAGATGAATCCGAATCCAAATGAAGTTGCTCTCACCAAAGTCAAAAGTGTAATTATGTACTAACTAGGAACAAATCAACACATGCAGTGCACTGGCACAGTAATACTGACACACAGTACTTACTGAAGTGAGAGTGAATAGGACATAATAGTCTCTAAGAGGAGCAGTGGTCTTTTTCACTGCCAGTTTCAATTAGTAATTCAAAGAACAAACCTCTTTTCATGTATAAAAATAATAATCTAAAACTGTTCAATGATATGAAATAGAATGGTTTCTATTGTGTTCTGAGAATGACATTTCCCATTTTAAGGAGTCTTTGTTTCAAGGTGATAATGGGAGCAGTTACACTTACATTACTGTTTCAAATGTTGGCGTCCTAACACACAACACTTAAAAAAGTCAAAGGTAATGCTACTGGGAGAAAGAATCTCAGGTCTCTACAGTGTGTGGGATGTATGTATAGATAAGCACTTTTAATTAGCAGCAATATCCATACAAATCTAAAAAAAAAAATGGCATTGATTGGTTCCATCTCAATAAAAAATAATGTGTGAAACAAAGGAGGTAATATATCACTATACACACAGTTGAGTTCAATGCTTTTGAAACAACATACAGTATGTGTACCTGCTAGAGGGTAATGCCGGCCTGTCAGTGGAATATCATTGCCATATGTACAGGCATACACTGCTGTTTAACATAGACACTTATTGCAATGGCTTTGGCCTCTCAGGGTGTCTTCATGTACGGCTAGACACCAGGAGGAAGGACGCGACATATTTTAAGATGTTATTTGCATCATCTGGAAGTAACATGATAACACAGCGCCTGTGGTTGTGACGGATCATTGGGAGCATGTGTTCTTCAGAATTACAGCTGTATTTACACACTAATACCAAGGGCAGAAATAGTGACATAAAAGGTCCACAAAACACTAACAAGAATCAGGATTATTATTATTTCAAAAAGGTCATTTTCGACTTAACATTTCATAAATACTGTTTAATTGCAGTTTATACCTCTGCATGACTCACATCAAAAGGTGGCCACAGTGACAGGCGAGAATACTGTAGCGACGTGATCAATCTACACGGCGGTTGCGATCGTTTGGAAAATTCCCCTGGCAGATGTGGTGTGTGTGTGTGTGTGTGTGCGTCTTTGATTAACTTCATTAATATACATGCCTCGCTCTGATACACAGGCAGTGGCATATGGTAAAAAAGAGGGAACAGGAAAGAAGTGATTTGCTGTTTGCTCTGGCAAACAAACAAGCCAACAGGTCCTAGCAGATGGTGCAATGCTGGTTGGGGAGGCCGTGTGTGTGTGTGTGCTGCATCGGGCGGTTATACCCGCCAAACAAGAGTTCTCCTGTGGATGGAGAGGAGAGCCCCTCCAGCCTAACCACACGCTAAACAAATACAGCATCCTTCTGCTGTCTTGTGTGTGCAGCTTCTCTATCCCAAGTTGATCTTATACCTCCCAAATTTCAAAGCGCAAAAAAAGAGAGAGCTTGTTTTTGGCAAGTTAAAAGTGCTTGAGGCCTGATGCTCTTCAGAAAGCAAGCTTAAAGAAAAAAAAATTGTTTAATAATGAGTTGTTTGTGCGCGGCTCTCATTTCCCCCTCTTTGCTCGGTTCGTCTCCTCCCTGAGCATGCCCGCGAGCACATTCTCCACTTTGTTCCCATTTAAATAGGAAAAGTTGGGGCGGCTCATTTACATTGATAATAGATGTTGATTATGCATCAGACAGAAATCACAGTTTAAACAGTTGCTTGTACCTTCTTATACATCATGTATTGCAAAGAGAAATACTAAAACTACAAATGATATGCAGAACATTGTCAAAGGATAAGATGCAGTTCAAACAACGGCACGGTGCACTTGCAATCAGGTGACATCAAACTAGCCGTTTGTAAGAGATTCACATCTTGATGAAGCATCGCCACCAAAGTTGTCTCAATTATGATCAGTCACCACCACCACATCAGTTCAATAGCATTCTCTACCTCACTCAAACAACTGGATGTAATGACAAGTTTCCTTGTGCCAGAATACCGTCCAACAGAAATCTATGATGTTCCACCCTGTACTATGCTGGTTTGTATTGGCTGCTCACTAAAACAATCACTGACCAACACCAGTTCATGTCAGTGAATCTTTTTGAGCCAGGAATATCCCAAACATTGTAGAGTTATTGCACAGTTTTGCTAACTCAGCTTAAGTACAGCACATTACATTTTCCTACGATAAGAGCTCAGAGCATGAGTTTGTTTCCATATCATTCTGATTCAACTCCATTTCATCTTTGTTATCCAAAGCAGAGGATGGGCTAGGTATGTGAAAGGAAAAGAGATAGAGGGGACAAAGTGCTTAGTTGGCCAGTTATTCAAAAGCGACTACTATCATTAGTCATAGGTGTGCAGAGCCTGAGGCCCAGTGCTCTGATGCTCTCCCCCTGCTCGCCCAGCCTGCATACACCTTGCCCCAAGCCAACACACTATCCTATAGAGCACAGCCATTGATTTGATGAATAATTGAAATAATGGAGAAGATTGTCAAAGGGGTTGACTGTATAGTCTTTACACAAGTGGGTTGTTACCCTGCGGTCTGAACTGTCACCCTCTGATGACATCACATAGAGGACACAAAAGGCCGGTAGTGATGCTGTGACCCACTGAGATGAGACACATAAGTCTATTCACACAATGTTTAAAAGTGGTTGACACAATTTAAGTAGAAGTAAGTGATATGGTTCTGTTTAGCTAATGTCCTGTCAGTGACTGCAGTTAGCAGTCCCCTTCCTTGTCCCAACGTCACCACCACATTAATGCACAGCCATCTTTGTCATATATTGCCGCGATAGAGAGCAGCGAGTCATCGTTCACAAGCACAGAGACCCGCCCCTTTTAGCGCTGTGTCTCCTGATTGGATAAAAACGAGCGGGATACTTGAAATTTTATCTGGCAATTACTACAAAGCTGAATGACTAAGCGACCTCAGTGAGAGTGATTTAACACGTATATTAACATACAAAAATAACTTACTTCTCCTTTAAGAAAACACTTATTCTAAATTCAAATTCAAACAATGCTAAAATGGTGGGTCACACGTTGAATGCTAAATGGCACTCTATACACAACAGTAATTCAAATGATTGACCTATATGCACTTGAACACATTGTATTGGCACCAAAACAATGACTATGAGGTTAAAGTTAAGTACATACAGAAGGATCTTATCTTGAGCCTTCTTTTCATGGGCAATGAGTGCTTTTTGTGGAATTTTTGCATTATAAATAATAATATTATATTCCCGAAGCTTTCATGTTTCCCTGTGTGTTGACTATCCAAGGCTGCGATTAAGACGAGTTGCTCCTGTCTGAAGGAACCTTGATAGCGGTAATTTCATCATTTTGCACTCAAGACTAACTATCATCACCTTGCAATAGATTTTCAATTAACATACACCGTTTGCTAATGATAATGATTAGTAAAAAGATGCAGGCGCTGATTAAAATATTTCCCCTTGATTAGTGAACGGTAAACAACGTGGTGCGGGGCCATTGCCGAGGAACGCATCTCTGCAATCTGCTGCTGACAGAAGAGGAGAGACAGAGAGAAGGAAGGAGGGAGGGAGGGAGGGAGGGAGGGAGGGAGCGAGGGAAGAAAAGAGCAGGAGAACTGACGGTTTTTGGATCCATAATTAGGCAGCAGTTTTTCCTTTTCCTAACCATGTTCCCAAAAGAAAAGAAGCCTGACTACTTAATTGGAGGAATCAAATTTAGTCAAGCGCCCCGTCGGCTCAAACCTACATCATTAAAGTTGCCAGCTAACAAACATCAAACACCAGGCAGCATTAATGAAGCAGATGTATTAATTTCCCATTTATGAGCAGGCTAAAGCAAGTGCCTGCCTGCGGCTCCATGGGCTCTCTAGGCTCTGACAGCACTATTAATGATCTTTTAATGGCCCACAGGCAGTAATAGGCCCCACTGGGACAGGCCCAAACACTACCATTTGTATTGAGGATTTAGACATAACGGGAGGACAGGGGGAAAAAGAGATCTTGGGGACAGCTCCGAGGCGCTTGATCAGGAGCCTAGGCCGCACAGGGACCAGGCTTGCAGCTCCAGAATAATAAATGACAAGCCTCCAGAATCAATCAAAAAACGCTTGATACTCACTAACAATCCAGCTGCTTTTTTTAAAACACCTCTGGGAAAAGAAATCACAAGCAAGACAGCATGGCAAAAGAAAAGAATAAACTTCAGCCATATTCTGGCTCTCAACACCTGACAGTTAACACGCACACAGAGACCACAGCCAAGTCCAGGGGAATGAGGACCTGTCCCCTGGCAAATCTCAGACCCTATACTCATTATGCCACTACCCACAATGCACCAGCCGGAAACAACGCCAATGATTTGATAATACATTTAACAATCTAAGTGGCAGTTTGTTGAGGAGATGCAGCATCATGTATTAGACTTCCATCTCATATCCATCTAAGGTATTCAATTCAATGGCAATGTCAAGATATTATGTCATCATGAAGGCAATGTCCATCCACTATAAGTCTCATTTCAAATATTGATGGTGGCTCTATAAATATGCCCCCGCCGTGGACATGAAAGGACCAAAACAATAAAAGTTACAGATGCCTGTGTTGACGTTGTCCCCAAATGCTACATGTGCACATCTAATTATCTGGAGCGGAGAGAGGATAACCCAGATAAATAAGACTGCATCCACATTAACCTACAAATGAGATATACTGTGCTGCTTTCTGAGCCCTTAAAGACCTTTGTTTCCTTTCTTCATTAAGCTCATTTACAGCTCTCTGGAGACTGATCCTGGATCTGTCTTGTTACAATAATGTGTTTGTGAGGGAGACAAAATGCTGATCTACTTAATCTACCCAGCTATGCTTAATGTATAGAGTTCAGTTGGTAAACTGCAGCCCAATCTACAGTAACTTAAACTGATGTTTACTGTGTTGGAGGATGATATTGTGCATGATTTACTTCATAGTTTATGTGCTGTATGAATGTAATGGAGATGATGTAGTTAGGTGAAAAGTAAAAAAACATTTGAACCAAGTTAGAGATGAGAGTTTATTCATGATCCCAGTAACTGAGCTCAGCTGATGCTACTGGTCCACTCAGAATGCTTGTACACTTTGTATTGTGTCAATGTGAGTTTCAGAAGCGCACTGTTACATGTTGCCTTATTAACTGAAGGCTAACAACTAGCATACCTAGCTTATCAAAACTGAGAGTAAAAGCTATTGTCAATTAAGTTTGACCCTTTTATGGCTAATAATATGAACACAAATGTAAAGAGTAGAAGTCCTCTTCGCACGAGACCCAGGTTTTTCGAATCCGGACCGTGGTCGTTCTCTGCATGTCAATCCCCTCTCTACCCCATTTCATTTCTGTCTCTCCGCACTATCAATAAAAAAGCATAGAAAAATTACAAGAAATTAAATATTAAGACTGTAAGGCAGCTGAGCCAATACCCTGCACAAAGCAAAACACTTGTGATGCCCAAACACTGACATCCACAACGAGTCTGTCTTTTCTTTCCTCTTCCTCTCTCTCTCTCTCTCTCTCTCTCTCTCTCTCTTTCTCTCTCTCTCTTTCAGACAGCATCATAGTCATTTCCTCCATGCCTCACCATGGCAGCAGCAGCGGAGGGGTTAAGCAGCCAGTGATGCCCCGATAGTGAGACCATGTACAGTGCAGCTGGGGGGCTGCAGATAGCACATTCTGTCACACAGAGTCAGGCTGTCTGCATAATGAAGTGAAGAGAACAACCACGGTGGGGAGAGAGAAAAATAATAGGAAAAGCAGGATGGTTTCATTTGTTACTGCTGATAATGATACGGCACCAGCACAGTGAAAGCAGCAGCAGCCTTACGGCCTCCACACACATCCTGCGTCTACCTCTGGAGCGCGTCGCCTTACCTTACTGCTGCCTCTCTCGGACTTTTCGAGAGGCACCTATTTGCAGACCCATGAGGAAGCGGAGCTCCACCGGAAGCACGACATTTCTTCTTCATTTTGTTTTACTGGCGGCGATCACCCAACGTTTCTTCTTCTTTTTGTTTTACTGTCGGCGTTCACCTGGCGGTGAATAATAACAAGACACAGTTTCCACCGGCTATGGTGCTAGTAGTCAGTAAAACAAGTCAGTTTGTTACCGGTCCCAAGTGGCCAGGACGGTGGTAAAAAGTAGATGTTGAGGTAGAAGATGAATGAAGCAACAAAGCTTTGTGTACATCTTCCGAAATCCGTCTCTTTAATTCACAATTATCACAAGTAGGTCAATCACATACAAATATAAACTCTTATAAATAAAACACAAAAAGTGCCACCACATTAAACTAAACAGCTAATTTTAAAAAGTGGGGTGAAAGACATTAACGTCTGACACATAAGGTGACAGTTTCCATTCTAGATCCTGATTGATTTATTACCAGATCCCTTGTCCTCTAGTGATCACAGTTTTAATTATTCTATCATTTCTATATTCATATTAGGCTATTGAACGATCGATGCTCGTCTGTGACTTTGTCATCACGCAAGTGAACAGTAACGATCGCGTGCAGCCGCAGAATTACATTTCAACCAGACATAAATAGCCTATGTTCAGTGGCACAGACGTTAAAAAACTCCTGTTAATAAATAAATAAATAATGAGATACATACAATACAATAGGTTTATTAATCTGAATGTAGAGCATGTCACGATGTGTAAGGTGGCCGCATATAAACGGCACGAGGGCTGAGAACTACGCTACTGATCAGATAAATTATCGATCAAACGTAAAATCATCAGGAAATGATAAAAACATCCCGATGGAGATTTCTATGGAGTGATTTTGCTTTAAACTATTCAGGGTTGCGTTGTGACAGTGACTCTTTCTTCAGTCGGAGCTGCAGCGTAAAGTGAAAACAAACTCAGAGTAGGTTACAATTCTGACCAATGAAATGAGTTTGGGGCGTGGCCCCATCGTGCTTCCGGTGGAGGTCC
Organism: Hyperoplus lanceolatus; assembly: GCA_026929865.2. Taxonomy (NCBI): domain Eukaryota; kingdom Metazoa; phylum Chordata; class Actinopteri; order Uranoscopiformes; family Ammodytidae; genus Hyperoplus; species Hyperoplus lanceolatus. The sequence goes on along the minus strand of CM049407.1, from coordinate 30,736,283 downwards.
GTTTCTCCATGGGTCTGCAAATAGGTACTCTTGGACTTTTCTCAGACACACATGGAACGTCTCAGCAGCAGCAGCTGCTGCTGCAGCGCTGCTTCTAAAAGCCCTATATTTCTTCATAGAGTTTTCATAGATAATTCCCATTAAAAATGAAGTTCTTTCGTGTCATTTATGATGCATATGATTTATATTGAGTCTAATGTTGAGTCTGGACAGTAATCCGTGCGCCCCATTGCCTTTTTTTTTTTCTTTTTTTTAATTTTCGCTTGTCTTATTTTGAAAGGGACACACCAGGAAATGGTGAAACTACAGCGAGAGCTGCCGGTATGAAGTCAATATGACTCTCAGCAGAGTATTTCTCTATCAGTTAAAGCAGAGAGACCCGAGAGAGACGCGCGGCTCTCAGAAAAAAATAGGCGAGCCTCCTGAGGTAAAGGGGAGCGTCGCTGCAGACGTGCCTCTGACGTGCATCAGCAGTGCGTCTGAGGTTGGATGTGTGCTCGCTCTAGGTTGATTACACGGTCAGTGACAAAAAGTCAGACGCAGACGCGAGGTAGACGTGCAGTAGAGGTAGGATGTGTGTGGAGGCCGTTAGCTTACAGGCAGGAGGAGACCGCACATTAAGTTGTGACCTGTTTAATTAACAGTGCAACACGCACCACTATTTGTGTATTATGTATTCTAATCGTGCCCCTGTGAAGCACTTTGAATGGCCTGGTGTCTGAACTGGGCTATAGAAATAAACTTGCCTTGCCTATCGTCACTATTCAATTTGATAGATTGTTCAAACCCTGTCCACACTGGAAGTTGAGTAGCCATATTGTTTTTGCAGTTTGGAGCCTCATTTCTTTCAGATGTGATAACATTGTATTTACCAAAGTACATGTTAAGATTTGGGGACATGGCAACATTAAAGCTGGGGTATGTGATTTCTGATTGGACAACATTAACATGAGCTGTACACTTTGACCAATCAGAGCGAGGCTCCGATTCTCTGTTCTTATTGGCTGTTGGGACTGTCTATTCACTTTGGCACTACTTTGTTGGTGTAGAGCGTGTCAGGGAGGGACCATAAGGGAGGGACCAAAGAGAACAAGTGGAGCGGTTGGGGTATTTGAATTCAAATCTCTATCCCAACTGCCATTTTCTCCCCAAATCCTCCACCCCAGCTTTAATGATAGGAATTGCAACAGGGCAAATGAAATGAGCGACACATGCACAGGATAGCCACACTGTGTAAACCCCTTTAAACATGTTAATAAATGAACAAAACCAAAATGTTAATAATCACTGGACAATATAATTGTGCGCGCACCAACACCATGCTGCATGAAAGTTTGACCAGAAATAGGGTGGCGATGGACGTATACAACCAACATTTCACTTTGTTTATGTTTCCCGATGACAGTTAAATTAACCATGAATTTCTCACAATCTAGAAACATTGCATGACTGCAAAACAATAGTCTGGCCTCTATGGGAAAATAATATATAAGACGCATGAAACCAGCCTTTACCTTGAAGTTAAAACAGAAGTCTTAGAAAGTAGTGTTTAGGCTTGCAGTGTTGAATAAAAGAAAAAAAGAGTGCTCACAATATTAAGTTATATATCAAGTGAAAGCCACATGAGACCAGATCCACTCTCATTGGCCTCAGCCTTGAGGACATGCTGGCTGATGGGACTGAATCACATTACTATTGCTTGGGGCTGTTGGGGCTGTTTTGTCGTTTGTCATTGTTGGACTCCATCTTGATCAATGCCTTTATTACCACGATATGTTTCTTAATTGACATTTCTTTTTATTATTTTAAAGTCACCAGAATGCAGGAAACAATGTCTTTAAAGATTAAATCTTTCTTGGGGGGGGGGGGGGGGGCACAGACCCGACCCCTACTTTGGTTTTGGTATTCTCCCTATTTTCAAAAACTCTCAAGGTGGGCAAGTATCAAACACACACATACACCCACAAATGCAGAAATGCCTCCATGCAGACCCCTCTACACTTCTCCCCTCAACACCCCATTATTTCATTAGGTTCATATTAGGATTGATGGGGCTCTTCTGAGGGATATAAATCACATTGAAAACACATTTCTAAACCTCCAATGGAGCCATCAAGCAGAGGGTGTGGGGGCTAGTGCCACATCATTGCTTTGCTTTTGCTGGGTTGGGTGTAGGGGAGAGAGGGGGGAGGGGGACACCGGTCACAAGTAATTCTGCCTTTAGGGTTTATGATTGAAAGAGTTCCCACCTCCTTCATGCTCTGTCTATCAACCATAGAAAGCTCCCCCCTCCAACCCATTCCCCTCTTCTGCAACCATCTTCTCCTTTCATCCCCAGTGCCTTCCATCTATCCATCCTTCCACAGTGCCATGATTTACAACCAGTGCTCATGCACCTCCTGGGAATTGATTTCCAGGGAAGTGCGCCCGCATGTGCCCATCCTTTCTTAGGGGAGACCATAACGATCAGGCTGTGGATCATTAGTCTGGGCCAGTGTTTTCCACGCTGCTCTACTGGCCCGGCTCCATACATCTCCCCCTCTCTCTCCTGGCTGCTAAATTGCCTGTGCCCTACCCTCCTCTTCCTTCTCCTTCCAGCTCCCAGTCACACCTCATGATCCTCATCTGTCCTCATTTGCACTGCAGCATTTTATTGAAAAGCAAGCTGTGTGCCGGAGCCATGCAGGGCCAGTGCTGAGTGTTTATAGGCCGTTCAAGACATGAGGAACCCCCCCCCCCCCCCCATAATGTTCCTCTTCCATGCCCACACGCTGACCACATCCTGCATGTAATATGCGAAGGAAGTCACCAGATGACAGACAGGGATAACACCACAGATGTCTTTTTTTATAACACACACTGACTGGGGGTAATATGAGTAAGAAAGTGATGGAGTCAGTTTGTCAGTTTTGGCATGAGGAGAACAGTGGAGCGCAGGGTTCCAAAGGGTCTTTTATTACGCCCCCCCGAGGAACAATATGTTCTGATTTTGCTTTTTTGACAATTGGCCAAAATTGAAGGCCTGATTGAGCTTCCATTTTTTTTTCTTTGGAAAGACCAAAGCCAGTGTTTTTCCTTTTTTTCTTTTTTCTCCTTTTGCGGAGTGCTCCCACTCTGCAATCTTACATTTAACAGAATAGAGTGACACTCAGGTTTAACTCGCGTGCTAAACGTTCAGTCTCCTTCCACATGCAAAGCAAAACACTTCACTTGTTTCTCATATGACATATTGGGCTAAACAACCGGGCCTGGGATTCATAAATGTTTCCATGCCTTGAAGTTGATGTCATCGTTACTCATGTCTTAAGAAATTAAAGCTGGGAGACAGAAATCATCTCCAGCTGCTGTCTGCTGGATTCAATCTGGATTCAACAGGATCACATTTCCTCAAAACTCAACCCACGTCTCACAGCTGCTTGATTAATTGCATTTTTCATCTGGGAAAATAAATCCCCCAAAACTGCTCAAACAAGCGTTTTTGCTGTATACAAGAGGCTGAGCTAAAACAAACAGCAGCAGCACCACACCAACTAGCCTCTACAAACTGTGCTCTGGCATTATTGGAAGCTTCTCTGGAACTAGGCCTGGCAGCATGCACTGGCAGCCATGATTTACAACAGCATTTAAGTGAATCTAATAAGCAAAGTGAATGCTTCCCATTGCTTTGGCATTGGCCCCCGTGCCTGGGCTCTAATCACTCAAATATTTTGGCAAAGGCAAATGCCCCGCTTCCCTTCCAAAAGGGAATAATGAGACACCGAGCTCTTAATCACAGCAGATCAGTTCAAATAAATGAAAAGACAATCAAAAGCATTCTTTGCTGAGGCAGCCCCTCTCTCTCTCTCTGTCCAAATGAGCTGACAGAGAGCCAAGGCCTGGGAAATGGAGATGGAGATTTACCCAGGAAATAGAGCAAGATCTTCCCCTGACTCATGAGTCTCACACTGGCAAACTAGAAAAGTAGTGCCAGAAGAAACAAGGGACAGCATCTGTACCACTGGATGCCAAAAGTTATTATATGCTGTATTCACACATATACAGACATACAAACACAAATATTCCGACCAGCCCAATCAAATGACAGGCCTTGATCTGTGCAGCTTTTTTAATCAAGCACTCCCCCACTGACACCTCAGATGCTCTTCTGGAAAACCCAGGCAAAGCAACACGCTAGCTCCAACAACTCGTCCAAACTCAATAACTCACCGTGCCTTTTAACTGCCAATTTTTTCCCCTCTTCCAATTTCAAAGCCTTCCACACTCCCGCTCGCTGAGACAGCGCTCTAACAAACGACGCTGTCAGTTTACAAGATGGAAAAACATTCTGTTAATTTTTTCCCTCTCCCGCCTCCCCCCCCCTCCTCGGCATGTGTCTTGATGTGCAGAGAGGATGGGCTGGATCACAGCTTGCCTGGGGGGAAAGCCTGACACGAGACAGGCTGCCGCTGACATGATGCGCCTCCAGACGGCTGGAAAACTCTTTGTGATGTCACACCACAGCTCTCGACAGCTCTGACACACTGCAGAGTGGGGCAGGGAAGCGCTGGTGGTATCTATCTATCTATCTATCTATCTATCTATCTATCTATCTATCTATCTATCTATCTATCTATCTATCTATCTATCCATCCATCCATCCATCCATCCATCCATCCATCCATCCATCCATCCATCCATCCATCCATCCATCCATCCATCCATCCATCCATCCATCCATCCATCCATCTATCTATCTATCTATCTATCTATCTATCTATCTATCTATCTATCTATCTATCTATCTATCTATCTATCTATCTATCTATCTATCTATCTATCTATCTATCTATCTATCTATCTATCTATCTATCTATCTATCTGCTGGTGGAGGTGGTGTGGGGCAGGGCTGTCTCACGTTATGATATATCATGATACATTGCGATACAATGAATATTGCGATGTTCCACATAGTTCAATGAAAATGTAAAAACAGGACTGAAATACAAGTTACTGTGTAAGATCTGGGGTGGTTGGGTCGGGGGGGGGGGGGGGGGGGGCTTAATACATCACATCACACAAATTAAAAACCCGGCAATTTCAGGCAACTAGCCTGTGACATCTACATGAGCGGAGGTCGAAGTTCACAACTTTAGAACCTGAATTTTTTCTCTCTAAAATAAATAGCAATACTGGAGCTGACAATAGGATACAGATATGATGCAAATACATATCACAATATATTGCTGTATGGATATTTTAGCACAGCCCTAGCATGGGGTAGTGGAGGGCTGGTGGAGGAGGTGTGGGGAAGGGCGGGGGGGACTGGGCTTGATGAGAAGAAACACTGGTGTGTGTGTCGACTGCGTGGCTCTTCTGTTTTCTTTAATGTCTGCGTTTTTATCAGCGGGCGAAGCTGTCAGCGGTAATCATGCCTGTAGTGAAGAGCTGCGCCAATAAGCCCGGGCCTGTCAGCGGCGGCAGACATATGCTGCTGCCTGCCTCTCTCTCCCCCAGTCTGTCTGTCTGTATGCCTGATGGCTTTGTACCCAGAGAAGAGAGAGAGAGCACAGAGAGAGAGAGAGCACAGAGAGGAACACACAGAGACCATCATCACCAGGAATGATGAGGGGGAAACTATCATATCCCATTCTTCCTTAAACTGGGTTGTTTTGTGTGTGCAAGTGAGTGAGTGAGTGAGTGAGTGAGTGAGTGAGTGAGTGAGTGAGTGAGTGAGTGAGTGTGTGTGTGTGTGTGTGTGTGTGTGTGTGTGTGTGTGTGTGTGTGTGTGTGTGTGTGTGTGTGTGTGTGTGTGTGTGTGTGTGTGTGTGTGTGTATAGCGGTTAAGTGATACTAAAATACATGCTAGACTGATATTTCACAAATAGCGCAGTACAGGCACCAGTGTGTTAGCCTGGCTCCGCCCGCTTACCTACTTCCGCTCAATTTTCATTTCACTTCAGTAGTCAGTCTGGGGCTGTGGTGTATTCATGGGTTCCTTCTCCAGCCAGACTTTTGTCGGTCCAATCAGCGAACAGAGCGAGTGGCTGAGAACGATGACGTCGAAGTCGCGCTCCAGTTTCAGTTGAATGCTGCGTTCCTTTATACTCGGAACTCAGAAAATTTCCGACTTGGTAGTTCCGAGTTCCGACCTGTCTGTGTTCCAGTGCATCTGCTCGGGAAAGTATGGACGCCTACAACCTTTCTCATCCAAATAACTAAACGTTAGGCTCTAGCAAGTTACCGTTGCCAGGTACCGGTAGATCCATGGACTACAATATGTAGTGAAGTCGGAAATTTCCGAGTTCCCTGTACAACTGGAACGCACCGTCAGAAGGCTCATTACATACGTCACGACCAAACGTTATGCGATTGGTTGGCTGATCCAGAGTGGCACTGGGCAGATCCAATAGTTTTAAACTTCAACAGACACCTGCCTCTAAGTGAACGTTTGCCAATAGAGCAGTTCCAGACCTTCTGTACAAATGAAATGAAGTACAATGGTCTGGTTGGACCAGGCTACCAGTGTGTCCCTTCAGCCAGTCTTATCTGAATATACCGTGCTACACTAGAAGGTATAGACAATAATTTGCTCTAACTCCAGACTGCTGATTATACTATAATGATGTTTAAAACCACAAACTAAGCTTGTCCAAAGAATAGGTTGAATAAGCTTTGTGAAGAGGCAGTTGACCACAGGAGGACACGAGGACATAAAGGCACACAACACCAAGAATAAACTGATGTGCTGTGATGTGTTGGTGGAGGCTATTGTCCTGTAGCAGCTTTCATGCTAGGAGTCTGGGGTCTGTCTCTAATACCTACATCAATCTACAGAGATGTTGACTAATGGGGCCTCGTGTCAGAGCTGGTCCAATGTATTTTATAGCTACAAGGCATGATCATTAGATACATGAATAGTAATTACATGCTCAGACAACATGGACTGCTGTGGTCACACGTATGATAGGTGGCGTGCCACATAAATAATAGAGCGGGACGGCAGTCAAAAGTCGCCAGGCATTCGGTTACCAATTATCCTTCTCTTGTGAGCGTTAAAGTACAGTGCATTGTTTACCACCAACAGACATAATGAAATAATAATGCCGTGGCCCCACCTGTTCTGTGTGTAGGGCGGATAGCTATTTGGTTGGAATAAATGAGCTCTGCCCTCCCTCTCCCTTACCCCCCCTCCTCTCCTCTCTCTAGGCTGACAATGGGGGCTGAGAGGCCTGCCCTCGCGATGGCCATTAAAATAACGTGGCCTAACCTGAGCAGGGGTTAACCAGCTAATGTCCTCACTACTGCTCCTCCGTGGACATGAATAATGCAGATCAGGTTTCCAAACAAGCACACAAATGAATCTATAAATCACCCAGGTCAGGGCCAATCTCACCCCTTCAACCTCCTCCTCCCATCCCTGTATCTGATTGGTCCCTGTCAGGCTCCTGCTTGACCAGCTTCCTTGTTTAAACATGCAGTTAAATGTCCTGTTGGTTTAATAGATAGGGTGTGGACTAACAACACATAGAAAAACTGCTATGCAGGAATGAATGCATTATGCAGTAGCTTGCCTGTTCCCTTTCTCGTACTGAGGTGTTTAAAATATATAACATTGTTAAGCAACACTATGAGAACGAAGTCTGCATCAAGTCAAAATATGTTGAGCCATTTGTCTTTTCAGTTTTATTGAATCAGTGATGACATAATGCTTTATATGCAAAGGATGGGTAGAATATCTCCACCTTAACAACAGCATGTAATAAGCAATACAAAAACATACATTATGGTCATACTGAAGAAGTGTTCCGGTATTTTCTTTCATTCTTTTTTGTACAGGTGTTGTTGTTGATCCACATGTCACATCAGGTAACATTTATTTTTAATTAGCCTTTATACAAAAGACTTTGTTTTTCATTGCTTCTCTCGTGGATTACATTATTATACATAGGTGCTCTTGTCACTGTGTCCATTCCCTATAGCGCTGCAGTTTAATGACATTTTTCTGTGTGGCAATTTTTAAAGAATCTCAGCAGTTCACTATCCAAATGTTACTAAATAAGATGTGGAAAGCCATAAATGATTGGGTAAATAATGACCTACAACATTGAGCGAATCAATATGGATTTCATGTGTTAGCATACTGTATGTGTGGCACAAGCAAACAAACACCAACAAAGCTGCATGCTAAAGACATTCAGAGGTTTCCACTCTCTTGTGCCCTGAAGTCATGACTGAATTACTCACTAAAGGATAAGCATTCATTTCACTATTAATCCCAAGATTTAGGAGGATAAACGTCCTCCCTGCCCGACCACCGGCAGTCAATCTCAACACTATTATTATCACCTCTAACAAATGTATTCTTTAATATCTCTTGCTACATGTCCTGTGGGTCCCAAAGATTATTTGTCAAACCCTAAAGCCCCACACATATAAAACCAGAATATTAACACGCTCCCTGGGAGTTAAAAAAAGGGAGGAGGGTGCTTGTATGTGTATGTGTGTGCGTGTGCGTGAGCGTGCGTGTGTGTGCAGTGATCAAGGGAAGCTCAGCAGTTTAGTTTCACATAGACGACTAACCCCGTTTCATTTGTCAAATCTAGTATGTGCTCCTCCCGTACTCCATCAAACAAAGCCACTGCTAGCTTCACACAGTCATTTCACTCTCTCTCTCTCTCTCTCTCTCTCCCAATTACAAATGAGTCCATTAGTGTGTCTGCAGCAGTGAGCCCCTGTGCTGTCTCCCAGTAATGGCTTGTGAGATTTCCATCATAATCATAATGGCTCCCCGAGCAGCCATGAGTGCAGATGGAAGGTCGCTCATAGGTAATGAGCTATCTCACCACCCAAAGGGCACATGTCTTTTTGCTCTGTTATTTAGAACTGTATGACTAGAAAACCTTTGTGAGCCGACACAAGCTCACACTAGCATGAGCGTTTTGCCTATGCTGTTTTTTTCTATGTATGACGATGAGGAGGCAGATTTTAGGAAGGGGGAGGATAAGGCGTGCTTGCTCTACATGGGGCCTGGCACTGATTAACATCATACATTCATGTCTGGCATGTTAACTCAAAGCGATACCATTCTACTCACATTAGTTTGCAGGTCTTAGCCATTCTTTTCCGTCTCGTCTCGTTCTTTGCCAAGAAGACGTATCATTATGGCCAGCATTGTCAGTATGACTCACCTCCACTTGCCATTCCAAACACATCATATTATTTTTCCCCTGGCCCTCCAAGTGTGGCTGCCAGTGCATCTGCATCTTCTGCCAATTATTCTCTGAATGTTACAGTCTTGGTTAAAAAAAAAAATCAGAACTCGCTGTACTAGTTAGCTGCCTGTCTGCATGGCAACGTCGTGGGCTTACCGGACCAGGCTGGCATGGTGCTCAGACTGCCCACGCTTAATTGACTACTAGAGCTATGTATTGTTATAATGTCATATTATTTTCCACATGATTCTGGTTTCATAAAGGTCTAAATGCTGGGATATGGAAGAAATAAAATATTTAGGGGTAATCATTACAAAAAATTTGAACAGATTATACGAGGCAAACTATAATTTGATTAATCAGAATATTAAAAAGGATATTGAACGATGGTCCACCTATCCATTGGATTTCGGCAGTAAGATAAATGTAATTAAGATGAACATGTTGCCTAGATTGCTATACCTGTTTCAAGCTTTGCCAGTAGGGGTTCCTAAACACCAATTCTTAACCTGGGATAAACTTATTTCTCGGTTTATTTGGGATGGAAAGAAGCCTAGAATAAGATACACAACACTGCAGTTGGCCAAGCTTAAAGGAGGAATGGCACTCCCAAATCTCAAAGATTACTTTTATGCAGCTCAGTTCCGTCCCCTTTTTCTGTGGTGTAATGATAACTATTTTGCTAGATGGAAGGAAATTGAGACATATGTTGAGGGTTATCAGATTCAGTCGGTTTAGGAGAAAAAGAAATCCCCCTATTAGTCAAAACTCAAATAGATTCAATAACCTCTAGCTCACTGGAGTTCTGGTTTGATTTTGTAAGGCAATTTAAACTAAGGAAAGACCAGAAAGCACTTAGATGGATAGCCTTTGACACTCAATTTAAACCAGGAGAAAATGATGCCATATTTAAGCAATGGGCAGGAAAAGGTATTAAGGCAGTGTGTACACTGATGGAAAAAACAAAGAGTTACAGACTTTCCAAAAACTAAAAGAAACATTTTCTCTTCATAATCGGGATTTATTTAGGTATATACAATTTAGAGATTATTATAATAAAGAAATGAAGATGGAAATTTCTCAGGAAATACACCCAGTTATAAAGAATATGATCAATGCATATAAACCAAATAGTAAAAGTGTAAAAGTAATCTCCATGTTTTATGACAGTATTATGGAATGTAAGGGCAACTCAACATTGTATCTAAAATTAAGATGGGAAAAAGAATTAAATGTAGAAATGTCATCAGATGTATGGTACGATATGTGTGAAACTCAACATACTTCCACAAGTTCACAACAACTGAGGGTTTTCAACTGGGAAAATTTGGTGCGGTTTTTTATTACACCTAAAATGAGTAGTAAAGCATCTTCAACACCCCAGCCATGTTGGAGACAGTGTGGCTGCTTAGAAGCACACCACACTCATATTTTTTGGAGTTGTGAAAAACTGAGGTCATTTTGGAAAGATGTCCATTTAGTCTTAATTAATGTGCTTGGATATAAGATGCCTTTGTCATGCACTGTCTTGTACTTTGGTCACATTTCACTCGTTACTCTACAGAGGGACAGATACTTGGTGAAAGTATTCCTTACAGCAGCAAGGAAAACCATGACTAGAAGCTGGTATAAGCCTGATTCACCTAAACAGCAACAATGGTTTGATGTCATTCAGGAAATAAGGACAATGGAACGACTGACTTGTGTGTTAGGTTTGAGGTTAGATTTGTATGCTAAGAGATGGCAGAAGTGGATACTTTACTCAGATAAACTATAAGGACACTGGCTCACAGTGTGTTTGCATTTAAGTGTAATGCAGCTACTTGAGCTGCGCTTATCTTTACATAGGTATGTATTTCAGCTTTTTGTCTACATCACGTTTTCCCACAGGCTCTGTTTTTGTTTGTTTTTGTTTTAATTGTATGTATATTGTTGAATGTTTTGTTTTATCTGCACTGAATTAACATCTGTAAGTTGATTTACTATGTGAAGATGTGATGTGCTAAAAACTCAATAAAAACTAAAGTATAAAAAAAAAAAGGTCTAAATGCTGTTTGCTGAAGACATCTATAGAACCCTTCAGAGATGATCAGTGAATGTCTGACTTAACTTATGTCTGTGTCATACTGTATATACAGTATCTCACAAAAGTGAGTACACCCCTCACATTTCTTCACATTTTTCTTTATATCTTTCCATGCGACAACACTGAATAAATGACACTTTGATACAATGTAAAGTAGTCAGTGTACAGCTTGTATAACAGTGTAAATTTACTGTCCCCTCAAAATAACTCGACACACAGCCATTAATGTCTAAACTGCTGGCAACAAAAGTGAGTACACCCCTTAGAAAAGATGTCCAAATTGGGCCCAAAGTGTCAATATTTTGTTTTGCCATCATTATTTTCTAGCACTGCCTTAACCCTCTTGGGCATGTAGTTCACTAGAGCTTCACAGGTTGCCACTGGAACCCTCTTCTACCCATTCATGACGACATCAAGGAGCTGGTGGATATTAGAGTCCTTGCGCTCCTCCATCTCCCGTTTGAGGATGCCCCAAAGATGCTCAATAGGGTTTAAGACTGGAGACATGCTTGGCCAGTCCATAACCTTTACCCTCAGCTTCTTTAGCAAGCCAGTGGTCGTTCGGAGGTGTGTTTGGGGTCGTTATCATGTTGCAGTACTGCCCTGCGGCCCAGTTTATGAAGGGAGGGGATCATGCTCTGCTTCAGTATGTCACAGTACATGTTAGAATTCAATGAACTGTAGATCCCCAGTGCTGGCAGCACTCATGCAGCCCCAGACCATGACACTCCAACCACCATGCTTGACTATAGGCAAGACACACTTGTCTTTGTACTCCTCACCTGGTTGCCGCTCCACACTCTTAACACCATCTGAACCAAATAAATGTATCTTGGTCTCATCAGACCACAGGACATGGTTGCAGTAATCCATGTCCGTAGTCTGTTTGTCTTCAGCAAACTTTTTGTGGGGTTTCTTGTGCATCATCTTTAGAATAGGCTTCCTTCTGGGATGACAGCCATGTAGACCAGTATGATGCAGAGTGCGGCGTATGGTCTGAGCACTGACAGGTTGACCCCCCACCCCTTCAAGCCCTTCAGCAATGCTGGCAGCACTCATACGTCTATTTTCCAAAGCCAACCTCTGTGTACGACGCTGACCACGTGCACTCAACCTTCGTAAACTGGGCCGCAGGGTGGTATTGCAACATGATAACGACCCCAAACACACCTCCAAGACGACCAGTGGCTTGCTAAAAAAGCTGAGGGTAAAGGTTATGGCCTGGCCAAGCATGTCTCCAGACCTAAACCCTATTGAGCATCTTTGGGGCATCCTCAAACAGAAGGTGGAGGAGCGCAAGGTCTTTAATATCCACCAGCTCTGTGATGCTGTCATAAATGGGTGGAAGAGGGTTCCAGTTGCAACCTGTGAAGCTCTAGTGAACTACATGCCCAAGAGGGTTAAGGCAGTGCTAGAAAATAATGATGGCAAAGCAAAATATTGACACTTTGGGCCCAATTTGTAAAATTTTTCTAAGGGGTGTACTCACTTTTGTTGCCAGCAGTTTAGACATCAATGGCTGTGTGTCGAGTTATTTTGAGGGGACAGTAAATTTACACTGTTATACAAGCTGTACACTGACTACTTTACATTGTATCAAAGTGTCATTTCTTCAGTGTTGTCCCATGGAAAGATATAAAGAAAAATGTGAAGAAATGTGAGGGGTGTACTCACTTTTGTGAGATACTGTATATATAATATGTTTTAAACCATCTTAAATAGCCGTGACTCAATTATGTCCAACAGAAGACCAAAGCACAAGCTAGCGGTATTAGAATATAGAGATAATAAATATCACTGGTGTAGGATGATATATCCACCATCTTAGAACATAATATGTTCAATTATTAATGGTGATAAGACGGCTATGCGGGCAGACCTCTAGGATGGGGCCTGCTCCCATTGTCTGGCAATTCAAAGACAGCTAACAACACACTGTGCTGACTCAAAAGGAATAGAGTATTTACTGCTTATGCCGGCTTTTATTTTTACGTTAGCCATTAGGATGTTCAAATGATAGAGAAATATACATTCGGGTCAGCCTCAGCTCTATACTTAAGTTCACCCGCTCCCAGGAGGTCTGCCATCTCCCTCTGCTTTCATTTAAAATCATTCAGAAGCAAATGATGGTAGCTGTTTGAATCTGTCAAGAAGCCTCATGAATTCATTCATCTCTAAGCTTTTTTCTCAGCACCACTTAGGCTGTGTGTAATCTGGGTGAGACCCCCTTATCATTTCATTTGCACAAGCAGTAGACTATCAATTCCTGTCCAGTAACTGGGCCAGAGGATTTAGAGCAGAGGTGTTTGGATGTGTCCGGACCGAGCTGCATGGTGACAAGAGACTGATGACACATTGAACAGCATGCAGGTGTTCCATTTCACACCCTATATTTACAATATTACTGAGCATTAGTTAAATATATTTGCTGCTTTATTGCTTACACTCCATTCAGTGTTAGATCACAATCGACAGGCAATGTTCCACCATGAGCCAATGATGTATTGCCAGTGTGCAAAGGGAGACACTCTAAAGCATTTAGCTAGTGCCTAGCACCACACGGCAGCCTCCGTAATGCCTGACAATGGCTGGGCTTAATAAGAAAAGAGAATGGGTCCCATGAGTGTTAGAGAGGACCCATCAAGCTGGGGGAATTGTATTTAATTTCCCTGGGGTAGGGTATGTCTTGTACACATAATTAGAGCCCAACATGCAATTCTCCCTGTGTTTTGTCAATAATTCCCCAAGGAGCAATCAGGACAAGGGTTGGACATGCCTCTGTGACCTGGGCTACTTGCAACAAGCTCAGCTCACCTAATTACACTGCCTCTAACAAGCAGTGTGGTGGTTGTAAGGGAAGCATTTGTGTGTGTGTGTGTGTGTGTGTGTGTGTGTGTGTGTGTGTGTGTGTGTGTGTGTGTGTGTGTGTGTGTGTGTGTGTGTGTGTGTGTGTGTGTGTGTGTGTGTGTGTGTGTCTGTGGGACCGGCCTGAGCCCAGGAGCCCACAGTCTACAGCCCCCCGTCCTCCTCAGAGCCCCTCATGTCATTAGGATTGTTTGTGGCTGCCGCCGTGCATGCTGGGACAGTGTTGTGGTACTGACTCATTTAGGATGCTTTTCTGTATAGTGACTCACTGCCTCTGTTGGCTCACACAGTGGGAGATTAGAGGTCCTCTCTAGAGCAGTCTTTTGCTTGTGAGACAGATCCAGTACATTTACTGTTGTGTGTAAAAATCTGTTTTATGTCGATGTCTTTACAATATTGAAAGACAAAAATATCCTTAGGAGACAATTCTTCTATCCAATCATTCAGTCAGTGAGCTGGTTTTCACATTATCTTCCCATATGGATCTCATGTGCATAGAGTAATGTCCTGGAAAGAACTCATACGCAACTAAACAATGTGACTGAAATAAGACATACTGTAAATGAAGAGCTTAAGGATTGATTACAGACTTTTTAAGCAGGAGGTAGATCAGGTAAAGAACACAGTGGAACTCTAGCATCAAATCAAACAAAGCAAAGTGAGAATGTGTGAATCATTTTACTACATTTAAAGAACAGTGATCACATGTTTACTGCATTATCTCTGCCATAGACTGCATTACAGTCTAATTCACAGCCTTAAGCCACATTTCCACCAAAAAACCCTTAAGGAGTGAATACACTGCACACTGACGCATGTCTGCATGCTGTTTGAATGCTATTTGTGCCATGACTGCAGCTGGTTGCACAGCATACCTACATCTGTCTTTTGGCACAGCTGGACCATGTTGTTGTTGTTGTACCGTCAGTGTGACGGATCTGATCTCAGAAACGGCATCGGCGTCAGGCATATATGGCCCAATATGATCAGGCGACGAGCCATGCGCGTTTCCCGCCGGCGAGTGCAGTGTGTTCGCACCTTAAAGTTCCTCTTCCAGGAACTTAAAGGGTTCCTGTGGCCTGTTGTTGTCTGTGTTTCCACTGGGGTCTGAAGTCCCGGGGAGGTTATGTATATCCGATGAGGCCGATGAGGTATGGAGAAGCAGCAAAAGTATCGGCACTGTACGTCATTTTACAACAGGCTACATTTAATATATGTTGAGGTTCTACAGAATCAGTGAATCAGAGTCAACCGATTATTTCTCTATCTATTTTAGCAGAGACGCGATCGTCTGGTGAAAAAAAGAAAAAGAGTAGACTGGTGAGATGAATAGTGGGGCTGGTAAGGTGCCGGTGTGAATGCTCTGGTCTGTTAACACGGCAGAGGACAGATTATTTCTCTGTTTATTTTTGCTGAGAACAGCGTCCATCTGACGGTAAAAAAAAGAAGAAAAATAAAAGGCGAGACTACTGAGCTGAAGTGTTGCATCGCTGCGGAGCGAGAAGTGCGGCTGCAGCATAAACAAACAGCTGCTGTAATCTTAACACGTTAGCCGAAAAAAGAAATAAAAAGGCCCAGACACAAGCACAGCAGATGGATAATGTGTGGCCTGGCGATAGTATGGAGGTAGCCTGGGTCTGCCCGCCCACCTACTTCTGCCCAAATTTCATTTTCCCTTCAGTAGTCAGTCTGGGGCTGTGGTGTATTAGTGGGACCCTGCTCGTCCAGAGTTTTGGATGTCCAATCAGCGAACAGAGCGAGTGGCTGAAAACGATGACGTCAAAGTCTCGCTCCAGTTTCAGTTGAATGCTGCGTTCCTTTATACTCGGAACTCGGAGATTTCTGACTTGGTAGTTCCGAGTTCCGACCTGTTTGTGTTCCAGTGCATCTGCTCGCGAAAGTATGGACGCCTACAACCTTTCTCATCCAAATAACTAAACGTTAGGCTCTAACAAGTTACTGTTGCCAGGTACCGGTAGATCCATAGACAACAATATGTAGTGAAGTCGGAAATTTCCGAGTTCCCAGTACAACTGGAACGCACCGTCCGAAGCCGGCTCATGACATACGTCACGACCAAACGTTATGCTTTGATTGGTTGGTAGATCCAGAGTGGCACTGAGCAGATCCAATAGTTTTAAACTTCAACAGACACCCGCCTCCAAGTGAGTGAACATTTGCCAAAAAGAGCAGTTCCAGACCTTAAGTACAAATGAAATGAAGTACGATGGTCTGGTTGGACCAGGCTAGTATGGAGGAAGCTCGTGTTGTGCTTTTGCTGATCGCTTTTTAATACAGCTCAAATGATCACAAATGGATTCAATTCAAACCAGGAAATGAGACGCTCGCTAAGTGGAGATCGTCGTGGGTGAAACGCTGCGAGCAGGCAATTTGACCAATCAGACATCTTCAGCACTGCAGCCCCACCTCAAAGGTTAGTGGACCTTTGCAAAGTCCTACCCCCCCAAGCAGGATCTTTTTCTGGGTTAAGAAAGGTTCCAGGAACTATGCTAAGACCCTGGTTGAAGCGGTGGAAACACAGCTTTTGGGTTGTGAGTGTACTTTTGCCATCTGACGAATCACAGAGAAATCCTTCCTTTGGCTGCAGGGACAAAGCCATTTTCTGTGGATGAGTCGAGGGTCACTGTGGTGAGTGGCATAAACAGCCAGGAGCTAGTCAATTCTGAAAGCAAGTTGCCTGCAGAAATCATTGGTTTGACAAAAGGGTAATGAGGGGGATGTGTGAGAGTCACTGCTGTGGGGAGTAGGGGCTTCAGTGCAGGTGAGCCAGGCCTTGACTGACATCCGCCCAGCGCATGCAGAGAGAGAAAAGTTTAACCTTGGCATGTTGGAGAACCCCCTTGGAGCAGGGAGAGAGAGTGCAAAGAGAAAGAGAGAGTGAGCGAGGGATGAAAAGGAAAGAGATGTGTGTCGGAAGGGGCTTTATGCATAACAACAACCAATTTTCTCCCCCCAACAAGTGGTTTGTTTTCTAGGGACACTGGTTTGAACCCAGGGCTTCCTCCTCCATGCATTATTAAAGACCGGTAACTGGCAACACCACCTCATGAATAGAGATGAGGACAGACAACCTGAGGAGCTGGTGCTGCTCACTTCTTGATCGGCCACATATCCAACCGGCCTAACATGACCCAGAAGGTTCTACACAGTAGCACAGTGTAGGACCCAGCAGTCCTCCATTTCATTTCTGTCATTGCACCTGACAAATGGCACAGCATGGTGCAGGTTCAATATAGTGCAGGTCAACTAGTATATAAAACATGTATGTAATGTACTCAACATGTTTGACAGTGTTATCTGTGTTATTTTTATGGCTAAGAGCTTGGGCCAATTTTAGCTAGTGCTGCTAAAACAACATTAGTGACACAAAAACACAAGGGGAGAGCTTATGATGTAGCAGATGGCTCCGAGTGAACTTTAATCAGTTGCCAAGAATAATATGCAATGCCTTCTTTATCCCTTTGATCAAGGACACGCTCTGAAAGAAGACTTATTGCTTTATCATGTGTGAGACAAGAGTGGAAAATATGTGTCAAATTTGACTACTGTTCTTGGATATCTATTGGATGTTTCTTTAACTGTGAGTTAGTGTTCCTCTCTCCACCTCTCTGTGGCCAATCTCATAAAGTATTTGATAGAAGAACAATTTGTCTGAGACCTTTTTTCTTTTCCAGGTCAGGAAAGGATGGAAATGGCTTTTTTCTTTCCACGGCAGTGAACATCTCACTCAAACAGCATATTTATGCTTTCTGTTGCTGATGGAATTATTCTCCATTCCCTGTGTTCTCAGCTTGCTCTGGGAATTGAACCATTGCCTTTGAAACATCATTCACTGCTGTTTTTTTTCCCCCATTCAATTTCAAGGACTTGGCAACCTTGCCTATTCAAAACGTGTGCATTATTACCTTTTATTGTCAGGCCATAAATGAATGAGGTGAGGTTGAGCACTCTAGAGGCATGTGTACCACATTAGGGCTTTTATAATATCACGTCTCAAGGTAAGACCCAAACCTTCAACACTCCTGTGCTTCCACAATAACACCGTCCGCCACGCAGGAAGCTATCAAAATGAATCAGACTGTATTTCTATGAAGCAATAGCAATAGCCTTTTACAGATGCAGAAGAAATTCAGATAGCAGTCCATGCTTTTGAATAAAGGTGCATTTGAGGATTTGAGGGGCTCCACCTTTACCAAAACATAATAAGAATATAACGGCTGTGTCATTGTAATCAGCATGGGTCCAAATACTAGCTACACTTCAATAACTTGGCTTCTTTAAACCATTCAAACACATAATGAACAGATACCTACCAGAGGTAGAGTTAAATACTACTGAAACCACTGAGAAAAGTATAATAGAAACTCAGCTATGTCTGATAAATACAGAGCAACAGGAAGCCTGTTTAAACTGTTGATGCCTTATTAGGCTGTTTCTGCACAGAGATTAAATGCCAAATCGTTAGCCTCATAGCATAATTGCCTAAATCATATTTAATCTAGTCTACTTTTACTCTATATTTACTCTATTCTACATCTACTTTTCGTTAGCCTAATAGCATAATTGCCTAAGTCATATTGAAAGGGTTATAGAGTAGGGTAAAGTAGATGTAGAGTAGAGTAGACATAGAATAGAGTAGATGTAGAGTAAAAGTAGAGTAGAGTAAATATGATTTAGGCAATTATAATATGAGGCTAATGAAATGTAAACAGCTATGAAAATATTAAGCTTAGTGGGAAACACTTTATAATAATGTTCATTTATAAGCAATTAATAAGTCATATATAAGTCATTAGATAATGATGCACCAATCATTTACAAAACACTAATATGTATTTGTAGATGATTAATAAGTGTTATGTTAACATATCACAAATGTGTTGTAAATCATCTATACAACTTTTAAATCGTTAAATGCTCATTAACAAATCATTGGTAAATTATCAATAAGTAATTTATCATTGTCCCTAATCTAAAGTGTAAACCATTCTTCAGCTACAAATGTGTCAACTATTCACACTTTGATGGAAGGAACCTGACTCAACTGCCAATCTCACAGTTGCGAAATGTGAAACAAAGAAAATGATATTCCGGCTATATGGGGGTGCTGAAGGTATGATTTTACATGGAATTTCTTGGATTCTCCCAATTAATCACAATACATCACCTATGGTATACATATTAGACTATTATACTGTTGATAAAAACATGAAACCAACCTCAATCAATCTCCTTAATGTGAGTCAATGACAATGGTAGACGCGCATGCTCATGCCAACTCAAGAAGAACTATAATCGGGTCATTCAGCCCCGTTGTGTGGTTTGGGACGAAATGTGCCAATGTGGCAAATGAGAATATGGATCAAAAAGCAGGAACAAAATAGCATGATTAGACTGATTATAGGCAAGATTCGACCAATCAGATTTGACTATGTACATTTCTATTGGAGGACACAGCCCTACTACACATGTGTACCTGAGGAATGGTTTATACTTTAGATATGGGGGATGCAGAATGGTTTGTAAATGACTTATTAATAAATGACCAATGATTAGTTAATGATCATAATGGTCTTGGTGAATGTAGGAGGCGGTTCTAAGCCACACAGACACACCAGCCTGCTTGAATCTCTACAACATAGCTCATCAATTCTTCTCCCTGTGTAGTTTTCTGATTTCTGTGCTTGATGTTGTGTCAAAAACTTAATTCATTCATATAGAGTGCTGTTGTATTCAAGAAAGCAGGTGGGGAAGACCAGCAAAACTCAATGGAAAGTAGCTTTTACTTCACCATATCTCAAAATGTCTCTGAGAAGTATACAAACATGTCACATCCACACACAGTGTTACATGTGCAAGGGCACATTCACGTCAATGGTGTAATAAGTACAAGTTTTGAAAAGTGTGTGTGTGTGTGTGTGTGGGACTGCATGTCTGGGGAGTGTCGCTGACTGCTGACCTGGTCATCCATCAGACCAGGTCCATCCCCACACACACACACACACACACACACACACACACACACACACACACACACACACACACACACACACACACACACACACACACACACACACACACACACACACACACACAGGCCCATCAGCAAGGCCTGGAATCTCCACATTCATTCTTCATCTGCGGTTGCCCTAATGAGCTCCGCCTGCTCGTCCACCTCTGAGACCCCACTGATTATCAGACGGGGGACACCGCCATTTGTCAATGGCAAGAGGTGGCATTTACACTGCTGACCATGCTGCTGCCAAGGAGAGAGAGGAAAGAGAAGAGCATCATGGGAAGAATAGAATAGAAAAGGAAAGCAATCAACAGATCTGGAGCCGCACGTTAGTTGGCCGTCAAAAGCAATACCATGTGTTGAATAAGATTTCTATTCATGGATGTGAAGGTGGGCTGGTTTTCTGCTTGTGTTCAAGTGTCCAATTGTGTCCAACGTGTCTGTCTGTCCTTCATTTAGGATCGATTGATTGTCTGATTGTCTATTTTACTTATCTTATCTTATCTTATTTTATCCTTCTGTACGTAATGCAGCGTGGGTCGGAGAGAAACGTAATAAAGATTCCTCTTATCTGTATGTCTGGCACATATTGCAGAAATTGACAATAACGTTGACTTGGCTTGACTTTGCACGAGGACACAAGACTAGAGGTGTCATCATTTCTTTACATCTCACATTCACAGTATCTTGTTGTGTTTTCTCAAAGGGCAAACATGCTTGTTCCTTTTTCTTTGTATCTGTGTGTGTTTGTGGAAGCATGTGGAGGCTGGGGGGGTTAGCTGCTGCAGTAGTGGATCTTGGCCCTGTGAATGTGTGCATGCGCCTCAGAGGGAGAAGGGATTTGCTGCTTACTGGATAGAGGGGAGCGGTGTAGGTCTGTGACACCCGCTAACCTTGGCCAGGGCTACTAGGACTGTGAGGGGATCCATCACTGTGGCAGCCTGGAGACCCACGGCCCAGGGGCACAGAACTTGCCCGCGGAGGGAAAAAAACTAGTAAAAATGTAATGCACTCCGCAGAGCGCTCATGTCATACTTGGTTATGGAAAATAATCCCAGATGCCTGCAGTGCTAAAATGGAGCTGTAATGTGCTCGCCTCCTAACCCGGCCTGACAGCCATGATGTACGACTACCATTACCGGAAAATATCACTTCAACTAACCCGTGATCCGGCTCCGCTAAGGGTCATATTATCCATGAGGAACAAATTACGCTCCCCCCAAAGTAAATACAAATTTCCTAACACTGAACTGGGTACAAAGCACAGAGGAGGAGGGGGAGGGGGGGAGGGAGGAGGCAGGAACGTCACCTATGACAACGCTCTACAGAGTGACAAGGATGATAAAGTACATGACAAATCACTGGCTGACAGGGTACTCTAGTGCAATCAGCCTCAGCCGCGGCCTAGCGAGCACCCACTCAAGCCTGTAAACACTACTCTCCGCCTTTGGAAGGGGGGCAAAACACATAATCTTTTAACGCTGACAAGTTGCTCTCTCCTTTTTATTACTCATCCTCCCCACTGCGGTGGAAGGAGGGAGGGTTTGGGGGGAGGGAGGGGGGCGGATATATAAAATGGTTTTATGTACAGTGCTGCCGAATTGATTGAGAAACTCCGGGCTTCGGCTGTAATTGCCTGAGGGCAAACACAGCAGAACAATAAAGGAAGAGAAACAGCAAATATATTACCAGCTCCAGGATCTTCATTTTATGTCAAGGACAAACAGGTTCTCCTGGCTGCTCTAAAGCACCCACTTAGATCCCTGGGCTCCAATAAGAGCAAAGCACAGCAAATTACAGCACTCCGTCGTATGGCCATTAATAAGACGCAAAGCATTTTCAAAATGACATTTACAGCTTGTGGCTGCTGATAGAGCAAGTAAATAACACTTAGGGAAAGGTGTGGTGTCTATAAAGGAAAAGCCCAGAGGCAAGGGGGAAAGAGAAAATAAAACAGCTAGAGTGAGAGAGAGAGAGATAAAGTCTTACTGCACGTCGTCATTGTCTACCCACACAATGCCTACATTACACCATTGATGAACAGTTAAGCTGAAGAAAGGCCCTCGAGCACTAGCAGATATTCCCATTAAAAATATCTTTGACTGGCAGTTTCAAGGTGCCACTTACTAGGTAAAATCACTAAGCGTTAGCGAGTCCAGACAGAGTAAGTGCCTGAGCATTCTTGACAATATTACAAAGATGGCTAAAACAAGGTGCAGAAATGTTGCAGCTTCAAGATTTTAATAAAGGAAGATGTCTGGGGCATACCGCTATCAAAGGAAAATCAAATAGTCTGATTGCATTTACATTTATTAAAAAAGAAAAGTATTCTTCTGCTTTTTTACAAAAGGTATAGAGAGGTTTTCAGAGTTCTGCATGGATCTTAGACAGGCTAAGGTGTTTCACAGCTCCCCTCCCCTAAAAGGTCTCAGATGGTGGACCTGTTGGGTGTTAACTAAACCATGAAACAAGGCCATATTATTGGGGCTTTTGGTTGATGCACATTAAAGACTGCAGGGTATGGATCTCTTCTCAGTGTGAAGCAGTGGAGCATGGTAACAAGCTGCTCCAAATGAACAGGCCGGTCCTGAGTAGACCTGATAACAAGGGCCACCTAGCATGTTAGCCCGCTGGCGCTATAGAGTTACAGGCATTACAGGTAGCCATATGGCTATGCAGTTAGCAGCTTTTCACCCCAAAAGTGGGGCAATCGGGATCGGCCAAGAAAATTGCAATGGGTGCCACCCCCTTGTCAAAAGGATGAGAGCGAAAGCACATTCTGCAGACTCAGACTGACAGTGTTTTTTTTTCAGGAACAAAACACAGGCCAAGCCACATAGCAGTAACAGCGACAGACCCACAGTTAAAACGCTTTGAGAGGGTTTGTTGGACCCCAGCAGAGCATTTTCCAGTTTAGAGACAGCGTGACACCCCACTGCAGTACAGGATGAAAAGAGAGAAAGCATCCCAAGGCTGCACTTGCAAAACGTTATAAGAATGAAATTAGCTGGAAAGAGTGAGGAGAAACATGGAATACGGTATTCTCTGTGTCTAGATAAGGAAGCAGACACGTAGAGATTAGGTGTGCAGTAAATATACAGTCAACTACATTAACTCAAAGCAGATGTTTTTTCACCTTTTCCATCTCATTATCTGAGCTCTGATTGGACCGCTTGATACCGACGGCAAGAAAAGAAAGTGCTGTGGTAATGGGGACGGTATAGCAGAGATGCTAATGATAGCGCATATAACCAGTGTTGTGTGAGGAGTGACTGCAGTGAGCCAGCTGCCTCCTATACCTGTCTCCCACTATGCCATTAACATGTCATGTTGGAGAGGGCCTAGCCTACAGGTCACTAATGAGCAAATGCCCTGACAGTTTCTCCACACAGGCAGACACACACACACAGGCAGGATTGTGTGTGGGTGTACTACACTGAAATGTGAATAGCTGTCTCTTATCAGAGTGTGGCAGGTGTAGAAGGCCTTCTGCACCAGGCAGAACATGATTTCTCTCAGGAACACTTTTTCCATTTCCGGCTTTTTGAAAGGGGAAACTAAATAAACCTCATCTGAATACATTTGAGCCATTAAAAAAACACTGTACGACTCTCCCGCGTAAAAGTAGACACCCAATGCAAATGACAACAGTGGCAGTGGGTATAGTGTGCCCGCCCGGTGCCCGGTGCCTGGCAGGAGCAGATAGTGGCAGGGGGGTGACGTGGACTGAGGAGGACAAGGGTGTTGAAAAGGAGGAGCTCCAATTCCTCTTTCACATTTAAGAACAGCACATGACTCAACCCCTCGCCAGCACTCCAATATTTCCTCTGTTCCTTTAAAGGCATACTAGATAGTTCTGGAGAATGTTACTTGACAAATCACTTTTTTGTCAAAATCAATGAACATCTACTCACAATCTGCTACCTGTCATTACAGTCAGAAAAAAAGCTGTTGTTAATACACAGCCTAGGTTGTGTAAACTGCTATCATTTTTATTTTAAATATGCCTTTAACACATAAGTAATCAATGTCAGGAAGGTGTAGCATGGTGTTCATCAGGAGTGTAACGTGAGCCAGGGTGAATTAATACAGTCACTAGAGGGGAGATTACTGCTCTCTCTCTCTCTCATTCTGAAACAAAAGCCAAAGGCCACGGAGACAAGAGCAATTTAAAATCGACAACACTGACTAATGACTCAATTTGCGGCACAGTCTAAACACCAAAAAGCAAACAGCATTACTAAATCATTAGAGTGGATCCAGATATATATGGTTAGAAGAAGTCATTGGATAATATGGCTGCTCTTACAAATCTATGAGGTATACGCTCAAACTATGAATATCTGGATGTTATATGAATGATATGAATGATATTTTTATTTTCGTGTCATGCCACACAAGTAGCCCATCCCACAAAGCGTGTAGTACATACGCAATCAAAATACAATATAGGGGAGAACGGGGGAATCTGAGGCATCGGGTAATGTGCGCCACCCCCTGTATCTAGGCAACGGAAAACATATGTGGTCATGTGAGACTTAAGTTTTCAAGCCCCTCTCATTTCCCCATGGCCCTGAAAGAGGGGACCTCATGGTGCTGTGGTAAGTATGTTTTTTTCAAAAAAGTTGTCTTGTGGCACAACTTGCCCCCAGTTTGGTGTAAGGGCTGGAATGTAGAGTAGGCCTAGTTGTAGAGTATGACAGGCTGATGTTATAATCCAGTTGGGTCTTCTCCTGTGTTCTGAGTTCCAGGCTGTTCTCGCTGGTTCTGATTTTCCTATACTTTGACCCCCAGAAACTAGCTGGCTCTAAGGGTCCTGTGTTCTGACCCCCAGACTGTGTTCTAATCTAACTGGTTCTATCTTTCATTTGAATCTTATTAAAACCTTTTGAATTATAATATGTTGTATTTGATTTTGTTCAGAGTTACTTTTAAGTGTTTAGAAAATTTGCTTTGCTTAATTGACCAAACCCCATCATTCTTTTACTAGTCCGACATTAGTTCTGGAATGTGTGGCTAGCTTTCAGGATTCTAACTGTTACAATATGTGTTGTTATGGTAGTTTCAGAGTGGAAAAAGTAAGTGGATCAGTTTACCCCACAGCTGGGGTAAAGTGAGCCACATGACAACTTTTTCAAAACAATCATATTTTCACTGCCCTTTGTCTTGAAAAAATTCTGCTAATGCCCATTTCTAGGAAACATCCTGAATTAATGGGAAAGGTGTAAATTTGAGTGATAAATCATTTTGGCTCGCTTAGAGGGGAGCAAATGTAAAAAGTGGCTCAGATTACCCCGTTCTCCCCTACAATAGAATTTATCCAGCACCGAATATACACTAAATATAAAGAGACATGTTCCTCTTAGCCCACGCCTTTTCAATAAAGTCAGCAATTAAAAAAGTTCTATATTGGAACAGCCAAGATAGCATATCTGCATCACACATATAATGAACTTCTTTGACATCGACTTTCTTTAATAAACTTAAAGAGCACCAATTATGCTTTTTCAACTTTTATGACCTATAAACGTTGTTATAATGATTTATAGTCATGTTTAACCATACTGAAGTGTCAAATAATGACTTACATGCATTAAGACGTATTCCCTGCTGACCGTCTGGGGTGGCTGTGCAGAGCGCTAAACACTAGGGCAGCCAGTCGCGATTCACTAGGATTTATCCAAGTAGATCAATCCGGCTTTTCCATGTATGGTAATGCTGCAACGTGCAGGCACGCTCCTGCCATGCCCCCACCTGCCTGCTCAAATCTGCCCGTGCGCCGCTGAAAGTGTTCCGGGAGGTAACCAATCACAACGGAGTGGGGTTGGCAGGAGGGGGGCGAGGGGGCGGAGAAGGACAAAGCCCATGTGTTGACAGAGAATGCTGAAATCGCCCAGATGAGAGGAAGAGTTTCCCGAAAATCTGCATGGTTTTTTGTGCTGCGATTTGTGTCAGGTTGCTCTATAGGAGTCATTAATGAGAAATAAAGACCAGAAAAGTAGTATAATAGGAGATCTTTAATCTCAAATCATGGTAACATTATTATAAATGGACCTGCACCGAAAACTATAAAGATGCCAGGGCACATTTTTGCTTTGGAAGTCCACCACTCGACTTCTTCAGTGCGATTCAAAGCGGCCCTATAGCTTATGATTTTGCACCTGTTATGTCTGGCCTTTCTTTTTTGCCACGTGTCTGGTTAAAGGTGGAGTCAGGGATTCCAGAGGAAGCTTGTTGATATTTAAGCTGACGTGCCTTGCCTTAGCATCAGCAGTGACATCACCAACTACCTGTCCAATAGGATTGTTGTTCCTGAAGTCATGAAGGCTGCCTGTAGCTGATTTGGTTTCAGAAGTGTTGACGGGCTTGGTGAATCTCCCCTTGGTCAACATACCTGTTTACAGAGCCTGAGCTATGTATAAACACTGGATTTTTTTTCCCAGCGCACAGTCGATAGGTCTATTTTGACCAATAGTGTTTAAGATTATATATATCCTCTTAACATTTTCAGGTCTGGTTTCAGTTTGTTTCACAGCGTTTGGATTTGTTTTGCCAATAACTAGCTTGTGGTGTAGCCATTGTCTTTCTCCTTATCAGAGCCATTGATTACTTTACCTTGTCCACCTGGAATTTCTTTGTGCTTTGATTCCATTGACCCTTTGTTCATTGTCAGCAGTCCTGTGTTCTCCTGTGTTTCACTTTTTTGAATTCTGGCGAGTTTATTGTGTTGGTGTAAGGGAGTTTCAAGCGACCACACTGCTCTGCTGTCACAGGAAGTTCTCTATTAATGTTTTTAATTCATAAAACTTGGTCATTGATGATTAAAGATTCAAATACATTCTTATTTTTGTAAAATTGCAATTGTGACCAAACTGAGAACTGCTTACTAAATATGGGACACTAAATGTGTAACACTTCAAGAAGATGCTTCAGATCTTCATTTTATCTTCATAAGCAATGAACACATAATGAAAGGGATTGTGGTCATTCTAATAAAGCAAAACCGTGTCTTAAAAAAACATATAATCAGAAAGGCAAATAGATCGGTAGACAGATCAATGGATGGATATGACACAGCACTGTACTTTGTGCTGTAAATATGCTACACAGTGCTAGGCTTTAAGCACCAAAGCCCTGGCTGTCAAATCAGTCTCATTTTAATGTCATCTTAATCCTAAAAACCCAGAACAGTTAGATTACGGTTTTGATCATTAAGTCGTTAATAATTAATGTGCACCTAATTAAGTATTTCTCATAGTTATTAACAGGACGTCTGATTTTAATTACATTGCATTCCCAGCCTTAAAGAAAGTCTTGTATTTGAATGTCATCGAAACCTGATAAGACATGCCCGGAAGGCTCCAAGCACATTATGAAAGATTAAAATGAGTCTCACCTTGTCATCTTGGTCACTCTCGGTATCACACTGCAAGAAAAGAAAAGAAAGGGCAAAGCTGAAAATGTGGAATAATAAATCAACATCCTTGTTTGTATAGGTTTCCCTGCTTGTGTTGTTCAATTTCAACACACATTAGTGTCAAAATCTAAATTACCTTTGCCAGAGCATATCTTATTACCTCTCTAAAGGTGCTCCGAGGAACTTTCAGATTGTGTTCATTCTAGAAGCCCCTTTGGACAAAAGCGGTAGTGTTTTAATTACGCCAGCTGTTGTTCCTGGGTGAGCGTACCCATTGACGAAGGCATTCAGAAACAAATTATATAAAAATAGCATTCTTTGCACTGATGGTCTCGTTTGCTATTATATAATTTATGATCATCAGAGGAAAAATGAGACTGTTTCAGAAATAATAAAAGTTCCTCGTAGCACCTTTATTGACAAACTTAACACATACTAATTTTCTTTGTCTGAATATCCCCAGTTCACTTCGTTAGCTAACACTAGCACTGGAAAGTTTAAACAGATCATTTTCTCCTGAGCAGCTGTGTCCCTTGTTAACACTGAAACCCTATGTGAAATTCAGATGGAGCTGGAACCTCAAAACACACCAAGCCACTAGAATTATAATTCCATGATGATGTCTGTTCCTGCTTCGGGCTGGAAATGGAGAGAGTTAAAATTACAAGAGGAAGGAAACTTTGTAATGGAGGGAAGAAAAAAAATGGTTAGATTTCATTTTTTTCTTTCCAATTTTCAATTTCAAGGTCCACTTAATTCTTTATCAACTAATTAGCGGGATGCTGGGTGACTGGCGGCCCTCGACATCGTGCATATGGCTGAGGTGCCGAGAAGCACTGGAGTCGGTAATGAAGAAGGCACTGGGGGGAATATAGGGCTGGGGTTTACACAGTGAGTGTGTGTGTAGGCATGGGGGGGGGGGGGAGTGAGGTTTGGTGAGTGTCGATTAACATGGGGAGGGAGGGAAATGACTGGCAGCCCAGGGAGTGAGCAACAGAAGGCCGCTTTTTTTCCCGCAACCATCTCTTGTTTTTTTTTGCTGATCTGGGGTCTGCAGAGCTCAAAGGTATAGCTGTCTGGGCACGTGGCTGCTCTGTTTCTGAACGCTGGACGGTTTAAAAGGGGGGGCTGGCTGCCTTGCCAAGCTCAGCAGGAGCAGAGCATCCAATTTACAGGCCTGTCCCACACTGCCCCAGGGGCGGCCCGCGGCACACTGCCATGATGGTCAGCTCCAGCAGCTCATAAATTATGCAGTGGCAATAAACGCACTGGGCAAACACTCCTCAGACGTTTTTTCCCTGCTCCTCCATTTCTCTCTCACTCTTTTTTCTCTTCTCCATCACACACACACATCATTCCACTCCCCATTTTAATCCAGTGTGCAGATAGCCAGCAGCTCTATCGACTGTCAGTTGGAAGGATAAATAAGGGCAATGTAAGACGAGTGCAGATTCAGATTACACGTGAATTCTCTGTAATAACAATGTATTCATTTATTCACATCTATTCTAGCTTGTGAAAAAAATAGGCATAGAGTCGGCCATGCGTCAGCCTCTCTTGCACCCACACAGGACTAACTAACGTATATCAGCAGACTAGATCTGATGAGCATTATTAGCCGTCTCAAACTGCTTCCATGTATTCAGGCCTCGCTCTCACAATGTGACAACAGTAAATGCGACCGAGCACTCATTAGCTGCTTCCCTGCCTGTGCACACTACACACATCCAGGGAACACAGGCATGGTAGCGGTTCAAATAATGGACATCATTTCAGTTGTTTTGATCCATAACAAATACACTACTAGCCTTTTCTTTCTCTTTCTCGTGTTCCCTTTTCCCCCGCCCCCTCCTTCCCCCTGTTCCCCGGCTGTGCAGCCAATTGCTTTGATTGCCAGGATAGAAGCCGGCTGGAATGACTTTGCCCCTTGCTTGTGAAGGCAAATGGAACATGCTAATGGAACTCATCGTATTACCCGATGCAAAAAGTGCCATAGCTCATTACTTTAAGATAAAGGGATATCATTGTAGACGGCGAGCAGAATTGACCTTTTTTCTGTGCCGCGACTTGATGATGATTTAATCAACTTGCTCTCTTTCACTTCTCATCCCCGGGCCTGTCGCCTTCGCCAGGTGCCACACTAAACCAAGCCACTCACACGGCTAGCGGAGGAGAGAAAAGGAGAGACATTTCTGTCATTATTTTACCCCGTAAAAATAGAGGTATGCACATTTTTCCAGAGCGACACAGGGTGGAAAGAGGGAAATCTTAATCAAATGGATATACCTTTATAATGAGCAAAACAATCCTGACATCAGGCCTGACAGGCAAGCTGAACGTCCTTACAGTGCAGACGGCAAAGAAAGGAGCAAATGTAAGACACACTAATATCTGGATGAAAAACACTTCTCAGGCATACAAACCAGTCAGAGCTGTCACTCACTGATAAGTGATCATAGTGAACTAATGTGTTGCCTCATGGATAAAGCCTCTTGAGGTGTGTGTGTGTGTGTGTGTGTGTGTGTGTGTGTGTGTGTGTGTGTGTGTGTGTGTGTGTGTGTGTGTGTGTGTGTGTGTGTGTGTGTGTGTGTGTGTGTGTGTGTGTGTGTGTGTGTGTGTGTGTGTGTGGGGTAGATCCAAGGAAATGTGGAAATTCTTCACTCCCTGTATTTCTACTTACTGTCCCATCCATTAGAATGATACACATTCTCAGCTTTACACTTGGCAGTGTGGATTGCATGAATTATTGCTCGACCTTAACATTTATAACTGAGGTGAGGTATTGTTTGAGAAGGTAAGCAGGTGCTTATAAATATTAACTGCAAAGCTATGGTTAACTATAATGTCAAAAAACAAAGCAATCCTGGGACGTCGTGTCAAATAAAAAGACATGTCAGAGGTTAAAAATGAATATGTTCTGCAGTCCAAAGAGACAAACACTACAACCATGGTGCTATAAAGATTGGTGGAGTTAACTCTCTTGACAGGCTGAGGTAAAGGAAATAGGTCATTTTTTTCATGTACAGTAAGGAAAGCATTAGTCTTAGGAAGGGGGCTGGCAAAGAAAAGTGATACTCTACCGAGGGCCCCAGGCCCACTGACTATTTACACAGAACCAGCATTATACGGTAGAGCTAGACCTAGTGTTAAGTTTAAGTAACACAGGAATGTCAAACATTAGCTTCAGCCTCTAAGAGCATGTTGATGTTGGCCTGTATCCGAAGCACTTCTGATTGCCCCCTCTGCACTCACCAGGGCCTCTCTTTTGGGCTGAGTACTCTTACAAATTTCCCCCCCACGCTTGGTCCAAGCACCAAGCCTTTTGTTTATATTGGTCTGAAATAAGGAGTCAATTATTCTTGTCCTAAACCCTCTCCAGCTGAGAGTAATACTGGCCCAATACAAGGGGAGCATGAGGAGCCATGGGGCTGAATGCTAAATGGTGTAGGCTATGCCATCGTCCGTAGCAGCGAGGCTCACCAAAAATGTCCTGCCAAAAGCTATACCGCAGAAAAAATGTCTGTACTGAAGAGAGGTAACCACATCACACAAGGATGCGTGCAAGGCAAGTATCCCATGTTCCCTTTTCCAACATAATAACCTTCTGGAAGTCCACAAGTCCACAAATACTAACAGATGTTAAATCAATCAATAATAATAATAATAATAATAATAATAATAATAATAATAATAATAAAATAATAAACGGAAATTACATTTCTAGAATTGTAGAAAAGGTTTTCACAGTTTCTTATAGCAAAGAAATACAAAAAAGAAAAAAACTAATTTGGCCACCTTAAATTTGGACTTTTTCAGAAATAAGTGTGATTGATTTTCAGCCTGGCAACATTGTCAATACATCTTGCTGACCGGAGATACAGATGTGGTCCTGGTAATATTTTTATATATTCATAATATATTTCTTAAATGGAATCTTTTAAGTCTGGATGTATGATAGATGCTAATCCCCCTCCACCCCCCCATGAGTGACATTAGCCTCAGGTTTATGCTGGTTGCCATCCATGACCTTAGACTTAATTACACAGGTTTTTAAAGGGGGCCCGACGCACAAAGGAGGAAGGTGTCTGTTTATCAGCCCTGAGTCAGGTTGTCCTGCAGTGTGGCTAAAGGGGGGTTCAAACCCGGGGAAGAAAAAAGCGAAGCTAGCTGTCTGGATGCCTGGGAGCTGGAGAGAGACAGCATGAAGGATGGCAGTCCATTGCCAGGGTCAGACCTGACAGTGCCAATTTGATGTGCTGCCGTCAAGGGCTCCCTCACTCCCTCCTCCTCCAAACAGTTCCTTCCTGATACAGCTTACATGTCCTGATGCTTTCTCTGATGCAAACAGTCACATGGCAAAATGCTTGTCTCCACCCCCCCCCCCCCCCCACCCCCCGCCCTATCCTGCTCCATCTGCTTCTGGGGCCCGGGCGCCGTCGACCGCCTGCCTGTCACAGCACGAGTTGGAAATTAGCTAGGGAGGAGGCGCTCGCTTGTGCTAATTACATTTTAATCATTGGAAATGTGTTGGCAAATCAAGGCTTGATTGCCGTCTCGGAGCCCAGTCCTCCTCTCTGCAGGTTGAATATGGGGGCGGGGGGTTCCAGGGCTAGTAGAATGTGGCGCAGGCTCGCTTAGCTGGAAGCCTCTCGCTCTCCAAAACGGCTTGATATGGGCGGCGTGCCTGGCCTACCGCTGGGCAAGGAGGGGCTGTGCCATATTATTCATAGAGGAAGACTGGGAAGGCAAGATGGGGATCTGTGCCATGCTAAATCTCAAAGCCCCCACTCACACCTCCCCATATCCCTCTCTCTCTCTTTCTCACCCACACATTAACACAGTCTGTCAGTCCCGCCAATGTGAATTGAGGAACAACAAATAGAGGCGGGCAAGAGGAGACTGATGAGCTCAGGGTTTGCTACACAGCACCTGCTTTGGCACACAAAGCAATGGCAGACAGGCCCCAGCAACAATATGTTCACACATTAGTTTCTTATAGCAAAGAAACACAGAAAAAAAGGAAACTAATTTGTCCAACTTAAATTGGGACTTTTTTTTTTTAAAGAAAAACAATGGGAATGATCTTCAGCCATGGAACAGGAGAGTTGTCAATACATCTTGCTGATTAGAGATACAGATGTGGTCCTGTTTAGTCAACTGGACCACAAACACCAACCAACCAGCTTCACTTCTGATAAATAATGATGATCTGTCCTGGATAGACCACCTGTTTAAAAAAAAAACGTTTTCTTTGTCAGTGACCATGCGTGTTTACATGCACAGCAATATTCCAATACTAACCTGGTTCAGATCATATTCTGAATAAGACATGGCCATATGAAAAGCTGTTTCTGCTCACCTGAACCAGTATTGGTCATAGCCGGAGAAATCGTATTAAGACAGCTGGAGTATTCTGATCCTAAGTCGTATTATTGATACATGTAATAGCATCAAAAATTCCCACCAGAGTTTTCTCAGCGTTTTTTTCGGCATTTGCCGCAGTTTGCGAGGCACGTCCTGGTTTATGGCTAGTAAACTAGCGTATCGTTAGCCTCATTGCCTAAATCATATTAACTATACTCTATTCTACATCTACTCTACTCTACATCTACTTCAACCCTACTCTATAACCCTTAAAATATGACTTAGTCAATTATGCTATTAGGCTAACGAAAAGTAGATGTAGAGTAGATGTAGAATAGAGTAAATGTAGAGTAAAAGTAGAGTAGAGTAAATCAGTGATTCTTGAGAAAAGGCTGTCTTCCATATGTAACTGCTGTTGTGTTTAAAACTAAAAATATTTAAAATTGTTATTATGGATTAAGAATAGAATGTCTGGAGCACAATTATCCACTTAAATTAAATTGTATCATTATTGTGTCAAATATATGACACTTGTTATCTTCTCCCGACGTCCAAAACAGTGTGTCCACAGAGAAGGTTTCAATCTTTCATATGCAATAAAACCTATTAAAAATGTACTTTAATGATTAAAACTAGCTTTTTCCATCAAAAGCAACACTAAATAATCTCTCATATCAATAAAATCAGTTTTTCTACAACACATTCATGTTTTATAAGGATTCTAAGTGGTGGGACCACTTTACTATAACTCAACACTGTCAGACATTTCATTGGGTAAAACGTAATGAAATCAGGCGAAATAAGGGGCAGCTGTCACTTTGAAGGACCTCTTGTCAAATTCTACCTCTGCAGAGTACATTAGAGTCAGACAGGCTCTGATAAGTGTTGTAGTTTTAGAATATTTTACATTCTAAATCTTGAAAGTCCTGTGTCACAACCATGATAACCATGATGACAACATTTCAAATAACTTCTTCAGAAGTTATTTGAAATGTTTTGATCATTTCATTTTCCTGAAGTAGTTCATACTAGCACCTAACATCAACAGAAAAACCAAATGGCTACTAGATAAATTCCATTTGTTATGTTTAAGAAACGTTAAATATGTCAACACAGGAAATCTGACGGAGTTGACATCTGACGGTGGTGATAGGCCAATGAGGGTAAAAAATACAAAAGCTGGGAGGTTGTGTCAAAGCTTAGCTCAGTAGCTTAGTAAATGTTGGATACATACATGTCATTTAATTTGCCGAAACATAGGGTTTGTATTTTTTCAACATTACATCCTGTTTTGTCCCACTTCTCAAGAATCACTGAAATATGATTTAGGCGATTATGCTATGAGGCTAACGATATATAAATTAAACGTTTGCCGTTGGCAAAACAGAAGATTTGAGTGCTGTCTTCCAAATCGTTAAGGGTCGAGGCCAAAGCAGTCTCAAACTCACACAACATATCCGCAGCCATCTTTGATGTTTACTATCACGGCTTCGACGTCGCATGCACGTCACTGTCGTCATCCGGTTACGTCCGCCCCAGAGCACCATATAAATGGCTCTGGCGCGCCCATATTAGATAGAACCAATTGAAACGTGAGCCCAGAATTCTGGTCTTTTTTAAAAAGCTTCAATGTAGAGTTTCCAGACCAACAGGCGCAGCAAATTTAATTTGCCAGCGCCTAGTGGCAGGTCTGGGAATGCCAGGCTAGATTAATGGTGCAGCCCTAGTGCATGGTCACTGTAAACTACTGCTACACAATCAACAAACCCATATGCCCATATAAAGTCACTACATTTAAGTGACTTCCCGCAGGACTGAATCTCAAATAAGCTTTACTTTAGTAATAAGCTCAGCAGACATACATGTCATGAAAAGGTATCCGTGAGAGACAGTTTAGTAAATACACCTAAAAGCTCAGCGAGTGGAAGGAAATGTAACATGACATGCCTGACTGGGATGAATCATTAAAGTAAGCAGGGTTCTGTGGCGATGACACAGAATATCTCATTTCCACTCAGCCTCTGCTTGATGTCTAACTGTCATATAAAAGTATGGTAGGACGGAGAAGACCTTAAAAAAAATCAATCACAAGCAAAAGAAAACAGCACAGCTTGAGTGCTTGAGACAGCCTGTGTGTAGTCACATAAGGAAAGTGCACTTTCAGCAGCCAAGAATGTTTCGTCAGACTTCTGTCTGGACTAATATAACCAGGTCTGATCCACATGTGCCGGCAGCACTGGCCAAATGCAGCAGCAGGCCAACATCTGAATGCAATTTCCCTTTCAAATGTAAAACTTAATCCAGAAGATATTCAATTAGACCGCAGAATTCTGATTTCAAGTCACTGTAGCAGTGGCGCTAAGGTGGGCAATGATGGGGAGAGAATGGCAGAAAAATTAAGCCAACCATAAAATAATAAGAACTTTACAGTCTCTGACCTCTGTTTTCAATTTTCTGGAGTACATTCTTTTTATGTTGTATGTCCCTGGACCATGCCAAAACTTTCTCCAATATATCTTATGACAAGGAGCACTGTCCGAATTAATTGCAGAAACACATACACATTCACACACACTTTTGGTTAAATGCAAAGATACGTTCAGAAGGCTTTCAAATGGTTTGTATGTGTTGCTTTCTGTTTTGAGTGTGGAGGAGGGTTAGACATTTAACTGAACCAGAGATGTGGCAGTGTACTGCTGAAGTGATGCTTGGCAGGATCAGATGTTGCTGGAGGGTGAAGCTCTCTGCTGATCAGACCCATCCACCCACCAGACACACTCGCACACCTAAAAAGGACCAGGGTCTGCAGAAAGGAACAGAAATGTGTAGCACTTTGCTTTTTTAAAAAATCCATTCGTTAAACGAGAAGCAAGTTCAGTATCTCACTGTCTAGAATCATGTCAATGTGTTTCTCCTGGCTACATCCGCCTGGAGGTGCTAATCGTTTTTTTAGTTCTATCTGACGGAAATGAAAAACCATAAGACATAGCTGCAGCTCACAAGTGTGGGCACATCCACAAACACCCCGAAATACACACTTTGCCTCACCCCAACTCTGTCCTCTGTTTACATAAACCAACAGGGGACTGAGGCATGAAACAGATTCTGGATTAATGAAAGATTAATTAAAGGATTTTGAGAGAAATACATACATTCGAAATGGTGACTCCGGTCCCTCCCCTATGGTCTCTCCCTGACACGCTCTAAAGCACCAAAGTCGTGCCAAAGTGAATGGACAGTCCCAACAGCAAATAAGACAGAGAATCGGAGCCTCGCTCTGAATGGTCAAAGTGTACAGCTCATGTTAACTTTGACCTATCAGAAATCACAAAGCATTAACTAACCGTAAATAACTAAGCATTAACGATTACTTAATGCTTAATAAGCATTTATTTACGCATTAACTAACTATTAATAGCATTAACTTAGCATTAACTAACAGTTAATTAATGTACCGTTATTGTAAAGTGTTGCCGTGACTCCCTGAGATGAGTTCACCTGGTGTGCATTAGATGTGACCCGCATGCTAGACATTAACAATGATGTTATTTGGTGTCTTCATTACAGCAATCACACAAAATAATCCAGTTTAGAATTGTGGAATGCTCCTAAAGAAGAACAATGTCCTCCTGTTTGAAACTAACCGGATTGCTGAAGAAGAGGAAGTGGGTAAGTGCTGTGATGGAAACATTTTGGACAGATGGCTGGATGGAATTGAAGGGGTACATTCACCATGTGCTCCCCCCTAAGGTGCTAACCTCTTGGAACCAGTGGAATTTACTATTAGCACAACACATTGATATTGTCAAGAACAGGAAGCTTGCACTGAAGGCTTGCTCAGACCATCGTTCTACTATTTGATCAGTTTCCGAGCAACATCAATCTATTTCATCTTTGACAATATTGGCTTCTTTTGTTGATTAAAAAAGATTTTATTTTGGTCATCTTTTGAATCATATCACATCAGCACTTTTATAAATGCTAAAATTCTGATGATGCTAATTCCTTGTGAAAAGTGTTAATATCACAGACAATGGAGCAGTGACATAGAAAATAAGTCCCGGTCTACCACCTTTAGTATTACTACAGGAGTGATATTCATTGCTTGCATGAACTTGAGTTGTATGCCTAACAGCAGGCTGCAGCCCTCTGTTGTCAGGAGATATAAGCCTCCTCTGCTCCTTCCCTCCCTCTCTCACTCCCTCCTACCCTTCACTGAGTCATAGTGGAGGGGGGAGGAAAACATCAGGATTAGGTTCTGTGCCTCTAATCACTTAACTCCTCACACCTGATGGCACACTATTAACTTTGACTGTCTCCAGTGACCCTGCGGGTCGTTGCCCATCACATCAAGTTTTTATTAGGGAATTTTCCTCATCATTAGCCATGGCCTGGAATCGAGCCATTAATATTCATACTGGCAAACCAAAATGAGGTCCTACTGATTTTCCATCATCTAGACTATATCTGAGCAGCTGCCGCCGTTAACAATCACCCTAGTACTGCACACTGGCCAGGGATCATAATAGGGCTCCATAAAGCTCTTCCTCTGGGTCTGCCATGATGGGAAGGAGGACAAGGTGGAGGAGGAGCAGGAGAGGGATGTGAGACTTGTAGCCAGTCTGAGAGAAACGGCCCAGCTCTGCCAACAATCTGCCTGGAAGTGTCTTGCATAAGGACCGGCGCTGTCAATGCTAACAACCCCTGCAGGCTTTTGCCAGGGATACGGCTGAGATACAGAGTCTCCCTCACATTAGAACACATGTTGTTTATCAGTCAGTAATGGCAGCTAGGAATGCATCGCTTTGTAAAGGTTGGAAATGCTGTTGTGACGTGTTACTTTCCAATAAACAATACGTGGTGTACATAGAAGGCTCTTGTTTTCCACGTGTAGTAATACATCCTGAAAGAAATGCAATATTTTGAAAGTATTTTCAAGAAACTAGTTCATACAGTATATACCTTCGAAATAAGAGTGAGTACATGCTGCATGCGTCCAGAAAGCTGGCAATGTTTCCCCATATTGCAGCTCATCACCAGAACGATCCATCCTGTCCCTGCTTCTCTTTTAACAGAAGAGGGCCTCGATTATCTGTACTGCCAGCGAGAGCAGGCGTTCTATAGGCTTCATACGGTGTCAACACTGGCCTGATAAGGGGCTCCACAGCAACAATGTCCCAGCACCTCCTGCTGATCTGTTGCCCATTACCCAGAGCTGAGACTAGCTGGCCCTGATGCAAGGGAAGGCCTCCTCTGTGTTATGGTAAATAGCAGAAATTACAGTAAGCACGGTTTCACACCTAATAGTCCGCTTATAGTTCACTTCCTTGGTTTGCACCAAATGTTAGAATGATACATGGTTTGGTTTTTCAACAGGTCTGGTTCTCTTTCACACCTACCGTTTCCTCTGGTCTGAATCAGTTGGTGAAGTGAACCAAAATAAAGCGGCGTAAGTCAAGTGAGAATGTTTTTTTCACTGATTGGTCAGAAGTCTCTGGTGCGGAACAAGAACGTAGTTCCTGAACTTCTCTATAATTGGTCATTATTTCCATGCAGGAAAACTACAGAAATAAACTACAGAAAGAAGATTGTTTTCCTCATCCCATAAAGTATAGCGTAGCTGGCCTGAGAGCTGGTAACGTTGTCACCACCCACAATTGGACTGCATCAGAGTTAGTTCAGAAGAGTCATGAGACCACCTCTTCAACAAGGTCCACAGCAAAGGTGGAATCGAAGTCGGTTTCAATCGAACTAAACACTACTCAGTTAACCAATGCTTACTTTAGAATGAACTAAGCATAATGGTTAGCTAATGCTTAGTTAATGTGAATTAATCAGTAACTAAGCAGTTATTGACAGTTAGTTAATGTATAGTAAATGCTTATTAAACATTAGCTTAGCATTAGGCAACAGTTAATTAATGTACCCTAAAGTGTTAACGATATCTTTAAATGGCTTAAGTGAGAGGTGTCACCCTTAAGTGGTAGTTGTACATAGTTGATACAATTGGATCTGACAGGTTATGTGGTTTTCATGTTATATCTCTAGTGGATGTATGTTATTAATAAGGAAATATGGGTTTGAAAATGGTGCGCTGATTTCATAAACAGACTGCACAGTCAACAACTCTCAGCAGAATGAGGACATAAGGTGAGACACCAAAACAGATGCAGCCGCCTCAGCACCGTTTTCCAAATAATTAGAGCTGAAATGACAACTTTGTAATTCTGCTGCTATGTTTTTATAGCCGCCGCACTTGTCACAATGCTGTGTCTACCACACACGCAAACAAGCAAAGATGAATAAACATTAGTTGTTGTCGAGGGCTGGTCGTGGAGCCTGCAGGCTCACAAAGATCCGCTTTGTACAAAGTAAAAATATTTAATTTGAAACACTGACGCCAGGCAAGATGAAATTAAAAGGAACCCATGCTAACTGCTCAAACAAATTACTCGCAGCGCGCCAAATTACATTTGCTCCATCAGCGAGATCAAACGAGCCTAGTTTGACTCTCCTGCGCTAATGATTTCCT
The DNA here is from genome assembly GCA_026929865.2 of Hyperoplus lanceolatus. Lineage (NCBI taxonomy): Eukaryota > Metazoa > Chordata > Actinopteri > Uranoscopiformes > Ammodytidae > Hyperoplus > Hyperoplus lanceolatus. The sequence goes on along the minus strand of CM049407.1, from coordinate 30,696,791 downwards.
GCACTCACCTCCCTTTGGCTTCCCAGGGGTTTGCATAAACACTCAGTCTGGGCTTTTTTTTTGTTTGTTTGTTTGTTTGGTTTATTTATACATTTCCCCAGTTCTACGTCTCGTCTCTCTCTCGTTGACTTTGCCCACGCCGGAGGCAGGCTGGATGAATTAGAGGGATCTAAAATGTAATCCCAGGGACCGTAGGCTTGTGAAAAACCTGCTCAATTAAAGCAGGATGATCCCAGTGGGAGCGTCCCCGCTGGAGCGTGGGGTGACTGACGCAGACCTTTGCTTGGGATTAATTAGCATGCTAAGTGGTGAAGCACGATAGCAGGCGGAAAGCCACAGACCAACTACAGTATCTTACATCCACCAGCTCCGACAATACTGCTAGTACTGTTGTGGTCCACACTAGTCTAGCCACCCCTCTCTGTCCCCTCAAAGCCTGATTTAACCTCCTGACAAAGGCACACAGGTATGGACTGAACACTGAGTTTAGTGGACTTTTAGGGTGTCTGGGGTAGAGCACCCAGCTCAGACCACCTTCAATATTGGTTTACATTTTTTTCTTTTTTTTTTGGCATTTTCAAGCTTTATTAGATAGTACAGAGCTGAAATGGGGAGACAGAGAGAGAGGGGGGATGACCTTCAGTAAAGGATTTGAACCTGCGACCATTGCAACGAAGGCCGGAACCAATATGCTATGCGCTCTATCCAATACGCCACAGGAGCGCCCCTGGTTTAACTTTTGTTGAAAGAAATTACAATTAAAATTTTTTAATTCAATTTATATAATTATAATTTCATTCTATTTAAAAAAAAAACAATCGCAGATTTTTCCTGTTCCTCTTTAGTAGTACACTTCCTGTGGACGTGCCGGATCATAGCATATTATCATATGATGACAGAATGGTGCCCAAGTCATGCTCTACATTAGGATAGATCCCGGATAGCTGAGTTGGTCGAAGATCAGGGAAGTTAAAGGACTGTAGCTGAAGAGTTGACTTGTTTTGCATCGAGGAACTTGACAAAAGTTCAATGGCTAACTGCCATTATTTAACATTTGGAAGTGTTAGAGCACACGGCTTTTATTTTATGCCAGTGGGTTGTCGTGTGATTGAGTTAAGGGTCAGCTGACATTTTGTGCACCAGTGTTTTCCTAGGCCACTGGTGACTGCTACCCATAAGTGCTGTTATAGTGTGTCTGAATAAGCCATCGTGCTCTTATGAAAACTGACCTACCATCAGCTAAACCCAAGCTTTTCAAGCCAACTCAGCACACACTATCCCACATGGTTTATGACAACCCCTCTCTGGGCTTTCTTACAGCCCTAGAGAGAGGAGGAGGGGAGAGAAAATCACTCCAGTGTTTTGTCAGCCATAATTACTCTGTAATTATATGGTCAAAATATGGCATTACAGGGCACTGTGTTGTCCAGGCGGCGTGGCTTTGATCAAGTTGTGGCGGAATGTGTTTCGCATTAGAGGCTCCAGCCATGATGTATGTTTCCTGTCATGACAAGGATAACAGTGAGGTCAGCAGAGCAAAGCCCCTCGGGAGCTAGAGCAGGCACTCCCACATCCATCCCTAAGCCCCCCCCCCCTCAGCCTCAGGAGGCAAGAGGGCAGTAAGGAAGACAAGTACAACGTAGGAAAATAAAATAACAGGGAAGTGCTCCTCTCACAGTGTAGCTAGAGCTTTTGGGGTTTTTCTTACCAACTAAACAAGTGATATCACAGTATTTAGTACTTCTCACCAAAATTTGATGTGTTAGCCTGGCTCTGCCCGCCCACCTACTTCCGCTTAAATGTAATTTTTCCCTTCAGTAGTCAGTCTGGGGCTGTGGTGAATTCATGTGTTCAAGATCAGGAAAATTTCCGGCCGTCCAATCAGCGAACAGAGCGAGTGGCTGAGAACGATGACGTCGAAGTCGCGCTCCAGTTTCAGTTGAATGCTGCGTTCCTTTATACTTGGAACTCAGAGATTTCCGACTTGGTAGTTCCGAGTTCCGACCTGTCTGTGTTCCAGTACATCTGCTCGGGAAAGTATGGACGCCTACAACCTTTCTCATCCAAATAACTAAACGTTAGGCTCTATCAAGTTACCATTGCCAGGTACCGGTAGATCCATGGACTACAATATGTAGTGAAGTCGAAAATTTCCGAGTTCCCAGTACAACTGGAACGCACCGTCAGAAGCCGGCTCATGACATACGTCACGACCAAACGTTATGTGATTGGTTGGCTGATCCAGAGTGGCACTGGGCAGATCCAATAGTTTTACACTTCAACAGACACCCGCCTCCAAGTGAATGAACGTTTGCCAATAGAGCAGTTCCAGACCTTCCGTACAAATGAAATGAAGTACAATGGTCTGGTTGGACCAGTTTAATTGTGTGTATGCTTCAGTATGTAAAAAGCATTTCCAAAATACTTATTTAATTATATGATTTATATTTTTTACAAACTGTGACGATCTTCTGTGATCAGCAGAAATTTCTCTACAACATAACGTGTGGTCAAAATCTTCCTCCGGGTAAATTTAAACTAAGTATAGCTTTATGTTTTCATTTTAAAAATCTAATTTTCAGTGTGGGTGATATCAGTGTTGAGGTGAACCCTTCAGTGGTGGGGAGATGATGGACAATTCATCACTTGAACACAAAGGCAAGGTAAAAGACTGCTGCCCTGGAGCACTACAGCTGGCATAATATATCAACACTGAGGGTTCAAGGAACATTTACTTTGTTTACTTTGTATCAAGCCCCAACCTCAGCGATTTTTACCGGCATCCAATAAGGAAGTGACCTACAACTGTAGTAACAAGAAAGTGCCACTGGGGGTGGCGCGCCAAGACGAGCAGTTTTTCTTTGACTCACTTGTTAGATAGGCCGTTTTCAAAGTCTTATTAAACCTATTTACAGCCTGGGCCACAAAACCATTTTAGTCTGTATGTTTAGGTCATATCTCCATGAAAACACTGGGGGGGTGAATTTTTTTGGCCCACGCTAGTTTTTATTCTTTTGGAGGGTTAAAATGTATTGGCGCGATCTCTTGAGTGACAGCTCTCCGCCCGTTGTCCCTCACTTTGCCTCGGAGGTATACGTCAGCTATCTCCCTCCCCCCGACGTGACGTCGATTCCCCTTTTCGGCAAGAGGAGTGAGGCGGAGTAAAAATCTCACAAGATGGCGACGCGCACAAACCAGGATTATTGGATGCCGTGTGAATAACTGAGGTCAGCCCGGATGCTACATCCATATTATTTACTATCTATGCTTTGTATGCGCTATTGTGAATATTCACCCAACAGATTGTCTCTTGGGTTGGCATCGCTCTGTAAGAACCCACTTATCAAAGATGTCCATGTGGGTGAAGGAAACATTTCACCACAGCAACTCTGAGCTCAGCAGAGCTCGCCAGACTTCTGCTGGTCATCTGCTGAGGGCCAGTAAGAGCTCCTCCTGGGGGATATTAGTGGCAGCCCAGGCCAGGCATGTGCACACTCCAAGACCTCCCACCATACCCATCCCCATCACTGCTGAATGCTGGCCTATGCTGCGCACACCACCATCTGTGCTGCCTCCCGTTGGTAAGTTGGCAAAGGAGCAGCCCTCCTCTGATTTGGGCGTTTGGCCCGGGGGCTGGTGTCTGTGGTGCAGTGAGGGATGTCCCTAGTGGTTCAGAGAGCCACTCCATAACACTTTCCTCATGAGCACTCCTCCGGAGGGCTGCTGGAACGTCTTGGAGCCATCTGGGGAGAAGTGGAGCGTGTCAGGGAGCAGCTGGACGCTTACAGCTGCAATTTAAGCCCTGGCAGCTCGGCTCCATATCAGTCAGTCAGGAGACCCAGGGTGTATCTCACAACACAGAGAGCTCCCGCTACACACTCCTGACATCAGCCACTCACTACATTATGGAAAAATAGAAGAGCTGCCCCCTGAAAGTCGGGTGAGTAGCATTACAATAAAAATAGGGCTGTCAAGCGATTAAAAAAAATAATCTAATTAATTACAGCCTGCGCAGACTGTCAACTTAATCTGACAGGCCAATGAAATATTGGCCCATTCATCATGATTGGTTCTGGACCGGGCCTGGACCAATCACACACACAGCGGAGGGCCAAGGTCCCGCCCCTTGGGCCTCGGCTGTCAATCACTCAATCAAGTCACGTCACTAACAGACAGAAAAACAACTTGAGAAAAACGGAGAAGAAACGGAAAGGAGACAGTTGCTGGACTAGTGGTAAGAAGTTGAAAATAAAGTTATGTTGAGAACAATTATTTGTGTAGCTTGCTGAATTTTAACCAACACAGCATGTGTACAGTTTGCCAACAGCTAGCTGTTTGCGTTAACATCATGGATAGAGCCATTTATAGAGCCAGGTCAAAGTGTCTATTTTAGCTAATAACCTACTAAACATTTGCTAGCTCTCTTGTGGTTTTTAAGAGGAGTTAAATAGCTCTGTTGTTGGTGTATTCAAAGAGTATCATTACTTTGATAGCTGATCAACATATCATTAAAGTGAGGAAGCTGTCAGTTTTTGCTTCTTGCTGTAGCCTACTTATTTAGTATAGTGGATTTAATAATGTTTTACTTAAATATACTTTTCTGTACTGATTGTTGACATGGTTAAACATACTTAAATTTTATTTATTTTATATATAATTTAAATGCAATTTAAAAATACAGACTGTAATTTGACCTGACCATTAAAAATATATTAATATATCACAAAGTTAACAGTAAATGTAGAAAAGTATATTCACTCAAATATGCAACATAAAGTTGTCACACTTTCTCCTTTCTCAACTCTTTCAGTGTTTGAGGCATTAGGCTTCTCTTTTTTAGAAACATTCAGAAAATTAGACCACCACAGAATTGAAGCCTACTTACTTTTTACAAGCTGTTGAGTTTCTTTTACTAGACCTGCTTTCTAGACCATCATGTACTTTAGAATGATACACATTAGACCATTACTTTTGTACACTTTTTTCACATTGGTTTACTTAGCCCTTGTGTGACCTTAACTTTTTGTGTACACTCATGACCTTAGAGGACAAAAACGTCCTCTCCCTATACACTGCCATAAAAACATTATACAGTAATATTTTTTTCTATTTTTTTTTACAAACCTTTTATCCCACTTGACCTCTTTACTTACATATCAAATATTAATTAATTTGTAATTGCTTTTAACCCTTCACATGCAAGCTTATGTGATGACGTGAGCCATTTTTATTTTAAAAAAACACAATAATTGAAAAATTTCTCATATAATAGATGCAAAGTGGATTTTTTTGAGTGGGATAATCAGACTCTAGGATATGTTAATGATTTGCAATAAAACTGCTTTTGATATATGTTTAGTATTTGTGCAGTCACAGATGCAAATAAATACTCACACTCGTGACCCTAGAGGACAAAAACGTCCTCTCCATATAAACTGCCATAAAAACAGTTTACAGTAATATTTTTTTCTACTTTTTTTTGAAAACCTTTTATCCCACTTGACCTCTTTACATACATATCAAATATTCATTCATTGTCAGTTGCTTTTGACCTTTTATTTCCAGTTTCTTTGATGATGTCAAGTACCAAAGTAACAAAGTTAACCTGCAGCCACCTGAAAACCCACAAATTGCACCTTACAGCTGCACACATATGCATGCGCACAAAGACACACACACATACACACACACACAGTAATTTCACTACACACACACAGACCCAACTCTAAGGTATCCATATGGATCCACACTTTCCATTAATTTCTCATATTTCTTATGTTTGGGCCTGCCACTCTAAAAAATTACAAAAAAGTACAAAAATGGTTTTAGGGAGCATATTTGATCCTCAAAAAAAACAGGAGGAAACAAATGATTGAGCTAGATAGGGCTAAAAAAGCTATTTTGGTGTCTTAAGTGTTGGATTATTGCCTAATATCATAACATTTACATGTGTTTGTCATCATGGCTATGGTTTGAAAAAATAAAGTTTAAATTGGGCCATTTTTTCCATACACGTTTGAGTTTGTAAAGTTTGTCTGTGTGTACACACACCCCCCCCCCCCCCCCCCACACACACACCACACACACACACACACACACACACACACACACACACACACACACACTATATTTTCTCAATACACACATATGCACCACACACTAGCATCCCTACCAACACACTCACACCATTTAGGTTGAATTTTTTTATCTATTGCACTGTGGGGGGCAGGACCGACAACCTGGAAAATTGCTTGTAATTGAACCCTATGCCAAATATAGGGAAATGGCCCAAAATTGTGAAGGTGTTGAAAATGATCAATGGTGATGCTTTATGTCGAGGATAAAAGCATAAAATCATTTAAAAAAATATTTTATGCTGTAATGACAGCAGGATCAAATTGGTAAAAAAGGCCATTTTGAATGGGAGTCAATAGGGGACAAAAACCTCCTTAAGGACATGAGTGTAACAAAAAAGTGCACAGCCTTTATAATAGATGGTACAAAGTTGCTGAGTAGAAATTCACAAAATATTTGAAAAAAAATATCCCTGGCCAAAAATATTTCAGTTAACATAAGCACAGCCAAAGTTATACACAAAAAAGAGCGTAAAAAAAGTGTTTAAGGACAAAAATGTCCCCAAGAGCACCTAAGGGTTAGTAAAACAACAATTTGTGCATTTTGCCTGTATAAATCTATTGTAATGCATCTTTCCACCTCTTTAACTGATACATCCTTAAAACCTCAATCAATTGTGTGTCTCTCCTCATTTATGAAACAGGTTGAGCCACCATCCACAGAGGAGAAGTCTGGAGAGAGGGGGCAAGGAGCAGGAGGTTGATTACTTTGTCCATCCTGAGCCTACCATGTTAGAGGCATTTTTTGAGCACCACCCACAACAGAATTAGCCTGGTCCTACCAGACCATCGTACCTCATTTCATTTGTACAGAAGGTCTGGAACTGCTCTATTTGGCAAACGTTCACTCACTTAGAGGTGGGTGTCTGTTGAAGTTTAAAACTATTGGATCTGCCCAGTGCCACTCTGGATCAGCCACCAATCGCATAACGTTTGGTCGCAGCATTCAACTGAAACTGGAGTGCGACTTTGACGTCATCGTTCTCAGCCACTCGCTCTGTTTGCTGATTGGACGGCCGAACATTTTCCTGAGCTCAAACACGTGAATTCATGCCGTGCCAGTAGGGGGCGATAACCATGTCACGTCAGACACCGTAGAAAAGAGTAGTAAAAACAAAACAAGATGGCAAAAACCAATGGGATTTATACGTTTGTGCGCCATATATTGATTCTGTTCTGCTAGGTGTAGCAATGTTTTTATAAAGACAGGTCACCTTGTAAACAAGAATCTTGGCCGCAAGCGTCTTGTTTATAACTTTAGTAGTTGCGTCTCAACTGAAACATTCTCGTTCTCTGTTCTCTGGCTCGGTGAGTTGTTCTGTTATTTTCTCACCCGCTCAGTGAGGTTCCAAATTGTCAACATCAAAATATCAGCCATAAAATTCACATGAGAAAACGAAAACAGTTAATATTTAAAGTTTTCTTCAACATAAAGAAATGAGTTTGGTGGTTCAGATGGGTAACATACACTCACCGGCCACTTTATCAGGTACACCTGTTTAATTACTTGTAAAAACAAATAGCTAATCTTCCAATCACATGGCCTCAACTCAATGCATTTAGGCATGTAACAACATGCTGAAGTTAAAACCAATCATCAGAATGGAAAATAAAGGGGATTCAAGCAACTTTCAACACCAAATTCTGACCCTACCACATGACTTTCGCAACTGAAATGGAGATTCATCAGACCAGGCATGACTTTTCCAATCTTTTATTGTCCAATTTTGGTGAACCTATGCAAATTGTAGCCTCAGTTTCCTGTTTTTAGCTGACAGGAGTGGCACCCGATGGGGTCTTCTGCTGCTGTAGCTCATCTGCTTCAAAGTTGGTCGTGTTTTGCGTTCAGAGATGGTATTCTGCATACCTTGGTTGTAACGAGTGGTTATTTGAGTTACTGTTGCCTTTCTATCATCTCGAACCAGTAAGCCCATTCTCCTCTGACCTCTGACTTCAACAAGGCATTTTTGTCCACACAAATGCCGCTCACTGGATATTTTTTCTTTTTCGGACCATTCTCTGTAAACCCTTGAGATGGTTGTGCGTGAAAATCCCAGTAGATCAGCAGTTTCTGAAATACTCCGACCAGCCCTTCTGGCATCATCAACATTGCCATGTTCAAAGTCACTTAAAACCCCTTTCTTCCCCATTCTGATGCTCGGTTTTAACTTCAATAAGTTGTCCCGACCAGATCTACAAGCCTAAATGCATAGAGTTGCTGCCATGTGATTGGCTGATAAGTTATATGTGTTAAAGCCACTACGAGTAAGATGGCAAGTTGGCGTCCCCTTTGGACAAAAACGGTAGTATTTTTACGACGCCCGCTGTCGCAAAGCTGTTTTCTAGCGCGTGCCAGGCGCGCGAGTGTGAACTGATAAGGGCGCAATATAGTGCCTGTCCGTGTGTTGAAAGTGTGAGAGTGGTATTGACACTGCATCAACTAATGCCAGTCACTGCCACACACACCTGATTGCAATGAGTTGATGCAGCAGTGTCACCTAATACTCTCTCTCACGGAGATGAAAGACATGTCCTCACCATAGATAGTAAGGTCCTCACAGAAATCGAATGAACGAGAGACGGCAGTTAGCATGGATCACGATGAGGTAATGTGTTTGTGTTGTTGATGGAAATAATGACTATTTCAGATAACGGTTATCTGATGATGGTGAAGCAAAGCAAACTTTGTGTTAGTACCAACCGCTCATTCATTTAGGAGTAAACACTGCAGTCTAGTTTCGCTCTCGTGAAATTGTATACACGTTGCTTGGCAACGCCCTCATCCCGTCCGTTGCCTATATCACTCTCCCTTTTAGCTTTTCTTAATTTTTAATTTTTTTCTTTGATGGTTCAGCCCCTTTATCAGTCATTATGACGACAAATAACTGTCTCAAACAAGGCTCCCGCTCTCCTTCCCTCACCTGGAGGGATAGGCTTCTCAAATCACGTTGCTGCGCCACACTGAAATCTGCGACCAATATGGATATGTGACCATAGAGCCTGCACGAGCGAACCGAAAATCGGACTGGGTGTGCGACCAGACCAAAAGCAGTAATAAAAACTATTTAAAAACGTCTTTCTTTGCACTGATGGTCTCGTTTGCTGTTAAAGGTAATTTATGATTATGAGAGGAAACATGAGGCTGTTTAAAAGATATTTAAATGTTACTCGTAGCCGCTTTAACAAGAAAATGAACTGCTGTACCTAATAAAGTGGCCGGTGAGTGTATACCGTATATAGCATATCATATTCTGGAGATGAAATATCTTTTGGGATGTATTGTTGTGATAAGTGGCGAATGCCAGTAAGGGAGCCACATGTTATCTTAAATTAAAGATGTGAAATGTGGTTTGTGGAGATGTTATCTCCGGCCAAAGACAAGTGTTTTGGTGTATTTTTTGTGGAGAGACTAAAGCAGGGGTCTCCAAACTACGGCCCGGCCCGCGGCCCGCTTTTTATTGGCCCGCGGCCGATTTTAAAAATATAATGTAATATGGCCCTTTGAAATTGTTTTTTAATTTTTTTTTGCATTTCTTAGTTAACCCACTAGTGCAGGGGTGTCAAACACTGATTGATTGGCCCGTGGCAAATTTTAAAAATATAATGTAATATGGCGCTTTTAATTTTTAAATAATTTAAATGCACTCATTATATTACAGAGAAATATGTCCCATAAAAGAAAATGAGCAACAAGCCCATCTCAGATGTGTCCTTCTCCAATAGCTTCTAATTCATCTGACACAGTGTCTCCATTTTTTTTTCATACACAATTCTTCAGATTGAGCCTCTTAATTTCCCTCTCAAAGTGCACCAGATTCATGCATTTCACTTTAAAAACTTAAATCTCCCGGGGGGCATACCCCCGGACCCCTCTAGGAGGGTCAGGACCTCGGCTGGATACTATTTTCACCCTGCTGGACATTGGACGCAAAGGCAGAAAACACTGGGTGTATCATTGGCATATAAACAAGAGGGGAAATGTGTTTGTTTAATGTGCAAGGAAAGTGTTGCCGTGAAGAAGGATTACAATTTACGAAGACACTATGAAACTAAACATCAGAGCAGCTACATGTCCTGATAAATGTGTTATTTTTGCCAAGTGGCCCGGCCCTTCATAGATTTTTCTGTAGGTGGCCCTCAGTGAAAAAAGTTTGGAGACCCCTGGACTAAAGGAAAAGACAACATTTATTTCAGTTCAGATGAGTACTAAATGAGCAAAACAAGTTAGTCAGCCATAAAAAGTGTGTGGTTATTTACCAAGAAAAATGGTAATAAACTACTCAGAAAATTGTGAAATTGCAAAAACCAGCTTGTTGATAAAAACATTTTTAGAAAACGAGTGAGGGAAAACAGGCATCAATAATAACATGGAGCCTCAACTTAATCACACCAAAGTCCCTTACAATAAACTATTAAGATTGTGGCAAAAAGGATTTTCATTATCATAGCCACACAATGACCATCATTCAAACACATAGAACTAGCCAACACCACTCTCCAGTTACACGTAGTTTCTCTCGTGTACACAGACACAGATACACACGATAATGTGCAGTGACTGTCCGCGAGTCGCGGCTGTTAATTAACGTGCATATCAATGCAAACGGCCGAATAAAACAACAAAGCAAACTACGTATTTATTTATAAAATTGATTCACATTAAGTAGTCTAAGTAGGCACATTAATACGTTAAAATACTAATACAGCGGCTTCTTGCACGCTCTGATAATATGGAGAGAGGAAAGAGAGTCAACTTCCCTGCAGAGGCTCTGACTGACTGATGTCACCGCCCCTCAAAGGCAAATACAGGTTCTGATTGGCCAAATGACCGTCAATGCACATATGATAGGAGTTTCCATCTGTCACTCATAGTCAGTCACTATGGTCACTCCGCAGTCCGCACACACACACACACACACACACACACACACACACAGCCTCTCTTCAGTCTTTGCCTAATACGTGCATGCGTAGTTAATTGAACCGTATGGTGATGGTGGTGACGGTCAGGATTTATCGAAGCTATATAAAAAAAGAAAGTTTGACAGAGTTATAATTTGCGTGAGAAATGCCAGGTGTGGCGTGGAGCGTGCGAATTGCCTGAAATGCGTGTGTCTCACTCTCATTGCGTGAGCGTTGAGAACCTTGAAATAACGTTCTCTGTCCGATACAAAAAGCACTGCCTTGGATTACTTGATGGAGCGATCGATGTGTATAAAACATCCGCTACGTGTGTCTGATGACGGGCCATTATATTAAAGGCCTACTTCACTTCTAACCCTACATTTCTCTTACTGTGATGTAGGGCTGTAGCCTGGCTCCGCCCGCCCGCCTACTTCCGGCCAAATTTAATTTTCCCTTCAGTAGTCAGTCTGGGTGTACAGCGCATTTCCCAGATTCTCCGGAGAATCTACGATCGTCCAATCAGCGAACAGAGCGAGTGGCTGAGAACGCTTCAGTTTCAGTTGAATGCTGCGTTCCTTTATACTCGGAAGACGGAGATTTCCGACTTGGTAGTTCCGAGTTCCGACCTGTCTGTGTTCCAGTGCATCTGCTTGCGAAAGTATGGACGCCTACAACCTTTCTCGTCCAAATAACTAAACGTTAGGCTCTAACAAGTTACTGTTGCCAGGTACCGGTAGATTCATAGACTACAATATGTAGTGAAGTCGGAAATTTCCGAGTTCCCTGTCCAACTGGAAGGCACCATCAAAAGCCGGCTCATGACACATGTGATGACCAAATGTGATGCGATTGGTTGGCTAATCCAGAGTGGCACTGGGCAGATCCAATAGTTTTAAACTTTGACAGACACCCGCCTCCAAGTGAGTGAACATTTGCCAATTACAGCACTTCCAGACCTTCTGTACAAATGAAATGAAGTACGATGGTCTGGTTGGACCAGGCTAGTACTTACTTACTTACTTACTTACTGCCCTTTATGCCTAGTGGCATGTAGGGCAGCAACAAAGGATCTCCACTCCTGTCTGTTTTGGGCGAGCTTTTGGATAGAACTCCAGGTCTGCTTCATGGCTTTCAGTTCTTTCTCCACTGTTCGACGCCAGGTCTCTTTGGGTCGTCCTCTCTTTCGAGTGCCTTCAGGTGTCCAGTGTAGGGCGGTTCTTGTAATGTAATCCTGTTCTTTTCGCATGATGTGTCCAATCCATCTCCACCGCCTTCTTGTAATAATGGTCTCTATACTTTCTTGGTTTGTCCGAGCAAGTAATTGCTGGTTGGAGATGGTGTTAGGCCAGAAGATACGTAAGATTATTCTGAGATTTCTTGTGTGGAATACAGAGATCTTGGAAAGGTCTTTCTCCGTCATCCTCCAGCATTCAGAGCTATATAGTAAGGTGGAGAGAACACAGCTCTGGTATAACTTGAGTTTGGTGTTGATGCTGTACTTCGTGGACTTCCACACATTGTTGATCATTCTGAATGTGTTTCTTGCCTTGTTGAGACGGCTTTTGATGTCATTGCCTGTTCCTCCATCATATCTTAAAATGCTTCCCAGATATGAAAACTCTTCTGTTGTGGGTATATTTATTCCATTTATTTGTATAGGTGAAGGGTTTTGTGTGTTTAAGGTCATCACCTCTGTTTTCTTCAGGCTTATGTTCAGGCTAGTAGGGCTGGGCGATATGGACCAAATCTTATATCACGATATAGGTAATTTTATATCACGATATGGATATATATCACGGGATAGTATTTTTCCTTTAAATTCAATGGATTACAATAACCGTACTGAACTTTAATAACATTAGATTATTTTCATCTTTTGCTTGGAACTTAAATTTCCATGCAAAAGAAAAACTGGTGCAAAATACCACACCAGTCTGGCTTTAGTCAGTCAGTGAAAAATGAAAATGACAGCATCAACCAAAGAGCCTACATTTTCCAATTGATAGTAGCCTATATCAAAATAATGAAAGACTTGAATTTTCCTGCAGTATTTGCTCATTTAAAAAAGCTGTCAACATTAACTAATGAGCAAATGTCTGGTAATACTTTAACTCCAGCTTCAACACAAATAATATTTTCAAGTTTGACATGTTTTAAAGTTACTTAAAACCAGCTTTGCTTGCTGTCTCCAACAATAACAGCACAGGGGTGAATAGTACAGGCATTTTGTGAGAAAATATGGGTGGACCTCTCAAAAATTGCAACAGAAACCATTTCAACTGTTTTTGACTCATGAATATGTAATTAATAACATACTAAAAGTCTTAAGGAATCCATGTGGTGGAAAGTTGTTTTCTAAGGGTTTTCTTAACCATACCTTTATGCCAATTTTCAGCTTCCGAAAGTACTGTTTTATGGTAGAGGGGATATGTGCAAAATTGTTAACCTTTTCAGAAAAGCTTGAAACTTGGTACACTTATACAGTTTGGGTCTCTGAAAATGTTCTGATATTAAGCCATTGCAAAATCGAATCATGGTTCCCATGGCGACCATTTTACTTTCCGCCATAGCCTAATTATGCATTTTTCATCATAACTCCTGAACAAAACATAATAACACATAAGTAGTGATGTCTACCCCTATGTTTTCATGGTCAGGGATTACTATGATACCACACAACATCAGAATCAGTTAAGGTCAATAGTTAAGAGTGAATCCAATGTTAAAAAAACTGTATGTACTATTATTTTCTGATATCCACACAAATCGTTCATTACTGTCCAAATCAACCGACAACTTTGTTTAACGAGATATGGTACAATGCATGTGCAAATAAATGATTAACTATGAAGTAATAACATTGATTTGATTTAATTTTCTTGCCATAAATTTATGAAACATTTTCAAGATAATACTGTCAAGTTATTTTTGGGTAATTTTTGCCTTTATTAGTTAGAGAGAGAGAGATCAGAACCATATGACCCGACAGCAGACCTGGAACTCATATGGAAAACTGCCATCCTGTTTGTCTCACAAAGGCCAGCATGGTCTAGTATGATGCAATTTGCACAGCATGACAATCATCCGGGGAAAACATCCTTTGTGTTTACCCCATTGGTTGATATGAGACGTAGTGACCCTACATGCATCTACTCTGCATCTAAGTTCCTATGTGAACATGCCCAGCACCACAATTCCACCCCAATCATCACATTGTATCAATCACTGGTGGAAGGCATTTCTTTAGAGGTTAAATGACTTGGGGGCTTCCACACTGATATTAGTTGTTGGGGTTCATTGGGCATGTTATGGTTGATGCTGGGAAGAGGAAGTGATGGAGATTTTCTATGCAGCCGTTGTGCACATTATGACAGGGAAGACGTTTGGATGGGATTTGCATTGATGGAGTCCTTAATTGCCTGATTCTGCCTGATGCACTTGTTGTGACTCCCCATTAGCTGCAAGGAGATCCAAAATACTATGATGCAGAGATGTCATCAGCAGATGATACCTGCTGGAGATCGGTTATAAAACTCTGGTGTCAATGAAGTTGCTGCAATCTATGCTGCAATCTGACCTTGGTAAGACTGATTTTAGCCACAGTGCCCCTGACTCCTGGAACAGCCTACAACATCAAATTAAAATAAATACACTCATAACTGTTAACCAATTTAAAGATATTATTTTGAATCAGCCCCACTCCACTTGTAACTGTTTTAATTAGGCTATTGTTCTATTTTATTCAATTGATCTGAATGTTTTAATTGTTGTTGTCTCTTTGTAAGCTTGTTGTGTATTCTCATTGTATATTGTGTATCTGTCTCGACGTCATTGTAAAAGAGGGTAACCTCAATTGATCTTTCGAGAATAAATAAAGGAAAATGAAATGAAAATATGCAAAGCCCATGGAGGGATGCCTGCAGAGAAGGCTTGCCATTCTGATGTGATTCCAGAATAAGATGACTTCTCAAATGCAAAACTGAATCCTTAAAATCCATTGGTAGGCATATTTTGCAAGTTTCTGAGAATTGGGAACTTCACTCTGAAACAATATCAGAAATGCTTCCTTTCATGGCAGTATCTGGGCATAATCTCTACACAAACTCAGCTCACATTTACAGTATGTGCAGAGGATGTGCAAGGTCCATTAGCACCATCCAGATATTAACCAGAGATCTGACGGGGGATTCCATGTGGAGTGATCGCCTATGGGCTGGCATGTCCATGGATCTTGAGCAGGTTCTAATGACAGTATGAAAACCAGTGGTGGCATCAAAAGATTGTAAGGTGTGAGATGGCTGCAACATCTGACATGGCTTCTCTCCATGCCAGTTTGTGCTGAAGTTAACAACGCACACAGTTCTGAACTATCTCCAAGACAGACACAATTACAGGGGGTGCTCATGGCACAGTGGTTATCCCGCAGAGGACCCGGGTTCAAATCCAGCCTGGTTAAGTTCTCTGCTTTTTGCCCCATTTTAACTCTGTCTCTCCGAATCTAATGAAGAAAACAAATATTAGAAAGACACAATTACTGCTTGGATCCAAGCTTGTGCAGTGTCTCCCACCTTTCTTTGAATGTTGATAGGGCAAAAGCCATCTGAAACACCATTTTGGTTAGCATGGATGGACAAACTACTGCTGAGAACACATTCAAGAACGGGGATTCAGTGATCACCATTAGTACAAAGATCCTCAGTGAAGATTGATTGTGAAGCAGTGCAGGTGGATCTTCACCTACTTTTCAAGCGACACATAATTGCTGCAAAAGGTTCACAGGAACTGGGATCCATGTTAAGTATGAACTGTGCAGTCCTCCTCCAGCCCTGTTTGAGACCTTCTTACTGCTTCGACAGCCACATAAGCCACTATTAGCAGATGCCATTTGGGCGCTCCACACACCTGACCTTCCAGGAGGGTAAGGTCATATTTAGTATGTGCTGGATGGTGGAGCACTTGTTATGCGCATCGCCTGGACACGTTGATATACATACAAAGACAAAGCAGCCGACGTCATAGGTGAGAACATGCTGGTTACCTTGAAGAAAAACAAGTTCCTTTCCAATCAAATAAACAAGCAGCTGTTCATCAACATGCTCAGTGGTCACCAACAGAAAAGGAACTGTCAGACGTACCATGTCACAAGTGATGCTGATTGGCTCATAGAACAGAAAGCAGTGACGTTTGCCACACAACAAACGCTGTGCTGATTAGGAAAGGAGCTCCCCTCCAGAAATTAGCTACCAGTTCGTTTTAAGTCCTTTTGTGCGAAGCTGGCCTCTATAACCTTCTCATGTACAGTATAGCTACTGGGTCCGCCACCTACATCAGCAGGAGCAAAGTATCACAGTCAGCGTTTGTACTACAAGGTCCAGCAGTGGAAGGGAACAATAGATAAACAAACTCCTGCCTCAGAAATAGGGCTTGTGGGGTGCTTGTCCATATCAAAGCTGTCCTAACAACATCTCCACAGATACTCTTATGGGTCATCGGATGCACATGCAAGATGGACTGTAACAACCGAAAGTGCACATGCAAGAGGCATGCCATTGAGTGCTCTGTTGCATGTGGTACCTGCAAAGGATCTGGGGGTGCAAAATCATTTCAGGTTGGAGATGATGAGGAAAACCAGACTATGTTTGAGAAAACTTGCTCCAATGCTTCATACAACTATTAAATAAACGTAAAAGTCGATCCGAATACTAAGTTGAGTTTTTTTATTAGTCAATTACAAAAGGCTACATTGAAATGTGTCTTTTCGGATATCCCCTCTCAAGTTACCACACTCCAGAGAGGGTCAGAGGGCAATGCATATTCATGGTATGCATTGATTTACCCCTTTCACATTGCATTAGTACTGCTCTGGCAGCACTTGGAATTAGTAGTTCTTCTGTGCACCAAAATACTTTCATATTAAAATGTATGTTTATCAGTGCAACAATTTATGTTAATTTGTGCCAGTTTTGCATTCACAATATTTGTGTTTTTTTATATTGTTATAGTATTTTACAAACATTTAAGCCTATGTCTTTGTTAGAGGACAAAATTAAAACTCGATACTCAATGTTTATGCAACATAGGCCCCAATTATAAAGTCACAGCGATGTTTTCGGATACTAGGCTTTTATTTTCAGAAAAACATTGGATTCACCCTTAACTATTGACTTTAACTGTTTCTGGTGTTGTATGTGGTATCATAGTAATCCCTGACCATGAGAAAATAGGGGTAGACATCACTAGTTATGTGGTATTATGTTTTGTTCAGGAGTTATGATGAAAAATGCACAATTAGGCTATGGCGGAAAGTAAAATGGTCGCCATGGCAACCATGATTCAATTTTGCAATGGCTTAATATCTGAAAATGTTCAGAGACTCAAACTGTATAAGTGTACCTAGTTTCAAGCTTTTCTGAAAAGGTTAACAATTTTGCACATATCCCCTCTACCATAAAACAGTACTTAGGAAACTGAAAATTGGCATAAAAGGTGTGGTTAAGAAAACCCTTAGAAAATAACTTTCCACCACATGGATTCCTTAAAGGTGCAGTGTGTAATATGACATCATCAAGAAAGTTCTAGAATGCAGCTCTCCCTGGGTAACCCCACCCCTTTTGAATAATAACAGAAGCTACAGTGGCCTTCAAGGACAAGAACAATTCTTAATTCTAAACAATGCACCTGATGACATTCCAACCAACATGGATGCCTCCGTAAGACTTGCCTGCTCAATGTACACAATGTAATATTAATATTTGTAATTCTCCGCTCAGGAGGATAATTCAGATTATTGGCAGAGGTGATTTTACACCAATGAGGACATATTTATGAATGAGGATATTGATTTTAGCTAATAAATTACTTAAAATGTTACACAGTGTCCCTTTAAGACTTTTAGTATGTTATTACTTACATATTCATGAGTCAAAAACAGTTGAAATGGTTTCTGTTGCAATTTTTGAGAGGTCAGGTTATATAATGCCTGGACTAGAAGCCCTGAGTAGGCTAAAGATGTCATTATTAGCCAGCTAGCTCACGAGAGCTAACCCGTGTAGTTTGCGGCTTAAAACAAGCCAACTCTGCGTCACGGCAACAGCACGCTGAAGCAGCAAGCAAGTTTCCTTTGCCCGATGACATTTTTGACCGTTAATACCAGCTGCTCTGCCACCGTGACACGGAGTTGGTATGTTAACTGTAGTGATGGCGCACCGGAGCTAGACAGCTAGAGCAACAGATGAGGCTTCTTCTGTTGCGGGTAGAGAAGCTGTATTGCAGCCCAGAACTCTGCCGCACAGCCCCGTGAGGCGCGGCGGTGTAACTGCAGTGTAACTGCAGTGTAACTGCAGTGCAACTGTAGGGACTCGGAGGGACAGCTGCCTCCCGCTCTATCTATGCTCCCGCCACATGAACTTTTTTTCTCTGCGGTATAAACGGTATGGCCAAATCTCTCCCGGTAGACACTTTCATATCGTCCACGATATGATATCGTCATATCACCATATCGCCCGGCCCTACTGTGATGTCACAGTAAGAGAAATGTAGGGTTAGACAGTGAGACCATAAAACACTCTTTCTGCCTTTTCTCAGGCTAGGATGAACCAATTTCAATTTTCTTTGCACATTTATACTACATAGGATCTCAGAATTCAATACACCTTCATATTCCCACCGTTAATAATAAAGAGCGCGCTGCACATATGAACAGCATGTACACTGTAGAGCTGAGATGGAGCGGTGACTACTCTTTGCTGGCGTGGTGAAGAATAAGCAAAGCGATAGATTCTCTTTTAGCCTTTATGGCGTATTTATTCTCTTCTTGAATAGCCCTACAAATCGGCTGCCAACTTCAGCGTCGTAGTCAGTTCAACAACAACGTTCAACGTGACAGTTTGACCTGAGGCGTTCCTTCCATGGACCTATAATAAGGGTTCCTTCACGTGAACGTAGTGACATCATCAAGTTGCCCTTTCAGAGTAAGGGCGCAATCATATAATAACACTTAACATACATTAAAGATCTTGTATCCTTCCTGAGAGGGCAAACATGATGATGTTTCTGCATACAAATGGTTAATTTGCCAAAGTTGATAGTTGGTCTTATCTTTTCAAAAGACTTGTTTGTATTTATTATTGTCAGTTGAATTTTGTTTCAAGTGCAAATGAGCACTGTTAATGTTCCAAAAGGCACAAGCTCTTCCTTGACTGTTTTCAGTCTGTGTTTTTAGGGCACATAATGGCATTTGGGCTTAAAAGCCAAACATTAATTTTTTTGTTTGGACCAATTAATGTGAAAATTGACAATTTCCTAATCCTCAAGTAGCCTACTCTTGATAATCTTTCAAGGCACAGACTAGACACACCTCTGATCAGATATTAAAGAGAGATAATATAAACAAACTAATTTGTACTTATTCTCTCACCCAATGAGAATCGATAAGGAATCGGATCGATAAGCAGAATCGTAATCGTTAAATTCTTATCAATTCCCATCCCTAATCACAGTACATTTTATGTTTTAGAACGTCTGTACAAATGACAATCATAAAATTGCTGGCTCTTAAAATGTTTTTGTTTTCCCAAAATACTTTTGTTCTTGTTCTTAGGATTCTAAGAACAAAAACAAAAGTATTTTGGGAAAGTAAATTAAATTAGCAATAGCAGTTCTTTAGTCTTTAGTCTTCACTACTTTGAAATGTGCCTCCATTTACAGTATAGAGACGTAGAGGAAAAGCACTGATGCACAGAAAGTAGACACGCTCTCAGTCACGGAGACACAAGCAGAAAAATGTGCACTAACACAATATTGACAAAAAAAAGAAACTGGATTTTCTGCAAATGTCGATTGGTCACGGGAGACTCCACGGGATTTTTTTTCAAGCTGTACAAGTCTTGTTTCTTGTGTGGATCCACCACCTCTCCCCATGAGGAGCAATGTCAAAAAGATGCTTGTCAAATAGAGCACTGATTAAAGTGTTAAAGCTAAGAGAAGTATTGATTTCCTCTCTTCTTGCAACCTCCACAACAACTAGCAGCCCAGCTAACCCCAGTACTATGCTCCCTGAGGGAAACTCTTCTACCAGCTCAGGCCCGGGAGCTAACTGGAAGAAGAAAAAAGCCTCCACTAAGACCAATTAAGGCCTTCACTAGGAGACTGAAAGGAAGACAAATGGAGGCAGAAGGCCCGATTACAAGAAACCTTTGTACAGATGTAAAGCAATTAGAGCGGTCTCAGAGGGGCCAGACAGTGCGGTACCTGGGTGAGTCATGGATCCGACCAACAGCACAGTCCAAAGTTGGAACAATCCCTCTTTTCTGTTAAGGGCCCCCAGTCAGCCTGTGTATTAGTGTCGTATATCAGATCCGATAGGCCTGCTATTGGTTTTCTCTAGTGCAGGGGAAGAGGCAGTGTATAGTCTGCCAAAGAGGACCACTCCACCCTCCATTATGCGCCTGTTGGGAGAGGAACAGGGGCTCTATTATCAGTCCAGGCGGGGTCCCTTTTCCATAATACAAGCTGGCTAGATAGGAAGTGTGGAAGCTCTCAGGTGTCTCCTAGTTTAGTCAGAGAGGTCATTCTGATATAAAGCTGGGGATAATTATACTGCAAAGCAACAGCGATTACCAGTCAGAGCACATTTATGGCACAGTGACCTCTACCTCACAACGGGGTGCCCACATATCCACATAGATGCGGCCTCAATCGGAACACCATCAATGTGAAAATCTAAAGGAAACATTTATAGAATTTTTTAAAAAAGCCAGAAATTCCTAAGTGTCAAGGCCATCTTTGAGTAACAACTATTGACATCAGTTCATTTCATCTGTTTTCCACTTCATTTTACAGTTTTTAATAAATGCAACATGCAGTCTTCCTAGATTTACCGGAACAATTGTATTGCAGGGTTTCTCCACTCATCTGCATACTGTATGTCATTGATGGTTAGAAAAAAAAAGCAAATAGGGTCAGCACCTGCAGAGTAACAAATTGATTGCTAGTGGAAATGTATGTTCAGTGGTCCGATCTGCAATTAACTCAAGCTAAAGCCCTCCTCGTGACCTGAAATTATAAAATAATTTTGAAAAATGGATGCCTTGTCTGTAATGACCTTTTTTCCTTCCTCCAAGATGCGGCTAGCTGCAGCACTCATTATTTATGGAGGGCTTTAAAAAGCAGGTATAGGAGAATAAATGTGCTGCTGTCAGTGTGTGTAATGGGGCTAATAATGGTGTCCTGTCCGCCGCATAATCAACCCCACCCCCATAGAGAAGCTATGTCCTCTTCTCTGCCCGCTTTGATGTATAGCACGTTCTTCTCCTGCTTTAAAAGACTCTGTAAATGGCAGTGTGGCCCGTATGAACGGACCACACAAAAGAGCAAGAGTCAGAACTAGTAAAGGCATCTTTAGGGGAATGAATATTACAGTTGTTTCAGCTATCTGTCTGCACCTTTATTTGCAGATACTTAACACTTACCATCAAACTATCACAAATAGATTTCCCGTCTGCTAAATGTTATTTCTAAAAGTGATTTAGAAGGATTCAATAGAGACTACTTTGTCTAATTTAATGTTAATGTCTTTTTAACCACATAAAAACAGCTCTGGGAAAACCTGGCTGTCATCAAAGTGCAAAGCCCATAAATGTGACTATGTACTGCATAATAATAATAAAAAATGCAATTGCAAGTAATTGCCAGTGCAGTAAATCCACACAGCGGTGCCTAGCTTGATTTTGGGAGCTGAAGAAAAACCATTTGACTTCACAGTTCAAGCTAGAAGAAGTCCCTGTATGCTGCTGGTTAAAGACTTTAGCAGATGGCCAAATACTTGGCACCAGAAAAGAGCTGCTTGGAATATATTTTGGCAAATCTACAGACATACGGCAAAGGTGCATGCCAAACGCTTTCATTTCACACACAAAAAAGATCTAGCCCGCGGCAAAGCAAAAGCATGTTAGGAAAGAAATAATAAGAGACAGAAACATGAGAGAATGACAGAAAGTTGTAAAATGTACACAATCTAATTTACTGTGGGCCCAGCCTGATCCCCTTTGTTTTAAATAATCACTGTCATAATGAGATGAAGTAAAAGGGATAAACATGGTTCTGCTTTTGATCAGTGTAGAATCTACAGCTCAGAGGGGCCCAATGAGGGGGAACCTGCCCCTCGGCACTCTGGGAAAAATCAGACTTTATTATCCTGGATTGGCCGGTGCTCACATCCCCTTTTGTCTGCGGCCAATAGATTAGGTGCAAGGACATTTTGTGGTGAGTGGATACACATTTAAGATCCAGAGGAGATCACTCGCGAGGATTTGGTATCAATAAAGACTCAGACAGCAGAGAAACTAAAACCCCACAAGGCCAGAAAAAACAAATAAAAAGCTCATATCCTGTGTAACCCCACCCAGCTGTATCATTCCTGAATCAGTTGTCTAACAATGTTCAATAGAAAGTCATGTGCGCTGGTTTAAAAAAGACACATCCAGGAGAAATGAAAGGGGCTTAGAGCCTCGGAGGTCGACAACTACAGGAAGACAAAAGATGATTGGCAGTAAATGCAACATTAGTGGGAGGAATATCTCTCTCCAGGGCTTGTCAGGCAGACAGACAGAGTACCAATCATTGTGCTGTACACAAAGTGCTTCCAACAATGCCAATCCTCAATCACTTTGCTTATGTTCTACTTGTGTCCCCTGCTACTTTGTGTTACACATTTGTTTTGATCTGGGACAACAGTCTCAAAACGCCACTTGTTTTCCCCCAGTGCCCTATACATGTGATGCCTTGTATAATGGTATTGCCAAAATACTGTATACTTCTTTCAAATCCTGTTAAAACGATACATTTTGTTTTATGGATGAATCATTTTATGGTTGCTGAATCATTTCAGGATTACAGGCTTCATTTAGCGTTCAATGAAAGTAAGAAGGTCATTTGCCACTTTACAGTAAAGTAAACAGTACTGTATTGTAGTGACATGAAACCGACAAAAAACACATAATACAGGAACAGAAAAGTAACTGTAAACCGAACATGAAAGTGAGGCCAAGGACGCTGTATCCCAAGAGTTAAGATGGCTTCCACCTCCGATGATTAGCCTCATCCATTGCTAATTACAGTGAATGGAAACTAATTAAGAGGAACTACGTGTCAGCTAATTTGGGGGCTGTGTCCATCTTATAACATCATTTACACTGCACCACCCGGCAGATACTTTCTACTCTATCTACGAGAGCCACAGATGCCTTTTATATCCCAACTGAACACATTTAAAAACCACCCTTTGTGTGTCATTTACAAACAAGTAGTAATAACACCAGCTATTTAAGACTATAGCTAGAAGAACAGGGGGAAATGCAACACGACTACCCTTCATTTGATTTTTCCGTTCAGCAAGTAAATACAACAACAATCCTTCTTGACTACTCAACACATACTGACAAAGCTCTAAGCTATCATGTGAGGGTATTCATCAACTGGGTTTGCTGGCAAATATGGTAAATATACATTTTCACCCGATAACCATTGAATCGTATATACAGTATCTGACTAAATGATTGTGTCTTCTATGTTTGCACGTTTGCGTATATAAAAACTTACAAACTTACTTACAAACAGGATCTCCACTTTGAGGCTGATCTACTAACGTTTGCTCACTGAGGATTGCATGTCAAATAACACACGCTGTCCATTTAGTACGTTTGACTTTATGAATATGCAAAATCAAGCGTTCAATCCTAAGTGTGCAAAATATGGGAGGAGTAGATGCAAAAAGGTTTAGCACACACACTGTGATTTAAAAAGCCTGCAAATAATTGCGGTCATTGTGATTTTGTCGATATTTGATACATTTGAAAAGCCGGTGTTAAACTGTTGTGCACAGACAGCTGCATCTACTGTGGTGAGGAGGAGACATAAAAGACAACTGATGAAGGCTTTATTTCTGCTCGTGTTATGTTTGACAGAAACACAAATAATCCAGACATATCGTCCATCCAGCAGTTACATTCTGAAGCTTTTCAAATGATTTAAGGGCTTATTAGCCATTCCCAAGAAACAGTCACACAATATCTGCCGTGCCAAAATAGTCCAGGCATTATATAACTTGACCTTAAAAAAATTGCAACAGAAACCATTCCAACTGTTTTTGACTCATGAATATGTAATAAATAACATATTGAAAGTCTTAAGGAATCCATGTGGTGGAAAGCGGTTTTCTAAGGGTTTTCTTAACCATACCTTTATGCCAATTTTTGGCTTCCTAAAGTACTGTTTTATGGTAGAGGTGATATGTGCCAAATTGTTAACCTTTTCAGAAAAGCATGAAACTTGGCACACTTATACAGTTTAGGGCCCTGAACATTTTCAGATATTTAGCCATTGCAAAATCTAATCACTCCATTGTAATGATTTATATGAAGAAAAGGTAGACACGTTCTTGTAGACTATTACAAATATTTTAGTCAAAATAGTTTCAACTGCCATTTGTCAACCCAGCCCAAAGGATGATGGGTAATGTAGGATTCCGTTTTTGAAATCTACTAAAACAAACCTAATTTCTCATAATCGAAAAACAACTGTCCAACCGTTGACCTAGCCTGGCTCCGCCCGCCCACCTACTTCCGCCCAAATTTTATTTTCCCTTCAGTAGTCAGTCTGGGGTTGGGGCGTAGTGGGATTTTGCTCGAACAAATTTCTGAGTGTCCAATCAGCGAACAGAGAGAACGATGACGTCGAAGTCGCGCTCCAGTTTCAGTTGAATGCTGCGTTCCTTTATACTCGGAACACAGACATTTCCAACTTAGTAGTTCCGAGTTCCGACCTGTCCGTGTTCCAGTGCATCTGCTCGGGAAAGTATGGACGCCTACAACCTTTCTCATCCAAATAACTAAACGTTAGGCTCTAGCAAGTTACTGTTGCCAGGTACCGGTAGATTCATAGACTACAATATGTAGTGAAGTCGGAAATTTCCGATTTCCCTGTACAACTGGAACGCACCGTCAGAAGCCGGCTCATGACATACGTCACGACCAAACGTTAGCCAACCAACGTTAAGCGATTGGTTGGCTAAGTGCCACTCTGGATCTGCCCAGTGCCGCTCTGGTAATCCAGAGTGGCACTGGGCAGATCCAATAGTTTTAAACTTCAACAGACACCCGCCTCCAAGTGAGTGAACGTTTGCCAATTACAGCAGTTCCAGACCTTCTGTAAATGAAATGAAGTACGATGGTCTGGTAGCACCAGGCTAACGTTAACCCATCCTATTGTTGAATTATCAAGGCCACGTCCGTGTTGTGTTTTAAAACTGTGAAACGCTGTTGGTGTTATATTCATATGGTGTCATATTACTCCGTTCAGCTTTCTCTTCAGTTTACTGGCGAGTTGGTTTTTGGGAAAAAACATCGGAGTGAGCGCTCTGTCACCTGCGCCATGTGTATTTGATCGTTGCGCTTAAATCAGGTGGACAAAGCGTTAGCATGTGATGTCTTTGTGTCACCAATCACGGAATCTTTGTGACAACTAATGCTGGGCTTACACTAGAGGACTTTTAAAACAATTTGAAAATACTGAAGACTGACCCTCTCATATCTAAAGACAATCAACTCACACCTGAAGACAATTAGTCATGAGTTCTCTGAGTTTTTAGTCATAGAATGAGATTTTGAAAAGACAGGGGGTCTCATATTGCAAGACTACAACTAGATTCCTTTTGAGATTAATATTGACATAAGAAGATTGTCTGCGACTGTCAAATCGTGTGAAAAGTGGTGTAAGGTATGCCCAGCATAAGTGACCAGAGATCATATGAATTCACTGTATCAAGATTATGAAAATAAAGTAGATAGAAATGTCAGTAGCAATCTTATAAAATAACTTCATCACACAACACATATGCTCTTTCTAGCTCATTATTTCCACTTTAAAATGCATACGTGGCGGCCATTAAAAGCTTCGAAGGGCTGCCGCTATAGGCTCGTCTTGTGTCACGTGACACAGGCGCAATGTCCGCTATAAACAGTTGCATTTTGATATGTTAAAACATTCAAATTACTATGTATTCCTCGTTTGCAGGATTGTTCACTGACAGTGTTTTCTGTGGCGACTGGATTGTACAGATAGTTCCTTCTGCAAAAAATCTCCCTTCAGTTCTACAGCTCTCCTCTGTGGTATGTCCTAATTATGTCCATACTACTGCTGTGGAGTTAATAAGCAGCTGTAGCAGGCCGGGGGAAAGCCTCAGGTTACGCCAATTACCTGAGTGGCTATCGTTCCTGCCAGGTCTACCTGCGCCTGACAATGCCTGGAGGTCTCCCCCCCAACTTTAAACTGCTGAGCTGGTACATCTGGCTGGATTGTTGCTCTTCTCATCCAGGCACATCCAGGAAATGTAATTAGGCCACCAGAACATGGCTAATGCTAGCTAGCTAGCTGCTCTGTTTTGAAACCTGCAATTTTTGTCACTTCCGCATTGGATGCTGGCAGAACTCAATGTGGTTGGGGCTTTGTGTTAACACGGTCGCCGAGAAAAAAAAAGTCAGACGTAGACGCCCAGTAGAGGTAGGATGTGTGTTCCAGGGGTAACTGAGACTTTTCTAATGACTGCACTCACTGTAGCACCAACTAGGCCTACAAACACTAAGGTTGCGTTCCGAATCGCATACTCTTTCTTTTTTCTATTCTACATACTACATCTGACGATAAAAAGAATCTAGTTAGGATGCAGTAGGCATGCTATTGGGACATACTTTACTCTCTTATTTCATCATAACATGGCCCCTTGATCTTGCCTCTTGCTTTTATATCCGTCGCATCCCCGTTTGTTTTCATATGGAGGCTTCGTCGATGTTACGTCACTTCACGTGCGCACTGGATTGTGGGTCAGAATCGCCCAAATAGGATGCACTTTTCAACACTAACAATCTTGGCCGCATGAAGTAGGACATCCGGGTACTTCTAACCATCCTAAATCTGGCCACAAGAATCGGGACATCCTAAATCTTTTTTCTACATACTATATAGTAGAAAGTATGCGATTCGGAACGCAACCTAAGGATGAAAATCAAGCAATTAAGTTTAGCCGTAATGAATGAATAAAACCGAGGAAGTCTTTAGAATACTGTGTCATCAAGTTCTCAAGCTTGCTTATTATTAATATAAAGCTACATCTTGACAAATTCCCTTTCGTAGATTAATCCGTATCTAATACCATTAATCTGAAAGCAAGCATGCGGCTCCTCTTCAGCCATGAGCCAGCGCTTTACGTTTTTCATTACAGAGAGTTGCTTAGCCAGCTGTAGGTTTAATTCCCAGGTATTTACAGTCTCATCTCACTTTCTTTCTGTTTGGGTGGCAAATACATCTGTGGAAAACTCACTTTGGATTGGGGAACACATTATAAAGATAATAAAGATAGCTCAATCATGAGGCATGAAGCAGCACTGAGCTATGAACTCAGTACACTATAGGCCACAGAAACTTGTTTGAACACACTTCTTTAGTGTACATGAAAACTCACAAACACACACATACCTTAACTCTGCATGGCTTCACATGGCTTATAATTAGCCACACAAGCTGCAATCAAGAGCCCAATGACAATACTTCTCTTGTGGCTTGTTTTCCTAACCTCCAGGAGACCTGAGGCGGAGGTCCACTTACCCCGTCAGCACAGGCCCACCCCACTGAAATCAAAACACTGAAATCGCTCCATTCCACTGCAGCACCACTGATTAACTGTGCAGAGTGCAGAGTGCAATTTGCTAAATTACAAGTATTTTGCACATGTAAATATAGTTTAATTACAGCAATTAAAGAACATTACAGGAGATTGGCAGATGGGGAATGTAATGTTGTTTTAATTAGAGTTTTGGATGCACTAGTAACACCGACAGAATGTTAACCCCCCTCAGAACAGAATGCGCTGTTAGGGCCCTGACAAATTGTATCCTGATGCAGCTTTTCTCCAAGCCTATAATCACCTGCAGCTTCAACGTGTGTGTGTGTGTGTGTGTGTGTGTGTGTGTGTGTGTGTGTGTGTGTGTGTGTGTGTGTGTGTGTGTGTGTGTGTGTGTGTGTGTGTAACAGAAAGAACGAGGGAATAACAAAGACAGAAAATAGGAAAAAGTGAGAGGCATAGACTGGTATAGACTGAATAAAAAACAGATGTAATGTCCCTTGACCGTGCTATTCTAAGAGTAGCGAGCTGAATTAGGATGACAAGTCCAAATATTTTGACAACGGTTAATATGGCATTAGAGGCAATTAAATGGGGTTTAGACACTGAGATCAATCACAGAAAATTAGAAACAGCTCATGCGCTTGGATACGAAGAACCCTCAGAAATTTAAACAAACAAAAAAGGTCTTGGAGCAACATCAAAAGCTTAGCCAAGAAAAAGAATGAACTAAGCTGACATGAAGTTAAAAGAAATCCTGACCAAAAAAACAAACCCAGATCAAAAGGCTTTGCTGGGATGACTATAGATTACTATAGGTGGGCCAGTATAACGCTGTTTAAAGTAAACACCTTCACATCTAGAAATTACAATTAGAACCCTGCGAGAAAAAAAACTTATGCTCAACTCAATCACTATACAGTACACATCATGGTGACTGTGGTGAATGTTTGTGCATCTCATTACAAGGGATTTGGGGGGGGGGGGGGGGGGTCAGAAAAATCTCCCCTCTTACAACCTACAGTAGAGGAAATAAGTATTTGATACCTAACTTATTTTGTAAGTTTGCCCACTTACAATGAAATGAACGGTCTATCATTTTAATGCTAGGTTTATTTTAACAGTGATAGACAGAATATCAAAAAGAAAATCCAGAAAATCACATAAAAAAATATAGAAAATTAGAAATTATTTTGCATTTCATTGAGTGAAATAAGTATTTGATCCCCTATCAAAGCATTGCTTAGTACTTGATGGAGAAACCCTTGTTGGCAAGTACAGAGGTCAGACGTGTCTTGTAGTTGATGACCAGGTTTGCACACATCTCAGGAGGATATTTGGACCACTCCTCTTTGCAGATCCTCTCCTAATCTTTAAGATTTCGAGGCTGTCGCTTGAGCGTCAGTTACCTCCACAGAGCTATTGGATTAAGGTCCAGAGACTGGCTAGGCCACTCCATGACCTTCATGTGCTTCTTCTTGAGCCACTCCTTTGTTGCCTTTGGTGTAGTTTGAGGGTCATTGACGTGCTGGAAGACCCATCCACGACCCATTTTTACAGACCTGGCTGAGAGAAAGAGGTTGTCACCCAGTATTTCATGGTACATGGCCCCATCCATAGTTCTCTTGATGCAGTGAAGTCCACATGTCCCCTTAGAAGAGAACCACCCCCAAAGCATAATGCTTCAACCTCCATGCTTGACTGTGGAGATGGTGTTCTTGGGTCAGAATTCCTCTTCCTCCAAGCATGGCGAGTCACTATGATACCAAAGAACTTGATTTTGTTCTAATCTTCTCCCAAGCATTCTCTGAGTCGTTCAGGTGTTCATTGGCAAACTTCAGACAGTTCTGTACATGTCCCTTCTTGAGCATGGGGACCTTACAGTATTTCAATTCATTACGGCATAGTGTGTTACCAATGGTTTTCTTGGTGACTGTGGTCCCAGCTGCCTTGGGATCATAAACAAGCTCCTCCCATGTTAGATCTGGGATGATCCCTCACCTTTCTCATGATCATTGATACCCCACAAGGTGAGATCTTGCATGGAGCCCCAGACCGAGGGAGATTGATGGTCATTTTGTGTTTCTTTAATTTTGTGGACAGGTGTATTTTATACAGGTAAAAAGTTGAGACAGGTGTGTTTTATACAGGAAACTAGTTGAGATTAGGAATACTTTTTTAAAGCACAAGGACTAATCTGTGGGAGGCAGAATTCTTTATGGTTGGTAGGAGATCAAATACTTATTTCACTCAATGAAATGCAATTTATATACTGTATATTTTTTTAATGTGATTTTCTGGATTTTCTTTTTGCTATTCTGTCTATCACTGTTAAAATAAACCTAGCTTTAAATTTATAGACTCATTTCTTTGTAAGTGGGCAAACCTACAAAATCGGTGAGGGATCAAATACTTATTTCCTCCACTGTATATAGCTGTGTAGCAGCATTTAATACATTCCAGTCAAAAGCCTATTAGAAATTCTAATTGAAAGTTCAATACCCTTACTTTAGGGCAGGGGCGTCCAAACTACGGCCCGCGGGCCAACTGCGGCCCGTATTTTTATTGGTCCGCGGCCGATTTTAAAAATATAATGCAATATGGCCCTTTGAAAAAAATAATAATAATAATAATTTTATTTTTTTGCATTTCTTAGTTAACCCACTAGTGCAGGGGTGTCAAAACTGATTGATTGGCCCTTGGCACATAAAAAATACACATTTTACATTAAATTAAAAATTTAATGTAATATGGCCCTTTTAATTTTTAAATAATCTAAATGCAGTCATTATATTACAGAGAAATATGTCCCATAAAAGAAAAAGAGCACCAAGGCCATCCCAGAGGACCCTGCATAATATTTTAATTTAAATTAATATTGTTATGGAAATTCCATGTGTCCTTCTCCAATAGCTTCTAATTCATCTGACACAGTGTTTACATTTTTTCATACTAAATTCTTCAGATTTAGCCTCTTAATTTCCCTCTCAAAGTGCACCAGATTCATGCATTTCACTTTAAAAACTTAAAAAAATCTCCCGGGGGGGCATACCCCCGGACACCCCTTGGAGGGGCGGGATCTCAGCTGGCTACTATTTTCACCAAGCTGGACATTAGACGTAAAAGCAGAAAACACTGGGTGTATCAATGGCATTTAACAAGAAGGGGGATGTATCTTTTTAATGTGCAAGTAAAGTGTTGCCTTGAAGAAGGATTACAATTTACGAAGACACTATGAAACTAAACATCAGAACAGCTAATTGTCCTGATAAATGTGTTATTTTTGCAAATTGGCCCGCCCTGAGTGAAAGAATGTGGCCCCGGTTATTTTTGCAAAACTAACTTGTTTTGGCAAATTTACAGATCAATTGATAATTTACAAAACAGGGGAGAATGTCACCCTTCATCCTTTAAATCTCAGCCGGGTGAAGGAGGCGCATTAAAGACAGGCACCAGTGCTTTACATATATCAATAGAAATAGGTGTCATAGGAGACATGACCTACACATTATAATTACCACATGAAATATTCAGCCTCTAAAATGAACTGACACATACAGAGAGCGAGCAAAGTCTGTCCCTGCCATGCAGTCAACCCTTTCAGAGCCGACCTAAATATTTCCAAACGTAGATGATATATTAGGGCCCGAGCACAGACATGTGCAAAAGCCCTATTGAAACCGGTAGGAATCTTATTAGGGTCCGAGCACCGACCGGTGCGAAGCCCTATTGAAACCGGTAGGATTTTTATTATTAGGGCCCGAGCACCGACCGGTGCGAAGCCCTATTGAAACCGGTAGGATTTTTATTATTAGGGCCCGAGCACAGACATGTGCGAAAGCCCTATTGAAACCGATAGGATTATTATTCTTCTTCTTATTATTATTCTTTGGAATCTAAAATGGGACTTTTCCCCTACTTGCCCTGGTAGAATAGTTGTAAAACTCTGCGGGCAGGTCAGACCTGCAATAAATTGCAATGTATAAGTGGTTCAGGATTTTTGCACAAGGACGGCGCACCCTAAGGCCAAAAACAGTTTTTCGGGAAATGCATGCTCAAAAATTGGGCTAGAAGCCTGAAATGACAGGACAACATGTAATGGCCCAAGGCCCACCTAAATGCAATTTTATGTCCTGGGCCAAAATCAACAGGAAGTCGGCCATGTTGGATTAAGTGCCTAAAACCTCCACTTTACATCTTTTCGCATTTCGACGAACTAATCCTAGATTTTTTACGCCAGGGACGTCAAACCACTTCTCAAATACAAACGACCCTTGCCCGATGTTAAATTGCGGAAAAGATTTCAAATTTCTCCCAGTACCAGGGATCTATTGGTGGTCAAAGTTGGCGTAAATACGCACCTCATGAAACTTTAATACATCATAGCTCAGGCTGTGTTATACCTAGCTGCACCAAATTTCAAACCCAAATGTATCTTTGCAGGCCTCACAAAAAAGCCTCTTGACGCCCCACCCCAAAATCAACAGGAAGTCTTTAAATGTGAAATATGTGAATTTATGACTCGAAAATCATCACAATGTTCAAAAATTAATAACTCCTAGCAGGAACATATTTAGCAAAACGGAAACTCTAGGGACACTCATAAGATATGGAAGATATACCAAAAAAAATTGTTTGATTACGAATTACTGTGTCGAGATGGAGGCCGATATTCTCCAAAAATCCGTCATATGTCATAACTCCACATTACTCTGCACACAACAAATTTTTGTGCAAAAACAAACATGATAGGGTACGTCCTCTGACATGGAAGATGATATACCCGAAAGCTTGATTTTCCGGAATAACCGTCATGCAGCACCGGCGCCTGATTCGCCAAAAAACATCAAAAAAGGACGTCATGAACCCTTTGATTGATCATAACTCAGGCTGTGTTGTACTTAGAACCATACAATTTCATACAGCAATGTACAATCCCAGTACGAACAAAAAAGCCTCCAGACGCCTCTGCCCCAAAATCAACAGGAAGTGTTCTTTTTTGCAATATTCGCCAAAAAAACAGGAAGTTGCCCTAACTCCACCATACTCTGTCTCATCTTCTCCAAATGTCTTATGGTCAATGAGACCCAAGGCCTGAGGAAGCCCGCACGCTAATATTCATATAAAGTGAGAGCGCCAACTGCTGGGTCAAGTAAATATTGCATGCTACTTATTTACCACCACGTCCTACACACTTGATCAAATCAACCTCAGAGCAGCTCAGGGAGGTCTGGAGACAATGATAACACGGGAAGCCGGTTCTATCCGATCCGTGGCCTTCGCAGTTTCTCGACATCATTGCCACGAAACAGGAAGTCGCTGTAATTTCGCTCTGCACTGTCCCATGCGCTCCAAACTTCACCCGCCTGCTGAGAGCCCAGGCCTGAGGTCGTCCTCGCGTCCGTATCAAGCACGTCGCGGACACTTCCGTGCTTCTGGTGTCCAGCACGAGTGGGCGAGGGCCCGTTCATCACTGCTTGCAGTTTTAATTTACCTTGTATTCTATCCTTATTTTCTTTAAACATCGCAGGACCTCTCCCACTGCGGCCAGAGGAACATACATGTGAGAATGCTGTTCATTGATTACAGTGTAGCATTGTGACTTCCATGTCTTGATGCTCAGGGACCTCGTGCTCAACACCGGCCTCTGTGACTGGATCCTGAACATCCTGACAGGCAGACCCCAGGCAGTAGTCTGGTCCTACCAGACCATCGTTCTTCATTTCATTTGTACAGAAGGTCTCGAATCGCTCAATTGACAAACCTTAACTCACTTGAAGGCGGGTGTCTGTGTAAGTTCAAAACTATTGGATCTACCCAGTGCCACTCTGGATCTGCCAACCAATCACATAACGTTTGCTCGTGACGTATATCATGCACCGGCTTCTGACTACAACCAACTAGGGCTGGGCGATATGGGCTAAAATCAATATCTCGATATTTTTTTATTATATCTCGATACACGATATATATCTCGATATATTTCAAATCTCCTCTAGAGCACATCCTAAATGCTCAATTACATATTTTTTTGCATAACATCACACCAGTAATATGATTTAAATAGTCCTGCAAAATGTGTCTGCACTAACAATGCATTAGGCTACATGAAACATGTTTATATTCTTTAGTGCTTTCTATTGGAACAATTTGAAACTTGCACATGGCAAAGAGTTTGCACATTGTATTGATTATTCCACATCCTTCCACTCCCATACAATGGATCCAGCATTATTTTATTTGGAAACAGTTTTTTCCATCTTCTGTTAATCTGTAAACTAAGAACACTAATTATGACTCATTACAACCACTTACTAATTGTTTATCACCACTAACCCCCTGAAGATAGCAGCCACACTTTAAATGCAGAATAGGTTTTGCTCCATAATAGTAGTCTATGTGTATAAAAGGCTCTGACATTTATAATGGTTACTGTCGCTTAGTCTATAGTGTATAAGTTAAAGAGGACCTATGATGCTTTTTGACTTTTATGACCTATAAACGTTGTTATGATGATTCATAGTCATGCTTAACCATACTAAATTATCAAATAATGACTTACATGCATTTCGACATATTCCCTGCTGACCGTCTGGGGTGTCTGTGCAGAGCACTAAACACTATTCTAGCCAGTCGAGAAGTCACGTCTTCAAAGCGGTCTACCCTTTCATAATTTGTGACGTCGCATAAAACTTTGTGACGTCTCCACGCGGATGTTTCCATGTATGGTAAGGCTGTCACTTCCCTGTTCGCGTCTGCCTCGCGCCCTTATAGGTCCATGCTCGCGCTTCCCGCCACTGAAAGTGTTCCGGATGGAAGGTAACCAATCACAACGGAGTGGGGTTTGCAGGAGGGGGGGGAGGGGAGCGGAGATGGCCGAAGCACAGGCGGAGGGAGCCGAAGCACACACACTGAAGTGTTGACAGGATGTGCTGGATCGCCAAAATAAGAGAAAGAGCTTCCCGAAAATCTACATAGTTTTTTGTGATGTGATTCATGTCAGGTTGCTCTATAGCAGTGTAAAACAAGAAATTAAGACTAGAAAAGTAGCATAATAGGTCCTCTTTAAGTTTCGTTTTCTGCCTGTTAGTCCGAGAGAGAGATTCATGCGAGCGCAAACAGCAGGTGGCTCATCGTCCCTCTGTTACCTGCCTTATTGTTTAATTAGCCCTCCTGCATTTTCATAAAACACTGTTTTATTTTATAAAAAATACTCGCAAATGTAGCCTACTTTACATAGACTTTTAGTTAATGAACGGTGTGCACCTCCCTTGGTGCTGACATGGACCTATTATAAGAGGCTGCCCGTAATAAATGTGATGCTGTCGTTGTGTGACGTTGGACCAAAAGCTCTCCGTGAAGTCGGATTAATCCGCCCCCCGGCGCTTGTTCACCTTCCTCTCATAAGGACCAGGCTCTGTACAGCGGCCACTTATGCTGTCAAGCGCCCCGCCTCCCCCGTTCTTTCGCAAGTGTAGCCACTAGCCTTCCTCTCATAAGGACCAGGGCAGGCTGTGCTGTGTACAGCGGCCGCTAATGCTGTCTTCTGCGCCCGCCTCCCCCGGTCGTGTAGCCTTCTTCTCATAAAGCATGGACCTACAAAAAAGGTCCATGCTATGAACGACGGCCACCATCGCCGTCTTTCGTGCCCCCCTCCAACCGCTCGTTCGGCTGTCATAAGAGCCCTCGTCTTTTTTTCTCCCCCTCTCATTGTTTTCCATGTTGTTTTCACATGGCGATAAAAGTAAACACACACAGGGCGCACTGCAGACTACATCACAGATGCGCGCCCAGGAGACTCTGGTTGGCAGGGGGATTGAGTGAGTTTCCAATGCATGTGAGTCTGTGAGGCAGAGAGCCACAGGAAAGAGCGAGAGAAGCGAACACCAGCGAGTTTGCCGGTGGCGGCGGCGGCTAAAAAAACACATTACGTGCCAATTTTTATTCGATGGTCGCGATAGGGTCATTTTATACATCCCCTGGATACATCGCATATATTCGATATATCGCCCAGACCTACAACCAACTGAAACAAACTGAAACTGGAACACATCACATTGTTCTCAGCCACTCCCTCTGTTCGCTGATTGGACCGGTAAAAAAACTAAAAGGAGAATATCTGCAAATATACAGCAAACCCAGACTGACTACTAAAGAGAAATGAAAATTGAGCGGAAGTAGGTAGGCGGGCGGTGCCAGGCTACCCAGGCAGTGCAGATAGGAACAACCACATCCTCCTCCCTGACTCTCAACTCCAGCATAGCCCAGCACCTCTCCTCTACTCCCTGTTCACTCACACCAAGAGTAGGTGAGAGCTCTGACATCACTGGTGCCATGACAACAACCTGCCATCTCAACCTCAGCAAACCTAAGGAGCTGATTGCGGATTACAGGAAGTGATGGTCTCAAATGAGTCTACACTGAATACCCCATAATGCCAGAGCAAACACAGGGGTTTGAATATTTAAATATCCTTCTGAATGTTTGTCCATCTCCACACCGGATCTGTGAAGCTTAGTCAAAGTGACCATCAGGGTGGGTCTTGATAAATTCAAGACGGCCAGCACTGAGTCATGGTTGTGCCAAACATTTTCCAATTAAGAATTATGGACACTATTGTTCTCAGGGGAACCTTCAATGCAGCCAACTTTTTAGTGTTTTATTTATTTATATGAATTTTTTTTTTAAATCTTATCCTTCTGAGGTTTTTAGTTTTCAGTTCCTTGACTCATGGCATGGTAATTCCAACAACAGCAATGCGAGACACCTGTGCCAAATATCAACCCTCACCTGAAAGGAACTGAATGCTTATGTAACACTGTAACAAAACACCACGTACTAAAAAAGAGAAGGAGTCTGAATTCTTTCTGAATGCATTGTAATTAACGTCAGGCCCGGAGACATGTGTCAGCCTTGTAAGGGATCTAACACTGCTTTCCTGTGTACTAAAATAACTTTCTGACAAGCTAAGAGTCACATTTGCCTCGTTTCTAGAGTGTGTCCAGTCCACCAGTGCTGCTGAATAATGCAAGTATGTGATACATAGACATAGACATTTGCTAGCACTAACTGGAAACCTAATTCACTAGCTTTCTATAGAATTCAATACATCTGGGCCTTTGATGCCCTTGTCAGCTATGAGCAGCTCCCACCAGGGTGCCCTCTCTGCAGCTTCCAACTTTCTTCTTTTTTGGACAGATCACAGGGCACAGGGCATAAAAAGGTAATACAGTAGTCAAGCTGGTTAAGGAAAATTTAACATCCAGAGTCTTTAAACTGTCACATAGGTCAGCGGCTTTTTAGACATATCAAACTAAATGGCCCCTTTCAGAAGCCCTCAGTGAAGTAGCATGTCAGCTTGGGGCAAAAAAAGGGGCCCCTGCTATAGGGAGCCTGAATGGCTGCATTATCCTCTCAGTGGCTGCCCTGTCCAAAGGCCCATTTCACATCTAGCGCCACCTGCTATTAGCTTTCTTGCAGTTCTTATGGGAGGCTGCTGATGGATTCCATTGCCTTAACAAAGAACTAAACAGGCGTGCTGATTGCAGACAAAACCCCCGGCACCCTCCAAAAAACCTCTGCTCTGCTTCCTCCTGATCGACAACCTTTACAGCAATTTGCCCCGTGAGTGTGCCCAGAGAGCATGCAGTCTGTGGGAAAGAAGTCAAATTCTCCTTTCAAAATCTGCCTTTTGCTACCATCATAATGATGATGATTCTTAGGGTAGTCACCTCGCAAAAAGGGTGAGGGATTGTGCGATGGAGTGGAAATATTCACAGAATAAGTTGTATTAAAAAAAAACGTTATAGCTACTGTATGTGTTTCAAAGGCAAGTGAACAGTATATTTAATATAGCATACAGCATCAGAGGTAAAGGGCAAGGACATTTTTCATGTATCAAAAACAATCCACCAATATGTTCAAAATCTTTATAGTATACTGAATAGGGATGGGAATTGTTAAGAATTTAACGATTCCGGTTCCGATTCTGCTTATCGATCCGATTCCTTATCGATTCTCTTATCGATTCTCATTGGGTGAGAGAATAAGTACAAATTAGTTTGTTTTTATTATCTCTTTTTAATATCTGATCAGAGGTGTGTCTAGTCTGTGCCTTGAAAGATTATCAAGAGTAGGCTACTTGAGGATTAGTAAATTGTCAATTTTCACATTAATTGGTCCAAACAAAAAAATTAATGTATGGCTTTTAAGCCCAAATGCCATTATGTGCCCTAAAAACTAAAAACACAGACTGAAAACAGTCAAGGAAGAGCTTGTGCCTTTTGGAATATTAACAGTGTTCATTTGCACTTGAAACAAAATTCAAAAGACATAATAAATACAAACAAGTCTTTTGAAAAGATAAGACCAACTTTCAACTTTGGCAAATTAACCATTTTTATGCAGAAAAATCATCATGTTTGCCCTCTCAGGAAGGATACGAGATATTTAATTTATGTTTAGTGTTATTATTATATGATGATTGCGCCCTTACTCTGAAAGGGCAACGTGATGATGTCACTACGTTCACGTGAAGGAACCATTTCCTTATAGAGCTGTTAAGCGGAAGTGGCTTACTTCCGGGACATGGGACCTCTCGGCTCGAAAAATTACAACGGTAGTCAATGGAAAGAAATGTATTATTTTCCGGTCCCAGTCATGAACTGCCTTCGATTACACATATGTTTTGTATGGATTTAGATGGTATTTTTTCGTGCAAAGAATGGAACAATTTAGCGAGTAGAAGCTGGATACGGTCAGGTTTTGTGCAGAGCGCTTTTGTGGACTACAGCTCTTCCCTGCTCTTGACACTTATGATATACGTCACCACCACTCGCACCCGCTTAGCTCAGAAACATGGCTGTGTCTTTAATGCACTTTACCGCCTTCTTTCAATGACAAGTCAAAAGTCTTCAGCGTGGCGAAAACCACTACACAAGTGGACATGTGGAGAGTTTCAATTTCTCGAGTGGGGAGATTGTTGGCGTTGTCCACGCCAGCCATTAGCATTAGCATTAGCACTGTCAGTCGAGAAGTGGAGGGAATGTGTTGAGGTGACGTCACAGAGGCAACAAGACTTGTAGTTGTTCTCGTAAAAAAAATTCAAAAGCCGTTAGACGAATAATCATACAACATACCGTCAAACTCTTCACATGATAAATTATCATTTAGACCCATACAAAACATATATGTAATCCAGGGCATTTAATGACTGGGACCAGAAAATAGTAGATTACTTTCCATAGACTCCCATTCATTTTTTTTCAGCCGAGAGGTGCCATGCCCCGTAATTCCGCCACTTCCGCTTAACAGCTTTATAGGTCCGTGGAAGGAACGCCTCAGGTCAAACTGTCACTTTGTACGTTGTTGTTGAACTGAGTCATGTAGGCTATTCAAGAAGAGAATAAATTCGCCAGAAAGGCTAAAAGAGAATGTATCGCTTTGCTTATTCTTCACAACGCCAGCGACGAGGAGTCACCGCTCCATCTCAGCTTTACAATGTACATGCTGTTATGTGCAGCGCACTGTTTATTATTAATATAATGACCCGTCATCAGACACACATAGCGGATGGGTTTATACATTGATCGCTGCATCAAGTAATCCAAGGCAGAGCTTTTTGTTTGGGCAGAGAGCGTTATTTTAAGTGTGTCTTACTGTCTTTATAAAGTGTCTTGTTAAACGTTTTCTTATCACCGGACCGCCGAGTCCCGCTGTGTGTTGTTTTGGGTCTGTCTCCACCGCCATGCGTAAAGGCAGCATTTTAACAGCTCATGAATGAGAGTAAACAGCGGGCCTTTGGCAGCGGTATAGACATCCTTTTTGCTTTGCGTTATGCTGCTCTCGCCTTTTTATGTATCTCCCCCTTTCACTTGCCCACATCTACACAAATGTTAATTCATACAATTCTGGTGCCGACTAGTAAGGCAGCGGACGTTTAAACATTTAACCGTCAGGATCGCAGTCTACGTGCTTGCATGTTTGATGAAATGGAAACTTTACAATTGTTGCAAGTGGCCGTATTGTCGCCTTTTCGTGTGAAATACAACCACACTTTAGAGCGCTTCTGCCTCGACGTCA
The DNA here is from genome assembly GCA_026929865.2 of Hyperoplus lanceolatus. NCBI lineage: Eukaryota > Metazoa > Chordata > Actinopteri > Uranoscopiformes > Ammodytidae > Hyperoplus > Hyperoplus lanceolatus. Next base: position 30,656,999 of record CM049407.1, on the reverse strand, counting down.
TGTTTGCTGCGTTCTGAACCAAAACAAAGCAGCGCGTGTCTGAAGTCATGACGCATTTGCAACGAGCGGAACCGATAAGCGGCATCGTTAACGATTCCAAGGAATTGGTTGACTCGGCACCGGTTCTGAACAAGAACCGGTTCTCGATTCCCATCCCTAATACTGAATAAGAAAAATAAGTATTTTATTTATCCCCTTTGGTAAATAATACAGTACATATGCAGGACATGCATTGATGGAGATATGCTAAGATTGATAGGGCCGCACATAGCACAGCACCCTAGGGGTTTGGGGGCCTTGCTCTAGGGCACCCTGACTGTGTCCATAAGGTAAACTGGTCCCCCGTTCATCCAACAGTCCATAGTGACTTGGCCTGAGACTAGCCTGAACCATACTCTTCCAAAGCCGTGTCCCCACAGACTGAGCTAATGCTGCCCATGTTGCAGCTCCTTAGTTGCAGATGCATTTTCCGATTCCTTAATATTCCACAACAGCATTGTAACCACTCTAATAGGGAGAGCAGCTCTTCTGGTATTTTAGGTATTTGGTATTTTCAAGCAAAAGCTGGTAAATGTCCCAACAAACCATCAGAAATACCGCAAAACAGCATCGTTAAATGAGCATCACTTTTAGTTTTTACAAGAGAAACTTTTTTCTGTACATTTTTATATTTTTGTTTTATTCTGCACTATACAAAGGGGACTTCCACTGACCACCAATGTGTTATAGGAACTAAGTGTTTTGGCTTAATGTGCTTTAAATGTTAGCTTTGTACCAGCACTATCCTAATCTTCATTGGAATACATGTTAGACTTCTTCTCCAGCCTGTAGTGGAAAAGAATAGGCAGCTATCCCAGTATGAGAATTAACATAAGAGACAACTGAAAACAAGCCACACCTTCTGGCCAATCACAATAGAGCATCCTCTATGTCCATGTTATAACTGCAAATAATGTATCCACAATGAAATATTACGAGCCATTAAGCTTTAAGTCTAAGCTTCAAGCCTGAGGAGGATTTCACCCATGAGATCCGCAATGTCTCAAATGATTCTTTTCCTAATTCAAGGTGATTCCTTGGTCTTAACAAGGTTCCTTCATGGCTTTTAAATGTGATTATGCTGCTGTATGTAGCATGGTGGACTTTTCTTCCTCCCCCAGTCCTCCCATCAGACACCAGCTAATTGAATTCCTGGCTAAATTAAAAAAAATTAGTCATGTGTGTAATGGAAATGATTTATCATGTCCACTTAACCAAAACGAATTTTGAAAAAAAAACATTACGCATCTCCAGTTTACCCAAGCTTGTTTTAAGGGCACTTACTACTGCACTCGCCCCAAAAAGACACGCATATTGAAAATGATTATGAGGAAGAGGCCATTAAGAAAACTGCTTGGTTGTAAACAATTCAGAACTACATAATTAGTTAGAGAGAAATGCATGGTCAATTGAAAGAAATGAACAGACACACAATATAAGTCGCCAGTTACTTGACAAAAATGCCTGGAAAGTGAGAGGAAAATAAGCTTCATCATAATCCATTTAAAGCTTTTAGCAATTTTGTTTCCCCCAATTAGTCTTTGTATTCAATGCATCATTTAATATGTTCCACCACAATTTGTCCTATATTATATCTTTCATGTTTGATAAACAGCTATGCCTCGTAATCCATGGTGAGAAGGGCCAAATGTTGGGCATGTTGGAGTCGCTTACAACTAACAAATGTTATATTTTTATTGTTAAACTAATTAAATGTTGGCATGACCAGGAAAACATTATTGAAATAACATGGCCCTCCCAGCTCTGATAACAATATTTTAGTCAATATTTGGAATATACACTCAACAAAAATATAAACGCAACACTTTTGTTTTTGCTCCCATTTTTCATGAGATGGACTTAAAGATCTAAAATTCATTCCAGATACACAATATTACCATTTCTCTCAAACATTGTTCACAAATCTGTCTAAATGTGTGATAGTGAGCACTTCTGCTTTGCTGAGATAATCCATCCCACCTCACAGGTGTGCCACATCAAGATGCTGATCTGACATCATGATTAGTGCACAGGTGTACCTTAGACTGTCCACAATAAAAGGCCACCCTGAAATGTGCAGTTTTGTCTTACAGCAAAATGCCACAGATGCCACAAGCATTGAGGGAGCGTGCAATTGGCATGCTGACAGCAGGAATGTCAACCAGATCTGTTGCTCGTGTATTGAATGTTCATTTCTCCACCATAAGCCGTCTCCAAAGGCGTTTCAGATAATATGGCAGTACATCCAACCGGCCTCACAACCGCAGACCACGTGTAACCACACCAGCCCAGGACCTCCACATCCAGCAGGTTCACCTCCAAGATCGTCTGAGACCAGCCACTGAGACAGCTGCTGAAACAATTGGTTTGCATAACCAAACAATTTCTGCACAAACTGTCAGAAACCGTCTCAGGGAAGCTCAACTGCATGCTCGTCGTCCTCATCGGGGTCTTGACCTGATGGCTCGTCGCCGTAACAGACTTGAGTGGGCAAATGCTCACATTCGATGGCGTCTGGCACGTTGGAGAGGTGTTCTCTTCACGGATGAATCTCGTTTTACATTGTTCAGGGCAGATGGCAGACAGCGTGTGTGGCGTCGTGTGGGTGAGCGCTTTGCTGATGTCAATGTTGTGGATCGAGTGGCCCGTGGTGGTGGGGTTATGGTATGGGCAGGCATCTGTTATGGACGAAGAACACAGGTGCATTTTATTGATGGCATTTTGAATGCACACAGATTCCGTGATGAGATCCTGAGGCCCATTGTTGTGCCATACATCCATGAACATCACCTCACGTTTCAGCAAGATAATGCACGGCCCCATGTTGCAAGGATCTGTACACAATTCTTGGAAGCTGAAAATGTCCCAGTTCTTGCATGGCCAGCATACTCACCGGACATGTCACCCATTGAGCATGTTTGGGATGTGCTTGACCGGCGTATACGACAGCGTGCACCACCTCCCACTAATATCCAGCAACTTCGCACAGCCATTGAAGAGGAGTGGACCAACATTCCACAGGCCACAATTGACAATCTGATAAACTCTATGCGAAGAAGATGTGTTGCACTGCATGAGGCAAATGGTGGTCACACCAGATACTGACTCAGGGCTCCAGACTAACCTATTTTACTAGGAGCACTGGCGCCCCTAACTCAGAATTTTTAGGGGCGCAAGCAGAAAATTTAGGAGCAAACATTAAATAGACATGCAACGCATCTATTAAAATGTTTCCCAATTTTAACTGTATTAGGCCTATTGATATTGTATTGCCAGCATGTTTTGGACCACACTGACAACAGATGCTACTGTTCATTGTGTTTTCGATTTTGCATCACCATGTGAAATTCTTCATACATTCCTTTAGGAAAAGGATTTTTTTTTGTGCCCATTTTCACCACAACCACCTCTACATCCAAGCCCTCTGATTTGTCCTACTCTATCTCTGCTGACTCCAGGAAAATAGCCTAGTTATTGGCCCAAAAGTAACTAGTATGAGCTAGGTGACATTATCAACTAATTTGCATTATAGCCTATGCTATTCTGAAAGAGGCAAAATGAACAGAAAATGCTGACCAGGTAGTTTACAAATTAAATAGGCCTATTTACATATTTACAAACTCACTTTACACACTTTTTTTGTTGCCATATTACTACAAGGTTAGCTTTTTATAGATATGCAGTGGCCTATTGAATGTGGACATATCAAACAATTTTAGTGTTCACAAACGTCCCCTGACACACGGTGCTGTCTGCTGGCTGCTGCAGGTGGCGGGGGGTTTCTATCAGACTGCCCGTGTGACTGAGTGTTGTCAGCGGTGAGGAGTAGACAGCTCCGTTGCTACTCTGCTCTTGAGCGCGCGGTTAAAAAATAAATCTAACAGCCTTATCGCTATGGCGGAAAGTCGGCAGGTATAGCGGAAAAAGTCACCAGTTGGCAACATGTTAAAGACGTGACGACAGCGGGACACTGAGATGAGAGTAGGTTACGTGATCCGCGCTGTTGATCGTTTAACTGATCACTCGCGGACTTCTCTCTTTCTCAAAGTAGGCCTACTAATAATAATGATACAAATGTCGGCGAATTTTCCGTTCGCGCGCGTGCCCCTAGTTTTAAAAACTACTCGCACTGTCTCCAAAAACTGTCGCAAAATGCGAGCATTTGGTCGCAGTCTAGAGCCCTGTGACTGGTTCTGAGTCCCCAGACCCCCAATAATAATAATAATGCACATTTCAGAGTGGCCTTTTATTGTGGACAGTCTAAGGCACACCTGTGCACTAATCATGATGTCAGATCAGCATCTTGATGTGGCACACCTGTGAGGTGGGATGGATTATCTCAGCAAAGCAGAAGGGCTCACTATCACACATTTAGACAGATTTGTGAACAATGTTTGAGAGAAATGGTAATATTGTGTATCTGGAATGAATTTTAAATCTTTAAGTCCATCTCATGAAAAATGGGAGCAAAAACGAAAGTGTTCCGTTTATATTTTTGTTGAGTGTATATACTGTATATACACTATCAAAGCCAAAGTCAACCCTACCATTTGCTTCGTGGCAATGGAAAAAACATTTATTGCTGTCATGGTTAATATTCAGTTCTCAGGATTCTTGAGAAAATTCCACATTGATGGCTAGCGGGAATTCGGCAGCATGTCAAAACAAATCCCCAGGTCTGCCCAGGAGGAAGGCTTGTTCATGCCAATCAGATTCAGCTTGACAGCACAGGGAGCGAGAGACCAACAGGGGATGAAAGGGGGCTCCTTATCCAGCAGGGATCGCTCCCTGGCAGCGAAGCTCCACCGAACCTACTCTCAACTTCAAACCCAGGAGATCAAAGTCCAGCCATGAGCCAAGTACACAGATGCTGTTCTGTAGGTGTGGCAGTGAGGAGTAGGGCTTTTTTAAGTGATATTTTCTTTGTGATATCTGTATCATATCGTCATAGTATAGATATTTTAGAAGAAAAAAGGTTTTACACGTCAATTTGATCAACTATCAATTTAATGTGATGTGAGGTATTAAGACCATCCAGATCTTACACAGCAACTAGTATTTCAGATGTTTTTTTTCATTTTCATTGAACTATGTGGAATTTCGCCATATGTTGCAAGTATCGCATTGTATCGTGATACATCTTGACGTGAGCCGTGTATTGCGATGTATTGTGATGTATCTTGAAGTCTGTGCCACTACACAGCCCTATTGAGGAGTGCTGCATATTCACCTGTTTGTTCCTTTACCATTCATGTGTAGAACTGCTTCTCCTTCAGAATGACAGCAGACCTTAAAGCAGCTCTGAGTAACATTTAAATATCTTTTAAACAGCCTCATGTTTCCTCTCATAATCATAAATTACCTTTAACAGCAAACGAGATCAGTGCAAAGAAAGACGTTTTTATATAGTTTTTATTACTGCATTTGGTCTGGTCACACACCCAGTCCGATTTTCGGTTCACACATGCATTCCCTATGGTCACATATCCGTATTGGTAGCAGATTTCAGTGTGGCGCAGCAACGTGATTTGAGAAGCCTATCCCTCCAGGTGAGGGAAGGGGAGCGGGAGCCTTGTTTGAGACAGTTATTTGTCGTCATAATGACTGATAATGGGGCTGAACCATCAAAGAAAAAAAAATGCAATGAAGAAAAGCTAAAAGGGAGAGTGATAGGCGGGCGGGAGGGTGTTGCCAAGCAACGTATACACAATTTCACGGTAGCGAACTAGACTGCAGTGTTTACTCCTAAATGAATGAGCGGTAGCCTACTAAAACAAAATTTACTTTGCCTCACCAGCATCATCAGATGACCATTATTCATCTGAAATAGTCATTATTTACAACAACATAAACACATTACCTCATCGTGATCCATACTAACTGCCGTCTCTCGTTCATTCGCTTTGTGTGAGGACACGTAATCTTTCAGCTCCGTGAGAGAGAGTAGTTAGGTGACACTGCTGCATCAACTCATTGCAATCAGGTGTGTGTAGCACTGACTGGCATTAGTTGATGCTGTGTCACTAACCACTCTCAAGGAGCCGAAAAGAGTCCGGTGCCCTCACACTTTCAACAAACGGACATGCACTATATTGCGTCCTGATCATTTGAATCTCGCACGCCTGGCACGAGCTAGAAAACAGCGCCACAACAGCTGGCGTCGTAAAAATACTACCGCTTTTGTCCAAAGGGGCCGCCAACGTGCCATGTTACTCGTAGTGGCTTTAAGTCAAAGGTCATGCTATTTACACGTCACCCAATAAAAAGGGAATGTCTGAAATGATGGCCTACTTTACTGGAAGTAGCATGGCTTCAACTCAATTCTCTATTGTATGATTTTATCCTTTCAACTATGTGTGAGGCCTGGGGTGCACAAGTGGCTGTAACTATGTTAAAATAAGTAGCACAATAGACAAGCATTATACTGTACAATGACCCTCAGGAATCAGAGGTCTGAAGGATTTAACCTTAGATCTTAAGGAAGCTCTGTCTACTCTTAACACTGGATGTGTGTACAGTAATCTACATGCGTTATGTGCACTGTGTCCGTCAACATATGTGCAGACACATGCTGGGTGAATTTGTCCAGCCGTGCCGCATTAGAGCAACAATCACACAACAAACAGACAGCTGTACTCTCGGGGGAGTCTGCAATCAGGGCCGTGCACAACTGCCTCTGTCCTTCAACAGGCAATTAACAGTGAGTCCATTATGGCTCCCAAGGGGGGTGGGTTATTGGCCAGGGGAGAACAGGGGAAAAGGCATCATCTGAAAGGTCAGCGCCTGGAGAGGAACCGGGGGGGCGCGGGGTGTGTGTGTGTGTGTGTGTGTGTGTGTGTGTGTGTGTGTGTGTGTGTCTGTGTCTGTGTGTGATGGAGGCTGGAATGGTGTGTGAGCTGCTTCGGACCAAATGGAGTGTAAAGCATTGAGCTATTTGTCACCTGCAAGCTATTCACTGGGGCAGGCTGCAGTATTTCGGACAGGAGTATGCGTCAGCAGCAAGGAGGGTATAAATGACGGAAACCCACTGAGGGCTCATGCTCTAATTGTAGCCTTTCCAAGCATCTCGGGACCCAGCCGATCCACTCCAAGTTCTACAATACGATCAAGGAGGTTTTCCCTCGGGTCAGATCCGTCACAACACATCAATGTTTCAAGGGGCCCTTTCCTCCTGTTGTCTCTCTGGATCGAAGGGTAAACCGAGGAGAATGTCTTCACAATATGCAATGCAATACACACTTCCTCTATGGGGAGTTACATCCATCATTTGTTCAAGACACTGTTTAACAACATGGTTTTTTTTCTCACCACCTCCCCAGGATCTCCACTGTTTTTTTCACAGAAAGGTTTGTGATCCTATCCACATACTTTCAAGTATTCCCATCAAAGAAAAAGGAAAGATAGGACATTGAATAATTAGAACGATAGTTACGTATGTAACTACGGTTCTATGAGTTCCGGATGACCGCCAGAGGCGGTGCTTACAGCACTGGATGTTCCATCGCGCGCATGAGCAGGTCGAGATCTTTATACCAACAAAGTCACCTGTGACACCTGGGTGACCCCGGGAATGTCTATATATTCCGGAAGTCACCAGAGGTTCTGTTCCAACTGGATCTTCTCGCGGTGTCTGAAAAGTCTGAGTGACAGAGAACTCTGGCGGTCATCCGGAACTCATAGAACCGTAGTTACATACGTAACTATCGTTCTATTTCGTTCCTACTGACCGCCAGAGGCGGTGCTTACAGCACTGGATGACTTATACAAAAAAGGTCACGAAGAGTACTCATCAATTAAGGGCTTGCAGCCATCAACAAGACAGCTGTCATCCCACAGGATGAGGTGCAGCAACATTTACTCTGTAGAGCAGCGCAACGTACATGATGAAGACCATGTAGCCGTGGCACAAATGTCCTGCCGTGAAATCCGCTTCAAGGCAGCCCATGATGTAGCCATACTCCTGGTAGAGTGGCACTCAACGGCCAAGGCATGGGGAGCCCCTGTGCTCTATATGCATTCAAGACCACATCCACAAGTCAGTGGGAGTGTCTCTGTTTGGACAGGGCAGCCCCCTTCCTGCAGCTCCCATAGCAGACAGAGGTATTTGTCTTACGCAAGCTGGTTGTTGCCACAACCTATGCCCTAAGCGCCCGCACCGGGCACAGTGGGTCTGACATTCTTTCTGCATCCCCTGGTGAGCCCACGGGATTGAAAGCAGCCAACTCGATCGATTGGTTTACATGGTGGGGAAACAATCGTTTGGATAGGAAGGATGGATTTGGCGAGAGCACCACTCCTGACCCTTCTGCATGCCAGAGCAAGCACGCCTGGCTCACTGACGAGGCATGGAGTTCACCGACCGATTGCAGTCGCAATGGTAAGGAGGAATGCCGTCTTCATAGACAGCCGCGTCAGGTCTGCCGGACTCAGCGGCCCAAATGGGGGTAGACCTAAGGACCTCAGGACTACTTACAAGTCCCATGATGGTGCCCTCAGGGGTCATGGTGGCTGAATGAAGCCTCTGGCCTCCCTTCAGTGGGACCATACCGTCTGGTTATCCACCCCTGCATGTGCGGCCGATATCGCAGCCACATAGACGCACAGGGTGGAAGCAGCTCTCCTGCTGCCCAACACAGACTGCAGAAAGTGTAGTATCACTATCACTGAGAAAGTCCATGGGACTTCGCCATGTGCCATGCACCACTGTGAAAACAACTTCCACCTGTTTGCATAGCGCCATGTAGTGGAGAGTGCCCCTGAAGTTAAAAAGGTATGGACCTCTGACTGTTCGCAATACGTCAACAGTGGGTCCTGGCTACCAGGAGCCCCACGCACAGCTGCAGGCGCCCCGAGTTCGGGTGCCACATGTGTCTGCCTACCTGAGACAGAAGGTTGTGTCTCCCTGGAAGGCACCAAGGCTCTCCTTGAGGAGTTTAGTAAAGCTGGGATCCATGGCCTTCCTGGCCAATGTGGAGCCACCAAACGTAGGCTGTAACTGCAATGCTGGACCCCATCCAGTGTTGTCAGTAACAAAAGAATTGTAGGAAATGCATAGAGCAGGCTGACTGGCCAAGCATTAGCCAGAGCATCCTGCCTTAGGGGACTGGTCCTCTCCATCTAGGAGGACCCAGGGGGACAGTGGGTCATCTCTTTGGAAGCAAAGAGATATGCCACTGCCCTGCCATACTTGTCCCAATCATGCCCACCACCTCCGGATGGAGTCTCCACTCCCCGGGGGTGGCCCTTTTCTATCGCTGTGTTCCGGACACCTGGAACTTGGACAGCTTAGATAATGATAATTAGATAATGCTGAGGTCAGCATACTTATCAGTCGAAGGAAGAGGCTGTACTCCAGCAGCCTCCATTGCATGAAGTGCTGTAGTAGCTGCTGAACGGTAGCTACGCTCTACGGAGAAAGGCAGACTCGCATGGCCGCCGAGTCGAGCACCAGCTGAGCTGTAATGGTGGCAGGGATGCTGCCACACACTGTTAATATACGCAGAGCCAGGGACGGCCCAAATGGAAGAACCCTGAACTGGTACACCTTGCCCAGAAATGCAAAGGGGAGGACCACCTGTGACATTGGGCAGTAGGGACTTGAAAGTAGCATCTTTCAGGGCAATGACACAACCCAGTCCGCCTGAGCGATAGACTGGAGGACCCCTGCAACACGCAGCATGGGGAAAGGAAGAATCGTGAGGCACTGATTCCGCCGTCTTAGTCCAGAACGGGGCGACCCCGCCCCACCTCCTGGTACCTGAACTCCAGTTGAGTAGAACCTACCGAACATCGAGTAGCACCCCCAAGGACTCTGGGGGGGGGGCGGAGGCTGGACGCCGACCTCCTGGCGCCTGAAATGCAGCTGTAGCGCAGTGTTACAGCGCTGTACAGAATGTGCTGAGAAGCACTGGCCGCTTGATTGCCCACCTGAACGTGGTTGAAGCTATTGGCACGGGCTACCACAGAGGTTCCCGGCCTGGAAGAGGTGCACGTCGCAGCGTGCAACTACTGTCTAGCCCGGTCAACCTGAACACTTCGCACCGGGCCTGAAGAGCAGCTGGCCGAACGTCTGGCCTGGGATCACTGGAAGAATGTCGAAGAAGAATGTGTGAATGTCGATAGGTAGCCTGCTATCGGTGTATGAATGTGTGTGTGAATGGTAACGTGTAAATGGGAACAGGTCTCCCTTGCAAAAGAGTCTTCGGACTCAATGGGATTTACCTGTATAAATAAAGGTTAAAAAAAAAAAAAAAAGAAGAGAACGGAGGGTCTGTCGACACAACTCTGACTGGGACGACTGCGCCAGCCAACCCTGGCGGCGCACCACGTCACAGTTGACATCAACCTGCCTAGCTCCCTAAGTCATAATGCAAAGTCTGCAGTGAAGCATCACTGAGGGTCCATGCTGAGTGACCAGCACTTGACCCCTGTATGGTTTGCGACCGAGCCAGGACTGTGTGAGAAAGCAAATTCCCAGATGGCCCACACAGGCAGCAATGTCGTAACTCCTAGTAAGGAGGTCGCCTGAAATCCGGCACTGGGGCCGAGGGCAGCGCACATCGGCTCTCAGAGCCTCGTCTGGGGAGACAACTAGGGATGCTATAGCAGGCTTAATCAGAGCTACCAGTCCAAGCCCTAACTACCAGCATTGTGCATGGCTGCCAGAGCTCTGCTGTCACTAGTGTGATGGGAGAGAGCCCTTAAATCTGGCCAGCATCTACAGAGCTCTACGGAATAAGGCTCAGAGGGAGGCACACAGAAACGGAGGAATGAGGGCCTGCCGAAAAGAAGGCATTCGTGGGTGCAGATGAAACCAGAGCTTCATCTAACCCCATACTTGGCGAGTCACGGACGGACACTGACCCTCTAGCTGAGCTGCCCACCTCTAAGTGGTTACAGGACGCAGCTGTGGACAGCATGTCATCCCCTGTAGTAGGAAGGATGCCCAGCCTCAAGGTTACTCACTGCCACTGGTACCATGAGCTGGTTGGAGGCTAGTAGAAGAGCCTCTACCTAGCAACCTAAGTGCCTGAGACATGAAACTACAGTTCATGCATGGGTTATCTGACAGCGCTTCCCTCAGGTGCTCAACCCTGAGACCTGCAGGGCACTTGTCATGGCCATTCCCCACTGTATGGAGGTCATGAAGGCGTAAGCTGCCCACTGTTGAGCCAACTAAATATGCATCTGACTAAGGTATGCAACCGGGCTTCAGGCGAGAGCAACCGAGCCACGGCGCGACACCGCCAGAATAATACAGCGGCGGTGCAAAACTATAGCGCCCACTGGTGAGCAAATTACAGTAGCCTGCACAGACATGACAACCGTGTGACAGCTAAAATAACACAGTGAAGGCGACTCTTGGAATCCCAAGACGCTCCCTGGCGAGCAACTTATGTATGCAACCGGGCTTTAGGCGAGAGCAACCGAGCCTCGGTGCGACACCCATAGACATATAAGAAGTGCGACACCGCTAGAATAATACAGTGGCGGCGTAAAGCTACGCCCACTGGTGAGCAAGTTACAGTAAAACATGCTAGAATTTAGCCAAAAGTCGAGCCAGCTAAAATATGCATCCGACTAAGGCATGCAACCGGGCCTCAGGCGAGAGCAACCGAGCCACTGTGCGACACCGCTAGAATAGTACATTGGCAGTGTAACCATGCCGCCCACTGGCGAGCAAGTTACAGTAGGCTAGGCAATCGAGCTCTAGACGAGAGCACACCCAAGCAACAACGCGACCTGTCGAGCCAATTAAAATATGTAATCCGAATAAGGTATGCAACCGGGCTTCAAGCGAGAGAAACCGAGCCTCGGTGCGACAGCGCTAGAATAATACAGTGGCGGTGTAAAACTATGCCGCCCACTGGTGAGCAAGTTACCGTAGGCCAGACAATCAAGCTTTAGGCGAGAGCACATTCAAGCAACAATGCGACCTGTCGAGCCAATTAAAATATGCTTCCGATTAAGGTATGCAACCGGGCTTCAGGCGAGAGCAACCGAGTCACGGTGCGACACCGCTAGAATAATAGAGTGGCGGTGTAAAGCAAGTTACAGTAGGCTAGGCAATTGAGCTTTAGGCGAGAGTGCACCCAAGCAACAATGCAACCCCCTAAATAACACAGTTCAATTGAATTCAGTTTATTTAAGAAGGGGACAGTGCAATTAATAAAACACATGATCATACATGGGTTAATGCTAGAATTAGCCAAAATGGCTATTCTCTATCTGTAGTCCCCTGGCAGTGTCAGCGGCTCTAGGTAACCCCAGCCGCCCACTGGAGAGCAAATCAACGAAGGCTAAGCAATCGAGCCTCAGGCAAGAGCACACCCAAGCAACAATGTGCCTTAAATAACACAGTGATGGCAACACTTATTTCCCAAGACATTCACTGGCGAGCAAATAAATTAGCCTATGCAACCAGGCTAAGGCGTGAGCTACCGTGCAACGGTGCGACATGGCTATAATAATACAGTGGTGTGAAACTGAGCTGCCAACTGGCGACACTACAGCAGCCTACACACGCGCAACAGTGTGACAAGGCTAAAATAACACGGTGAAGGCGATTTAGGAAACTAATTCGCCCACCGGCAGCATACAGTGTATACAACAGCATACTAGTGTGTGGCACGGCTCACCCACTGGCACAGCAAATAAAGTGCAATGCAACGCAAGGCTTAGGTGAGAGCACACGACTGGTGCGACAATGCTACAAAGTACTGTGGCGGCGGCTTGGACCCCAAGCCGCTCGCTGTCGATTAAATCAAAGTAAGCAACCGGTCTAGGCGAATTTAGCACCCAAGCAACAGTCAACAATGCTAGAAAACAATACATTCGAGCATACAATTAGCAACCGGGCTTAGCGAAAAACACACAAGCGACGGTGCGAACGAAAGAATAACACGGCGACTGTGAACCCAGCCGCCGCCTGATCTAATCAAAGCAAGGTGGAAAGGTGATATTAGCTTCCGCGGTAGCTGGGCTACGCTTAGCCTTCACACTTTACTCACCCCTTACCGGCTGCAGCCAAGTCGAACGAATTGCAAGTCGCAGCCCTTGGTGGTCGAAGTCAAATCGAAGCACCAACCCTTAGGTACGAGCTACTTGCGACAAGCTAATGGTATATTATCACACAACAATGTGTGCGACCTGCTAGTCCGCGAGAAGATAGAAGGAGCAGAACCTCTGGTGACTTCCGGAATATATAGACATTCCCGCGGTCACCCAGGTGTCACAGGTGACTTTGTTGGTATAAAGATCTTGACCTGCGCATGCGCGCGATGGAACATCCACTGCTGTAAGCACCGCCTCTGGCGGTCAGTAGGAACGAAATAGAACAGTCATGACTTAATCCATGAAATCCGGGACACAAAACTATGGGATTCTGTTCTTGGCATTTATAGTACAGAGTGAATAGAGATTGAGAAAGAGAAATACAGAGTAGAGCATTAAGACTGGGATGGGCTACGACGACGAGGAGCTTAACTACTTCACCATCGGGGCACCAGGGAAAATCCATTCTTGGCAGTGCAGATTGCCATTGCTAAGCCTGCATATTAAAGCGTGAATCTGCACTTAGTCTTTGGAAACTCCCTCAAGAGCCAATCGTTAAGCAGGTCATTAAAACAAAAGTTGTGAGGCTCTGTAAAGAATGATACGAAGTAAATAAATGAGAAAAACTAATGATGAGGTAATATTTGATAGCAGTAGAGGCTACCGTATGCTCACTGGGGAAAAGTGATAGAATTATTGATCTGTCCACACGTGCGCTAGAACGGTATTTGAGAGGAAATCTGTTTCAGAGGAGTATGTACATTGAGGGCTTGACCACTTCAACTTCTGAATAGAACACATGCTGCTGTTGTTGGTGGCTTGCATTTTCAGGTAAATACTGTTTAATTGGTGCATAAAGTCAATTGAGCAGTCAGCATATTGTTTTACAGCTGAATCTAATAAAGTATTAAGTATTGTGTGTTTCAATGCATTTCAATGGTGCATCACAAGACATTTTCTTTGTAAAAATCTGCTGCTGTTAATTATCTCTAAAATGACATTTAGACTGGAAGATTATCATATCAATCTAATGTGTAAACATATTTGCTCGAGTCCCAAACCTTCTCATTTCTGAATTCCACGGGCAGAAGTTATTTAAAGGCGAGTTGCAAAGGATTCTGTGAGCAAGTTCTGCCATCATTAAAGAGGACCTATTATGCTACTTTTCTGGTCTTAATTTCTTGTTTTACACTGCTATAGAGCAACCTGACACGAATCACATCACAAAAAACTATGTAGATTTTCGGGAAGCTCTTTCTCTTATTTTGGCGATCCAGCACATCCTGTCAACACTTGAGTGTGTGTGCTTCGTCTCCCTCCGCCTGTGCTTCGGCCATCTCCTCTCCCTCCCCCTCCTGCAAACCCCACTCCTTGTGATTGGTTACCTTCCTTCCGGAACACTTTCAGTGGCGGGAAGCGCGAGCATGGACCTATAAGGGAGAGCGAGGCAGACGCGAACAGGGAAGTGACAGCCTTACCATACATGGAAACATCCGCGTGGAGAGCGTCACAAAGTTTTATGCGACGTCACAAATTATGAAAGGGTAGACCGGCTTGAAGACGTGACTTCTCGACTGGCTAGAATAAGTTTGTTTAGTGCTCTAGGCACAGAGACACCCCGAGACGGTCAGTAGGGAATATCTCGAAATTGCATGTAAGTCATTATTTGATAATTTAGTATGGTTAAGCATGACTATGAATCATCATAACAACGTTTATAGGTCATAAAAGTTGTCCAAAGGCCCATCCATAGTTACTCGGCTTTAAGCTCAAAAGACAAGATGCTAAGAGAAAGAAAAAAACACAAATGTTGAGGAAAGCCCCGGGACTTGCAGCATGTCTTTGTACCACTCGTTCACCTTTGATGAACCTTTGATGAATTGAGCCATTTGGTTCTATATACAGAATGGAGTTTGTATTACTGCAATGCCACAAAGCAGTGTTCAAAGATAATATTAGAAGAGACTACTATATTAAAGGTTATAGCATTCTGATACACTATTGTTTCAAGTACATAACAGTGGTCTCTTTCTCACCAGCATCAGACGTGTGTATAAACTAATGATTTTTTTTTACTTTTTAAGATTGTTTTTGGCCATTTTTTTTTATTAGACTGAATTGTAGAGACCGAGATGAAATGGGGTAGAGAGGAGAATGACCTGGAGAGAGCGACCCGGGCCAGATTCAAACCCGGGGCTGCTGTGAAGAGGACTGAGCCTCATACAAAGAACCTAATGGAGTTGGTCTAACATGGGAACAGGAGAGAGACTCCTTTTTACAGCACTTCTTCTCTTACAAAACGCTTCCTCTTACTGTCCGTCTAACTGATCTGTGATCTGTGGCTATGACAGACGACAGGATATGGTTTAAAAGCTTTTAGCTAAAGGTTACTTATCTCTCCATTCCCAGTGGTGACCTCACTGCAACCTGGACAACCTCAAGGCTATGCGATCCTCTCCTAATGCTTGGGACTGTTGTGCAGTCTAGGTTCACAAAGTAGGTTTACTTTAACAACACCCCCAGATGGAACTCACTTGTGTCTGACTCCCATTTGA
The DNA here is from genome assembly GCA_026929865.2 of Hyperoplus lanceolatus. Taxonomy (NCBI): domain Eukaryota; kingdom Metazoa; phylum Chordata; class Actinopteri; order Uranoscopiformes; family Ammodytidae; genus Hyperoplus; species Hyperoplus lanceolatus. The sequence goes on along the minus strand of CM049407.1, from coordinate 30,641,352 downwards.
CCCCGTAAATGCGTGTACAGCTGAGATAATCCATTTATTGCTGCGTTAGGGCCTTGAAAGCACTGACGTAATTGCTTGAAAAGCTATCATTGAATGGATTTAGTAAATTAAACAAATGTTGCCAGCTGGAACTTTATGACCCCCTCATCCCACTCAATACATGTTGGCCCAGGGAGAAAGAATGAAAGAGGAATGGCGGGGGTGAGGGGAGGGGCTTGCTGTGGTTATTAGAATGAAGTGTGCAGGGCCATTTTTACAAGTGTGAAATCTTTCATCTTTTTTAAAGCCGGTCAACTGCAACTTATTTCCTGATCAATCCTTTATGGCTTAATGTACAGTAGGTCTGTGCTAAAATATCGATAGGGCAATATATTGTGATATTTATTTTTGTGATATCTGTATGGTATGGTCAACGCCTGTATCCATATTTTAGAGAAGGAATTCTGGTTTTAAAATGGTTGTGAACTACAACCTACGCTAATGTAGATGTTGCAGTATGACTAGTTTGCGCTTAATTATCAATATAATGTGCTGTGATGTACACTGCCCAAAATATATTTACTAAGCAAATAGGCAAGAGCCCTCCATCGGTCAAAAACTGCAGTGATTAATATGTTCGGTAACACTTTATAATAACTATCCGTTGTAACTCGTTAATAGATCATTAGTAAACTCTTAATTAATGATTATTAATGATTTGTTAAGTGTTTGTTAGCAGTTTGTTAAGGATTTATAACAATGGTAGATAGTTAATAGCTTAATAATTGAATCAGTTCATCTGGGAGGTAATCCGAGATTAACTGATCACGTCACGTTCAAATCCATGGCATGCACAGTGTGTATTGAGTTTATTTAAAAATATTTGAAAATGGGGCTGCCCTCAGTTGCCCATGCACTGTGTATAGTCTATAGCCTATTTCAGCTCCTCGTCCCAGATGAACTGATTCAATTATTAAGCTATTAACTATCTACCATTGTTATAAATCCTTAACAAACTGCTAACAAACACTTAACAAATCACTAATAATCATTAATTAAGAGTTTACTAATGATCTATTAACGAGTTACAACGGATAGTTATTATAAAGTGTTACCATATGTTCCAGTTGGCAGCAAGTTATTTAACCCTAACTTGAGAGCAGAAGTGCTGGAGCTTAAGAGGGCCGTCTTTTACTGTCCCCATGATGTGCCGGTTGATCTCGCCCTCGCACTGAGTCCAACATCACTGGGACCAAACTGACAGAATCACTCCGCTCACTTACGTTACGAGCTTCACCTGTGTGTGAGTCTCTTTGTGAGGGCAGCGCTCTGCCATATACAGACACACACACACACACACAGTGTGTGTGAAGTCACGTTACTGTAGACAGAAATAAAGTGTGGATATACGCTCAGACATCAGAATAATAATAGCAGTGGCGATCCGGTCACAGTCTAGCTTAGCCTAGCCTATAGCTTTTCCAATTCATTGAATAATTTCCCCTGTGTAGAAATACTCGTAAACTCTGGAAAATGAAGCGTGGGGGTTTGGATTGAGCAGTGGGCCTTATAACCAGGTAGATTATACACCGTTCACTTTCTTTGGTGTTTTTTACGGGACATCAGCCAGCCGTGTTTAGTTAATGTTAAACACATTTACATTACTCCCTCTCATGTGATATTTGCTTAACTATCCATCGTCCTTCAACTGCTAACATGGTCGCATGTTTAGAACGTAGGCTATGGAACGTCACACTCGCCCTAGTTCCGCAACAACAAGCAGACGCATTTAAACAGAGAGGCGCAACAGATTGTGTCAGCAATTTTGCTACCTCGGAAGTAGTAACGAATTGTTCTGCAACGGTACCATTTATACAGCAGGGCGAAGGGCGGAAAGGCCGACATTTTCCCGGCTTTCTCTGGCTGTGTAAAAGGGGCTTATGTTTGTTGGTGTGTGTGTATGTGTGTGTGTATGTATGTATGTATGTAATGTATGTGTGTGTATGTGTGTATATGGTTGTGTATGTGTGTGTATGTGCCTTTGATGTGATACCAAAAACAGAGGGTCCATTTGGCAATTAGCTAAGCTTTGACACACACATGTATGTCTGTTTGTATGCCTGTTTTTCAGTCATGCACATTTTAAAGCTTTCTGACTTAACTGCTCAGGGATGTAGCTTCTAAAATTCAGTTTCTACTTATCTCCTCAACCTACAACTGCAGTGTAAACAGTGTGCTCCATACTTAGAAATGTATTAGTGGGGAAGGATAATTAGCCATGTTCACTCCACTTCATCTATGTGGACAGAGAGTCCAAAAAGCACACACACAACATAAAGCCAGACAATACTGGAAAGCTACTGGGTAAGTCTCTTGTATGATTCTTACACCGTTTCAAAGTGTCCGATTTTTGTTTATAGGTATTTTTATATGAAATGTTTGTTCTGTGCAAACAGGTTTTTCAATTGTAGGGTATTTATAATATGATGGTTACTGAATGTAACTCATACTCTTAGTTATAGGTGTGTGTGTGTGTGTGTGTGTGTGTGTGTGTGTGTGTGTGTGTGTGTGTGTGTGAGAGAGTATATATACAGTATATGCATGTATATGTACATATAAATGTTTATATGCGTATATATTGTTGTGATTTCATGCATAATATTGTAATGAAATGTCTATGATGTAATGTGTATGTATTGTATGTCCAGTGTGGACCCCAGGAAAGATGGGGATTCTTTTAATAAACAGTAGACATGGTGAGGCGGGCAGCAGGGAGAAGTAAGAAGGAAGGAGAGGTAGAAGGAAAGCATGGACGATGGACACAGACAGGATGGATGGACTGGAAGCCCAGAGGGGTCAAGGCCCTGTGCTGGTGGTGGTATAGCAGTTATGCCTTCACTGTCAACACAAAAAAACACAGGGAAAGAAAAAAATATATAATAATGAGAGCAAATGAGGAAGCCAGTTGAATCATTAAACACAATGTTCCACACACTGCTGAAAGACAGACCAGGCATCTGAAAAAATGATTGACAGATATCCATATCTGTATCGCCATAGAGACCAAGTCAGACAACCATGCACTACTGCACCATGGGAGAAAAACACTGAGTGATTCTGCAAGGCTTCCTTTACTTCTGTCATGGTCATGTATTGATATTCCATTTGCATTAATAAAAGTGTTTTCTTTATTTGGACAACAAGAATTCACTGTAGTATATTTTTTGTTTAGAACGCCTGCTGTCACTACTTTAACGGTGTGGGCATGTCAAACAAAGCATAGAAAGCTTTCATCCAGGAGCCTCGGCTGTGAATACACACTCATTATGGGCTAATAAAGATATGTAGGGTACTTCTTATAATATATATATTAGGTTCAGAGCATGAGTCTTGTAGTTAAAACAATTGGAGCTTATAAAGTGCCCTGTGATAGGACATACCCCTATTTATGTAAGGGCCCCTGCAAACTATTCTCATTATAGAAATGTCTTTTGTGTTTTAAGAGCAATCTGAACCACATGGGTGTAAATACATATGCTCATCTTAAGCTAAACTTCTGATCAGGAACAGTGGGTTTCTGTTGAGCCTGCTGAATAGTTACCACACTAAGGAAATGTGTGTTCACCTAACTGTAACTAACCCTTTGCCCTGAGTAGAAGATGGGGAAAATATATATAGACTGTTTAATTTTAGGAGTAAATCACATGGAGAAAACATCTCTGACACAACAGCAATGTCCCTTGGGGTGGACCATAGGCACAAAGTAATGCAACATTACCAAATGAGACATAACACATTGCTCATAGCCATGAAATGAAGGAACTGGCACAACATCTGGCGCTTCCATGCAGATGGAGTGTTGTTTTCTGTGTGAGTACCTTCCTCTCCGGCGGCTCCAGGGCTCTCCAGTTGTTGGCTCGGAGCTGGTGGAGCTCATCAAACTTGAGGCTGACATTCTCAATGGACAGCTGAAGCATGTCCCAAAAGCCAGCCAGGTCTGAGGCAACAGGCCGGGACTGGGCCTTCAGGTTCTATCACAGTGAGAAAGGAGGAGAAGGAATAGTATAGCAACCACCAAAGGCAGGGAAGAACAGAATACTTTTACACTATCATTTAATGTTAAAGGAATAGTTCAACACTTTAAAGTTGTTTTTTGTTGCCTCACTCTCTCGCAAAGAAGTGACAGAAACCGTTCCTGTAACTGTGCTTGCATTTCTGATATAGAAATGGGCAAAGGTCGCTCATCCAGGTTAGCTTAGCTCAACAATGTGCCTTAAATAACACAGTGATGGCAACACTTATTTCCCAAGACATTCACTGGCGAGCAAATAAATTAGCCTATGCAACCAGGCTAAGGCGTGAGCTACCGTGCAACGGTGCGACATGGCTATAATAATACAGTGGTGTGAAACTGAGCTGCCAACTGGCGACACTACAGCAGCCTACACACGCGCAACAGTGTGACAAGGCTAAAATAACACGGTGAAGGCGATTTAGGAAACTAATTCGCCCACCGGCAGCATACAGTGTATACAACAGCATACTAGTGTGTGGCACGGCTCACCCACTGGCACAGCAAATAAAGTGCAACGCAAGGCTTAGGTGAGAGCACACGACTGGTGCGACAATGCTACAAAGTACTGTGGCGGCGGCTTGGACCCCAAGCCGCTCGCTGTCGATTAAATCAAAGTAAGCAACCGGTCTAGGCGAATTTAGCACCCGAGCAACAGTCAACAATGCTAGAAAACAATACATTCGAGCATACAATTAGCAACCGGGCTTAGCGAAAAACACATAAGCGACGGTGCGAACGAAAGAATAACACGGCGACTGTGAACCCAGCCGCCGCCTGATCTAATCAAAGCAAGGTGGAAAGGTGATATTAGCTTCCGCGGTAGCTGGGCTACGCTTAGCCTTCACACTTTACTCACCCCTTACCGGCCGCAGCCAAGTCGAACGAATTGCAAGTCGCAGCCCTTGGTGGTCGAAGTCAAATCGAAGCACCAACCCTTAGGTACGAGCTACTTGCGACAAGCTAATGGTATATTATCACACAACAATGTGTGCGACCTGCTAGTCCGCGAGAAGATAGAAGGAGCAGAACCTCTGGTGACTTCCGGAATATTTAGACATTCCCGCGGTCACCCAGGTGTCACAGGTGACTTTGTTGGTATAAAGATCTTGACCTGCGCATGCGCGCGATGGAACATCCAGTGCTGTAAGCACCGCCTCTGGCGGTCAGTAGGAACGAAATAGAACAGTCATGACTTAATCCATGAAATCCGGGACACAAAACTATGGGATTCTGTTCTTGGCATTTATAGTACAGAGTGAATAGAGATTGAGAAAGAGAAATACAGAGTAGAGCATTAAGACTGGGATGGGCTACGACGACGAGGAGCTTAACTACTTCACCATCGGGGCACCAGGGAAAATCCATTCTTGGCAGTGCAGATTGCCATTGCTAAGCCTGCATATTAAAGCGTGAATCTGCACTTAGTCTTTGGAAACTCCCTCAAGAGCCAATCGTTAAGCAGGTCATTAAAACAAAAGTTATGAGGCTCTGTAAAGAATGATACGAAGTAAATAAATGAGAAAAACTAACGATGAGGTAATATTTGATAGCAGTAGAGGCTACCGTATGCTCACTGGGGAAAAGTGATAGAATTATTGATCTGTCCACACGTGCGCTAGAACGGTATTTGAGAGGAAATCTGTTTCAGAGGAGTATGTACATTGAGGGCTTGACCACTTCAACTTCTGAATAGAACACATGCTGCTGTTGTTGGTGGCTTGCATTTTCAGGTAAATACTGTTTAATTGGTGCATAAAGTCAATTGAGCAGTCAGCATATTGTTTTACAGCTGAATCTAATAAAGTATTAAGTATTGTGTGTTTCAATGCATTTCAATGGTGCATCACAAGACATTTTCTTTGTAAAAATCTGCTGCTGTTAATTATCTCTAAAATGCCATTTAGACTGGAAGATTATCATATCAATCTAATGTGTAAACATATTTGCTCGAGTCCCAAACCTTCTCATTTCTGAATTCCACGGGCAGAAGTTATTTAAAGGCGAGTTGCAAAGGATTCTGTGAGCAAGTTCTGCCATCATTAAAGCGGACCAGTAACATTCTAAATATCTGTTTAAACAGCCTCATGTTTCACTCTGATAATCATAAATTACCTTTAACAGCAAACGAGACCATCAGTGCAAAAAACACTGTAGATTTTCGGAAGTTTTTATTACTGCTTTTGGTCTGATCCAGCACATCCAGTCAACATTTGAGTGTGTCGTGCAAGCTCTATGGTCACATATCCGTATGGTCGCAGATTTCAGTGTGGTGCAGCAACGTCAATTGAGAAGCCTATCCCTTCAGGTGAGGGAAGGGGAGCCCCACTCCGTTGTGATTGAGTTACTTTCCTTCCGGAAGACTTATAACGGGGCTGAACCATCAAAGAAAAAAAGAAAATGCAATGAAGACACTAAAAGGGAGAGTGATAGAGGCGAACAGGGAAGTGACAGCACGTGTATACAATTACACGAGCGAAACATAGACTGCAGTGTTTCTCCTAAATGAATGAGCGGTTGGTACTAACACAAAGTTTGCTTTGCTTCACCAAATCATGAAAGGGCCATTACTGAAATAGTCATTATTTACAAGAACATAAACACATTACCTCATCGTGATCCATACTAACTGCCGTCGTTTAGTGCTTTCTGTGAGGACACAGATCTTTCAGCTCCTTGAGAGAGAGAGTAGTTAGGTGAACCTGCATCAACTCATTGCAATCAGGTGCGTGTGGCAGTGACTGGCATTAGTTGATGCAGTGTCAAAACCACTCTCACGGAGCCGAAAAGAGTCCTCACACTTTCAACACACGGACATGCCCTATATTGCTCCCTCTCAGGTCACACTAACGACGCGCTTACAAAACAGCTTTGCGACAGCGGGCGTCGTAAAAATACTACCGCTTTTGTCCAAAGGGGACGCCAACGTGCCATGTTACTCGTATGGCTTTAAGCTCAAAAGACAAGATGCTAAGAGAAAGAAAAAACACAAATGTTGAGGAAAGCCCCGGGACTTGCAGCATGTCTTTGTACCACTCGTTCACCTTTGATGAACCTTTGATGAATTGAGCCATTTGGTTCTATATACAGAATGGAGTTTGTATTACTGCAATGCCACAAAGCAGTGTTCAAAGATAATATTAGAAGAGACTACTATATTAAAGGTTATAGCATTCTGATACACTATTGTTTCAAGTACATAACAGTTGTCTCTTTCTCACCAGCATCAGACGTGTGTATAAACAAATGATTTTTTTTTACTTTTTAAGATTGTTTTTGGCCATTTTTTTTATTAGACTGAATTGTAGAGACAGAGATGAAATGGGGTAGAGAGGAGAATGACCTGGAGAGAGCGACCCGGGCCAGATTCAAACCCGGGGCTGCTGTGAAGAGGACTGAGCCTCATACAAAGAACCTAATGGAGTTGGTCTAACAAGGGAACAGGAGAGAGACTCCTTTTTACAGCACTTCTTCTCTTACAAAACGCTTCCTCTTACTGTCCGTCTAACTGATCTGTGATCTGTGGCTATGACAGACGACAGGATATGGTTTAAAAGCTTTTAGCTAAAGGTTACTTATCTCTCCATTCCCAGTGGTGACCTCACTGCAACCTGGACAACCTCAAGGCTATGCGATCCTCTCCTAATGCTTGGGACTGTTGTGCAGTCTAGGTTCACAAAGTAGGTTTACTTTAACAACACCCCCAGATGGAACTCACTTGTGTCTGACTCCCATTTGACCCCGTAAATGCGTGTACAGCTGAGATAATCCATTTATTGCTGCGTTAGGGCCTTGAAAGCACTGACGTAATTGCTTGAAAAGCTATCATTGAATGGATTTAGTAAATTAAACAAATGTTGCCAGCTGGAACTTTATGACCCCCTCATCCCACTCAATACATGTTGGCCCAGGGAGAAAGAATGAAAGAGGAATGGCGGGGGGGTGAGGGGAGGGGCTTGCCGTGGTTATTAGAATGAAGTGTGCAGGGCCATTTTTACAAGTGTGAAATCTTTCATCTTTTTTAAAGCCGGTCAACTGCAACTTATTTCCTGATCAATCCTTTATGGCTTAATGTACAGTAGGTCTGTGCTAAAATATCGATAGGGCAATATATTGTGATATTTATTTTTGTGATATCTGTATGGTATGGTCAACGCCTGTATCCATATTTTAGAGAAGGAATTCTGGTTTTAAAATGGTTGTGAACTACAACCTACGCTAATGTAGATGTTGCAGTATGACTAGTTTGCGCTTAATTATCAATATAATGTGCTGTGATGTACACTGCCCAAAATATATTTACTAAGCAAATAGGCAAGAGCCCTCCATCGGTCAAAAACTGCAGTGATTAATATGTTCGGTAACACTTTATAATAACTATCCGTTGTAACTCGTTAATAGATCATTAGTAAACTCTTAATTAATGATTATTAATGATTTGTTAAGTGTTTGTTAGCAGTTTGTTAAGGATTTATAACAATGGTAGATAGTTAATAGCTTAATAATTGAATCAGTTCATCTGGGAGGTAATCCGAGATTAACTGATCACGTCACGTTCAAATCCATGGCATGCACAGTGTGTATTGAGTTTATTTAAAAATATTTGAAAATGGGGCTGCCCTCAGTTGCCCATGCACTGTGTATAGTCTATAGCCTATTTCAGCCTCGTCCCAGATGAACTGATTCAATTATTAAGCTATTAACTATCTACCATTGTTATAAATCCTTAACAAACTGCTAACAAACACTTAACAAATCACTAATAATCATTAATTAAGAGTTTACTAATGATCTATTAACGAGTTACAACGGATAGTTATTATAAAGTGTTACCATATGTTCCAGTTGGCAGCAAGTTATTTAACCCTAACTGATGCAGTGAATAGCTTCTTATTTCTTAAACAACCATGTCAGAAGACATATGCTGTGGTTTTGGAAAAGATGTAACTGTTTCAGAGGGGTGAAATTATTGGCCCCCATAAAACAAAGAAAACTCAGGAGAAGATAAACTACTAAAACCATGTTAAGAACTGTCCAACGCATTATTAAAACCTGGATAGATAGTGGTGAACCATCATCTCTGAGGAAGAAATGTGATCGGGAAAAAATCTTTAATAATCATGATGGGAGATCACTTAAAATAAAAACAAATATTTGGTGGAGTTAAAATTTAAAATATCGACAGTAGAACTCCTGGCTATGTTTGATAGTGACAGTAAGAGCATTTCCACACTCACAATGCGAAGAGAACACAAGGGATATGGACTATACAGCTGTGTAGCCTTAAGAAAAATGCTTCAATTTGTCAGGGAGCATACAGATTGGACTCTGGAGTAATAGAAAAAGGTTGTTTGGTCTGATGAGACCAGATTGACCCTGTTCCAGAGTGATGGGTGCATCAGGGTAAGAAGAGAGGTGGATGAAGTGATGCTCCCATCATGCCTAGTGCCTACTGTACAAGCCTGTGTGGCAGTGTACAGTATGATCTGGAGTTGCTTCAGTTGGTCAGGTCTAGGTTCTAAGCAACCTTATGTGCCAAATAAAGCTTATCAAAATGTGTTAAGGCGAATATGTGTCTTAATCAAAGCTAAAGATGGTCCAACAAGATATTTGAGTGTGTGACTTTTGTTTTGGGCCGGGCAGTGTTTTAAGACTACCCAGATCTTACACACCAACCTGTATATCAGGTATATTTTTACATCTTCATTGAACTGCTTGGTTTACCGCAATATGCATTGTATCGCAAGGTATCGCGGTACATCATATTGCGGACTACATATCATGATGCGTATCGTGGAGTCCTTGTCAATAAACAGCCCTAGCTAAATAATAAGTGCCTGGGCGATCAACATCAAACCCCCCAGAGGAGAGAGACAGACAGGCAGGTCAGGTATGAATCAGAGCCAGGCATAGAAGATAACCATTACACTTTGACAAGCCAAGAGGGGAAAACACTGGAGGGCCATATTGGGTTTCATTATCTGCCTTGACAAAAGACTGTGTAACCTTACATAAAGGAGTCAGGCCTAAGAGGCAGATTTAAATCTTTCAACATGCTGCTGCTTAGCCTCTCAACAACACCAGCAAACACAGAGGTGCGTTGATTGTGCGTCGGCATGAGGAGAATTAGAGCACATTTGGGGGTGTTCAATGGAATCAATGAATGAATAGACAAGCAAATGAGAATTAGTGCCCAACTACAAAGAAAAAATGACAAACAAGCAGAGGGAGTGAAAGAACAAAGTGCTGAGGGTGTGATGGAATGAGTAGGTCACGAGGAGAAGGAGTTGATCATTGAACAATGTATTAATGATGAGTGAGCGAGGCCATGTAGAACTGAGCAGAGATAATTAATAGTAATTAAGTCATTAGCCAAGAGATTAAAACGGGTAAAGGCAGGTAAACAGCATAGGCATCAGTCCAGAACTAATTCAATGTACAGTATCAATCTAATGCCTATCAATGTATGTAGATACTATAAACACTTACATTTAAATACTCAGATGCTTTCCAAAAATCGTTGAAATGTATAAATAACATATTAAGCTGTCCCAATGATTGATGAAAGAGTTAGTGATTGCCCTCAACATGTTACGCATTAGGTTTGAATTTTGCCTTGCGATTATATTACATTTATGAATGTGATATTCTCGAAAAGGTGGCTTGTTTATGGATGAGCGTTGAGTCCAGATCGTTCTCCTTGCTGTCCAGTTGGACATAAATAAGACAGACATGGGAACAAAAGGAAACAAAACATTAATATAAATTATTGTATTGTTACAGTGACTTCATTAGAATTCAAAATCCACACGTATCCAGAAAATGGATTTTTTTTTTCTAAGATATTTTTTTGGCATTTTTATGCTTTATTGACAGTGCAGAGAGACAGAGGTGAAATGGGGCAGAGAGGGGAGTGACATGCAGAGAACGACCACGGGTGGGAATCGAACCCGGGTCTGCTGCTGGGCCCGGCCCGTGAGGGGGACACCTTACCAACTGAGCTAAAGGCGCCCCCCCAGAAAATGGATTTTTACATATTTAATATGCTGTGCGTACCGAGTGTGCACCTGTCCATCCTGCGTGACATACTGTAACATTAAGGAAACAGGACAGTAGACAAACTGCTCTGGGAGACGCCAGCAGAAATACTGTAGTTGTAGTTACAGTGCTCTCATTGCGTTGGAACGACCCAGATGTGAGAAAATGCCTTATGTATGGAGGTATTGTGCGACTGTTTCTTGTGAGGTGGCTACAAATCAGCCCTTAACTCACCCAAAAGCTCCAGAATGTCATTGCTGGATGGGTGATATGTCTGGATTATTTGTGTTTCTGTCAATCTAAACATAACACGAGCAGAAAGAAACATGTATCCGTTGAACACCTGCTTTTCAAACATATTAAATAAAGACTCAATCACAACGACTGCAATTATGTTCAGGCTTTGTAAATCACAGCGTGTGTGCTAAACCTTTTTGCATCTACTCCTCCCATATTTTGCGCACTCAGGAAGAAAGCCTGATTTTGCATATTCATAAAGTCAAACGTACTTAATGGACAGCGTGTGTTATTTGACATGCAATCCTCAGTGAGCAAACGTTAGTAGATCAGCTAGAACGTTTATTATTTATGAAATCCTGTTGGAACAGTTTTTAATACGCGCAACAGTTTAGTAGATCAACCCATCAATGCTGCCAGAGTCAAATGCTGGCTTACACTGCTGACCTCATCTGTTAGGGGGCAATGCAATGCAAATATAGACAATACATACTGTATAACTGTAGTACACAGCATGAAGGAATGAGGGAGCTTAACTGTGTGTGAACATGTGTCTGCATATTAAACTGCAGAAACAAATTCCTCATCAAATTCACATTTGACTATTATTAACCATGACCTGTCCAATTCCAGTATAACAGGAATATTAAGCCATATGTAAGAGTAGACATGCAGGGAGAACACAGTTTGGGCAAGCAAAATGCTACTCCCTGTGGTTTCTTTGACAATTATATGGTGTGGCTACTAGCATAGGGAATCCTTTTCCCCATTTTATGAATTATGGAGAGAAAGAAACCCCTGCTGAGTGCTCCATCCTTAACAGTGAGATATGTCCTCTGTCTGGTCATAGCCGGGCGAGGATTGTAAAATAATGATATAGAATTCATTTAATCGCAGCAAGCCCCGGCTCTCTCTCATACATACATCAGCCACATCCTACAGCAGAGACTTGAGTAAAATAAGACAAGTGGTGAGGCATGGTGGAAAACTACAAGCTGCTTTCAGGCCCCTGCTCTATACATCTCCCTCCCTCCTTTATTACATCCTCCAGCACTCTGCCCATCACTCTGTCCCCCTCATATCCTGTTCAGCCTTTTCAACACTATCCATCCTCTTTGCCTCCATCTTTTCTAACTGGCCCTGCCTCCAACCCAACCCTTTCTGTCTTTCTCTCTCTCTGCCTCCGTCTCACTCTCTCCCTCTCTCTCCCTCCTACCCTTCTCTCCCTCATACCCCTCTCCCCTTCTCTCTCATCTCCCTCTCTCTCTCCCTCCTCCTCCCCCCCCTCTCTCCCCCTCCCCCTCCCTCCCTCTCTCTCCCCCTACCCCTCTCCCCTCTCCTCCTCTCCCCTCTCTCCCACCTCCCCCTCTCTCTCCCTCCCTCCCTCCCCCCCCCCCCCTCCTACCCTTCCCCTTCCTCTCCCTCCTCTCCCTCCCTTTCCCCCCTCTCTCCCTCCCCACCCCTCCCCTTCTCTCCCTCTCCCTCTCTCTCTCTCTCTCCCTCCCCACACCTCTCCCCCTTCTCTCTCATCTCCCTCTCTCTCTCCCTCCTACCTCTCTCCTCTCCCTCTCTCTCCCTCCTACCCCTCTCTCCCTCTCTCTCCCTCCTACCCCTCTCCCCTTCTCTCTCCTCTCCCTCTCTCTCTCCACCTCTCTCCCTCTCTCTCCCTCCTACCGCTCTCCCCCTCTCTCTCCCTCCTACCCTTATCCCCTTCTCTCTCCTCTCCTCTCCCTCCCTTTCCCCCTCTCTCTCCCTCCTACACCTCTCCCCTTCTCTCTCCTCTCCCTCTCTCTCTCTCTCTCCCTCCTACACCTCTCCCCTTCTCTCTCCTCTCCCTCTCTCTCTCTCTCTCTCCCTCCTACACCTCTCCCCTTCTCTCTCCTCTCCCTCTCTCTCTCTCCCTCCCACCTCTCTCCCCCTCTCTCTCCCTCCTACCCCTCTCCCCTTCTCTCTCTCTCCTTCTCCCTGGAGGTGGGCACAGTCTCATTATCCCGTGCTGGCTGAGGAGTCCTCTCCTCTCAGGTTCAAGGTGATGGAAGATTAGTCCGTTTTGCCCTGGACTCATTCTGTATTCACACTGCGTTACTCACTGCCCGTGGAAACCAAATTACATTGAACCTGGGGAGTCTAACTCCATTAATTTTAAATGGAAGATTAATTTAACAATATGCAGGAGATATTTGTTACAAACCCATCATGTAAAAGTGACATTTGGCTATAAATTAGTAGAAGGCTCGGTCTAGCTGCTGGGGCCGCGGCACACATAAATCAGAGCCTTTTATAGCTAATCTTTATTTTTTCCGCACCTCTGTATGGACAGTGAACACATGTCCAATAAAATGCTCATATTGCAAAAAAAAGTATCCGTTTCTCTCTCTATCTATATTTAAAAATAATTTAGAAGTTAGCAGTTAGCAAAGATGCAACTGCTACTGTCTAGCGTAACCTATGAGTGTGAAAACCAAACGATGATATAAAACTGCACATATTCATGAGAGAAAAATATGTGCGTTTGGATGGCAATTCTGTTCATTTGTCAAATGCTTAATATTATTGACACAGTATCCTTTGTTTTGCACCGTTTCCTACATAAACAACAGGCTCTGTCACTGTAAACCCTGTGTACATGGTTTACATTGGACTATTCCAGCGCTGCCAAGCACACAGATTCAGAGACATTTGACAAAGACAGAAGGCAGGCATCCATTTCATCTTAAAGGGCCAATATTCCTTTGCTGGCAGCCGACCGAAGCTCCCCTAGAAACGCCACATAAAGCTTACCCAAATGGCCTCGCTGTGGCCTCAACATGTCAGCCTGAGATATGCACATCAGTGCCCTGTGACAGTAACTCCTGATCGTATTACACACCTCAGCAGTGCTCATGTCCTATTACTACCCCCCACACAACCCCCCCCCCCCCGGACCCTGCCCGCATGTGATAACCCCCACTGCACACACACACATACATCCACTGATAGCTATAATGCATAAGTGAAACAGTGGTTTTCAAGGGGACAGGGAGAAGGTGTGGGGGTGTTCTATTAGAATGGGAGGTGGGTGGTTGTGGGGTCCAATGATTTAATGCTAATCCTCCCACACGGGGTAAGACTTTGAATTTAAGCTCCCCCCCAACTCTCACCACACAGCGTCCCTCGCCTCAGACTCATCTTTTGTCTCTTTAATGTGAAATTTCTTCGGGGAGAACGCAGCCCTAATTAGAGGAATTGATAACCTCGCCGCTTATTAACGAGGCCAATACATTTCAAAGTCATTAAAGATAACCACGGCAATAAGTCTGGGCTATGAGCGTCAGTAGATTTCACAGCCGGCGTGTCCATGTTGTAAAGAGTAAAGGAGAGAGAGGGGGGGGGGGGTTGGTAGAGGACTGGTGCGCGTGCATGGAGGGCAGGGAGCAATTTCTGCTCAGTCAACTGTAAACACTTGGTTATTGGAATCTTTAAAACAGCCAGTGAGGAGAAAGTAACATGACCGAATCTCCCTTTTCCCTCAGAGTTAATGAAGAATTAGGGGTTCCATTTGCCACATTAGACGGTTGAGCGGAGGTTTGGGGCTTGGGAGAGAAGTGTGTTTGACAAACGGTGTCAATTTAGCCCCAGCGCAGCTCACAGGCCCATGGCAGGACATCACTCACAGCTGTCACAACCACTTATCTTTCTCATTGTCACCAAACCAACAAAATTCAGGTCAAGAGTTTTTTTTCCCCCTCACTTGCCTCTCTTCATTACAATTCTCCACACTATGCCAGAGCCAAATGGCTGTGGAGACAGTCTGTTCCTTAAGAGCATACATCCCAGACAGATTTTCCACCACTTTCTGCTACGATGATGGTAAATGCACGGCTATCCATATCGGGCATTATGTGGATTGATTATCTACTCTGTGATGGGCAATAACACTGTCCTCTATTATTTTTATTAATGCCAGGCATATCCTGCATATGTGAATTTCAAAGGTAGTTAGTCTTACCGTACTATTTACCATACAGCCTTATTTATGGCTGCTTGTGCTAAATGTTATCCTGACAATAGATTTCCTGATGATCGGAACGGTAGCCAGGCACAACAATCACATGACTCTTGGCGCTCTAAGTTAGGGGATGGTAGTGGGGGGTGATGACTGGGTCGGCCAATGATTGAAGGGTTGGCGGTTCGATCCCCATCCTGCCACTTGTGTCATGGTTGTTCTGTCCTTGGGCAACACACTTCACCCACCTTGCCTCGTGTGAATGTCGATAGTTAGCCTGCTATCGGTGTATGAATGTGTGTGTGTGAATGGTAACGTGTAAGGTCTCCCTTGAAAAATAGTCTCCGGTCTGAATGGGATTTACCTGTAGAGATAAAGGTTTAGAAGTGAGCAGCCAGGGAGCAGTGATGGGAGTCTAACACCAGCACAGCTTCTAACTAAAGCATTTAATGCTAGCTTCTTGTAAAGATGGAAAAACCTCAACCTTAATGGACACACCAAGACACATTTCATCTTACCACACCTCTCAGGCCTTCCATGACACACACATGCACTGTAGTTCATCAAAATATAATCAAGTCAGGTGGTATTAATGTGAAAACTCTTCCGGCCATCGGATATTATGCAGACATAATATCCAAAGGAAATAAATGTAAGCGTACAGTGGTTATTTGTCTAATTAAGGAGTCTTTTTCTGCTGGAATAAATGTGCGTCTTTTGTATTATAGCCATAATATGCCATATGTACATGCAACGTTTTGCGAGACATATCTCTGTAGAGAAATTGTAAATAAAGAGGTTACAAAAAGAGTCTAATTTGTTAACTAACTGGATGAAAGCGATGTGCCCCACTTCATGCTACTTAACCTGAATCCAAAGAGCGGATGTAGCGAATTCATGCTGTAGTCCTTCAGTTATTCTCCCAACTGCAGGTCCTTTGCCACTTCAGCAGTTAGCTGCAGAGCTTTTCATTCTAACAGGCAGTAGCAGCTCTCAGTGTGATGTGTAATTAATCAAAGCAATCAAAAAGAAAGGATTGGACATCCACAATGGATAATTAGCCTCATTAGGCAGAGCCACCACGGGGCTTCACTACATTACCTTTACTCAAAGCACTTCCAACATTCGTCCTTCATCAACTAACCGTGTGGAAAAAATACACGATGTAAGTCAACAAAATGCTGGACAACATTCAGCCAATTGATCCAGCGTCCATTTTTGTATAGTTGTTGCTGTTTTAAATGAGCATTGATGTGTTGCTTAAAGGTTCAGTAAGCGGAATGGTCAGTTTAGCTAACTTCCTGTCACTGACTGCACTTAGCAGTCCCCTCCCTCGTCCCTACGTCACCACATTAATGCACTGCGGTCTTCAAGAAGGGAGTTATCTAGCATCATCTCAGATCCATAAGTGTGATAAAACATGTTAAGACAATCAAAACAGACTTTGGGAAGGATTTTTACCTGCTCCGCCATTGTAGGCGCATACACATTAACCCATCTGTTGCTCTGCACGTGCAACGTCAGTGAGACGGGTGCCGGTTTGTAGCATTCTCTCTTCTGATTGAATACCAGTAGTGGGTTCACAGAACAGTTTATTTTGCCGATTACATGCAGAGCGGGTGACTTAGAGATCGGCTTTATGAAACGTGCACACTATATAAGTGATCACTGTATGAATAAAGAGCGATTTAACACTTATATTAACATAAATAAATCACTTACTTCACCAATAAGCCTTCCTAACCTTACACAGAACATCTCCACCAACACAAACATTTAGAAAATGATGATGTCGGACAGTATCGCTATCGGCCAATATCCAAAACTCTGATATCGGAATCATAAATAGTAAAAAAAAAAAAAGTTGTTTGGTGCCCCCCTAGTTCTCAGTGACCCAGCCCCAAATCCCTGTTCATTTCCCAGATGCATAGTCAGGGTGTTTGAATGTGGCACAGTAGATTTACTGTTATGTCAAGCCACATACCAGCGTGTAAACTAATGTTGACAAAGTACATCAGCTCTGCCAAATCTAATCACCATCTGCAGCTCACCTACGGTACATTGGTAAGATATAAAGATACTATAGTGGAGTATTTATGTTATAATTGCACAAAATTAAACACATTATTGTATGTTGATTATGAATGGCCATTCAGTACTGTGTATGTTATTTTACTAACCCTTGAAAACTACTGGATGACTTGAAAGAGCTTTTGAACTTGTACTAACTGACAAAGTATCTCCTACATAATGAGGAATACTTTAAGGTGAAGTAAGTGATTTATTTATGTTAATATAAGTGTTAAATTGCTCTTTATTCATACAGTGATCACTTAGATAATGTGCACGTTTTATAAAGCCGATCTCTCAGTCACTCGTTCTGCATGTAATCGGCAAATAAACTTTTCGGGGATCTCACTACTAATAACCAATCAGAAGAGAGAACGCTACAAACCGGCACCCGTCTCACTGCCGGTGCACGTGCAGAGCGACATATGGGTGAATGTGTAAGTGGCTACAATGGCGGGTAAAAATCCTTCCCAATGTCTGTTTTGATGGTTTTTATCATGTTTTATCACACTTATGGATCTGAGATGATGCTAGATAACTCGCTGCTTGAAGACCGCAGTGCATTAATGTGGTGACGTAGGGACGAGCGAGGGGACTGCTGACTGCAGTCAGTGACAGGAAGTTAGCTAAACTGACCATTCCGCTTACTGAACCTTTAAGTAATGTCCTGCAGTTCTGAATTTAATCTCAATAATTAAGTATAGCTTCATTCTATGTGAATTGACACTGTCACTAAAGAAGTTTTATTTTAATGGATAAGTGTGTGAAAACAACTGCATACTTTAAACATTTGAAACTGTATCGTTCTTTTAATAGTATTTGTTAAATTGTTGAGGACAATATGCTGTGCAGTATATTGCAAAAGACAAAGCCAACTGCAGCTCCTGGTCTGGTGTAGACAATACACTACACTGTCTAAGCCCAAGAGAGAAGAATTAAGTAATAAAGAAGTGTTGTTTATAATTATTTGATGAAGTGTGTGAATGTTTCCCATTCTTATGATGACCTATGTTCTGAAACAAGTCACAGACCTATATTCATTTAAGTTTTTTGAACGCTATCAAAGGACTTTTTTGCTGGTAGTGATATACAATATACATTTTTTAAATGGTTTACCTTTTGAAGTCTTACTCCATTCCAGGCCAATTAGCTGCAATTCAAAATGGCACAGCTTTCCTTTCAAATTGAGGAATAATATGCCTTCCGCCAAAGGTTTGGCCCTAACTTGGTCTCTGGAGGCTACATGGACATCCCCCCACACACACATTCATAACTCAACAACACCTTCAGGGACGGGCCTTCCACTGTTTTATCCTCGGAGCTCATTATCAGAAGTCTCTGGGGTGCACTGCTAACCAGAGACAGGAATTAGGATTTGCTCGGAACACTCTGGCAACCAAGAAATGGATGATACCCAGGCAGAGGGATCAGTAGAGCCGGAAGCCCAATGGGAATACAGCAACTTGCAGTGTAAGGCACTTTTTAATATATATTTAGCATTGCACCTGCTACGTTTTAGCCTGCTGAGGAGGGGCTGTATGAGGGTACAGCTCTCATTTGAAATGATGAAGGACCGCTGTGCCTTTATAGATTCATGCTCCTGATTGGTGGAGCACAGTATACCTTCAGTAAGCTGTGCACCACCTGTGCAAGAATCATCAAGATTTGAGAGTTTTGCTTTACAGTTTAAGAATGAAAATGGTTCAGAGACTCAGAATGGAGGTTATAGAGGAATATGTGGATTTCAAGCCTAACCAAAAAAAGAGAAGTCATCTATTATCATTACGTTTTGCTTGGAGACGTGGCACGGATCTATATATATATATATATGTTGAATATGAGGATGAAATAATTCATGGTTCCTTCATGAGAACTAAGAAGCTCATACTCAACGGTCATACATGTCAAAGCCTACACATGTTTCACTTACTCAGCTCTTGTAAAATAGCTCAATATAGTATATCAGATAGAAAACATTGAATACATTTTCAACTATCATAAATGTAACATTTCCGTACTTTGGTTTACGACCAAATGTCTGCAAAACCTATAAACATTCCTATCAGCCTCAGTTTAGTGTTCTGTACTTACTAGTAAATGCAGGCTAATACACTAAACTGATAGCATGTTAGTGTTGCTGGCATGTTGAAGTACTGACATTATCATTTAGCACAAGGATCCACTGTGCCTTAAGCCACACAGAGGTGCTTGAATGGCAGGAACTCTTCAGTCTTGAGCTCCTATTTATATACACAAGCAGGTTTGATAGATTAACAAAGGGCTAGCGAAGTAATACCATTCTGAGGACCAAAGTATTCATATCAAATATCAACCTGGCAAGCAGTTGTCAAGATATTTTGCTTTTGATCCCTGGTTTTGACTACAAGAGTACATTTCTAGCTTACTAGTTCTCACAACAGTGACCTAAACATGTGGTAACTGCTGTAGTCAGACAGATTTGGTAGCCTGTTGATTATGCACTTACCTCTAGACACTGTGTATGGAGAATGGACGGAATAGATCTATGAATGACAGAAGAGAAATTAGCTTTTCCCCCCCTGTACCCAATAACCTCTTATATGCACCATGCCGTATGTTTACGTCAGAGTGTATGATAATGTATCATCACAATGGAATTGAAAATAATTGAGGCCATTCAAAGCCTAAGGGCTGCAGCTCAGAGCATGTTGTTGTCTGGCCTGAATGCATCCAATAGCCTCTCTCTAGAGCGACGTTAGTGGCAGCTAAATAAATAATTAAAAAGACAAATAAAGCGAGAGGCCAAATGAGTTAGGGGTGATAGTCTCGGAGGAGAGATCTGCTTAGATTCCCATCTCTGAATGTTGCAAATGAAATTCCCTCGTCAAGACTCCTAATCATTGACGGCAGATGGGGGCTTATACGCTCTAGTTTAGATCGGCGGGAAAATTCTTATGGTTATTGTTTCTGTTTAAATAGGGAGATTATTGCATTTTAATAAGGTCCTCCTTGGGACTTGCTGCAACAATGGAGTGCTGTGAATGACTGCACATAGCTGTTATATTACATGCAGGGGAGAGAAATCAAGTTACTAAGTGTGACAAGTTGCTTTTCCTCTCTCTATCCTACCCGCTCCCACCCACCCACCCTCCCGGCGATGGCTGCTAGTGTATTTACCACCAAATTAAGAATGTGCCGCGGGAATAATATTTGTTATCCGACAGAAAGGAAGGGGGGAGAGGAACTTGGCTGTGGATTTTCATTAAAATGACACATCTGTTCAGCAATTTCGGCAAAGTAATTCAGCTGAAAGTTTTATCAGCTAATTTTAATTATTCACTCCACTGACTTGAATACAGGATTCATCATGTTGAATTAATGCATTCAAAGGAGATAATTTTTCTTTCCTTTTTTCGCTCCCAAATAGACAAAGAGCGGAGGTTGGAGGGAGGCAGGCAATCAACAAATTGAATTGTCATGCACCGTGGATTAAATTGTGATTTGTTAATTACAAAAACTATACAAGCTTTCTATATTTTGAAGAATTAAGAGGCTCAGGAATTCAGCGGGAGGGATTAAATATTGCGGGTGTGGAATGTTAATCACAATATGCTCTATTTTTGTGTACAGAATTTCTTCTCTCTTTTTTTGGACGGTGGTCCCACGGATTCAACTTCATACTTTTGATTAATATTTTTCATAATTTATAAAAAGGTAATCCACTCTATTTCTGACTTTTTAGGCTCAATGTTACATAATGAGCATTTTAAACACAGCGGGTGACCTTCCATAAAAATACACAGGTGCCATCAGAGCGAACTGGGCAGCTGTACCGCCAGCAAACAGGAGGCAGCCATGCTGATAACAGTCTGCTCCATACAGGAAAATCACACAAAGCCCTCACTGAAAGACCTCTTATTCAAGCAGGGCACATTCAAAAGACCCAAGCCATTCAAAGACAACCTATTCAAGGAGGACCTCTGGCTCTGCAGTCAAGATTCTGCAGGGACACTGCTAAACTGCCTCTACTGGTTTCTGCTGAACCACAAAGATCCACAGCACTGAAATGGATCCCAGTGTTGCCAGATCTGGCGAAAGAAACAAGCAACTGAGCCAAACAAGCCCAAAAGAAGCGACCATTTCTTCAACAATTGCAAATAGTCCATATCCATATTATACACATCCTATAATAAAGTTTGGCATTTCTATTTCTAAAATTGAAATTAGGGAATTTACTTCTACTTCTTATATAATATTCATTGTACCAAGGGAGAGATACCAGGCCTCCTTTGTTTTGTTGGTAAAATATATATATAGTACGTATATATTTTTTATCCCGTTAAAGTTAGCTAACTAGGGAGCGCCCTTAGCTCAGTTGGTAGGGCGTCCCCCCCATGGGCCTCGGCCAGCAGCGGACCCGGGTTCGATTCCAGCCCGCGGTCATTCTCTGCATGTCACTCCCCTCTCTGCCCCATTTCAACTCTGTCTCTACACTATCAATAAAGCATAAAAATACCCAAAAAATATCTTTACAGTTAGCTAACTTGGCAAAATAACAAGAAACTTAAACCCTATTTTAAGGGCAGTAATATTTGTAAGCAACCTCACGTTGCTTATAAAAAACTAGACATGGCAATGCTGATGGACCCACCCCCCCTCCCCTCCCACACACACACACACACACACCACCATCAACCCTCCTTTTACCCTCTTATCTCCTCAGGTAACTTCCCTTTGCAAACTGGTCCCTGGAGACTATCACCTTGCCCCGAAACCCTGCAGCACATCGACACACAGAACAAATGAGACGCCAGGAGCCGGGAGACGGGCAGATTGCAAAGTGATATCTCTCAAGTATATGTCTTTGTGGCTATGTTCCCCCCTCCCTCTCTGTTCTGAGCTGTGTGAAGTGTCACTGAGCAGCCCTCTGAGGACCGATAGGGGCAGGGAGCTTTTGCTTTGGACAAAAGGGAGAAAACTGAGAAGGACATAGTTGTATTAGATAATAGCCTGGGGGGAGAGTGGAGACTTGAGGTATAGCCTCTTTGTTTGCCTGACACCAAACAGTGGCTGTCAGCTAATCAATCCCCTTTCTTACTCTTTACCATGGTGCCGTCCCAGGGGAGGCTCAGGAGTAGCCATGTTACTGTCCCCCCGTAGACATCATGTACGGGCTTTAGGTTTATATAAATCAATTCAAAATGATTGACTCGCTTCCAAATTTTTCAACAACTTTGAAAAACAAATCTGCTTGAACCAGACAGAGTTGGCTGATAGAGTTCGGGTAAAAATCATTTAGCTATTTACAGCAATGTATGAATATAAAACCTTTTAATGAAGTGTTTTCAGTCCGAGAGGTATCATAGTATAGCATCACATAACATGCAAGTGGATAACAAGTGGTTGTGGGCCCAGGAATGCCTAACATCAAACTGACTGGATGATAGGGAGGCCATATTATCTACTTCCTTCTAAATGACATGCAGCAGAATGTCTTTGGCTCTCTGGAGGCCTGTACAGGTTATCACATTTAATAAATAAAGCGAAGTGAAATCTGTCTACTCTTCATCTTCCCCTGCTCTCATAGGATTTGCTCTAGCTGGCAAATTACCATTTTTCAGGCAGAATGTTCCCAAGGCAGTGTGGCGCTTTTTCCCTCTTCCTGATAGAACCAGATGAGCACAGTCTGGGGATGCATTGTTATCAACTTGGAAGTGTCCAGCAAAAACAATTCAACTGGAAAAAATAAGACAGCACGCTCTGACTGTGTGTGTTTTGGGAGGGGGGGGGGCTAAACTTGGACAATGTATTTATATTAATAAAACTGGCTTTCAGACTCAATGATGAGAGAAGAGAAGGGGCTAAAGGCCAAGTAGTACCTGTGAGCCCATGTTGATAAAAAAAGAGGGGCGAGACTGAATGCTCACTCATTTAATGAAGGCAAATCTTTTTAAATCCATTCAAACACCACAACAGTGACTAATACTTAACTAAACTATTATATCCATTATCCAAGCAGATATCTTTGAAAAGGGCCAAACATCATTTGATATTTTCATGCATGACAACTGAATTTGGCCAAGTATCCTTAAAGCCACTACGAGTAAGATGGCACGTTGGCGTCCCCTTTGGACAAAAGTGGTAGTATTTTTACGACGCCCGCTGTCGCAAAGCTGTTTACTAACGCGTGACAGGCGTGCGAGTGTGAACTGAGAAGGGCGCAATTTCGTGCATGAAAGTGTGAGGACTCTTTTCGGCTCCGTGAGAGTGGTTTTGACACTGCATCAACTAATGCCAGTCACTGCCACACACACCTGATTGCAATGAGTAGATGCAGCAGTGTCACCTAACTACTCTCTCTCTCACGGAGCTGAAAGACGTGTCCTCACAGAAAGTGAATGAACGAGAGACGGCAGTTAGTATGTATCACGATGAGGTAATGTGTTTGTGTTGTTGATGTAAATAATGACTATTTCAGATAATGGTTATCTGATGATGGTGAAGCAAAGCAAACTGTGTGTTAGTGCCAACCGCTCATTCATTTAGGAGTAAACACTGCAGTCTAGTTTCGCTCTGGTGAAATTGTATACACGTTGCTTGGCAACGCCCTCGTCCCCGCCGTAGCCTATATCACTCTCCCTTTTAGCTTTTCTTCATTGCATTTTAATTTTTTTCTTTGATGGTTCAGCCCCGTTATCAGTCATTATGACGACAAATAACTGTCTCAAACAAGGCTCCCGCTCCCCTTCCCTCACCTGGAGGGATAGGCTTCTCAAATCACGTTGCTGCGCCACACTGAAATCTGCGACCAATATGGATATGTGACCATAGAGCCTGCACGAGCGAACCGAAAATCGGACTGGGTGTGCGACCAGACCAAACGCAGTAATAAAAACTATTTAAAAACGTCTTTCTTTGCACTGATGGTCTCGTTTGCTGTTAAAGGTAATTTATGATTATGAGAGGAAACATGAGGCTATTTAAAAGATATTTAAATGTTACTCGTAGCCGCTTTAACTTTGGTCCGTAGTACAAAACAGTGAATCCTACAATTCCCATAATGCAACTTGAATCTTAACTTCATTCTACATTCATATCATATGGAGAAAATGGTATCCAAGTGACTTGCAAGTGTTCACAACATCAAGACGGTATGATTACAGAGTTGGTCAGGTAAATAATAAAATACTGTGTGTTCCCAAGCATTATATCTATCAAAGTATGTCAGAGTAAGTGGCATCTATTAAAAACTAAAGTTTCAACCCAGGCACACAATTACCAAGATGACATCGGGGTTGCTTTTTCTCAGGTGCTTAAACACTCAAATTTGTGTAGTTTTCCTTGACACGATTAAACATGTATTATTATGTACAGGCCTTTGGACATGATACCTGGGATGTAACGGCCCAAACATGCTACGATTTAAATAGACAATATACTGACGAGTAGGAAAAGTAGTTTCACACTCAATGAATCTACGTTAGGGTTTGCAGTTTGAAGAGGAAGTAGGAAATAGTTGTATCATTTTGCTATCACATCATGCTATGAGCATGAATACATTTTCTTTAGGCTTGATATTTTTCGAGGAATGTCAAGAAGTGGTGTACTATAGACTTCACCTGGTGCACTTGAAATTGTGATAGGAAGTTATACTTGCAATCCAATCCAGGAGGATAATTGGGCACAAACCAAATTGAATACAGTCCCCTAAACTGCATGTAATCCACTCAGCCAAACTGTCACAGTGACATTGAACCTTTGGTACCCTAAGGGCCCGCCAAGGCTATCTCAGGAACACTTCAATAGCTTGTACCTGGCCTGCTGCTCGGCCAATTATCCACTAATCCACAGCCAAGCGGAACGTATAAGTAGTTCTAAAAGGATCGGGGAGACAGCAGCAAAGCTTTCACTGGAGCCATGCAATTAAGACGCAATTAAGATTATTGCACATTTTAGATCCCATTCTCCTTTGTGAATACGGCTGTGCTAAAATATCGATACGCAAATATAGCGTTTTGCAATGTATCATGATATATCATATCCCATGTATCGTGATGCATATCGTATTGTGAAGTAATTGCCAATACACCGCCCTATTTGTGACCATAGGAGGGAGGACTAAAAATCGGACTAAATGTGCAGATATATAAAACCAAACAAACCTATCACAAACATACAATCAGCACATACACAATGTTTGTGGCTTCAAATAAATCTGCTCAGGTGATCTGGCATCAGAATAATGGAATAGATACCGCTGGAAGTCCAGAGGGCAAACACTGTTGTGACAAGCCTTATTAGTGAGCAAGTTAATCAAGAGGGGAAATCTAATCTCTATTGCACAGAAAACTCATTGCCAAAATACAACAGAGTATTCCCTCTCTCTCTACTAGGTGATGTGGTCAAAATGAAGATGTGAGGGAATGAGCCAATAAACACACTGCTGTCAGTGTAGTAGATGACAACACTTAAAAACCTGAATTGTAATATTCACATCAAGTTACCATTGCATAAGCATAAGAAAGGAATACAATGACATGCAGTATGTAAATGCAATCTTATTTTCCAGATTTTTTCTTGTCTGGAGAAAAATACTATGGAAGATCCGCTAACAACATTAGTGCCAATAAGATTTATCAGTAATAGTCGACAGGGGGAATCCAGGGGCCTATTTCAGGAAGCGGGTTTTGAGGCAACTCAGAGTTTGTTCACTCTGAGTTAGTGGAAACCTTGTGTTTTACGTTTCAGGAAGTAGATTCAGCACAACCCAGAGGCTGTTATTGCGGCAACATACGCCGTGAAACTAACCTGCTCGCTAGCTGGTTTGAGGGAACAGACTCTGAGTTTGTTGTCACTTTACGCTGCAGCCCCGACTGAGGAAAGCATGTCACAGCGTGTCCCTTCACAGTCTGAAGCAAAATCACTCCATAGAAATCTCCATCGGGATGTTTTTATCATTTCCTGATGATTTTACGTTTGATCGATCATTTATCTGATCAGTAGCCTTGTTCTCAGCCCTCATGTCGTTCATATAGGCGGCCACCTAACACACCGTGAACACTGCTACATTCAGATGAATTTGTGTCTCACTTTGGCCTCATTATTATTCTTTTTTAACAGTTTTCTGACATTGTAACGCTCTGTCAGGCTGAAATGTGACGCTGTAGGCTACGTGATCATTACTGTGATGTTCCCAAAGTCACAGACGAGGCTCGTTATAAAGCCTAATCTGAATATTGAAATTATATAATAATTTAAACTGTGATCACTTTCTGAGGAACATGGATTTGACCAGAATTTTCAACCTGTCTCTATCCCAAGCAAAAGTCCCTGCGTGCTTCAAATCCACCTCAATTGTGCCTGTCCCTAAACTCAGCTCCCTAAAGAGCCTGAATGATTACCAAATCATGAAGTGCTTTGAAAGGCTTAGCCCACCTGAAAACCAAACTCCGACCCACACTAGACCCCTATCAGTTTGCCTACCGTCTGAACAGGAGCACAGACAACGGCATCACTACAGTTCTACACCCAGCCCTTTACCACCTGGACCTGAGTAACACCTACATAAGGCTGCTGTTTATTGGTTTCAGCTCAGCATTCCATACAATCATCCCCTCCAAACGAATCAATAAGCTCAGTGACCTTGGCATCGACCCCCACCTACGCAATTGCATACTGGACTTTCTGACCAACACCTTTTACCATTGAACCATCGAGAGCATCCTCATCACCTGCAGCAACTGCACCATCAAGGACCCAAACAAGTAGGAGTAGGAAATAGCCAGAATTAAAATCAATATTTCATTTTTACAACTTATGTGTCAAAGGTTTTTACAAAACAGAATATGGATACAGCCTTTTTTTCATTTTATTCACAATATGCCCTCACTGCCAGAGAGTGAATAACAGTTCTCTTTCATCATATCATTGTAACTTGTATTTAAATGAAGAGTCTGGATGGTTTTATTAATCGATACAGGAGGATTCAGTAAATACTGGGGTCCTGAATGGTGGGCTGTAAAACAGACAGAAAAGACGGATAGACCATCTCTCTCTCCCTTCCTCCCTCCCACATTCCCTCTCTCTGTCTGTGGTCCCCAAAAGCTATAATATCCATCCATGGCGGTTCACTTGACATTTACTTGACCTGCTTTCTCCTGTAGCATTCCCCCTTCCTAACTGCCAGTGCTGCGACTCTCCAGGGCCAGGGCCGGCCGGGTGAACAGATAACAAACCTGTCAGGGCGGCTTTAGTGGGGGGAATAAATCCAGAGCGAGGGGGGACCGGGGTGGAGTATGTGTTCCAGAGAGGGTTAGTCGATGACATGAGACACCCTGTGTGTGAGGCCTGGACCCAGGAGAGCTAGGCTGTAATGCCATGGTGCTAGACTTTAAAAAGGGGGCACCGCCACTGCAACCTGATTAGATCTCAGTAGTGCCGACATTTTCAAATGGCTGGCCCCCTTTTCACCCTCCATTTCAACTGTTCTTTACAAGCCAACCCCCCTTTTCCTCCGATCATCAAAGGAGCTGTCAGGGGCTTCTTTCTTCAGGCTGGCAGACAGGTCAGGGGTGGAAGGTTGAGGTGGGGTGTGCCCTTTTGAGACAGGGACTGAGAGTGGCTATCTACAGTGGATGTGTGGAGGCTGAGGGGCTGTGTTAAAGGTGCTGATAGCATTCATGGTGATGTGTTCCCAGGAGATGCCACAAATGTCAACACTCTCCTGCTATGGGCATATCATTCTACCAATTGGACAACGAGGGAGATGCAGCACAGTGCACTCCTTTTTTCAAGCAGGATCTCAGTGGATCGTATAATGCTGCAAATTTCAGATGGGCTTTATCAGACCCGCTCCACTAACATGCTCATTACCCAGAGCAAAGTGATTTGATGGGCATGGCATGTGGTAAAAGGTTGTTCACCAGAAATGATATCTAGGACCTTCAAGGATCAAAACCTGGGTGGACAATCTGGTCAACTACCTGCTGGAAAGCTACAGCGGGCGGAAATAGCAAATCCACGGTTTAATGAAAGGGTAAAAAAAAAAATTTAACTTATAGATATCATCATGAAACTTTTTCCAGTTGATTACTGGCAAAAAAAACTGTTTTTTTTTATTTTAAGTTTTTGTTCAATTTTTTTTGAATATATATGCATATATGCATGTTGTAAAAATGCAATAAAGATGTAAACTCTGGCTTTATCCAACATCTAGATTTTAGTTTTTTAGAGATATGCAAATGTGTGCATAATTTGTGTTTCTTGAAACCTTTTACAACATGCCATGCCTGTTTTTCAAAAAAGGGGGTTTTGCCCCCTGGGTACATGTTATATATTCCACAAGTCTGAGCTTGGAAAGACATAATTAAAATAACTAACTTCATATCCATTAATACATTTAGACTTATCATCTTAAATCTGCCAAACTCTACCTGTAACTGTTTTCCTTAGACTATATTGTACTCAATTTTTAATTGCAGCCATTCTACATCGCTGTCTAAATGTTTCAATGGGGTTGGCTCTTTATCAGCTTGTTGTGTATTTGCTGTATATTGTGATGTTGTTTTTGCTTTGCATTTGTTTGACTGGACATCATTGCAAATGAGGGTCAACCCTCAATGTCCAATGAAAATGAAAAACATATGAGCATGTTTCAGCTTCTCAATATTATTTGGACTTGAGTGGGTAGTGTCCTTGTCTCGATAAATACATCACCTTCTGAACTTCTAATCTTATTATACTAATCAATCCCTTCACAAACCAATTAGACTAAATGGATAGACCCTGAGTGCAATTACCAATCCTTAGAGAAAGCCATAGTAAGTAGGCTACCTGATATTTAAAAGCAAATGTATTTACTCTTATAGCAATAATACACTGGCTGATGTTTCACTAACTGCAAAACAGCTGAACATGTGCTTGATTAAGCAGTGATGGATAATACACATTATAAAGGCATGACAAGAATATGATGGACTCCTACTGTGAAGTATATTAACATTGAGAATTGTAAAATTGTCCTTTATTTAGGACATAGTGTGTGTCAAGCTTTTTGGGCACACCAAGTGATGCATGCCCGCCACAAATTTGATGGATGGAGACGTCCCATGGTGGTGCTAAACACTGCACATAAATGAACTGAAGCACTGAGGCCTATCCACTCCATCTACATCTGGGATGTGCCTATAAGGAACTAAAATGTCAGCCATCTACACATAGTTGTAACAAAGGAAGGGCATTGGCAGATGAGGACGGAAACTGTGGTATACTATTCTTAGGCCTTGCTTTCATGTACTGTAGTTTTATATTCCAAACTAATGGAGTTAACTGGCACTGATCTGCAGCAAACAACCTTTCAAGGCTTAGCGAGCAGCCTCTGTTAGACTAAGCTGTGTTTATTATCAAGCACAATCCGTAGTCTCATCAATGCTTAAAGAAAGGAACGTATGAATGAATGCATATTGTTCAGCTCAGGGTTAGCCAGAGCTGGGGCGACAAATGAAAAAAAATAAAGAATTTAAAGCAGATGGTAAAATCCAAAAAAATAAAGGAGGGCAGAGAGAGAGAAAGAGAGAGAGAGAAGAAATACAAATCCTATTTTTTCTTCTTAAAGCTGCAAAGCTAACAGGGAGATGGAGAGAAAATACAAGGGCCTGTGTTCTCATTTTCAGTCTGAGAGCCCCACCAGGACCACTGAAACTTGCTTGATTTCCCCAGTCCAATTATATCTCTGTGCTCAATCCTTCCAGAATAGCAACATCACACCCAGGGACGCTGTCTGCCTAAGCGCGGTGGGCCTAATGGAGTCCCACAAGTTGACTTCATTTCATTGCTCCTAACTAATGGGCTGTGATATTTTTCCCAAACTGACTGCGGCTCTGCCCCCTTGGAATCTAGTCAGTGCAGTGGTGGACCCAGGCCAGCAACATGCCAGCCCCACTGCCTCATTTAGAACAACCCCCCTCTCCACCCTACCCTACCCTACCCACCACTGCTGTCTGTGTGCAGTCCGCCAACGCCCTCTGCGTCATTACAGCTCTCTATGCGGGGTCCTGATTGTCAGAAGGGCCCCGGTGATGCCAGCTCTCTCCCTGTGCGGCCCGGCCCTGCTGTGGTGAATTTAAGAGGACTTTAATCTAAATGGGCTGAGGAGAGGATTAGCAGCCAGGGAGAGGTGGGAGGGAGGGAGGTGGACAACTGTGCATTGGTATATAGTGGATGTACAATCACAGGGCCACAGCTGAGGACAGACACTCATTTTCAGGGCTCTCCGATGGATACTCATGCGCAGAACACAAGCATTGGGAGGAAATAGCCCCAACATAAATTCAGCAGAATGGGTCCCTCTCCAGTCATATTGTGGGCACATAATGGTCCTCCAGATGGCTAAGGGACCCAGCAATGGTGCAATACAATCAGCGGCATGGCAGAAGTATCAGGGAATAAAGATGAAGAGTTTTATATCATATAAACGCTCAGCCAGCAAATACTTTTTTTAAATTTAAACTTCCATTTTGATGACATTTTTAAAACCAATCCACTCCTTCCAAGTTCTAGTTAATGGAGACTGTCCATTTAGATTTATATACTGTATATACAAGTTTTATTCTGATCAGGAAAAAACTAGTCTGTCACAAAAACATAAATAACAGCATGGAACATAATTGTACATGAAAGAAACATATAAAGTCCTAATTTCCCCCCAGAATGTAATTCTATCAAATGCGACTTCATTTCAAGGAGTGCAGGTAGAGCGCAATATTGTCTGCATTTATGACAGTGCCTTTTATATAGCCTGGTCCTACCAGACCATCGTACTTCATTTCATTTGTAAGGATGGTCTGGAATCGCTCAATTGACAAACGTTAACTCACTTGAAGGCGGGTGTCTGTAGTTTAAAACTATTCTATTCTAGTGTGACATATATCATGCGGCCTTCTTCTGATTTGTTCTCGACCTTAACGTCATTGTTCTCAGCCACTCCCTCTGTTGGCTTATGTATTGGCTCTTATATACAATAAATATAAAAAGCCTAAATGTTTTGCCAGTGTAATCGGCTGGGTAGATTCACCATTTATCCAACTGTAATTATGCACATTATTCACCTTTTCCTAAGTGCAGCACTTGTAGACAAATAGCTAAGATGCCTAAATGCACTATACACCAGGTTGTCCTCATGCAAAGTGCAGGCCAGCCTAGGGAGGGCCTCTGAGAGCTAATGGCAGTGAGTGTTGCTCTAAACACATGCTCCGGCTCTTTTCAGGGACACAGGGGAGTTTAAGTGCCATGCTCCCTACCGCTGATCATGGCACCTTCTCCAGCCTGCCAGCTCCCCCTGCCCTCCATACATTGATCTCATTTGGCCCAGAGATAAGGCAGTAACTGGATGAGGGCTTGGAATCAGATGGTCTCTGACTGGTTTGGCAATTCCACTCTTCCTGGGCCGTCTGGGCCGGGGGCCAAAGGGGTAGGCCAAGGTTAATCCCATCCAATCCCCCTCGCGCTGCCCTCTGCCCTCTGCCCAAACACAGCTGATGTAACTCCCTTTAAGCGGGTTGGAAGCCACTCATCTAATTAGTTTACCCAAGATTTCACACCTGTGCTATACAAACGGATATACTGTCAGATATAAGAAGTAACGGGGACATGGGCATGCATGAAAAATACATGACTCGTTTAACACTAAGCTTTAAGGTTGCTGCAAAGTTTAATGATTAAAAAGGGTCACGTTGAAAAAGTTGTACACTTAGAAATAGAAAAAGGACATTCTCTCGGTTGTAATTTGAGCCTACTTATACTTCGGTAAAGTGATCAAAAAACCAGCCATGTTGCCTTGGAAACATATTCAGCCAATTTTATTATGAGGAGCAAAGATGGTAAAATATGTAAAAGCCGAGTGACATGCCAGTTTATAACAGCAGAATACCTGCTCTTGAGGCATGGGGATCTGCGATATATCATGGCCAGGTCGACTCATATGCATATGCAAATGCAGAGTGGAGCAAAATTACGATTATGCATGACATTTTCACAACAGAAAGACCAAGTGCAATTGCACCCCTGCTTCACTGTGAGGCCACTGCTGTTCCCATTAAGGATTGCCAGTTGAGTAATCTCCATCGCCCTTTTTTCTATTGACACATTATGTAGTCGGAGATGGGATTTTGCCTGTATGAAATTAGTCTCTCAAAAGGATCAGGAATGAATGCAGCAGGGGGGCGGGAGTCACACGCCTCTTGGGAAACACTAATCTTCTTATAGCGCACATTTATTCAATTCCAGTGTCAATATCAGCCATAATCAGAATGGTCTATGTGACAAGTTCTTTATGTGCTGGCTGATAGTGGATGACAAGGAGGTAATGACCTGGGAGAACATCACTCCTGACCAGTGTTGGGAATAACGCCGTTTAAAATAACGGCGTTAGGTAACGCCGTTCTTTTTTCAGTAACGGGGTAATCTAACTAATTACTTTTTCCGTCGTTACAACGCCGTTATCGTTACTGAACGTTAAATGCGGTGCGTTACTATTGATTGAATAAACAGTGTAATCCGAACGCACCCCTGGCTCCATACTGCTAGTGAGGAGACCGGTGTGTTTTAAGATGTGTTTTATTCAGTGTGGATGACATTATAACTGTCAGTTAGCGCCGTCGCGTCAGTCAGCCGGAGCGCCTGTTCAGTGAAGTTTCTTTTTCTTTCTCTCTCTGTTGTGTGAGCATGCACGTTGCCGCAGTAACCACCTATCGATCCACGGTTGAAACGTGCTTTCCCTGAGTTTGTTTGCATGGCCCTTGTGAGTAAGTGCATGGAGTTTCCCGATCTCTATAAATTATAATTTATGCACGTTATTAAACGGCCGCGATTCGCCGGTTGCAACAGCTGTTTAGCGTGTCATCACGAGCCGAATATTGCTATTGTTCTTTTCCTGGGATCTGTATGCTGCTGTGCATGTTATAGAAGGAAATAAACATAGGATAAATCCTTACTCCTCCTCTCATCGTCTCATGCTTCATAGTCTGACGTTTTTCGCCTTAAGTGGTGTTTTAGCCGACACCCCTGAAGTGAATCCATTGATATAGCAGATCAGCACGGTACATTCAGCAGTTTCCTCTACTACTTTTGTTGAGAACAAAATACTTGAAGTCTGTTGATGTGCAATAAATATTGAAGGTTATGTAGCCTACAAGTAGGCCTACCTGTCTGTTCTACTCATTTCAAACTGCTCAGAAAAATCCAAATGTGTTGACATTTAGCAACTTTTTTCTTTTTACAGTAGGCTAACGCAAATAGTTACTTTCCCTGGTAACTAGTTACTTCTATTATAAAGTAATTCAGTTACTAACTCAGTTACTTTTTGGAACAAGTAGTGAGTAACTATAACTAGGCCTAATTACTTTTTTAAAGTAACGTTCCCAACACTGCTCCTGACAGCTCCCTAGCTTAGCGCTGCTCCTGCAGATTCATCATGAATAGCAAAGCAACATGTCAATACATTACAGAGAGAGCCAATATATAGAAAGAGATTAATTGATATCAGATATCTCACAGGAATGGACAGCTGCAGTTTACAGAAGTGGAAGTAATCCACTACTGATCCCCTCAATGTCTCTTTGAAACCAGCTAACACTTGATGCAGCAGAACCAAATGATAGTCAAGATAAAGACAAGGCGTACAGTGCATGTGACAACTTGAGAAAAAACGTAACACACACAAACAAAGAGTGGGTTGTTTGTTGTGACATCAGACAAGCTGTTGTCCAAAAACACAAACAAAGAGAAATTACAATGAATTGGAGTTACCAAAATAAATCTACTAAAGCCGATACCTTGGGCCAATCTCTAAATCTAAAATGAACCATACTTGATTTGTAATTATTGCAGGAGAAAAATAAACAATCAAACTCTCAGGTGTTCCTCTACTCAGGGTGTGCACAGGGAGATGGCAATCTTAGCAGCCAGGATTTTATTGTTCAGTTATGTTCACAAGGCAGCTCAATTCAAAAAGCCGGAATTACAAAGAGGTAGCGTAGCATCAGCTGGTTGCTTTGAACCAAATGTATAAAAAACAAAACAGACAATTGGATACTATACGGCTGTGTGTGTCATAAAGACAACAGCAGAATGGCCATCCAGTGGATTCCCCGGGCCTGACATATAGATTGCAGATGGATAAGTGCACGTTAAAACAATATCCCGCCGACCAAAAATAAAATCATTTCTCATAGCTGTCTCTATTTACTGAAAGGGCTGCTGGTCTCCCACTGGGGGCAGAAACAAATGAAGATGTTATTCCTCTACCCATGAACTCCTACCTCGTCTGCTTTTTCACTGCTGGCAATTTCATTTTCTCTTCCAAATTTGACTTAAGCCCTGCACGACTTGAGGGAAATAATGGTCTATGGAATAATCTTCCAGGGGCCACCATCTCTCTCTGTCTCTCTCAGTATATTTATGTGTCTGTCAATCTATTTACAGTGTCTATTTATTTATTGTTGGTGCTGTTGCCTTGTGGTTTAAGGGAAATTGCACTGCCTTCTGAAATAGAAGTGATGTGACACTGGATGCCTGGCAGTAGTCCAGTCAGACATACACAGGCCTTGGAACAGACAGAACATGCCCTTAACCGAGCATAAGGAGAAAGAAATAGCCCTGATGCACAGTGTTGTAGAGTGGAGGCCATCACAAAGAAAACATGGACTCTTTGTGGACACTCTACTCAAAGTGTGAAATGTGACAATGGATCATTTGGTAAGAATACTTTGTTACAATATGTCCAATAAAGTGTATTCCGTTTCATAGCATTTAATCCATTGTTTGCTAGAATTTGAAGCTCACATGCTTTTCATAGTGCAACATAGAATCGGTCTGTATATTCTATATGAATACAAGTTATACTACGACTACTATTACTAACAATAGTTGAATTACGTTTTCAATGTCACCAAAAACATGAACATGATACACTTGGTAAAGGCAGAATTGCTTCATATTTCACATGTACTATCTGAATAAAGAGGCTATTGTAAATGATCTCTCAGCATATACACATGCCAGGAGTTGTCTCATTAGGGTTAATGTTGCTGTCCGAGACCATTGTCCTGACTAGCCAGCATTAAACTGCAACTTCCATTGAAAATATAAAAATGCGTACACAGAAAAGCCATTGCAATGCAGCAGGATATCATATTAATACATTGCAGAGTCTAATGAGCATCAGTTTGTTGAATATACAGCTCTGCAAAAAAAGAGACCACTTCAAATGTTCAGTGTCTATTGTTTTACTATTTATAGGCAATGTCTTTGAGTAAAATGAAAATTTTATAAACTATATAAACTAGTGACAACATTTCTTTTTGTTTTCCATAAACGATTTTTATTGAGATTTTTTTAACAAACATACAAAACATTTAGAACCCCACCCACCCCGCACCCCAAACAATCCTTGGAAAAATGACATATAAAATTACATAAAAAAAAAACATTGAAAACAGTTACAAAAAAGACAACTACATGTGTAATATGACATCATCAATAAAGTTCTAGAATGCAACATTCCCTGGGCAACCCCACTCCATACAAATAATAACAGAAGTACAGTGGCCCTTTAAGGGGCACTGTGCAACATGACATCATCAAGAAAGTTCTAGAATGCAACGCTCCCTGGGTAACAGAAGCTACAGTGGCCTTCAAGGACAAGAACAATTCTAAATTTTAAACAATGCACCTGATGACATTCCAAAAACATGGATGCCTCCATAAGACCTGCCTGCTCAATGTACAAAATGTAATATTAATACATGTAATTCTCCGCTCAGATAATTGGCAGAGGTGATTTTACACCAATGAGGACATATTTATGAATGAGGATAATGATTTTAGCTAATACATTACTTAAAATGTTACACAGTGTCCCCTCAAGGACAAGAACAGTTCCAAATTCCAAACAATGCACCTGAAGACATTCCAACCATGACGCCTCAAGCAAGGGGGCGCATAGGCTGTGACACATGATATTGAGAAATATGGAGACATATGAGACCCTTTCTAAGAAAAAAAAGAAAACAAAAGTAATAGAAATCTAATCATTGGGAAGCAACTTAAGTTTATTAAAGTGAGAAATGAAGGGGCGCCACCTATGATCAAATTTGTACAGAGAGCCTCTCAAGGAATATTTAATTTTTTCTACCTTAACAAAGAATAAAACATCATTCAACCATGAAGATGAGAGGGGAGGCTTTGGAGATTTCCACTAAAAAAGTATTCTTCTCCGAGCTAGAAGAGAGGAGAAAGCAATAACATCTGCTTGCGCACTCGAATAAGTAGAAGGCACCAAGGGGACCCCAAAAATGGCTATATAAGGACATGGTTGAAGATTTAGCTGCAGGACGTCAGATAATGTTTTGAAGACAGAACACCAAAAATTGTTCAGTCTTGGGCAGAGAAAAAACATATGACTGTGGTCAGCCGGGGCAAAGCCACCTGGTTGCAACTATCTTCTACGTCAGGGTATATTTCTGCCAGTTTGGCTTTAGAAAAATGGATCCTATGAAATACCTTAAACTGTATGAGCCCAAGGCGAGCACAGGATGAAGTTGAGCTCATTCTGTCGATTGCCTTAACCCACCAGTCATCTGTGAAATCCACATTTAATTCTCTCTCCCATGCAACCTTAGCTTTGAGCACAGGTGTGTTATTGAGCGACATAAGACCGCTATATACCCGGGATATAAGAGCCTTCTGATCGGGACCTAATTTAAGTAATTCCTCCCAGGGCAAAGCGGGGGGTGGAGAAGGAAACGAAGGATACTGCGTGCAAATGAAGTGTCTTATTTGCAAGTAACGAAAGAAATGTGAACGTGGCAAACCAAATTTTTTAACCAGATCTGTATAGCTGGAAAAAACTCCACTTTCATATAAATCCAAGAGGGAATTAATGCCTTTTGCTTTCCACAGAGAGAATTATGCATCTAAAGCAGGGGGGAATAGGTGGTTACCAACTAAGGGAGCAAGTATAGACGGGGATGAGAATTTGAAATGACGCCGGAACTGATACCAGATCTTATGGGAAGCCAACACAATTGGGTTTTTGGTGTACTTGGACGGGACAGTTGGAAGAGGGGAACAAAACAACGCCGACAGAGATGATGACAATCAAGACTTTGATTCAATGGACCCCCAAGAGGTGTTAATAGCGTGGAACCAAAACAACAGCTTTTGACTATTAGCTGACCAGTAGTAGTACATAAAGTTTGGCAGGGCAAGGCCCCCTCCAAATTTACTAATTTCTAGTACGTTCCTACTAATTCTTGGGTGTTTTCCTGCCCAGATGAATGATGTAATAAGCTTATTCAATGATTGAAAGAAGGATTTTGGTAAAAATATTGGAATGGATTGGAATAAGTAAAGCAATCGGGGTAAAATTGTCATTTTCACATAATTAATTCTGCCTGTCAGCGTCAGAGGGAGGTTACCCCATCTCTGAAAATCAGATTTAGTCTGGTTAAGTAGGGGAGTGAAATTTGCAGCCAAAAGAGCTGAGATGGACGAAGTGATATTGATCCCTAAATATTTAAACCCTGAGCGGCTAATATTAAATGGCAAATTCAACTGCTGGAGGTCAGAGGGGGGAATGTTAAGAGGGAAACACTCACTTTTCTGCAGATTGAGCTTATACCCTGAAAAAGAACCAAATTCATTAAGAATAGAGATAACAGACGGAATAGCCGTGGCAGGATTTGCGGCATAGAGCAAGAGGTCATCCACATATAATGACACACGATGTTCGATTCCTTCGCGATAGATTCCCTGAAGTAGGGGGGAAGAGCGCAGGGGTATGGATAGTGGCTCGATAGCTAGCGCAAATAAAAGTGGACTTAAGGGGCAGTGATAATGGAAAATAATCAGACCGGGCGTCCCCAGTGCAAACACTTGCCTGGGGGTCAGTGTATAGAAGACGATCCATGAGCTAAAGCGGTCACCAAAACCAAATTTTTTAAGAGCAGTAAATAAATACAAAGGCCTTTTCGGCATCCAGTGATATTACAACTTCAGGACTTTTAGAGTTTGGGGTTGAATAAATTATGTTCATTGATGTTCTGATGTTGAAGAAAGAATGACACCCTTTAATGAATCCTGTCTGCTCCTTTGAGATGATATCCGACATAACTGCCTCGAGACGAGTTGCTAGGACCTTAGCTAAGTCCTTGACATCAACATTGAGGAGAGATAAAGGCCTGTAGGACCCGCAACAAGTAGGGTCTTTATCCTTCTTTAGTAGGAGAGAGATTGATGCTTGGGTCAGGGTAGGTGGTAGAGTACCCCGTTCGATTGACTCACTATATACAGCTAGAAGAAGTGGGGCTAGTTTGCTACTAAATTTCTTAAAGAACTCGGTGGGATAGCCATCAGGGCCAGGGGCTTAGTTACTTTGCATTGAATTTATTGCATCAACTATTTCCTGTAGCACCAATGGCAAATCTAGGTTGTGTCCAATTGCAGGGTCAATAGTGGGTTCATTGAGATTGTTAAAAAAACGGTCCATGTCGGTTGTCGGATTGGGAGTCCGATTGGTAAAGAGCTGAAAAAAATGTTTTGAATGTTGGGTTAATATCGGAAGGGGCAGACAGGAGAGCACCGAATGGGTCCTTAATTTGAGTAATGAGACGTGAGGAAGCTTGGCGCTTTAGCTGATGGGCGAGCAAACGACCACCCTTATCGCCATGTTCATAGTAATTACTGCGAGATTGCAAAAGCATACGTTCTGCCTGCCTAGTGGTAAGCAAATCAAACTCGGCCTGCAGACTCAAGCGCTCCTTGAACAGTTCAGGACTAGGGTTACTGGCATATTGGTGGTCTAAATTAAGGATTAGGTCCGTGAGTCGAGTCCGATCAGCTTTTTACAATTTAGTTAAATTGGCAGAGTAAGCTATAATTTGACCTCTAAGGTATGCCTTTAGAGACTCCCATAGTAGAGACTAAGAGGTAGAATCATCTTTGTTAATAGAAACAAACTCGTCAATAGAGGAGGAAACATAATCACAGAAACCCTGGTTAGAGAGAAGCACAGAGTCCAGTCTCCACAAAGGACAGGGTCTTGGATGAGATGTTAATAGCATGCAGGGCTGCCAAGTTCCACCAAAAGTTTGGAGTGAGATTTTTTGGCCGAGGCACCCAAAACCGTGTCCTCTTTCCCACCCAATCATTTTTGCTAGTGTCCTGCAAGTTTACATATTGTTCATAATAAATCAGAAATAAAAGACAATTGGAAAATGTGATAAAACATCAAAAATCTTATTAAAATAAACAAATTCATGAATTGCAAAGTCGTAGGACAGGTTTTAATTAAACATTGGGTGTGGACATATTGTAAGTGGGGGTCTGGGGTTCCCCCCCCAGAAAATTTGGAGCATTAAACACTTAATTTCCTGCATTCTGGTGAATTTTTATGAAGCAATGTGTGCCTTTTCTGGATTCATTTTTATGTAAAGTAAAAGAGAACATTCACGGTTTCGCTGACACAAATTTAATTGAATAGCCTACAATGCATGTGTAGTGCTTTCAAATATCTCCTGTAGCCTATTGTTAAAACATTTGGTTAAACTGAAAAGGTAATTATTCTATATGTATTCAACATTGTATGGGTTATCCAATTTCAATTCACCATTATTATATTAAATCTATGACACTTGATGTCTTCTCAGAACATATTTTTCCCACAGTAACCTCTAAGCTTAGTTACTCAATACATTCATTCAATTAATGTTGACAACATTTTAGAACAAAAACGTGTTGGTGTGTCAACCAGCCCAATAACATAATGCAAAACAAGCTTGAATATATCAAGTGAAGTGACTGATTTGAATTAAGGTGTTCTTACCTCTTTGTTCATTTAATACCGGCGTCCTTGTTGTCATTAATTTTCCATATAATTTGAACAAAGGGCGGGACTGGGAGGCGGCGGGCTTTTATTAGGCTCGTTCGACCTGTCGCCGTCTTGCTAAGACCTGCGCAATTATGACGCTCGTCTTGCTGAGCGCACAGCATTATGGTTAGACTTTTTGTCCCACTTGCACCCGCGGCTGGCTGCGGCTCGGCTGCTTGAGACTTTGAAGTCCCGCGGTATCAAGACGGACACAGACACTGGAGCAAGTCACTGCAGTTGCTCCCCACAGGCTGCGGGAGCGAAATGTCTGATGGGAAACGTCTTGCTGACAGGCGGAGCTGAGCGCTAATTGGGAGTTTAAACCCCGTGCCTTTGATGCGTTTCCCTAATTGGTTAGGCAAAAGTCTGACATCACCGCTCAAAATTAAATTACGATCCATTCTTTTTGATTTTAATTTATGTTTAATCATTAGGCCGCCACAGTATGCATTTAAGCAGAAATGTACTTAATCAGAGTTAAACCTCCACTGATCTGAACCCTTGACATAGAAATAATTTGGATGTGTAACTCTCCTGTATAGATTTATTTAAAAGTGAACACAAACTTGAGTCACATAAGATCTTGGTGAAGTGATATCTTTATACCATTAAGATTAAATCATAGGCTTATTTCAAGTGATCTAAATGGTCTGGGAATTGTATTTTACATGCAGTGTCGCAAAGCCAGACCAAAACTATAACAAGTAGTTTGTTTGTTGTTACACATCATAATACAGTTCATCATATCCATCTCTACAATAATAATAAGGGATATTTTCTTAGACCTTCTTTAACTTTATTTCGGCCGATCATATTTGTTATGTGAAGGGAGAAATACTAAACCTCCTTTATTTGGATTAGTAAATTATTCTTTATCACTTAAAAGTAGGTTTTCTAGTAAAGTAACAAGAAAGATAAAGATGTGTGGGGAATGGGGATATTATATCTCGTTTCTTGTTTTGAAAATGCCCCTCGCTTTTAAAGTGTTTACTCGTCTTTGTGTTGTGTTCTGCTTCTAATCGGTTGTAGCATGTGTAGCTCTTCTACGAATATGTTTCTAATAGGCCTTCAAAATAAAACTAGAAAACGAACTGCATCCGCAACAAGGACGCTACTTCCGACGGCACGAGCTGTCCGGCTTCTGTCAGGCTTTTTCGTCACTCCCCCGACTGCACTCCGCTGCTCTCGTCTACTTTCCAGACGAGCTACAACAGAGGTCGAACGAGCCTATTAGTTTTGTAGTGTAAAGCATGGGGGCGTGGCCGGGTGGTTTGCCAAATGGCTGCTGCGGCTACGGGCTGCACACGGCCATGGACCTATAAAGAAACCGCGCGTGCAGAAAGCATGGCAGAAAGAGGATGTCACGGAACTCAGTCCGTTTAGCTTTTCAAATAAGACTTTCAAAGTAAAAGTACCAAAAAAATATATATATTACGGGGATTCATTTCTCTGCGTGAGAAATTGGAGGTGTGGCGTGTCAGCGTGTGAACTGGTTGATATGCGTGTGTCTCACGGCCAAAGCGTGAGACTTGGCCGCTCTGATAGCATGTCAAGAACCAAAGGTGGTCGCTTATAACTATCGCCAAATATTCAGTGGAAACCACATTAGGAAGGAGACTAGCGTCCACAAAAAAATAATCAATTCTAGAATAGGAGCGATGTACCGGAGAAAAAAAAGAAAATTCTTTTGCATGTGGATTACGAAACCTCCATGGATCAGCGCATCCATTTTGTAACATAAAGTCTGCAAATGCCCTTGACATGGAAGAGGGATGAGCCAGTCTGGGGCTGGAGCGATCTAATTTGGGGTTAATAACGCAGTTTAAATCGCCACCAAAAATGAATCAATGCGTATTTAAAGCTGGGAGGCTGCTAAGTAATCGGTTTGCAAAGCCAGCATCATCAAAGTTGGGAGCATACACGTTAACCAGTAAAACAGGTGTCTGCTGTATGATACCTGTTACAATCCAATACCTTCCATTGGGGTCTGAGATCGAGCTAGTGGGAATGCATTGTGTTCTCTTATGGATCAATATAGCCACACCACTAGCCTTTGAGTTAAAGGTAGAGTGGAAGACTTGGCTTACCCAAGATTTGCGCAATCTGACATGATCAGTATTGCACATATGCGTCTCCTGAATGAAAGCTATATCCGTTTTTAAATGTTTAAGGTGTGACAAAACTCTGGATCTTTTAATAGGATGACCCAAGCCTTTGACATTCCATGACAGAAACCTAATAGAGTTTACTGAGTTATTAGACATCATTAGGGTAAGTGTGTAGACAGTGACCTACAAGATAATACAGTGATATGAATAGACCAAGCATAGACAGATGATAAAAACACACACTGCATGCAGATGTAAACAAGATAGAATAACACCAAGGATAAACCCACCCCCAAAACCCTATATCGTCATCCCCAAACGATGA
The DNA here is from genome assembly GCA_026929865.2 of Hyperoplus lanceolatus. Classification (NCBI taxonomy): domain Eukaryota; kingdom Metazoa; phylum Chordata; class Actinopteri; order Uranoscopiformes; family Ammodytidae; genus Hyperoplus; species Hyperoplus lanceolatus. The sequence continues at coordinate 30,598,635 of CM049407.1, read as the reverse complement.
AGACTGCAGGTTGAATGTAGCTTTAAACTTCCGTAGCATCTTGACAGAAAAAGAATACACTAATTTCCTGACCTGTGCTAGCTCCCACATAAGTCTTGTACAATTCACTCCATAACAGCCTAGTAACACGATGAACAATCCAGCAAACTGTCAAAATGACAACGCACTAAACAAAAATACCATGCTCCCCCAGCAGATTCAAAATACAAACAAAAATAAAGGCGTGAGTTAGACAAGCTGTCCAAATGGCAAAAAAACAAAACAGACACGCTTATCCAGCCGTTTTAAAATAGAGATACAAATAAACAAAGCGAGTGAATTAGACAATACGTCAAAATGACAAGCAACAAAAATGTCACGCTCACCCAGCTGATTTACTCATTTTAAAAAAGGGAGAAAAAAATGTGTGTAGTACCATCAGTCTGAGAGTTTGGCTGGGGATATGAAAAGAGCATTTGTCCACATTGTATACTCACAGCAGGCAATCGTATTTACTACGGACTCACACCCAATGTAGATATGTAGTTAGATGCTTCAGAGACAGACCGCAACCACTTTCTCTCGCCGCTCTGGAGAGTAATGCGAAGCTTCGCTGGGAAAAGGAGAGAGGGTCGGAGGCCGCGCTGATAAAGCTCAGCCATGACCCCCTTGTATTCAGCCCGCTGCTTCAAGACCTCCGCGCTGTAATCCTCGTAGAACCGGAGCTTGTGGCTGTGGTATTCCAGCTCGCCCTGTTTACGTGCCTCTCTCACGATCAAGTCTTTAGTCTGGTATCGGTGGAGGCGGATGATGACGGGACGTGGTCTCTCACGCGGGCCAGGTTTGGGTGCCAAAGTGCGATGAGCTCTGTCCAACTCCGGGGGAGAAGGGAGAACTTGATCACCAAAAACCTCGACGAGGAGCTCGGAGAAAAAGGCGGTGGGGCGTGTGCCCTCAAGTGACTCTGGTAAGCCCACAATACGAACGTTCTGTCTCCTGCTTCTCCCTTCCAAATCCCATAGTTTAGATTTCAGCGACTTGTTATCTTCCTGCAGTGAGGAGCACGTAGCCTCAAGTTGCTCCAGGCGTCCGCAAACAGCTTCTGCATTCTCCTCGAGATCGGTTATATGTTTCCCCTGGCCTGAGACCACGGCCTGGATGTTGTCTAGCTTAGTGTCCATGATGGCGAACGATGACTTGAACTCAGCGGCTATGGCTGCTCTATGCTGCTCAAGCAGGTCCGGAATGGAAGCCGTTGAGCTAGCACCAATGCTAACGCTGTCCGAGGACATATCTGACTCTGCCAAATCTCTTTTTTGCGTTTTTCTTTCCTTTAGGCATTTTTCTGAATCCGTGTTAGTGTTACCGGCAATACAAGCACAAAAAAAATCGATGAAAATAGGGTTTAGTCAGTTAAGTCTGAAATAGTTAGTGGGAGCTAGAAAGCGATCGCCCCTAACCCGGAATTCCAGTGACAACATTTCTACCAAATTCAGAATAAAAATATTGTAATTTAGAGCATGTTCAAAAAGTAATTTAGAGATAAAGAATTAAGAAAAATCCAGACTGGTCTCTTCATTTTTTACGGGACTGTATATAAAACCTGAGAAACACCATAATGCAAAAATAATGACAAAGAGAATCCATCTGTATTGATGTGCTGTGTTTGGCCTAGAGGCAGGACAGACTGGAGTGGGTTGATGAAGCAGCAGGACATCCTGTGTGTCATCCCCATACAGCATCCTTAGCTCCTTGTGCCCTTCAAACACACTCAACAGGACTCCACACAACACACAACACTCCCACACAGCTTCTTTACCCTGCAGCTAAACTCCCCGCTACATACACACAGCAGGGATTCAAAATATATTAAACACACATCACATGAACATATACTGTATACTGTACATATGGTTCTCTGAGAGGTTTTGCATCACTACTTGAATAGTGATCTGGCCTGAATATTTTGGGTCAACTAATTAGAAAATCTGCTTGGAGTTATCCGTGGATGTGAGCAACTTAAAAGAGACAGACAGACCCTGCGTTCCAATCCCCATACTTTCTGTTATTTAGTATGGTAGGAAAAGATTTAGGAAGAATTCAAGATGAATTCAAGAATACTTGTGGTCAGATCGAGCATGCTGAAAATTACCCGGATGCCTACTATATCCTTTAGGGATTTTTAGTGTTGAAATCTGCACGCTATTTGGGCAATTGTGACCATCCAATCCTCTGACAATCCAACCCAGTGTGCAGCGAAAGTGCTATGATGAAATAAATACTCATTAATAGTAAAAGTATGTCCCGATTGTATGCATACTGCATGCTAACTAACTGGATTATTTTTATGATCAGCTGTAGTATGTAGAATAGAACAAAGAAAGGGCATGTGATTTGGAACGCAGGGAGAGAAAGAGAGATATGTCCATCATGTCTTTGTTTATAGTGGAGTGAGAGAGTGAGACAGAGAGAGAGTGAGGGATGATTTGTTGGCTCAGGAGAGGTATAAGCGATATGTAGCCAGTGAATGGCCACAGTAATCATGTTTATGAGGGGGAGATGGCTCAGGACTCACGGTATGTCTGATTGTGTTTTTCTCTGGCTCCCAGCTTGGGGTCCGGGTACCCCTACTAGGCTATTGTGATTGAAGTCTACACTCCAACATGGCTTCTCCTTGGGGGGTATAAAAGGTGTGTGTAAATACTGTTTGTGTGCCTTTTTGCGTATTTGTGTTTTTTGTGCGTGTGTGTGTGTTTTGTGCCACTGTGTGTGTATTCATAAAGAGGCAAGTCAGTCGATGAAGACCTCCCCACCATCACAAAAGAAAAAAAGCACCACTTCCCCCTTTCTCCTCCTCAATGCAGCCATTTTCCCACATTGCTCTCATTGCTATGGCAACCAGGCGCTCTCTCTCTCCTTGGGCTCGGCATGCATCCAATCAGAGGGAGACCTTTGTAGAGATTCCTCTGGGCTACACTTATTCAACTTACCCCACCGGAACGAAGAGGAGACACACTCCCTCACCAAAACATCAAAACATTGGAGGCTGTGTAATGGTTATAGGTTACAATGCGGAAGTCATTCATATAGTCAAAAAACTGCAGAAAAAAAAACAGGATGCATGACCATTGCCAATTTCAGTGGAAATGATGTGGAATAGGATTTGTTATTATTGAAAGCCTCAGCAGCAGAGCCTGCATATATACTTGGCTCAGTATCACGTGGCTCTGCTGGCACATGCTTAAGCTTGATAAGTCCAAAATGGATTCCCGGCTGAGCCTATTTATGTCATTCCTGAAAACATATGGATAGGATTCATGCCGCTCGATACTTTCAACCTTCAACAATGACATTCTACACCACTTCTCCACTCCATTAATCTTCCACGAGAAAATAGATTTATCATCCACACAGCAGTGAGGGATTGCATTCAGTCTGTATTACAGTACTTACAACACCCATCCAGCTTTGTATATCAATTTCAACAATTAAAGAGCCTTATTTTGCTGGGTGGGTATACAGTAACGTAACTAGAGTAAAAGGTCACAATGTTCATCTGGAGTCCTCTTATTATATTGTGTGTCCAAGGCCCTCTGGGTGAAGGTAAATAATCAGCAGAGATAAACTAGTGTCATGTATTCTCAACCTGAGGGCTGCTTCACAGGTCACTGCAATCACACTGTCATTTTAATTATAATTCTGGAGTGTAGATGCCAGTTGAGTTAAACACTTGTGAATGTAGGCAGGGAGCGAAGCGTGCCCCCAAGCTACTGCTATAGAGACAAGCCATCCAGCCTGAGACCTCTCACACAGGCCCCCTGACAGACATTCAGCTGTTGGGGTATACTGGCAATGCAAAGGAGGGAGAGGCATCATTTTGCAAGGGAGAGAAAAACATTGAGAAAGAGAAATAAAAGAGAGGGAGATGAGTGAAACAGTACATATGCAACACTCCACTATTTTTCAGTATGATCCAATGTATAATATCACAAAGCTATGGTCATAACATTTTATTTTATTTCATACTGTAGTTAAAACAATTGGGAATCTTAAAAACAGACTATGGAATTTGGATGTGCACGTGGATCAGAGTTGTCAGTAGATTGCAGCCATATCGGACTAGATAGCGATATTGGATGGGATTGGTCCCATCCTTAGTGAAAAGGAGGCTTGATCTGGAGTGTTGGAGGTAGTAATAAGCAGGTCTGGACACTTTTTTTTGGGACAACTCATTCATCAGGTTGATTTAGAGTCAAATGTGTAGGCAATTCAAGTGATTCTTTTTTTCCAGCTGAAAAAAAACAGAAATAAAATGTGGACATGACCTTCACTAGCAATACAGGACTTGAGTTAATTCAGAAGTCAGTGTGGGTGGAGGGGGGGGGGGAGTGAGTGTCTCACTCAGTGCGTTTACATGCATACTCATAATCGGGTAAAAAAACGAATAAGACTTCAACAGGACTTGTAAAATGCATGTAAACACCTTTGACCGATCTACTTCGCACACAAATCGGCACATTAACGGACAACCTAGAATAACTCGTTCATAGTCGGCACTCTCTCTGCATGTTTTCAGGGATCGGATATCGCATATCGGAGTTTGCGTTCAGCGCTTGCTCGAGAATCCCTGCCCGGGATTTCAGAAGGAAGTGGAAGGAGATGACGTAAATAAATAGTAGTGTTGTTGCCGGAAGGGAACCGTACGTGTCTCTATAACCACTTGTTGAAAGGGCTAAAGCGCCACCTAGCATAGCGGAGACAGCCATGCATCGGACACTTGTAACACGGACTGTTATTTACATCTGGACATTAGGATTAGATACAAATGACTGTGTGTAATACATGATGTTAACCACTCATAAGCCATCATTTATATCACTTATACATTTAAAAATATATACATTTAACATATTCTATTTCAAGTTAGGTGTCCTATTTCACTATTGTTATTATTTTTTTTGTTTTATTGTTATTTCAACTGACAGTATTCTATTTCGTCTACATTTTATTACAATTTGCATTCTTCATTTTCTAAATGTTCTATTTATTTCTATGGCTCACCTTATCTCTATACGTTTTATCTGCACTGTGTCTTTGCACGACTTTTGTGTTTATTTGTCTCAGGTGTTGCTGTCTTCACTTGTGTCTTAGTTAGCTTAGCACCCTAGTGCTAAGCCTACCCTGCGTGGTAGCTGCTGCTATCGGTGTATGAATGTGTGTGTGACTGGGTGAATGTGTACAAAAAAAACAATGTAAAGCGCTTTGGGTCTGTGATAAACGGAGATATAGCGCTATACAAGTCCATTTACCATTTTACCATTGTGCGTTTATATCTTACGTGTTATCTTCTATAATTGCATTGTTGAGATGAGAATTTAATTTCCAACAATGACTGCTGCTGTAATTATTGTGCATGTGACAGTACACCATCTTGAATCTTGTTGTCTGTCAATCTGCCCTGACTTATTAACATCAGTGCTGAAAAGCCATTTAACAGTCCAAAAACACTGTCAAGTCAACCCAGCGCTGTATCTACTGCTCATTCCTACACTGCCACTATACACGTACACTGGGGGCCTCAGCTAAAGAATATGATCCCCATGATAATGAGCTAATTTAAGGTACAACATTCCTACTTCCATATCTAAATGCTTGTTTCTAATAGGAAACATTTGAAATGATTGAGCGGCAGACAGAGAGAGAGAGAGTGAGAGAGAGTGAGAGAGAGAGAGAGAGAGAAAGAGACAGATAATTGATGCATGCAATTACAAGTTCTGTGTCGGAGCAAATTGGCCAGCGTATCTGGACATGTAGGGGGACCGCGACCTCATTTACATCAGAGTGTCAAGAAATAAATGGAGAATGTACTGAGGAGGTGGGATGGGCCATAATAATGTCACAATGCAAGAAGCAGCTCTGGTCACACAACACACAGAGGCAGGTCACTTGGACAGATAGGTTCAGTTCAAGGCAAGAAGCTCACGGCAATAAAACGTCAAGGACAAAAACACAATGTGCAGTCTTGGACATGCATCAGCAATTATAATCATAGTTATTTTCACAACAACAAATATACTTTATGACATTAATCTGTTTCCAAAAGCTCTTTCCTAAGACGTGTCCCAAAGAGGAGCAGATAGGGCAGTTGCTATTGTGGCAAATCAGCAGCAAATGGCCACTCTTGCGAAGATGTTTTGGTCAAGTTGCGGCCTTGTTTCTTGAGCTATCTCGCTCAAACTTTATACACATGTGTATTTCCGGCGCCTAAGCCTGTGTATATAATTTAGGGATGATAGGATGGAAATCCAAGAAGTAAATGTCACGTGACTGTATGCAAATTAGGGAAGAAAATAAAATCATTGCTGACCCTTATGGTCCAAGAGGCTTTATTGTGGAGCCCCATGAGCTGTAGATGTGTAAGACATCGGAGTCGGGGTGAGGGGCATGGCCTGTCAAACATTGCATTTTTTAACTATGGTTTTTGCATTTGTGGCGCCCTCTATGGGTTAATCTCGATAAGCTACCACACGCTACCACACGTATTCTGCACATATACAGCAAGTTTTATGATGATAGGACCTATGGTTAAGGATTTGTGGCCAATTAGCTGCTCTGCCCTTGCAGAAACGGTGTGAGGGGCGTGGCCTCTCAAACTTTTTTCAGTCAGGGCTGAATAACAGCGCCCCCTTGTGGGAAATAAAAAAAAACTGTATAATAGCACACCGTGGGGTAGGGATGCACGTTGTGTGACATTTTTGCATTTCTAAGTGTAACGTGTGGGAGGAGAAAAGGCTAGAAAATGTAGCGGACGAAATAAGAAGAAGTAAGAAGAAGTATGGTGCATAACAATAAGTTCAGGCCCTCAATGTATTTTGTGAACATATGTGAATGTATCCTTTCAGGCAAGAAGCTCATGGAAAAAATACCGTCAAGGACAAAATATTATGTGCAGTCCTTGGGCATGCATTGGTGAATTTAATCATCATAGTGATTTTTTACAACAACAAATATACTTTATCACATTAATCTGTTTCCAAAAGCTGTAATTTGAGTATTGGAAATGGTTCCGCCACATGCCAACAGGATTGTGAGTAGGCCGTATGCGTTTTCATGGGAAAGCCAGTAATAACTGAGTTGAGTTTTACAAGCCATTAGAGAGACTCCAGCTCAAAACCACTTCAAAAGGCACGGAGGACTCCGTGCTTGACTTTTAACAATATCACTTCCAGATGTTTCATTACCAAACAAGTTTCAAAGACCTCACCACAAGAAAAACCTTCTCATGTGAGAAGAGCCGGGACACACGGGGATGGATTTCAGCAAGCAACCATTTTCTGCATTTCCTTCCAGTAAGAAAACACTTATCAGCCCAACACACAAATCATTTACCTATGTTACGGCACGGTATGTATATACCATGTAAAGATGTTGACTGAAAGCATTAGCTAGCATTGCATCTGTTTGTATTTGACTGGCAGAATCGTTATTTTTCTCTAAAAGCAGGGTACAACAGGAAGCTTAGGCCGATGAAAATAATGGTCCCTGATATATACAGGGGTGCATTCATTATAGTGTGCCTCTTGTAGCTCTCATCAGGCTGGCTAACAGTGACTGGCGGCCGGGCTCTGACCCAGTATACTCCGGAGATTCTTTCTATTGCACCCGCCTCTCATCAAGAGCCTCGGGTGGGTAAAAGAAGCAGTAACATGCTGTTTACTCGCAATCCCAGGCCCGTAATTGCCAATTTATTTGATAGGCAGCTGGGTAATGATGGCATTTCACCCCTTGCCGCAGAGACTAAACGGGAGTGATTCATCCCCAGCTCCCTGGCCCTCCCTGATCCAGCAGACTCCCTCTCTGCCTGCCACCCAGGCTGTAGGGGTGGGGCTGTGGTGGGGGGGAAGGGGTGGCTGCCAACCCCAAAAGGGGGGCCCCGGCGCTTCAAAACAAATGTGGCTTAGCCTGCCAATTTAGCTGGGGTTTGGGGGTTGAGGCAAACACAGGCGAGCTGATGTGCCATTTGTAGGGCCTTAATGAGCTGGCAGGCAAGAGTGAGGAGGGGAAGAGAGTAGGCTGCCAGTCCTGACCCTCTCTCTCTCTCTCTCTCTCTCTCTCTCTCTCTCTCTCTCTCTCTCTCTCTGCCAGCCAGCCAGCCAGCCAGTGCCAGCTTAGAAAAACTCACTTCATCTGCTTCACCGGAGCGCAAATCGCCCGGTTAGAGGAAGGGAGCGCTAAGGCAAAAAAACTATTAGCGAAAATGTTGGGTCTAATGAACAGGCCGGTTCAAAGCTCGCTCCCTGTCTCACACTGCTCCGTGCTATACTAACAAGTGACTGACCGTGACTTTAATAGGGAAACTTTACAATAAGGTACCCAAATTGTATTCACTACTATCAATTATGTAATAACTATAACCCCAATTCCAAAAAAGTTGGGACGTTATGTAAAACTTAAATAAAACAGAATGTGGTCATTTGTTATTCCTTGTTTTTCACATACAATCAAGTTGATACAAAGGCAGTATATTTTATGCTTTAACCTGTAGGCATATCTATTTCATTGTTTTTCCTAAATAAATGCTTATTCTGAATTTGATGCCAGCAACACATTTCAAAAATTGTGGACAGGGGCATTGAAAGATTAGGAAAGCTGTAGAATGTTAAAAAGAATACCTGTTTGGAACATTACTCACATAAACATGTTAACTGGTAACAGGTGATATTATCATGAATGGATATAAAGGGGCATCCCGTAAAGGTTCAGTCTTCACAAGCAATAATGGGGTGAGGCTCACCACTTTGTGAAGAACTGCAGAGGAAAACAGTACAACAGTTTAAAAACAACATTCCTGCAAAGAATTGAAGGATTTCACCATCTACAATCCATAATATAATTAAAGTATTTATCTGGAGAAATCTCTGCACGTAAAGGGCAAGGTCCAAAATGAAAACGTAATGCCCATGACCTCAGGTGGCACTAGGTTAAAACCCTCTGGGGTCTAGAGGTATTTGCTCCGATTTGACATACTACTATTAATACCTATTTTAAATGTGCAATGTTTTTATAACGAAGTGTTTAATATGGAAATGTTCAGAACACATTAGCCCTTTGTTTTCTGAGGTATACTTAAATGCTGAAAAAATGAATTGCGATTTTTGAAAAACCTGGACATTTGTGTGAAAGAAGAACCTTTAGTCATCCTGATGAATTGTTTTGGATCTTGAAATAGCTTCTCCTAAGCCTTAGTTTCAAAAAAGCAATGGGAATGTTCCAAAACACTGTAGGGAAGTGCAGAAAACATTACTAATATGAAATTTGGTCCAGACGCTTTTTGGTAGAAATGTTGTCTCTAACTCTACTTTCACAAAACATGAGGCAATTAGACTGAATGAAGACTTTGAACCACATATATAGATTCATGGGATGTATTCTAATAAAATAGGAAGGAATTCAAACAAACCATTTAGTAACTATAACAACATGCAGGAAAAACAATAATTACAAACTATTTACACACTATGTATACACTAAACACCAGAGGTGGGACCAAGTCATTGTTTAGCAAGTCACAAGTCAGCCTCAAGTCTTTGCCCTCAAGTCCCGAGTCAAGTCCCAAGTCCTGCAGTTTGAGCTTTGAGTAGAGTAGATTAGTAGAGTAGTCCTTTAAAATCAATATTTATTTATTAAAACAAGTGCAATTGAAATTGTGGAGTAAAAATAATTGTACAGACATTGCACTTCCTAAATGCACTATTTACCAGTGATTTTTAACATTTAACTCATATTTTGCAATAATACTCTTCATTTTAAACCACTCCTTTACAGAATAAACACATTTATTAATTTGTTTTATGTTGACCACCTCGTAGTTTTTATACCCGAACAAAAACAGACACTCACACATAGGCTACATGTAGAAAAGGCCCCAAAGTTTACAGGTTACAGTGTTGTTATTTCGTATAGTGTGTTAAGATGTGTTTTGTTCAGTCTGGATGACATTATAGCTGTCAGTTAGTGGCTGTGACGTGTTCAGTGTGGATGACAGTATAGCTGTCAGTTAGTGGCCGTGACGTCAGTCGGCCGGAGAGTCTGTTTAGTAAGTGTCCTGTTCTTCTCTCTCTCTCTCGGTCAGGTGTGTGAGCGCGCATGTTGCCGCAGTAGTTGATTATTCCACAATTGAAACGTATTTATTTGAGTTTATGTGAATCACCCGTGTGTGAGTGAGTAGCCTACATGCAGTCCCGATCGCTGTAATAAGTTACAGTTTATGGATGTTATTAACGGCCGCGATTCGCCGGTCGGAACAGCTGTTCTCCTCATGAGCGGAATGTAAGCTTTCGTTCTTTTCCCGCAGTCTGACTCGAGTCCAAGTCATGTGACTCGAGTCCACACCTCTGCTAAACACTATTTACAAGCTAATGCCTCGTTTCCACCAAGTAGAGCGGGTTGGGTCGGAGCGGTTCGGTCTGGTTATTTTGGCTTTCCATTTGCCAAAAGTTGGGTAGGGGATATAAGCGAGCCTAATGACGAAAAGGCGGCTATCGCAGTCCAGCCTAAACCCCACCCTACCAGAAAGGGTAGGGTCGGTGGTGGAAACACCCCCGAGATTCTTAGCAGCTCAGGTAGAAGTGAGCTATAGGTGGCCTCCTAAGAACAAGTCAAGAGTTGGTAAAGTATAGTTTCTGCTTGAGAATACCTGACATTCTCAAAATGAGCAACAGATATAATTCGGAATTTAGGACAATCTTCTTGTATTAATACTAAAAATAAATACATTGGCTGGTGCTGCAAAATTAGAAAAATACACTGGATGTGAGGCCACAGTGATGGTTTCCATGTACGCACAGAAAAGTCACAGAGTAATAATGGCATGACATGATGTAACCATTTAACCATGTGTCATTAGTGTGTAATAACGAGTCAAAGCGGACATTATCACAGCGATGTAATCTAAATGGAGGCAAGTGGTTGGCCAAGTCAGATTATAATGTTGCCAATTCAGGCAAAGGATTATGACATTTCAAACTGCGATTAAATAAATTACACAAAGGCCACTTATACACATATTGGAACAGTTATACGCAGCATGTTAAACAAATTCTTGCTTTAAGATAACATCAACCAATCAGGCAAATGCTATACCCGTTAATCAAAATCAGCCAAGCATCAAACACAGTTGTGCCAACCCCTTTAAGGTTATCAATGTAATTTTGATATGGAGTCCTAACGTGCGTTATTCTACAAAGCACGTAAAAACGAAGAGAATAACAAATGGGTTAGCTCTCTCGCTCAATTTCACCATGGCCAATCACAACCTGGCACTCATTCATAGAGCCTGACCAATTATATATAATTATACTGAATTGTATACTACGTTGTTGCTTAATATCCGTATTCCATTGTTTTATATTCAGAAATTAAAGCGGCTACGAGTAACATTTAAATATCTTTTAAACAGCCTCATGTTTCCTCTGATAATCATAAATTACCTTTAACAGCAAACGAGACCATCAGTGCAAAGAAAGACGTTTTTATATAGTTTTTATTACTGCGTTTGGTCTGGTCGCACACCCAGTCCAATTTTCGGTTCGCTCGTTCAGGCTCTATGGTCACATATCCATATTGGTCGCAGATTTCAGTGTGGCGCAGAAACGTGAATTGAGAAGCCTATCCATCCAGGTGAGGGAAGGGAAGCGGGAGCCTTGTTTGAGACAGTTATTTGTCGTCATAATGACTGATAACGGGGCTGAACCATCAAAGAAAAAAAAGAAAATGCAATGAAGAAAAGCTAAAAGGGAGAGCGATATAGGCTACGGGCGGGACGAGGGCGTTGCCAAGCAACGTGTATACAATTTCACGAGAGTGAAACTAGACTGCAGTGTTTACTCCTAAATGAATGAGCGGTTGGTACTAACACACAGTTTGCTTTGCTTCACCATCATCAGATAACCATTATCTGAAATAGTCATTATTTACATCAACAACAGAAACACATTACCTCATCGTGATCATACTAACTGCCGTCTCTCGTTCATTCGCTTTCTGTGAGGACACAGCTCCGAGTAGTTAGGTGACGCTGCTGCATCAACTCATAGCAATCAGGTGTGTACTGACTGGCATTAGTTGATGCAGTGTCAAAACCACTCTCACAGAGTCGAAAAGAGTCCTCACACAGACATGCACTATATTGCGCCCTTCTCAGTTCATACTCGCACGCCTGGCACAAGCTAGAAAACAGCTTTGCGACGGCGGGCGTCGTAAAAATACTACCGCTTTTGTCCAAAGGGGACGCCAACGTGCCATGTTACTCGTAGTGGCTTTAAAGGATCTTTAGAGATCACAACTTGAAGGCCTTCATCATGCTGTTGAGCATGTTTTAAAGCATCACTGTTAAAGCAAGGTTTCCTTTGGCACAGTGCCGGGCAGTCACCACCATGGAGCAGCCACCAATCCACCAGTATCATTTCAAATTGATGTTGTCAACATCACATTACTTATGTCATTTCATGCCCAGTCAAGCATCGTAATAAGCTTCACACAGAATGAGTTTTGCTTCAGTTGTTCGACCATGTCTTTTTCTCAAAGACTCGCTTCGCCTTTCAGACTGACAGCTTTAATTATGACCTAGAGATATGATCGCTTCACTGTAGATGCTACAGCACAAATCAAAGAGCAGGGTTAGGAATCTGGCAGCACGGTCCCTAAGAGCCTGCTCACTTTACATATTGGAATATGTCAAAGGGCGCCGGGGACAGAGACTCTCTTTCTCTCCTGTCAGTTAATGCTTGCCTTCAGCAGTAGTGTCTTCTTTCTATCCGTCATAAATAACCTATTGGAGGAAGAGTGAAAGAGAGAAAGAAAGAGAGAGAGAGAGAGAGAGAGAGAGAGAGAGAGAGTGTGTGTGTCGTGCAAAGGATATAGTGCAAATAGTGCTCTTCCCCTCAAATATACTTCAAGAGTGCACTTATGACCATTTCAGATTTACCACAAAGTGCTCTGGCTCTGGCAATCATGGCAACAAAACTCATAATATCACATAAATAACTTACCTTTTAGCTGCTGTAGATGCAAGGACACACACACACACATACCAAACACTGTATGTTTGACTATACTTTAATTGAAACTTGAGTTGAATTGATCAAATTTGTGCTAAAGGAGTATGCAATGATTATAAGACCGACAACGTTCTCTATAGCTTCATAATATAACACATGTCTGAAAGGTTTTTACTACAGGTAACAGGTAATGATGAGTTAGGTAAATGATGTGGAATTGTATGTGTAGAAGTATAGGACTGTTATAATTTAATTTGTTAATTGGTAATCCTTTTTTCCTTATTTAAAACAAATCCTGATTCCTTTTTTCAATTGATTTTAAAATGATATAAACATAGCAATACAATACAATAACATTTGTACCAACAGAAGAACTTAATATTTAACTTTATAACTTTTATATATCACGTCCGGTTCCATTATACTAATTCAGTTCTCAACTAGTCACTTGTTCATTTAACATTGTATAGACATCTCTCATGTCTTTCTGATATAGTCTTTTCAACACTGGTTATTAACCTGTAGACTGTGGAGTTATGACCTCCTGTAAGACTATGGATCCAAACTTTTACTACTTTTTTCGTATTTGTCTATATTTGAAATGTTGAACCCAAGTACTAAATATAACAATAGGAAAATGATTAACTGGTCATGACCAGTTAATAATAAACCTTGGGTTTTTGAAAATTGTGTTTAAGAAAATGGCACTATGGAGTGAGGTTGAAACCAAAGATAGAATATAAAATTGATGTAGCATCCAGGCTGGGGCTTGGTTAAAACAAGCGCTTAGAGAACTTTTAACTGTACTGCTAGTAGTCAGCTTGTTTGCTAATGTACTCACATCCGTCAGTCTTTCTCTGGAGCTGCTCCTGATGGAAGGTTTGGGCTCTCTGCTCACACTCTCGCTGTCGCTGGCCTTACAGTTGTTCTGGCCTGGCTTCAGCTGCCAAACACACACACACACACACACACACACACACACACACACACACACACACACACACACACACACACACACACACACACACACACACACACACACACACACACACACACACACACACACACACACACAACAAGAAATGCATACACAGGGTTAACACCATGAAGCAAAGCTGTTAACACTGCAGTTTGTAGAGCTTTACATGGATAAGGCATGGGTTCATGAATGTGTGAAAGTTGACCGAAGATGCCGCACTGTCTCTGTAAATCTGTAATGTTTCTGAGCATATATTCAAGCAGCCATTACTCCTCTTGCCAATGATAGAAGTCATTTGATCTGGCAGTATGAAACTCCTCACACACACACACACACACACACACACACACACACACACACACACACACACACACACACACACACACACACACACACAATCTCCTGCTGGATACCCCTGCTGGAGAGGCAGGCCAAAACCCACAAGAATAAAGATCCAGAACGTGCCAATCGGCAGGCAGGCGTCCTCCCAGGCCCTCTCTTCCAATTCCTGGAGAAGAATCACAGACTGTTGGGGAGTGCAGAGTTGAATGGAAGGAGGTGGGTTCTACAGCACTCTCACAAGTCCAAGTCTTGCCATTGATGTCCCTCCTCTGAAGCTCCCATTCTGCTCCTCTCCAGACCAGACAGTCGCTTGCAGCTTTTTATTTCAAAGCCCGTAAAAAGATGGTTTTATTGGACAGTGCAGGAAACCACTGCTCCAACACCTTATACAAAAACCCGCACTCACCAAAGACTAACAGAAGATAGTCCCTCATCCCCGAAGCTATAAGGAGGAGAGGGACAGAGCTACAGTATGTTCTCTCTCCTTCACTATTCTCGTTTCAGGTGTCAATTTTCTGATTCCAAACGATTCCTCTTTCATAAAAGATTTGACGATTCAGTTTCAAAGGAGGATTTCAGGACGTACTCCAGTCCACTGTGTGCTAAGAGACGTCACGCAAAATACATATTACAGTTTTTCTTTGCAAATGATGCACCTTTTTAAAATCTCAGAATTTTTTCACCACACTTTGTGATCATTTTATGCGATGAAATGGCACAAGGCGGGGTGAATACGAATAGAACCCTTGAGCTGATGATTCAAATTAAAATGTTTCTTTTTCAGTAGGCATAAGTGGTGTGAATAGATTACCATTCCTTGGGAGAATTGCATGATGGGAGGTGGAAGGCAGAGGGATCCACCAAGAGGGCTGAATGTGATAAGAGAGTCTGAGCCCTAGGAATGCCTGAAGGGGCCTGTTTGATTATGTGTGCACATGTTTGAATGTGTGTATGTGTGTAGTGTGTACATGTGTGCATAAGTGAGTCTTCATGTATATCCCTCCTGTTATGTTCATTGGTCAGGAACAGCAATGGTGTTCCAGGTCAATTTGACCCGGGGCATGTTTAAATCTCCAAAAGATGTCCTAAACCAAAAAGAATCCTAACAAGCAGTGTGCACATGTCATTACCAACTCCATTACTAACTATTCTATCAATATTTAGTGCAATGTGGTGTTCCGTACCTCTAACAGGTAATGGTTCAATAAGGATAATTCACTCGTTTTTCATTAAAGAAATACATGTTCAAACTTTTTTTGTAATGTTTCACCACTTTATTACTTTTGGAACGCTGGAGACAATGTGAAAAGTCTCCAGAGACATTGTGGCTTGAAATATAGCCCTGCCTGTCTCTGCATCCCACAGACTGGCTGTCGATTCATCCTTCGACCCCAGCCAGGATGAGCAGCCCCAAATACGCATCTAAATGTGTTTTGTCCAGCTCCTTCCACTTGTCCCCAAAAACACACCTCCCTTCTAGATTAGTAATTTCCAGAATGATTTTCTGTATTGAATCTGGCATGACCAGCTCAAAAGCTGACTTGATGTCAGTCACACGAGTCAGTGCCATCCTAGTGGGCCCTGGCACTGTCTTTAAGGTGAAACTCGAAAAATTAGAATATGCAAAAGTTAATTTATTTCAGTAATTTCACTCAAAAGGTGAAACTAATATAGTATATAGACCCATTACATGAAAGGTGAGATATTCAAAGCCTTTATTTGTTATAATTTAGATTATTATGGTTTACACAGTTTATGAAAACCCCAAATTTAAAATCTCATAAAATTTGAATATTACATGAAATCAATACAAAAAGGGATTTTTAATGCAGAAATATCAGCCCTCTATAAAGTATAATCATGCATGTGTACTCAGTACTTGGTTTGGGTCCATTCTGCATGACTTCTTGCCGTAATTCCAATTAATTTTCAATGATATTCTAATTATATGAGTTTCACCTGTATGCTTTCTGCAGACGCATATTTGGGGATGAATTTCACAATTTGTTGACATGAATGTCTTGCTTGGAGGAATAAGAATAGCAATTCCCTCATCTGGTTCAAATTCAGAATCATTAGAATCAGAATTTAGCTCAAGATACATCCTCCTCTATTTCACTGTCATGATCAATGATGGCTTCCAGAGCCTCCTGGACTGTCATCCTTTTGCTTCTGCTTCTCATTTTGTAAAGGTCTGCCTGACAGAGTGGAATGTTGGTAGGACTCCCATGCAGATAATATTTTATATGTTGTGCCCCTCCCCTGTTGAGTGTCCACTGAATGTGGGTGGAGCATAAATGGTTCCCGTCAAAAGTCATAACACTTGCAACTGTGTGTGTGTGTGTGTGTGTGTGTGTGTGTGTGTGTGTGTGTGTGTGTGTTTGTGTGTGTGTGGGTGTGTGTGTGGGCGTGTGTATGTGTGTGAGATTTGGGTGAAATATGTCTCACAGTTGTAAAGAAAGAAATAGTCTTACATTTCTGACACCCTTTTACCTCCAGTTTTACTGCCGGGTCAAATTGACCCGAACAGTATCTACACTCAACAAAAATATAAACGCAACACTTTTGTTTTTGCTCCCATTTTTCATGAGATGGACTTAAAGATCTAAAATTCATTCCAGATACACAATTGTACCATTTCTCTCAAACATTGTTCACAAATCTGTCTAAATGTGTGATAGTGAGCACTTCTGCTTTGCTGAGATAATCCATCCCACCGCACAGGTGTGCCACATCAAGATGCTGATCTGACATCATGATTAGTGCACAGGTGTGCCTTAGACTGTCCACAATAAAAGGCCACTCTGAAATGTGCATTTTCTTGCTTTATTGGGGGTCTGGGGACTCAGAACCAGTCAGTATCTGGTGTGACCACCATTTGCCTCATGCAGTGCAACACATCGTCTTCGCATAGAGTTTGTCAGATTGTCAATTGTGGCCTGTGGAATGTTGTTCCACTCCTCTTCAATGGCTGTGCGAAGTTGCTGGAGATGGGTTATGGTGGAGAAATGAACATTCAATGCACGAGCAACAGATCTGGTTGACATTCCTGCTGTCAGCATGCCAATTGCACGCTCCCTCAATGCTTGTGGCATCTGTGGCATTTTGCTGTGAGACAAAACTGCACATTTCAGGGTGGCCTTTAATAGTGGACAGTCTAAGGCACACCTGTGCACTAATCATGATGTCAGATCAGCATCTTGATGTGGCACACCTGTGAGGTGGGATGGATTATCTCAGCAAAGCAGAAGTGCTCACTATCACACATTTAGACAGATTTGTGAACAATGTTTGAGAGAAATAGTACAATTGTGTATCTGGAATGAATTTTAGATCTTTAAGTCCATCTCATGAAAAATGGGAGCAAAAACAAAAGTGTTGCGTTTATATTTTTGTTGAGTATATGTGATGAAACATGCAGGGGGTGGTTGCAAATGTGTGAAATGAAATATTTTCATATTATATGTTGCTTACCCTAATTAAGGCAAGCAGAAGAAGTCTCATACTGAAAAAATAATTTTAACTATTTTTTCTAGATCTTCAAACTTTGAAACGGGTCAATTTGACCCGGAACATAACAGGAGGGATATTATATTTTGGCAAGGCTGGGGAGAACACACACCAGAACCAATTGTGGCACGTATACACACACACACACACACACACACACACACATACCAATGCCCTGCGCTGTGAAAACACTTATTGCCTACAATGCATAATATTCCCCACAAAAAAGGGCCCATTTACTCTCTCTTTCTTGTAAATGCTAGTCTGTCTGTATTTTTGAGGAATAAAGGGACAATAATATCTAATCCAACGTGGTCAGTGAACTTATCCTTGAAGAGAAAGGGCGAGAGATGCTGTTTAGGCTCTGTGAATCCTTCATCAAAATATGTTGACCTATAATATGTATTAATCAGCCTGTATCCCTGCTGACAACACAGGGCAGCACATGACAGCACACCCATGTATTATGAATGTCACACACACACACCCACACACACACACACACACACACACACACACACACACACACACACACACACACACACACACCTGCTGCTGGCTCCTGCAACACATCGCAGCCCTAAACCAAACTCATAATATGGGAAGCTTAAAGAGAATCTAATTTGGAAAACGCTGGTACGATATAGAGATATGTCTTTATCAATCAGTGTGGTATCAAAGTGACTTTGCAGAAATGGGAAGAACATCATCACACCGTCTGTGTCCTGGCTTAGCGGTGGGAAAGTACTCCATGAAATCACAAATCTTGCACCAATTTAACTGTGGTGTAATGTCTGAAGAAACATTGTCTAATAAAGACATTCCAATAAAGAGCGGCCTCATATTTCAAGGCTATTAGAAACTAGCTCGGGACCCGATTACACAGCTATTTGAAAATGTATCCCTCGGCTTGTTCCCTTTAATTTCCCCCTGAGCTCCCTTAAATTACTTCAGAGAATTGTGTTTTTTTTCTTCTTCTTCCATCCTCCGCTCTGAGCCTTTCTCTGAGGTTCAGTTGATGGATTCATTTATTTTCATGGTGTGATTAATGGATGTGTTGAGCAAATGGATGGGAATGCTTTTGGTCAATGCCATCAAAAAAGGCAGTCTCTGTGACCTTTTACTATAACAACACTGATCTGATCACTCCCACTTATTAAATAGTACTGCTAGACTCTAGTTCTCTGTACTTTTATAGCCCTTTAAACTATATACAAGCTTCAGTTTTAAACCTGCTGTATTGAACACCAGTATATACAGTATATACACTCCACATTCAACAGAAGCCTAAGGCACAGAGCTGGGACATGCAGTAGACTGACTTTACTCTACTGATGCAATAGCATAAAGACATTAATTAAGACGCAGGTTGAGACATACGGATTCATTTATTTAATCACCTCACTGTATCTGACGCAGCCTGGGTATAGGAAACTGGCCCTGCAGGACAGATAGCAAACAGATGGTTTTAATATTCCAGAGGCTAATTTCACAACAATTAAAGACACAGCAAGACATTAGCATCTAATGAAACATTTAAACTACTAGTAAGGGGTATCATCTGCCATTCATTTCCACACAGTGAGGTCTTGTTTTCCTGCAATCTGTTCCGTGTTAGGGGGATAAGTCTTTTTTTCTGTTCTCTTTCCCTCGTCTCTCTTACCAGTCTGAATTTACTGAAGTAGAAAATCAGCAACTGTTTCCAATCAGCAGTCAGCGTGATGCTTTGGAAGAGAGCAGCATGAAACACTTCAGCCCGTTAAAAACGTACCAGAAATCATTTCAATACTTCTTATAAATAACTTTTTGGAAAAACAAAAAAATGCTTAAATTGCTAGCAACTATGTCAACTTTTAACTTGATACTCCAGTGGTGACAGCTAAACAACCCGTCATACAATTGCAACATATCAGTAACGTCTGGTTACGGAGTTTTTGAGCCAGACTCGTAACTGATTGAAAATAGTTTAATATATTGTACTGTGGTGACACAGCAAAGTAACATTTTGTTGAACATCTTCATTTTCATTAAAAAAGCTGTTGGCACTATTCTTAGTCAGGAATTGTAAAGCAGATGTCCTGTTTGTTTTGTCCTTTTGCCTTACTTCAGCCATACGCTGTACATTTCAGATTCAATGAAATGCTCAATCTATTAAGAACTACATTTTAGTCGTAACTTGTTCTGTGTCAAGTGATGCAAAATATGCTAGTTTCTAGAAAAAATTTCCTCAAAAAGAAAAAAAAATATTTGGAATGCATGTCATTAGTTGTTGCTGGTGTCCGTAAAGGGTTAAAATAGTTACTTATACCCTTGAACATGATTTGGAGCATACAGTATGTATTACAGTACACTCCCAGATCAAAGTGCAGAATAATAATGAAAGAAATCATTCAACACAGTTAGCCTGAAAGCGCCGCTAAACTAGCCACAACCACATTGTCTTGAACACGTGGAGTCAATCATTTTCTCACTTACTGAAAAGTGCTCACAGTTGCCATAGTGGAATTCTGCAAGTGTATTGACATATTCTCTTCTCAAGGGCCGCACTACAGATTCAATGCAATCAAGGAACAAAAGGTATGCCTTCTAACATTTCTAACCACAAAAGGCCTTTTTAAAACAGCCATACCCAAACCGGCCTGCCCCCCCATTCCACAAGAACACATGGAGAGAACTGGGCTCACTTTCCTGTACAAGCCCCCAGTGGGACAGCATACAGCTCCTGGTTTCCCTTAGTTACGCACAACAGCAGCTGCGGAGCTAGCTCGGCTGTAATAAAAAACCTGGAGCTATTTAACAGCTTTTTTATTGTTCTTCTGTGGCTTTGAGAACAGCTAACCTGTCCTCTCAGGATCTGGCAGCGAGAGAATCCCACTAGGGGCAAGCAATGAAAGAGGATCTCATTTACCTAAAAGCCCGTATACATTTTTAATTTGCTTTAACAAGTAAATGAACAAGTCCCTCATTTGGGGGAAGTTTTATGGCGGCCTGCCACTGAGTGAGGACCATGAAACTTTAATAGATAATCCACTATCTAGGCCGTGTTGCTGCTGATAATAAATAGTCTTATTTCCTGCAGCACTGTCAAATCCCCCTTGGTTTCCCCACTGACTACACTTTGAATATCTTCCTTTATGATACCTTAAAGAGGGCTATTAAAGTGCCGGGGAGCTTTCACGACTTCACAGTTAAAAATGAACAACTTGAAAAGAATTTCTGATGGCTTTATATAGGCACTGGTGTACAGCTTAAGGAGACACCATTGCCAGACATTAAGACAACATTAAGCATGGCTAATTATGTCCCTTCCAGCCACTACATCACATCAGCCTCACAGTGAGTGAGCCCGTCTAGAAAAAAAAGCCTTTGGGCTGGTTGGTCCACAACAGCAGTTTACAAAGTGCTGGGTCTGTTTAACACGTCTGCAGGCTTCATCACATCACTATGCCACTTTGCAACAGTTAACACCGGTTTAAAAATGTCTGTTTCCGTTTTTGATGTTCATGCTACACATATTTACGTATAATGTTAACCAATCATAAAGTCATAATTTACATCTGTACATATCGCTTGTAAATATTGTTTTATTATACAATTATTCTATTACATACAGGATCCTTTTTCGTCTACATTTAATTTAATGTTGCATTCTAAATGTATTTTATATTGATGTGGTGCACCTTATCTCTACACTTTCTATCTGCACTGTGTCCTTGCTCTACTGTTGTGTTTATTTGTGTCTCAGGTCTTGCTCTCGTCACTTATGTGTTTCTATCATTTTCATTTTTCATTTAACCTTTATTAATAGTTGAGAGATCAATTGAGGGGGTGACCCTCATTTTTAATGATGTCGAGTGAAATAAATGCAAAGCAAAAACAACAATACATACACAATAAACAATGCATATACATCAAATACACAACACCTGAATAGGAGACAAAACCAATTTGCAGCATTTTTCCATCTCTGTCGACATACAAGATTTTTCAAGTGAAAGTTGAGAGCGAGTTTATCATCTATCCAGATGCAGAGATAATACATTTTGTTCTTCTATATCGCATTGTTGAGAGGAGTCTTGGACTTAACAATTCCACTGCCAGTGACTGCTGCTGTAAAGTGTTGTGCATATGACAAATAAACCATTTTGAATCTTGAATTTCATCTGAGAAGACAGTTATGTAGAAAGAGAAGCTGCTCCAGGGCCTGTGAGGGGGCAACAGTGGGCCCTCTGTCCCCTGGCCTGGCTCTGACCCTGGGGCCTGGCTCTTAGGCCCAGCTGATGTTTGAACCACCCCAGACAGAAGCCCCCTCCTGGCCCTTCTCATCACCCCTAACCCACTAACCCACTCTGCCACCTTCCCTCACAGCCTGTCACTGGACATCAGCGCTCAGCTTTGAATGCCACACACATTTGTTTACCGTTTGGTCGTCTGTGTGTGCCGGCAAAGAGGTCATAGGCATACAGTGTAAAACAAACTCTGTAATACCTCTTTTTTATCTCTGTAGTTGAGCATGTATGCCATGTGTTCTTAAAATAATGTGAATTAATTAAAATAAGAATGGAAAATGATTATTCTACTGTTTGCCTTTGTTTTACTCACAATTTTAGTTAGTACCTACAGTAGTATGTTGGCATGGATACCTTCCTGTCCTGTAGCATGATTGAGCGCCAGTGGCAGTGATCTCTGGTGATCCTGTTTCTCTAGCGAGGGGAGAGAGCAGGGAGAACACATGTTCCCACTCCCACCAATCACAGGCTTTTCCAACCCACTGTACTGGAATGTGAAGCTAAAGCAAAGATATGGAGCGACTAAGACTAGTCACAGTGGCTACTGGGTGAGTGCATCCTGACAGGAGGGAAATGCAGTCTTTCGTGTGTGTGTGTGTGTGTGTGTGTGTGTGTGTGTGTGTGTGTGTGTGTGTGTGTGTGTGTGTGTGTGTGTGTGCGTGTGTGTGTGTGACCGTGGTTGAGAGCACTGTCTTGATCTCATCAGTCATCCTAAGGATTCCATTTCTTCTTAACGCAGGCTGGGGGCTAACCACAGCTTGTGGCTGCATTTATATATTGCCATAAATCTCAGATCTATATGATGACATTACGGACAAATCAATATGCTTTTAACATCCATCCTCTGGCCCGCATCGCAATCACCCTTCTAACACATGCTCATATAATGCTGTATTCAAGTGGATTGAGTTACGGGGGACAATTCCCAGATTTAATAATGAACTGAAGCAGGTGTAGAACAAATGTATGGTGTGGTGGTGGGGGGGGGAGCAGTGGGAGACCCTACTCTCTCGCAGATCATATTTGAACATTTTGTTATAGTAGCCCAGCGTGGCAATAAAATAACCTGTCTGCCCACTTTAGGCACCACTAATTCCATGAGCTCTTAACATTCTCCATGAGCTGCAGAGAGAAAGCTTCACCAGCAGATCATTGTTGCTAGAGTTCTTCCCAGAATGCTTTGTGAAACTATAAGGGTGCTGCTGGGGGCGAGGTTAGAAAAAAGGGCTCCTTTCTAGCTGCCCAGTGGAGCTCTCTCATCACCATATAACTACTCTTCAACCAAAATGTGCCTTCAATTAATTACACGATCCCCCAGCTCCTCAATCTGTGCTTCCAAGTCGTTACTCCAATACTGGCTTCCAGGGAGCCGTCCAAATAAAGCCACAGCCAAGTGTGCCAAGTCACAGCTCCCCCAGAGCTGGGCAGCTGCAATAAAGAGAGCGCCATGGAGAAAGAAGAAAAAGCAAGAGAAAAAAAGATCCCTGCTATCGGCTTGCAGGGGGCTATCATTTCTCTCCTTTATTGCCATTTATTTTCCTCCAGGAATTCACTGCCAGTATATTGGCAGGCCCCTTCCAGTAGATGGAGGCAATGAAATTTAGCACAGACACTTAACACTGGGTCAAGCCTTGTGTGCAGCTCATGTGTGGTGGTAATCGGATAGACAAACACTTTCTAGTTTAGGGAAAGACGGCTCTTTTTATGTTACAGGAATAGCTGCAGAGTGCTGGCTGTGACCACACCACGGTGAACAGACAATGTATAGTGCTAGAGCCTTGTCTTTCAGAAGGAGGGAGAAGATACAAACCTTGGTATGAAATGGCAGAGCACTGTAGCCTGGCTGTGGCTTTTTAAGAGAGAGACAACCTAAATAGGTCAACTAGCTGTGTCATTATGCCTAAGGCACAGAAGAATTAACCGACTGGAAAGCAATAATGTAAATACAATGCAGAAGATGCATAGAAAAGGTAATTGAGGTTAATTAAAGGACTTTCCTCTAAATCCCTTAGTAGTAAACATGGCACTAAAGAAACAGCTCAATAATTCATTTATTTACATCCACTTTGGAACGACACACAATAATGACTGTGATTGACTTGTACACGCAAAAAGTCCCAATTGCTGCAAACCAGACATAGGTTGTGCTAACTGACTGATGTATGTCATTTAAAATGTAAAGGTTATACAAAAGCTAAAATCCGTTCTTTTCGGATCAGATCAATCCCCTTTACAGTGAATACCAATGCTCTTAATTTACAATCCCTATGTGATCTAACTGTTTGCATAAGGGCAGTGATTTCCCAGGCTCTTACAGTATATACAGTATAATGACCAAGTGGAGGTCAGGGTGAAGGTCGTGAGGGTCTTAAACTAATCCCAGCAGGTGGATATTGCCATTTGGTTGAACAGGCGGCAGGCCCTGCCTATCAAGCACGGTGAATGCGGCTTACTGGTGCTGGCATATAAGCCAACAAAAAATGATAGCGTCTCACATTACCTGCATTTGGCTCCATCTGCACTGCCATTCGGAGGTATTATAGAGTGAGCTGTAAAAATCTGATGGCAGGATATACATTTTCTTATTGGCTGACCCAGGGTGTGTGTGCCCAGGCGGGTGTCTCTTATCACTTAATCCCCTGTTGTAAAGGTCCTCATTTAGTCACCTTCCTGAAATTCACAATCTGTCGTTATCAACTCGTAAAAACAAGACAGTATCAATAGCAACATGGATTTTGCCTGCTTTTTGAGAAGAAGGCTATGCTAGAACAAACGTCTGCTCCGGCTGCTGCAACATACCCACGATGGGAAAAGCGAAAAGCCAAAGGTAACAAAAATACGACCAAACGACATCATTGTAATAATCAGTACTTCAGAGATGGGTACAAGCGGCCAGAATGGCTTTTCTCAGGAGGGTGGCTAGCGTCTCCCTTAGAAATAGGGTGAGAAGCTCAGTCATTCATGAGGAACTTGGGGCAGAGCCACTACTCCTTTGCGTCAAAAGGAGCCAGTTGAGGTGGTTTGGGCATCTGGTAAGGATGCCCCCGGGGCGCCTCCCTAGGGAGGTGTCTCAGGAGCGTCCAGCTGGGAGGAGGCCTCGGGGAAGACCCAGGACTAGGTGGAGAGATTATATTTCCACACTGACCTGGGAACACCTCAGGATCCCCCAGTCAGAGCTGGTCAATGTGGCCCCGGGAAAGAGTTTGGGGTCCCCTGCTGGAGCTGCCGCCCCCGCGACCCGACTCTGAAGGTTATGATGATGAGTACTTCAGAGACGTGAAATAAACTACGTGTAATGCAAAAACAACTTTTTTTATGCAAGATGGTACATAAAGCCATGATGATGACAGAATATTGTCCATTAAAAATGTTGGTGTACCTAACTCCCTGTCTTCAGAGAGTGGTCGTAAAAATGTATCTGTTAATTAATACAATTTCAGGTTCAGGATCAGATTAAGCACTTAAAATTAGCCTGGCTCCGCCCGCCTACTTCCGGCCAAATTTCATTTTCCCTTCAGTAGTCAGTAGTGTGCAGTGAATTTCTCAGTTTTCTCAGGATAATATACAGCCGTCCAATCAGCGAACAGAGCGAGTGGCTGAGAATGATGACGTCGAAGTCGCACTCCAGTTTCAGTTGAATGCTGCGTTCCTTTACCCGGACGAAGGAGATTTCCGACTTGGTAGTTCCGAGTTCCGACCTGTCTGTGTTCCAGTGCATCTGCTCGTGAAAGTATGGACGCCTTTCTCGTCCAAATAACTAAACGCTAGGCTCTAACAAGTTACCGTTGCCAGGTACCGGTAGATCCATAGACTACAATATGTAGTGAAGTCGGAAATTTCCGAGTTCCCTGTCCAACTGGAACGCACCGTCAGAAGCCGGCTCATGACACACGTGACGACCAAACGTTATGCGATTGGTTGGCTAATCCAGAGTGGCACTGGGCAGATCCAATAGTTTTTAACTTCAACAGACACCCGCCTCCAAGTGAGTGAACGTTTGCCAATTACAGCACTTCCAGACCTTCTGTACAAATGAAATGAAGTACGATGGTCTGGTTGGACCAGGCTAACTTAAAATATTTTAACTACTGCAACGTTGCTCCAACTTGAAAAGCCTCTGTACAACGGAACGTACTAGTACTATAGTTCTCTTAACTATTTACTAATTATTATGGAAAATAAAGACTTAAATCCTGTATCCAATGACACAGCCTCACTGTTGAAATAAAATAAGTCAAATGTGTTTCATCATTATAATTTAGTCCCACACAGAACAGTGAACAGGTCACATAAGACCAAACAGCATTCAGCTATGACTATTCTGCTACTAGAAAAAGCTTCCTCACATGTGTGTAACAACACACACGGGACCTGTTACACTTCAGCCCAGTTCCACATCACTTGGCTTCAAGAGAGATATTTAGGTGGCTTTAGTGATGTTATTTATGTTGAGAATTAAGGTGAGATCGAAATCTCTTTTTCCCTCCTGTGAGTAGTGTTGTTCTATCAGCAGCTATCAGCGAGGTTGGCAGGGCAAAAGAATGACTCTGTGACCCTCTTTGCAAGCCGTGCCCTAGCTCTGTTTGTGTTTTGGTCTGGGCTTCCTCTAGCGAGTAATGGGACTTCCTTCAACTCATAAATCACACTTGTACACCCCTTTAGATTTTTTTTCCTTCCTTTTTTCTTTACCCCTGCCATGTTTTGTTAAGTGTACCACATCTTTTGTTTGTGTGGAGCTATTTTCTGTCACAAAAAAAGGCAGCCAGACAATGCTAGCTTCTCTTTCTCCTGTTCCTGGAAAGGCACTTTTACAGGGCCACAAATGTCAAACCACAGGAAGGCTATTATCCCATTGATGATGGCTGCTGCGCGATGCCACATTGCCTCTCCTGCCTGATGCTGCATCGTGCAGCATTGTTACTTTATCTAATTTTCATGGCATGCGCAGCATAGAATGCACTGTCATTGGTTCAAATACACATGAGGTGGGTTTTGATGATTTTTTAAGACCACGTTATCACCCAAAAGTTGTGTGGTTTGGCGAAAATCACATCAATCAAAAAAATTAAAAATTAAAAATAAAACAAAATACTTAAAAAAAATAAGCCGGCTATGTCAGCGATAGTGTATTACAGAACTGTTAGTGGCGTTTGGTGCGCAGAATCAAGGTCCACTATAGGCTACTGACGAAAATCACACTAAATATTTTATATTATTTATTCTTTTTTTTCTCCCCCATCTAATTTTGACGATTTTTAGAAAAATTTGTTGGTGTGTAAGCGCTAAGGGAGCATGTTTAAATAAAACCTGTGAACCTTGACTTTTAAATGTATTTTATTTCATGCTTCTATGTGCTACACAGGCTTAGATATTAAGGTTTTGGTAGACTTGACAATTCGTACTATTTTTTCAGAAAACCCTCAGGCATTAAGGACATGCATCCTAGATTGCCATAGTCATCAATGGGTTAAGAGAGTAAAATGACTTCCTTTGCTGTTATCAATCCACTCTTTTCGGACCCAGGGAATGTTTAAAAGCCACCACGAAAATAGGGCCCAGTAAGGAGTTTTCTCCTGGGTCCCAGGCAAAGGCCGCCAACCTTGCTATTAAGGACCCCGACAAGCTTTGTCAATGCAATCTGCTCAATGCCTTGAGTGACACACGATCGATACTCTCCACTCTCCCGGGTCATCACCAGTTAAAGAGGCGCAAGTAATAATACAGCACTAGCTGCCTCTCTAACTTAAACGCTTCCACTGCTACAATATTTCTTTTTTTCTTTCTTTTATTTGTCTCGGGGCTTGCGAGCAAAATTTTCCGCACTGATCGAAAGAGGAAGATATGGGAGGTGTGTGTGTGTGGGGGGGGGGGGGGCAGGCGACATGGGGGTGTGTTGGTTGAGCAATTGCTATGTGTCTGGATTGATGCTGGCAAGGGGAGAGAGTGAGTGTGGCCAGCCTGAAGGGGGGAGGGGGGGCTGATAAATCGAAAATGACTGGCTGCCGAGTTGTAATCTGCCAGCGTCGGCCCCCTGTAGCAACAAGCCAAATGAAAAAGCAACGCTGACAGGCCAGAGAGATGGAGGGCCTGCGGTAGATTGCGGGGAGGAGAGAGACACACACACACAGGGACAGGCAGAGCAGGGAGAAATTTTGGGGGAGACGTTTATGTTTTTGTTCCAGTGCACGGATGTGTCAGAAAGCGAATGGGAGAAAGGTAGTGTGAGGTTGCAGGCAGTCAATAACACACAGTCACACACCAGCTATTACCAGCTGAAAACATAAGAGTCCCATTACAATTCCTAATAAGGTCTAATGTAAACATCAACAGTTGGCAGTGTTGTTCCACCCATCAAGAGCTGTCAATTAGCCCTACACGGAAAATGTGTTTTATGGCTTTATATGGCCGGGGCATACGTGTGTGTGTATACAGAGGGCTTGTAAATATTTTGTCATATGCTATCTTTGCATTTTGCATAAACACAATCTTAATAGGATGTGAGCAAACACACACACACACACACACACACACAGGCGCAGCTGTCGTGTCCTTCAACAGCAGGTGAGTCAAGCTCCAACGTCAGAATCCCAACACAAGAGCTCCACCTACTGCAGGAGCCTCACTGTTCCTCTGTTCACCCAGACAGCCAGCCAGGAGACTCTGTCCATGTACAGCATGCAGCTCATTCCACTATACATTCACCAGTAGAACCTCTCTCATTCAACAATATTGTCAGACTGAGGAAAAGCCAAGCCAGACAGGGCTAATAAGGCTGCAGCAGTCTGGCCTTGTCTAGCTCCCTGATACACTGTCAGCTGTGATGAGAGCTAAGTACTAAGCCAACACTTCCTTCCTACATATTAAAAGTGTGTAGGTATGGTGCCTGTTAATCAGGGTCTAGCAGGAGAAAGGGCCTAAGAGAAGGAGTCAGTCTGACTCACTGTCTGCCTACTTAATAGGCCTGCTGGCTTGAAAACACAACAGCACTCCCTTGCAAAACAGAAATGCTAGGTCAATTCAGCAGCGGCGTTGAGCCCAAGACAAGAGGACGAGAATTGTAATTGGGAACTCGATAAAGCTCCTGTGGAACAAACAATGGAAGATGATGTCGGCCAATCCCACCCACCAGGACCATGGAGAACCCCCAGAGCAAACAATCTGTCTGCACAGCCATCCATAACCCTACCACACAGAGTTTACACATCTACATCAGATGAGCTGCATATATTTAAAAATCACTAGTGGCACAGCATGGGGCCTGATGCATTCACAAACAGCAGGAAATAGCACCAGTGGATTTTCCTGCAGCTCTTTGTCTGTTTTATCATGCCCAGTAAGGCAGTAGGGGCCTGGGACCTGTTCAGGCTCTCCTACCTCCGCCCCCTGGTTCATTTGCAGACCTGTGGCTCACAGTGGGACTGTCCCAGAGAAAAGCCATCTCCCTCCCAGCATGGGCTGCTGTTTCAGGGCCACGCCGATCTGCTGCATGTACCCCGACTTCCACCACACTCCCACTGGGCTATTCAGGAAATCACGGCTGATACTGAGCCATTTGTCTCCCTTTTGTTGATCACCGCTAGAAGCGCCACGGGCAAAATAATAATGAAAAATTGGTAGTATAGCTCTTTCCTCCCCCATGGGGAAACACTGCCAAATTATTTCTCAGTCTGGCAATTTTGGTGAAAAGCATAGACAAATAGAACACAATTTAAAAGACAAGCTCTGCAGGAGTACAGAATGTGCCTGTGGTTTTCTGAATTGGCTGAGGAAAATTGGGTTCTTTGGTTTATCACTTCAAACTTCAGGCATTTTCCCCAAAAACCAAACTTGGGTAATGATTTCAAAATTGGCCCAGATGAGATGAAGACTTTATGTAAGCAGCACAAGAATCCACTGAGGTCTAATCAAAGACATTCAGAAGGAAGTAATGTGGGAGTTACGCTTTGCATTTCTGTGGATTTTCCACTGTGACAGCTTTTGTGTCGAATGGCTTTGAACTACATAGGCTGTAGTAGATGGCATGCACACTGCATAAACAACCCAGGAGCCAGGGATCATAGAATCATCAGTGCCGATTTTACTAGCGTTGGCTGCGGCACACATAATTCCTCAGCCACAATAAATGATGCTGCCAAATAGGCCAAAGACGCAGTAGCTCTCACATAATTGTGCCTAATGAGCAATAAAAAGGGGGATAACCTTGATCACAAGACCTTGTCCATCATGCTGCATAAAAAGATGAGAAAGTGACTTCAGAGAAAAGTTACTTGCTGTAAGAGAAGGGATGCGAGCAGGAGTTCTTTCAAGGTTCACTGATAAGAGTGTGGACTTTTAGTATGGGTTGAGACTGTTGTAACATTGTATGCTAATCCATGTTTTCAACAGAAAAGCTGCTATCGCTCTCTGGGACAAAGACAAACCAGACAACCATGACACAAAACAAAGCCGTAAAATCATTGAATGCACAATGTTGATCTACAGTGTTTTCTACTGAGTACAACATACGAATACATACTTTTCAGTGAGAAATAATCATTTCAACAGAACCACTTCAAAATCACAGCCTTAGTTGTGTGTCTACAAACAACAGTGAAAACACTGTCAGACAGTCTCACAGTTTCAAACACCATGAAGGTACTTATACAATAGATGATGGAGACGCTCAGTGAATGCATGAGAGCAACACAAGACTTATCTTCAATCCAAAAGAAGAGGAAGACAAGCAAAGCAGAGAAGGAACATGCAAAGCTGATGGGTACACTGTACTTAAGTAATAGAGAGCAGCATGGGGCTTTGACTTCCCTGTGGTCTCACAGAAGAGCACAATGTGAGCCAAAGAACTGCATCCGAAAGCAACAATTTCGAACTATGCCTTTTATAAAAAAAAAAATCTTCCCCTCCTGATAACTCTTCATTTACAATTGTCTGTATACAAGTCACTTCATGAAAAAAAGGCCAGTAGGACTTTCTAAAGAGCTCATGTCAAAATTCCCCCGAGTGTGTTTAAAACACACTAGTGAATAATTCAGCACAGGCTGAACAAAGACTGACTGAGAGGGAGCGAGGGGGTTCTCTATGTATGATGCACTCTCTCTCTCTCTCTCTCTTTCCTGTTTCACAAGAGGAGAGAGTGATGTGGGCACTTGTCCCTCTGTTCTTGATGGAGAAGGCTTCTGATTTATTCTGAGCTTTTCGCAAATTCAACATGGGTCAGATCATAGCCCGTGTCCCCATACCCATACCTACATAGTATTAAGTATGACAGAAAAAAATATTTAGGATGTCCCAATACATGCATGTATGCAGTATACCAAAAGTACCAGAATACATCCAATTGCATTTTGCAGTATTAACACCAGCATGCGGTGAGTAGTACAGTAAATAGAAAAAAGTATGTGATTTGACAAATGACTTTTTTCTATTTTATATACTACAGCTGTTCATAAAAATAATATAGTAAGCATGCAGTAGGTATACAATTGGGACATACTTTTACTTATTTATTTCATCATAACATGGCGCCTTGATATTGCCGCTTGCCCCCTTCCTGGATTGTGGGTCAGAATGGTGATTTCAACATTAAAATCTCAACCGGATGTATTTGGCATCTGGGTATTTTTAAGCATGCTAAATTTGGCCGCAAGAATTGTGACATCCTAAATCTTTTTTCTACTCAACTAAACAGCAGAAAGTATTTGGATTGGATTGCAGGACTGCAGTCCACAGGCCTGTAACCCTCCTGATGCCCTGTGGGTGGTGCTACATGACAACACATCAGCAGGAGGACGGCACAAATGACACCTAGTCTGTTAAATATATTTCAGGGGCACTTTGTATTATTTGCAATTTGATCAGATACCTTGTACCCTATCAGGTACAGCCATGGTTTTCCATACCAATTAAAGACTTTTTAAGATCTTTATTAAAATCACATGAATGATATTTAATGCCAACTGCACTCCAATTCAAGTGGAAAGTTAAAAGTAAAAATATAATCAAAGAACAATTATTTACCAAGTTTTAAATACCAATATTAAAATACTGTTACAAAATATGTATTGTATATTTCCACAATGACAATATTGGTTTTGGGTTAGTGTCCCAAAAAAACATATTTCTCTATATTCCGGTGGCATTAAAAGCCTTTTGCCGCGCTTATTTCTGTTGCTGCTCTCCAGTCTGTGATGAGGGAATATTGCTTTAAAAGCAAAGTAGAAAAACAAAGATTTGTATGACACATTGAACCTTTCACACTCTCTGCTGCTATAGTAGGTGTCATACTTCAAGCATCATCATCCTCTCCTTCAGTCGGCCTTCTCCCACACAGCACCACTTTCGTTTCACGGCTCTATCACTTCAGACCTGGAAGTTTGACCTCACCATTGACCGTCCACCCACAGCCACAGTGTCAGTTTTTCTGTTTGTTTTTTTAGATAATTTTTTTGGGGCATTTTTGTTTTTTTATAAGACAGATGTGAAGAGACAGAGTTGAAATACGGCGGGGGAGAGGGGGAGGACATGCAGAGAGCCGGACAGTGTGAATTTCAATAGTGGGGCAATATAGTGGGGCAGCATATTATACTGTATATAAGTGGCAGATTTATAACCTCAAATAATCATTAATCCAAGGAGAGGACAGATGCACACTTTTTTTTACACCTTGAAAAAAAAAATCTTTAATCTTGAAAGAGATTAATTTGATCGAGAGAAATTATCGACAAAGATATTTCAAACAACAATTTTCCAGCAATACAAAAATATAAAAATACCACGACTTGCTGAAGGGGAACTTTCTACACATCAAAGTCTGTTTCTCCGGGTGGTGTAGGCACCTGGTAGGGTTGTACCGTATACTGGAATGTTTCAAAATAGAAATGGTATTCTTTAATTACTGTCTTGAAAAAAATATCTGCTGTGTAATGTGCACATGTTTATAATGAATGCCTTAAGAGTGTCGGACTGTGTGTCAGACTTTGTTTCAATGTAATCTTGTAAAATGTAGCCAGAAATGAACACAAATAGGCTACAGTTGAAGAAGAGATAGCTATTAATGCCCAATGGTAATACAGTATACCAAGGGGGAATGTGGTTCTGCTGCATTGATTTGATACTTTCCTTTGGAACTATCCATGGTAAGTCATACAGTGTTTTAGGATTAGGAGTGCTAAAGCAGCAGAGAACAGTTTTGAAGCTCTTATTCAGGCTCAGCCATTAATAATGGTGCAAAGGATTGTCCAAGGTTATTTTAATGCAGGACATCCTATCTGGATGAAGGGCGGAATATGACAGGGAATGCCACGGCCCATCTGCAATACAAAGGACAGAACCTTCTTTCCCCATTAGCAGACAATGAAAAGAAACTGTTAGGAAACTCTATTTACTACCTAAGATGTATTTCTTCAATCTATATAGTACCTGATTAGAGCTGACTTTGTTCAGCTCTTGGCTACGACATAGTGCATCATCAGTCAATGCGCACGCACTCAAAAGGAAATGTTCTATTCTCCACATTCCATTTGCAGACCAGAGGGAACATTCAGTTTAGCTCAGAAGTTGTGTTTTCCTGCCTGTTTAACACTTTACTGAACATGACACCTACATTTCTGGGAGCAGTCAGCGCTCCCTCTCCCTCTATTCTTAAAACAGACTTGTCCAAGTAGCCTCTGATGCACACTGTTGCACCAGTGACCGGCAGGAATAATATAGTATTTTATAATACTATTGTAGTAGGAGCAGGAATAACACAGTATTGAGTAGAGGGGCTATTGCAGGGGGAGGTGTGGGGGTTGAAGAGGCTATACGTCTGCCCATAGGCAGGACTCAGTTAAAAGATTCCCCACAATAGGTCTTCTTTAACTTCTGAAAGTAATAATTGATGAACACAAAGGGCCCTCTTGCATTTTTTCCATGGGAAAGCTGAGAGCTGTGATTGGAAAGGTTCAGTGAATCTGAGCTTGTAGCCTCCCTCCCCTCTGCATGTCCTGGTAGCTGCGGGCTAATTGCAGTGATTTGAGATGATTGTTATTAAAAACATGCTATCGGTCGGCGGCGGCGCTTTGCTAGCAGAATTCCCTGGAGGAGAGAGGCCCCCGTCACGCGGCGAGCACCGCTGCATCCGAATGACTGCAGTCAGCCTGTAGGAGACGCTGGTTGTTACCATGCTGTGAAGGGAATGCAAAGCCAGACACAACAGCACACTCCAACACTCTTCACTATGAATTAACCGGAAGAGAACAGCCAAGCCGTATGCTCCCAGCACACAAACAAACAAATTTGAGCACGCACATACACACACACAAGCATGCACGCACAACACACACACACTCAAAAGCTTCATTAGTAACACAAGAGGATTTTTCATTCATGCACTGCCAACACTAGTAGCAAGATGCAAGATGATAAAAAGGTCAAACTGACAGTGTCTTAGTGCAGAGGGAAGGACACATAAGGCACAAACTGCAATGTGTTTCCACCCTGGGAAAGTATATGTAATGTAAAGCTAAGGCTGAACAATTCCCTTTTACTCTTAATTAAATTAATTAAATTTGGAAACATCATCTCTGTGTTGAATAGCAAGTAAACAAAAAGTACCGATCTGGTTTAAAACCATTGCTCCTTTAAAGGAATACTCCCATTGTAATCCAAAACACTTTTGACGCCGAGAATGCTCGAAAGCTCACAATATCTGTTCAGAACATTTGGAAATCAAAAGATCTCACCCATCTTGCTACGAAAAGTTGTGTGTTATATTTAAAGCCGATTTTGATCAAGGTTGGTCATAAAATGAAAGACCTTCTCATTTCTGTAAATGGTTACTTTCTTAAGCCCACTAAAACCCTGAAGACACACATACGCACAAGGGCTGGCCCGAATTATTCAAATATCCGAGTACTCGTTTGTTAAATTAGTATTCGGAGCTCAATTCAGTATTCGGAATATTATTTTTTTTTTTTCAAAACATTTTTTTTTTACATTTTCAAAGGTAGCTCAAACTGCAGTATATTTCGTCAGCAAATAATATTTAGATACACAAGTTATAAAACAATTGTAAAATACAAATTAGACGTTCATTTAAAATATATTATCGAATTATTTGAACTTTGACCTAGTTGGCCGCTGCCCTTTCAAAGCGCAACCGGTGATATCAGCTGTAGTAGGCTACGTGATGTTACCAGAGTGAGGCAAACTGAAAGCGGCACCAAGCGCAGGAGGGAGAGAGAGATGGAGGAAGAATAGATTGTGTTCCAATTAACTCTATACCACAACATTAGCGCGATTTTGGAAGGAAATGTAATGCTTGGCGTAATGCTAACGTTAGCTTAGCTCAGCTGTTTGTTTACATTTAGCACTGCTATTGCCCATCATCAACCATGACTTGCTTGCATCATGGGAATAGGCAGTCAATAATGGATATAATATGGACACAAAATACTATCAATATTGGATCTTTGTATGGATTTATAAATCGCTGAAAAGATGCACGTTCCTGGATGAATTGATAAGCTCCTGTATGGGTTACGATGGCGCAGGGGACAGCTGATTTGGAACGGAAAAACAGCTGTTTGCCTCCACGGGGAAAAAGTAAGGAACTCCGACCTTACTACCGTTCGAAAGTTATTAAAGCATCAACAAACTACGCAGCTTGCTGTCTCGGCTCACACACTCGGTTTCAGTGAGTACATTGGCATTATTAATGTTGGTTTGATGGTGTGTTTTTCTGGAACGAATATCCGAATATTCGCTCGGAAAAACCAACGAATACTCGAAGCCTGAAAAATGGCATTCGGGCCAGCCCTAATACGCACACACGCAAACATGCACACACACATACACACACACACACACACGCACACACACACACACACACACACACGACAGCTCACAGTGTGAGTGCACAGTAGGTGCCAGAGATTTAACAGTGTGATTAATTAAATTGTAACTAAATCAATTCTAATTATCCGGTGGGGTCAATTCTGATGCAAAAGACAGCAGGCAGCACAATGACCGGCAACAACAGTAGTTATCTGATACAATTACAACACACAAATTACAACAACACACACAGCAATCAATAGCACACGCAGTGTTGTGTTTAACAAAGGGCGACCGGGGCCAGACTGGGATCCATATCAGGACTATCTGCTGACTATGGACTTATGATAAGAGATGCAGGAGTGATCAGCGGAGAGTGTCGTGCAAGGCTCAAATATCACACTCGACAATTTAGTCTAAGCGATTAGTAAGTTATTGAGACCACCCGCCACTTTGTCTGGGGAAAGATTTGTGCTCTGCCGGTTTTTCTAACAAAATAAACTTGTGTCACCACCTGTAATGCCAGGAACATGGCTCTCTGCATTAAAAAACACTATCTATAGTTCAGCGCGCAGCGGTTAAGTTAGGACTTTTATTTTGAAGTACGCCTAACAGGAAGGTAGCCGCTCACAAAGCCCCTTCGCTATCAGCATGTCTTCTGTTTTCACTAGTTCAATGCTGTGAAGGAGGACAGAAAGCTTGTCATTTACAATACTTTTAACCCTAAGCTTACACCAACCGCTTCATGAACGTTAGTGGCATTAATTTTTGGTTTATGCATCAAATTGTACCGGAAGAGCTATCTACTAGGCTTAGTGTCACTGCTGATTATTGGCTTGGCATGCGTACTACAGCGATTTCGGCCCGTTTTCTCTGAAAACATGTGCACGAGTGAAGTTCTCAAATCAATTGTGTTAACTTTTGAAACCAAAAACGGGAAAACTGTCCACCGTGTGAAGGGCCCCTGAGTCCTGACCAATACACAGCCCTAATGTATTTAAGCCTTTTCCTCTTTGCCCACAGTCCAGGCCTCTGACAGTGACTCTACGTCTTCACAGGAGTGAATGGAAAGCAGATAGGAACTGTCCAGCACAAGTGACTATTGCAGCATTAAGGGAGAAGCAATGTTTCACTGTGCTTTAACCCCATGCTATGATGAAGCTTCTTGTGAGCCTGTGTCAGACAGTCCTAACTCTCAGCAGCCTTTGTCAAGGCAAAGGGAACGGGCTTTTTCATCCCACGCTCCATGGCTCACCTGAAGCAGTCGAGGGGCCTGGTAGTGAGTGGACTGCACAGTGTGGCTTTAAATTCAAATCAGCTTACACACACACACACGCACACACATACACACACACACAGGCTCGCGTACACACACACACAAAGACAACACAGGAGACAACACCGTATAGCCTGCTCCCTGCCCATGCATTATGCATGAAGATCATGTTAATACGTTATTCCTTGCATGCATTAATGATCACGGAGAGAAACTTGCAGTCTAAGCACCAGGGCAATTAATAAAAGATGGTGCGGCAATAAAGGCCCATATTTCCCCTGTCTTGTGATCCTCAAACCCCCCTCTCCCTCATCACTTGATCTGCTTAGACACATTTCATGCCAATTCTGAATAATAAATGGATGCTATCAGAGTACCAGGCTCTCTGGGGAATGAGGGCTTCCCAGCCTGGACACAGGGCATGGGATCAATTCAAACATGCAGACACAAGCAGATTCACCTAACCAGGAACAAAAAAAAGTGCAAATACAGTCCTAATGTCGGGCTACTTGGTAAAGACAGTAGCATCATAAGGCTGACAATAAACTAGAAAGATGACTCAAACTACAAGGCTTAACAAAGTGTGTATTCCTCTGGTTGCACACTTTAAATGGTTAAATAATTTAATTATTTAAGTTCTATCGATCTATCTATCTATGATACACAACTGAAATAGAACACTCCCGTGTGTAGGTCTCCATTTAGACCTTTCACTGTCACTTCCCCTACTAATGTACATTATAGGTATTTGAACCTACAGTCAGGCTTAGGTAGAGCAACAGGGATCTATTGATTTACACTGCAGAGCTTCAGTCTAATAATGCCCCATGAACACATAGCAATGAGGTGACCATAAAGCAATCAGATGTAATTGTCATGCATCTCATCGGAGCGATGCATCAATCATGCAAACCTTTACATGCTGTCAATCATTTTAAAGCAGCAGGTCTGTGACTGAATGATTTGGAACGTGGTGAATACTGTATATGTCATGGGGTCACAGCATGGATAGATATATGTTAAATCAAGTTGCAGTGAGTATAAAGTGCTGCATTTTCTGCTACACCATGTTTATAATGGCCCTCTGCTTATACAACACATTCTATTTTTAACTGAGTATAGTGAAGAGAACGGACGAGGACGGGGCGGGGAGATGGAGAGGCAGATGGTTGGGGATATGGAAAATCTCTGCCTTGTCTAACTCTTTGTTCCTCAGAGCCTGAGCCGGCCGGGGCTGACAGCCTGTCAATCTAAACCCACCCAAAGGGACAAGATCTACAGATGACAGGTCTTTCTCGTACTCACAGGCTTTGATACACCTCTCTCTCTCTCTCTCTCTCTCATTCCATCACTAGTATACAACCACACAGTGACCTTTTCAAAGCCACCAAGCATCCGCCTGTCTGTGAAAAAATACAGCTAATGTTTTTTCCTCTGTGCCTCTATGTGACAGTAATCACTTTTCATTAGCTTCACCATGCCCTTGTCATGTCCGAGAGCAGCAGCAGCCCACACATTAGAGCGATGAGACAATTAGGGCCATTACAGGAATACACTGGCCAATGTCACACATCACACATTGCACTGTGGATACACAGAGTATACAAAAAAAAACTCCCCCAGCTTTCGCTCCGTTTACAGGCGTTTCAACAGCTACTAAGCTAGCAGAAAATGGGCCTTAATGATTGTGGCTAGAGTGCACCACTGCTCTATTCAGAGGAAGCATTGCATTTTCTGTTAGAAATTAACGGTGTGTGTGTGTGTGTGTGTGTGTGTGTGTGTGGGGGGGGGGGGGGGCACAAAGGGGAATAGACTGTGCTAAGTAGAGAGACATGAAGGCTTGATGTGACAAGGCTTAGACTGCAACACTAATTAACACAACGGCCCCTGCATGCTCATTCCCTTAAAAATGTTACTTAACACACTCTCACATCGCTTCATTTATCTGAGCAAATGAGCTGCAGCAGAGATGTGTATCTACTTAAGCTGCTGCAGCAGGTCAATTACTAAAGCTAAATAATTCACAGAATGTAATATTTAGGTCCCATAAAAAGAAATCATTTTCTCAAAGAAAACTGACTTACACTTGAGTAAATGCTTACAATAATTAGTAGAATTAAAGCAGTAACATGTATTAATTATTACATGATAATTCCAGTAGAGAGTTCATTTCTGTGTGCCAGGCAGCATGCGAGATATGAGACATTATCTGTTTCTCGTTGGACGCAACGCAAACATGAACAAATGTATGCAGTGAGCGAAATGTCTGATGAAGGGAGTCCGGGTAAAAAAAGAAATAACGCATGGCCAACTTTGCGGTGACTAATCATATCAAGGGAAAGAAAAAGAGAAGAGAGGAATGAGGAGGAAGAGAGAGGCAGCATCTGGAGACTGCAGACTTCACAGGACTATGCTGGTCAACCTCTCCCTCTAGCAGAAGGAGGTAAAAAGGGAGTGAAATCTGTTTGCTGTCATCTTCCATGGTGTCACTCTTTGTTCAGACATATTGCATCTCCTCCAGCAGCTGTTTGCTGCCTGTGCTGACAGATGGCTGCTTTCTCTTTGATATGCACTCTCCTCTGGCCCAGCCTTCCATCACACTCCATACCCCGCCCTCACTGGCTAAAAACTTTCAGGGAAAAACAGCAACTTGGTGGTATGGACTGCAGTGGATTTTGATGTATGCAGAGAAAGCTAGTTGGTGCGTGCGTGGGTGCGTGTGTATGTGTGTGTCTCTGAGTTGGCCAAGTTGGACAGATTTTAAGTCAAGCCTTACTCAAAGGGAGGCTGCAGAAAAAAGTATAGGATTGTGTCTTTGGACCACACCAGACAGATAAAAAGGTTAACATTGAGACAAAAAGCAATTGTTGTGGCTTTGCTCTCCAGCAGACTAGGAGCATGTGATCCATCCTTGCCCTAAATCTGTGACCTTCCCATATAGCTCACATTGCCTGTCTGCCTCTGAGTGTGTGTTCCTCTGTGTGAAGCATCTCTATACTGTGTGTGTGTGTGTGTGTGTGTGTGTGTGTGTGTGTGTGTGTGTGTGTGTGTGTGTGTGTGTGTGTGTGTGTGTGTGTGTGTGTGTGTGTGTGTGTTTGTGTGTGTGTGTGTGTGTGTGTAGGAAAACAGAGGGCCCTTTGAGCCCCCGGTACCAGGGCCTGCCCATGCGGCTCCGCTATGGGAACCATCCATGTGCCCAGTCATCCAGCAGGCTGAAACCAGAGCTGCTCAGAGCGGGCAGCAGACGGCAGGCTGGACCCGACACTCCACGGGGAATTTAATAGAAGCTAATGAGCTCCGGGAGGGGAAAAATTGGCACATACAGTATAGATACTGTAGAGCTCTACACACACTTTTACTCTGAGTGGTTTATACATCTCTGCTATCAAACATAGCACACGGTTTTTTTTCGTTCCATGCATACAAAAAATGTCTTTGCCAAAGAAAGGAGAGTTCTCTATTGAAAGAATTATAGCATCCAAATAGTTTTAAATTGCTATACCTGTAATGAAACCCTAACATACACTTTATATTAGTATTAATATTGCTATTGTTATTAATAATACTTATTATATTCATATTAACAATAATATACTTTAAACAGCAGTTGGAGTGATCTGATTGGACGAGAGACCTTCTGAGCGTTCTGAAGGAGTGCTGATATTAGCGAACAACATCACTCGGGACTGTTCACCAAACTGTAGACCAACTGTCAAAATCACTCCGCGGCTCACTGATGAGCCGGAGCTTCACTTGTGTGTTATCTGTGTGTGTGTGACTCAGGTTGACTGTGGCGAGTCTCTCCCCTGTGAGAGGGCATCTCTGCCACACAGACAGAGACAGTGTGCGGTAGTCGCTCACACTCATGTTACTGAAGACAGCAATAGTGTGTGGAGATAAACTCAGGCTGCTGA
Source organism: Hyperoplus lanceolatus (assembly GCA_026929865.2). NCBI lineage: Eukaryota > Metazoa > Chordata > Actinopteri > Uranoscopiformes > Ammodytidae > Hyperoplus > Hyperoplus lanceolatus. The sequence goes on along the minus strand of CM049407.1, from coordinate 30,557,476 downwards.
ATAATACGAGCGCAGCATAGCTTTAGCCTAGCCTAGCTTTCCCACCTCATTGTAAAACGTTACTTCCCCCGGGCCGAAATACACTCATAAACTCTGGGAAATGAAGCGTGGGGGTTTGGATTGGGCAGCGGACCTTATTACCAACTAGATTAAGATCCGCCGTTCCGTTTCTTCGGCACTCGGCCTGCGGCCTCGTACCTACGACCGAATCACAGCAGTGCTGATATAGAGCGACAACATGCTCCCTCTCGTGTGCTATTGCTTAAATATTAATATAACACCTTTAGTACAAATGCAGCTCAAAGTGCTTTTAAAAACAGTGTGGGCATATGAGAAAAACATTGATAGTTAACCCTTGTGCCACCCTAACTTTTTTGTTACACAGGAGGACCTGGCGGCCACAAGAAGCCACTCCCAATTAACTGCCATATAAACCTTATACAATAATGTTTTTTTTTACTTTTTTTTTTATAAACCATTCACCCCACTTGTGCTCTGTACATACATATTTAATATCAGTTGATTTTCATTTGCTTTTAATGCTTAAAATGATTGTTTTTGTGTCAAAGTCAGTATTTTTTTCCCCCTAAAAACGAAGAAAATGATTTTTTTTTTATATATTAGATGCAGAGTTGATTTTTTTAAGTGGAATAACTAGAGTCTAGGGCATATGAATGATTTACACACAAAAAACATTTGAGGCATGTTTAGTTTTTGCGCATGCTCAGATGCAAATAAATTGTTACACAGAAGGACCTGGCGGCCACAAGAAGCCACTCCCAATTAACTGCCATATAAACCTTATACAATAATGTTTTTTTTACTTTTTTTTATAAACCATTCACCCCACTTGTGCTCTGTACATACATATTTAATATTAGTTGATTTTCATTTGCTTTTAATGCTTAAAATGATTGTTTTTGTGTCAAAGTCAGTATTTTTTTCCCCCTAAAAACGAAGAAAATGATTTTTTTTTATATATTAGATGCAGAGTTGATTTTTTTAAGTGGAATAACTAGAGTCTAGGGCATATGAATGATTTACACACAAAAAACATTTGAGGCATGTTTAGTTTTTGCGCATGCTCAGATGCAAATAAATTGTTACACAGAAGGACCTGGCGGCCACAAGAAGCCACTCCCAATTAACTGCCATATAAACCTTATACAATAATGTTTTTTTTTACTTTTTTTTATAAACCATTCACCCCACTTGTGCTCTGTACATACATATTTAATATTAGTTGATTTTCATTTGCTTTTAATGCTTAAAATGATTGTTTTTGTGTCAAAGTCAGTATTTTTTTCCCCCTAAAAACGAAGAAAATGATTTTTTTTTTATATATTAGATGCAGAGTTGATTTTTTTAAGTGGAATAACTAGAGTCTAGGGCATATGAATGATTTACACACAAAAAACATTTGAGGCATGTTTAGTTTTTGCGCATGCTCAGATGCAAATAAATTGTTACACAGAAGGACCTGGCGGCCACAAGAAGCCACTCCCAATTAACTGCCATATAAACCTTATACAATAATGTTTTTTTTTACTTTTTTTTTTATAAACCATTCACCCCACTTGTGCTCTGTACATACATATTTGATATTCGTTTATTATTCATTGTTTTTAACCCTTTTCAGGCTAGTTTTTGTGATGAAATTACACTTTTTTAGATACAAAAATAATAATAACTGAAACACTTTTCATACGATAGATGCAAGGTGGATTGTTTTCTGTGGATGTTGACGAGATAGGATCTATTAATGATCAACGAAAAGATTGACATTCAAGCATTTTTAGTTTTTGAGAAACAACAACATTTATATCACAAAAAACATAAATCGAACAGTAGAACAGGCTAGAATAGATATATATGCAGCTAAAAGGTGCTATTTTGGGGCTTTCAGGTGGCTGCTCACCCAAAAGTTCACTGACACTCCCAAAAGTGTGTGTGTGTGTGTGTGTGTGTGTGTGTGTGTGTGTGTGTGTGTGTGTGTGTGTGTGTGTGTGTGTGAGAGAGTGAGTGAGTGGGTGAGTGTGTGAGTGAGTGGGTGGGTGTATGTGCGCGTTTGTGTGTGAGCATGAGTGAGTGTGTGTGTGTTTGAGAGAAAGAGAGAGCGAGAGAGAGAAAAAGACATTCAATGGAAGAGGAACACACTTCGCTGGCAATTTTTGAAAATGTGTCTGTGACATTGGTAATGCTTGGCCATGCTGTAAATGAGCAGTGTGCCCTACACCCATACTTAAAACATTGGTCAACCGAACATAAGAACAGGCTAACAATTTATATTGATTGTGTGTGTGTGTGTGTGTGTGTGTGTGTGTGTGTGTGTGTGTGTGTGTGTGTGTGTGTGTGTGTGTGTGTGTTGTCTGAGCGAAAATGAGCGTTGTGCACTTTACCCATACTTAAAACTTTGATCGGTGTTGCACCTGTGTAAACAAACCCAGACTTTCCCAGACTTTTGTTTTTTGTTTTCACTTCATCGGCATCTTTATAGCCTGCAAGATGAAGGAGTGTGCATCACTTCAAAGAGAATGTAAGAAGGATTTTGCATGAATGGCGTAATTATGCACACACACACACACACACACACACACACACAGACACACACACACAGACACACACACACACACACACAGACACACACACACACACACACACACACACACACACACACACACACACACACACACACACACACACACACACACACACACACACACACACACACACACACAGTTTTGGGAGTGTAAGTGAGCTTTTGTGCATGCTGGGTGAGCAGCCACCTGAAAGCCCCAAAATAGCACCTTTTAGCTGCATATATATGGAAGCACACAAAGACACACACATACGCACACACAATAATTTCACAACAAACACACAGACACAACCCTTAGGTATCCATATGGACCCTAACCTTTCATGAGTTGCTCATTTTTTTTATGTTTAGGTCTGCAACTCTAAAAAATTACAAAAATTATAAAAAATCATGTGTTTTTCTTGTTTTGTTTTAGGGAGCATTTTGACTTATCAGTAAAAGGTGAAGTAAATGAATAATTCAGCTAAGTGGGGGTAAAAAGTGTAATTTTGGTGTCTTAAGTTTGGGATGCATGCCTAATATCATTACATTTACATATGTCTGTCAACATGGCTATGGTTTGAAAAAGATAAGTTTTTACAGATTTTAATGCTTTCAAATTGAGCCATTTTTTACATACAAGTTTGGGTGTTTTAAGTTTGGCTGTCTGTACACACACACACAAACCATAATTTCTCAATATCTACATATACACCACACACTGGTATCCCTACTAACACATCAACACCATTTAGGTTGAAATATTTTTTGACATTGACCTTTGGGGGGCAACACTATTGCAGGACTGACAACCAGGAAAATAGCCTGTCATTCAAGCCCATGTAAAATATACCTAAAGGGCACCACCTAGTAGTTGGGGTGAAAATCACAAATTTTGATGCCTTTTGTCAAGGATGAAAGCACAAAATAATAGAAACATATATTTTATCCTGGTTTGTCAGCACGATCAAATTTGGAAAAAACGGCCGTTTTGAATGGAAGTGAATGACGGCAGAAAATGGTGCCAGGTCCTCCTGTGTAACAAAAAAATGTCCTGCCTTTATTATAGGTGCTATGAAGTTGCTGAGTAGAAATTCAGAAAGTATCTTCATAAAAATTAACCCTGGCCAAATTGTATTAGGCTAACATAAGCACAGCCAAAGTTATTCAAAAAACAAACCAAAAAAAAAGGCCAAAAGGCAGAAAATGGTCCCAGGGTGGCATGAGGGTTAATAAAACCACAGGAAGTGAAACCTCTTATTAGCTTCTTATTTATAAATTCATAATTCCTACTTGAATAACCTGTAGTTAAACTCCAGTTTACAAGCATGATGGAGGAATGTAAAGAAGGACTGCAGCCCCTCACAATACAATACATGTGATGTTAAAGGGTTATGGAAACACATATCTTTACTGAAGGTTGTGTATTGAGATAAAAGGCGACAGGCAAAAAAAAGCCTTACAGCCTGTTAGGGTGAAAGTTGTCTTTCCGGTTGGCTGGGCATCCAGTCACTGCATCCATCCATCTGTCATGCCTATCTCCCTGGTGGCTACACTGAGGGCTGGCACACTCTCTCTGGCCTGCAGTTGTTCAGTGATCCACATACGCTCCCTCTCTATCCATTCTGTCTTACTGAGGAGAACACTGCCTGGCTACAGGCCACTCACTCTGTTTACATCCAGCAAATTAAAACAAACATGGCAAGGGGATATGAGACCCTGCACATACACACATGCACGCGCCCACAGACAGACACACACACACACATGCACGCGCCCAGACAGACACACACACACACATGCACGCGCCCACAGAGAGAGAGAGGCAAACTCTTTATGTGGCTTAAGAGCTCACCAGCACAATCATGGCCTCATTCACAGACTGAAGGAGGCAGCACAGCGTGTTGTAACTATACAGGACGGCTTTTATTCATGTATTCAATCTGAAAGTGGCCTTAAATGTGGCTGTATTATTTGAAAAAAGGAAATAAATTAAAGTATTTTTATAGAGGAAAACTCCAGGTTTATAGACACATGGGATATAAGATGGGAAAGATTATGGTGCTGCCATGACAGCATCCTCATTTGTTGGACCACCAAAACATTTCAGTTAATACTATACACACGTCCATTTTGAAGCTTAGCATAAGCAGGCACACAAAAGACACCCCGCAAAACCACTTAGCTCTTTGTGAACAAACAGAGATCTAACAGAGTGGAAATGTGACTAGTCAAGCTACTTTACTCCCTCTCGTAGCTGTTGTCTCCTCCACTGCGGAGGGCTTTTGTCTGACAGATGTTTACAGGCGATGGGCGATGTTTCCTTGCTTATGTGCTGCCTGAGAAAACATCTGGAGTTTGCAGGGATTTAGCAGTAATCCCCTCGGCAAGCTGTGGAGCACTCTCCTAGAATTTCAATGTGTCTGTATAAAGTAAGCAAGCCTTTCAGCGGAGGGAAAAAACAAACTGACGCGGCCCCACTTTGAGACAACAAGCCTTTGCCGGGGTCAACAGTTCGGTAAGCTTCTTAGCCACTGCATCTTTTTTAAGAACAAATAAATTAAACTGCCTTGGCTAAAATGGCTCAAATAAAACTCTCGTTAAAGTCCTCCAGGCATGGATGGATGGATGGATGGATGGATGGATGGGCAGGAAGGAAACAACTTTCAAGCAGATCAACTCATTCATTATGAGTTGACGAGGAAACATTGCTTTTGCCATTCAGGATGGTAACTCTAGAGGGATCTTCTGAAGCAGCAAACACAGTTAAAGCTAGCTACACACCCAATAGTAAAACAGAAAACAATAGACTCCCAATGGTACTTCTCATGGGAGATTCTTCAATAATGTCCCTGAGCAGAGTGCCCCTTAGGAATGTATAGCATTGGTTTAAACTTTTTCTTGCAAAATAGGCCTACCACCCAGGAGAGGTCTCCACACCATGTGTCTCTCATAACTTATCAAGACATCATCAGAGACTGCAATAAGCCTTCCTTTAATCATAGCCCCCACACTACTCACTGGCTTTACCAGTCATTATAGTCATTATAGTCACCTCCTACTATTCAACAAACCAAGCCTGGTAGTACACAGCTTCAGAAAATAAGCAGTCAATCTACAATATACATGTGGGAAAGTGGAGAGAATGGGCCACATCTTATACAGGGGTTGACACTAAGGTTTCAAAAGCACTTGCCCATAGGGCAAGTACAGGTAATGTTTTACTTGTGTTCACTCGCCCAAAAAAACTGTTAAACAATGATATATATAGGCTAATTAAATTATACATTTTAGCGAACCGTATCTCTTAAATGCAAACACAGCTTACTAGTCTCATCCTGACCACAAACAACCAACAACAATTCATATAAGCCTAGATATCATGACATCACACTACACCAAGCGCTTGGTCCTGCTGCAGCATTGTAAAAGGACCTCTTTTTGCCATGCACCTGGCCTGGTTTTGGGGGTCTCAGAAAACTCAGTCTAGCTCAGAGTCAAGCTGAAGGTAAGCTTCCACACAAAAGTGTTCAGAAAAATGTAACTTATTTTACTTATTTAAAATGGTCACATTGTGCGAAAAAGTGATAGTCTGCCATAAAATGATTAAAGTCCACCATGTTAAAGCTATTGCCCAGTTACACTGTAAGTAGGGAGGGGGATCATTAATTTCTATTCATATTGATACCATTATAAAGACTCCACAATCCAAATCTTTATTGATACTTTTCTATTATTTTGTTAAAAAAGAACTGGTATTATTGCTTTAATTGCTTATAAGATTAGAAGAGCTAAGGATAGGACTTTAAACAGGTCATAATTCCATATTTAGGCCTACTAATAATTTTATATTGCTGGGGAAACAAGTTTTTCACCCAAACTGTATTATTCAAGCTTCTCACGAAAAACTTAAATTTCTTTTTTTCTTGATGTTACATTTGAACACATCATGATGTCATTTTATTGACCTGTGCCTAATAATCATTTTACTGAGCCGACCTGAACACATCACATTTGAACCATTTGCGATTTTCTTTTTAAAGCCAACTAGTTCTTATCCTGCAGATTTTAATATGAATTTAAAAACTATCACATTTTTTAACAGCGGGACTTGCTACACAGTCTCTCGTTTGCGTTTGTTGATCACTGCTGCTTTGAATGAATGATGAGACGGTGCCGAGCCCGTCTGCAGCATGGTCTGCAGCGGCAGCGACTCAGCGGACGGATTTTTTATTTTCATTTTTTTTGGAGACAGAGTTGAAGCGGGTTGAAGGAGTTTCTTCAAGACAGTCGAAGGTACAACACTTTTACAGTCTATGATGCAGACCAGTGATGGAATAATTCGCCAAAGTAGGCCTAATTAGTTGAAGATGACCCGACTCTACTCGATATTTAAAATTACTACTCATCTAAAATCCACTTGCCCGGTCGGGCAACCAAAAAGCAATATCAACTTGCCCGAACATTATTTTCACTTGCCCCGGGCAAGCGTTAGTGTCAACCACAATTTGGACACTATATTCCAGTACAACTAACCAACAGTGTCACATCTGGGACCTATGATTTAGCTATTTGAAAGTATACTAGTCATCATAGGCCAAGATATAAAACAAAACTATTACAATGACCTACAATCTCATGAGTAGATTTTGTTCCCTGCCCCTAAAAAACAAAGGAGCCATTTTCACCTTTGTGCCAGCATCCATCAGACTATTAGAACTGAATTGAAAGGAAAAAGCCGTTTTGACATCATTACAAGCCACACAACTTACTCACATCAGCAATGCATTTAGGAGGTGACAGTGTCGGAGTACTCATTGATGTCGATGTGGCTGTGGTGGCAGCCTGTTTAAACATCTCCCAGTCAGTGGTGTCAAAACAGTCCTGAAGTGCAGCAGAGGCCCCCTCTGGCCGCACACGTACCTGCTTCAGAACCGGTTTGGTGGTTTTCACCTTTGGTCTGTATGCAGGCATTAGCATGACACTGAGGTGGTCAGAGCTGCTGATGTGGGGGAGGGTGAAAGCCTTGTAAGCATTTTTTAGAGATGTGTAAACCATGTTCAGGGTGTTACTTTTTCTTGTGGGAAAGTTCACATGTTGGTGGAAATGTGGAAGAACAGTCTTGAGATTTGCGTGTTTGAAATCCCCATCGATGAAAAAAAAAAACGTCTGGGTGGGCTGTCTGTTGCTCACCGATGGCGTAATAAAGTTCAGAAAGTGCCTCGGTTCTATAAGCGTGGTTGGCAGTGGGGGGATATACACAGCAACGAGCATAGTCGCTGTTATCTCTCTGGGTTGATAGAACGGACGGCACTTTACAATCATAAACTCCGACAGCGGAGAACAGTGTGTTCATTCCACAGCGGCGTCCAGACACCAAGCATCACTGATGTAGACTCAGACTCCACCACCTTTCTTCTTTTCTCCTTTCACAAGGATTCTGTCTGAACGGTGGCACGTGAACTGCTCAAGCTGAACTGCTGAGTCCGGGATGTTGTGCAGTGGCGTGCAAAGACATTTTGGGGTGGCAGGTGCTCAGTGCAAAAAAAGGGCACAATTTATTCCATCGATGAATGACCAAATAATTTTAAGGTTACTTGTTACTTGTTTTTTTTTTTAAATAATCCCTTATCCAGAAGTCTCTTTGAAGTCTTTGTTAGGCCCCTGATCTCTGTATGCCCTCCACCCCGAAGGTCAGGGGCCAGTAATATATATATATATAAATTTTTTTAAATAACATTGTTCGAGACCTTCAAAGATCAGGGGCCTATATTGAGCCAGTAAAAAATCTATCTATTTTTTTTTTAATTGTTTTCTTTATTTTTTTATTAATCGGGGCATTGTTATCACACACATTTAATCATCGAGTATTTATAGATGGTCATGTCAGCATGGGCAAGATACACTGCTATTTCTTTTTTCTCTTTTTTAAGTGCACTTGATTGGTCCAGGGGCCAAGGGCAGGTGCTCAGGCACCACTTGGTGTCTACCTGTGCACGCCCCTGGTTGTTGGTCAGCCATGTCTCCGTAAACACATAAACAGTGTGTGGTCCTGGCACTAGCACTGGCTTAGAGGACAAAGAGCTGCGATGAGACACACACACAGAACAGGACTTCAGTGCTTTGCTCTGGTTCCACTCGGAGGAGTATAACCCCAGCTCCAGCCTGCCCTCATTCCCCTCTCACTCCAGGACATGAGCCCACACACAGGGCCAGTAATTAGCCCTTTCCCCAGACTGGGATAACCCCTGGGTGCTTGACCCAGAAGCCACCATGCTTCCGTGCCCTCCTAACCCTTTTCTCTTTAGAGGAGTGAGGGAGGGAGGGAGTCAGTCAAAAATGCCAGTGCTTGTTTAAGGTCACTTCCTATTGGCATGCTGCTGAAAGCGTGCCTGTCAATCACACTGACTGAGGGCTGGCTCCTCTTGAGGCCAGACAGCTGGGAGCTGGAGAAGCCGCCGGCTGCATATGCCCTTCTTCTCCTCCTCCTCCTCCTCACACACACACACACCCCAGACCCCCATGAGCACAGACACACACATCCTGTTCTTGTTTACACTTTTCTTTTTACTGGGAACACGGAGAATACAAATGTATACGAAAGCCAGGCCAGCCAGGAGTTAGGAGCAGTGTAGTCAGACATAAAGCACCACCAGCTGATCAAGCTTATTCATTTCAACACGTTTCTGTGGTAAAATACTGTCTGGGGCTTCTGCAATCAATTACAGTACTGCAGACTTAGAGATGATTCTCATTCAACCGTGCTTGTAACACATTGGGTTTTATTGTTAAATAATGTTTTGGATCTAATGTAAAGAAGAATTGTTCTGGCTTCACCTTGACCCAATGTAAGCAGTCACTGGAGGGAAAGTAACATGGCAATGAACTCCTCTTTCCACTTCAACACCAGACACTGCCAGTCAACACCAGTGATGTTGTCATGGTTGCTTGAACTAATGCTGTGTCTGAAATTGCGCACTTACGTAAGTGCACTTACATTGAGTGCGCTTTATTATCCCTACAGTACACTTACTTATAGACGCAGTGCTCTCATTTTGTACAGTGCACTGTCCAAACTGCCGTCGCGCACCTACCGGAAATGACTTTGCATTTTGACGGTTCTTCTTCGGTGGTATTTTTTCTGCTCGCATTACCGATAGCAAAAACAGGCACATTAGTCGCGGAAAAACAAACACAATATGTAATTTAACTTTTGTAGAGCGCCGTCTCCACGGTTGCTTCAAGCTCCTCTATTTTGATTTTATTGTCCCGTCTTCTCCGTTACGTAGGCAAGATGGCGGCCGTTGAGTGTGGAAAGTGTCCATCGCTCCACACTCAAGTTTTAGACCGTTTTGAGTGCACGACCGAGGAACTTACAGTGCACTGCATTTTGGCACACTCTCCGGTTTTGCACAAAGTGCACTCAAAAAAGTAAGTGTAAGTACAGAAGTGCGCGATTTCAGACACAGCTTAAGTCTCCACTGTTGCTTGCTGAGTCCTCTCTGCTGACCAACAGAACCGCAATGGCACCAATGATGTCAAATGTGTCAGTTTATAAAAGGACAAATCACAGATCCTTAATATTCAGTGTTCATACAGCAGTTAGGCAGTTGGCTCTATGGAGCACATTGTGAAATATTATTTTACAGGCTGTAAAGAAGAGGATTTGTCCAAATACACTTGGTTATATAAAAGACAAAAGACAGCGGCCATATTCTCAATTCTCCACCTTTAAAGATGTAATCCGTCGCATTAACCAACCCAGTATCGGGTTGCATTAGCATCTAGTGAACTGTGAATCTAGTGAACATCTAGTGCCTGTTAAGGTCCTATCAATCAAATAGTGAGTTAAAACAATGGTGATTGAGCATATGACCCACTGATGAAAGCGCCTGTATTTGCTGCTTTGCCCTGTTATACTATCAGAGGGGCTATGTCTTATTACCCATGCTGCAGTGGTGTGTTCTTTTACTCAGGACATGGGAGCTTCAGACTCAGTAGTACTAGAGTTCAGACTTGTGTGCATTCCAGTACATCTGTATAAGACATGTTCCTAGTTCCCACATTTTCACAATTGATGAAAAGGTCATTCTGCCATGTCTGAAGTTTCCCGATTTTCCCACGTACAATCAAACGCAGCAGGCATCCCTGGGCGAGTGTTGTCACTGCAGAGTGTCAATACTGGATCAGAACACATAGAACGCATTCTGCAGGTGAGAACTGCAAGTATGATGACTTGATATAGTCAATAATGTTCGGTTTTAAAGGAAAGTCTGGTCTGAAGGTGCCTGCAACTACATTTATAAGGCTAGAAATGGCAGATTACAGCTTTAAAACTGCTCAAGTACAAAATGGCAGAGCAGACGGAAACAGAGCACCTCAGGCAGGCAGATGTTCCCATGAGGCCACTTGGCACACTCACTTATCCACAATCATAAGCCTGATAATGGCAAAGCCAGTCCGACAAATGCAGTATATTCTGCTGTTCGATATTTTTATGGTACTAAACGTTCTAAATAAACTGTGAGAAGTCAGGCATAAACCACAGTAAACAAAGCTCTGCTTGTGTTATGTAATGAGATAGCTTTCTGGGCAGACACCTGATGCTAAGTGGAGAACTTGATCAGCATGAGGGGTTTACCACCAAAACTGTTAAGATACTAAGTGTCAGATCCACTAAAGGATTGCGCCGTTTTTGCGGCCGCTAAACCGGTGCAGATGATAGAAAAAAATAGCGCCCGACCCTATCCACAGAGGCCGTGCAAAGGGGAAATGTGCGCCATCTGCACTCAAACTGTCCTGCTGAGCAGACAGAGCCGACCCTGGCCCATTTTAATGTATTCAAATACAAGTGCAAAATTGCTCCATTCCTTTGCAAATAAGTCTTGTTGCAAATAGCACTTTATCTTCAAAGGGCAGTGCTAATTGTAACAGGCCGTTTTAGTGGAGCTAATACCGCGCATTTAAAGCGTGTACGAAATTTTGCGCAAACTTGCTATACTCCCCTTCTCTGTGTCTCTCTGTCTCCCTCTCTCTCCTCAACACTCGTGAGCTTTAAATGATATTGAATTGATATTAAGTCATATTAGGGGGGGAATCTACAGGGAGTGGGTTGTGTACTTGTATAGAAGAAAACAGTTATGATGGCGCTCAGGTTTATCTAATAAGACCTGCTTTATTAAAAACAATGTCACAGTATAAACCTGTGATCTGTGTGTAACAGCCCACCTGTGTGGATGTGAAGCAGATTATAGAACATTCATCACCATCAAATCCTGGCCGATCGTCTTAGCACGGTGTGTAAAGCGTAAAGCGCACGGTGCTGCCTGAAACAGTCCAGCCTGGGAAGAGACCTGTTACTGCCTGCTGTGTGTCTCCACCGTGCCCGGGACAACATTAGGGACTTTAAGCAACAACGGTTGAGAGGACGGCTACGGCGGTCGAGTAGAATTTTGAGCATTCGAGAATTTATGTCATCACCTCCTATCGCTGTAGTCAGAGCGAGTCAAAGCCGTAGTCCGTCTGTTTACAACGGCAGAATGGGTTTTTGACGTTGTGAGCGCTACACCAACTGCAGCAAGTAGCCGGTCTAAGTGTTGCTAGGTGATAGTGGAGCCCGTTGGAATCTTTCCCTGGCGCCGTAGCCGTCCCTAAAACACCGCTGCTTAAAGTCCCTATTATCTCCGCGACCCCTTCTCCTGCAGCTCCACATGGATAAAACAGTCAAAATGTAACATCACATGCTCCAGCACAGAAGTGGGATGAGCATGTCCTTATTGAGGTTGTTTTATTTTTATTCTAGTAATAGTAAGCCAAGCAGCGCCTTCGTCTTTTTCTCTTTTCTTTAGTTTTTTTGTGAGAAAATAAATGCTGTGGGTAAAACAACAAGGACTGATGAAATGAAGAGAATATGGCAGGACATTAGAAGAAGAACAAAATAACACATATCTTATAAAAAAAAAGCCTAGACAAACACAACAGGTTGCACATGAGGAATGCCTTTTGGCACACCTATAATGTGTTTTGTGAGGTGGCTACAAATCAGCCCTTAACACATCCAAAAGCTCCTAAATGGCATTGCTGGATGGGCGATATGTCTGGATTATTTGTGTTTCTGTCAATCCAAATCCATAACACGAGCAGAAAAATAAACTTTGTGCGTTGTCTTATATGTTTCCTCCTCACCAGCCGTCTGTGTTCAACAGTTTAACACCTGCTTTTCAAAGCAGTATCAAGTATAGACGCAATCACAACAACCAAAATTATTTTCAGGCTTTGTAAATCACAGTGCGTGTGCAAAATAAAGCTTTTTGCATCTACCTCTCCCATATTTTGCACAATCCTCAGTGTGCATCCTTTATGAAAAAAAATACTTAAAACATTGGCAAGGATATGCTTCTACAGTGGCAAGCACTGTCATAATAAGAAATCATTTATATGTGCCCTCACTTGGGCAAACACAGCACTAAAACACACACTACTGTCAAAGAGATGCCATTTGATTTGATTTGATTTGATTTTTAGTTTATTTCAGACATCCACATACAAAACAAAATGAAAATGAAAAGCATGGAAATACAATACATATGCCTGAAAAGGAGCAGGAAGAAGTATACACTTAAAAGCCATTTGCAGTGTGTCTGTCCAATGAAATACTTTTCTACCACAGGCCTACTAACCTGAGCTCCACTGTGCATTTTAAAAAGCCCTGATAGAAGATAAAGAATGCCTGGAAAGAGTATCCTTGCACAGTTAAATAATTCAGTATTTTCATGGGCAAATCAACATCATATGTTTAGAGATATTTTCCAGGACATTGAGGAGAGGGACTCAAGCGAGTAAAATAAATCAACATATGGACTTACCTTCTCGTTGTATTTGAACTTGACATAAAACCAACTGGACTTGATCATCCTCCCGTCCTCTGCTCCTGACTGAGTCAGTGTGCCCAAGGGAAAGTCCAAGTCTCCGGAGAATGTGCAGTGCAGTGACACCAAATTATTTCTGCTACTTTCACCCGCTGTTCTGCACTTGTGCTCTGTCTCTCTGACTTCAAGCCTGTTAGCCTACTACCGTTTTCCTCTCACTCCCTCGTCTTCGTGGTGTAGTATGGTGTGTGTGTGTGTGTGTGTGTGTGTGTGTGTGTGTGTGTGAGGCAGCTTTGGAAGGCTGACAGAAGATATCCACACAAGGTCTTCAGCTGTGTGCAGTGGTGTTGGCAGATGCCAGCAGAGGAGAGAGTGCTTCCCTTCCTGAGTGGCTGCTATGGTCTAAAGACTGGAGCAGCAGCAGCCGTCTCTCTCCCTCTCTTCTCCCCCGTTCTCTTGTTCCCACTTTTTCAGCCCTTTCTGCTCACTCACTGTCTCCCCCCAGTGCTTTCCCCATGTTGCTCCTTTATGCACCATTAAGCTCTCTCAGCCTGGCCTCAGTTGACCCCCTTTCTGGATCTATTTCAATCTTGCGTTTTGCTCTGCCCCTCTGTAAAGTAACACACACTGTCTGCTTTATTAATTCTACAGACAGCAGCAGCACTGATGTTAGTCTGACCCCTGAAGGCACAGTTCAGTTCCCACCAGCCAAATACAGTCTGACGGCGGAACAAATGTGCCCTGGAAAAAAGCCTCTGTCAGATGCAGTTCTGTCCAGATCCCATTGGTTACAGCTCCACTCTGGATGATGGCTTCAACTATTTGCAATTAATGCAAAAAACGGATTTTTGTAAGCGTGCTGCTGGTATGCCCATTTCATAAAAATGACAAACACTCACTTGCCAAAAATTTAAAGTGGTTACGAGGAACTTTGTAAACTAGCGGCCCCTTTGGACAAAACCGGTAGTATAGAGTCCATGTCCATGTTGAAAAGTGTGAGGGCACAGAATCTTTATGGCTCTGTGAGAGTGGTTAGTGACACTGCTTCAACTAATGCCAGTCAGTGCTACACACACCTGATTGCAATGAGTTGATGCAGTGTCACTAACCACTCTCACAGAGCTGAAAGATTCCGTGCCCTCACAGAAAGCGAATGAACGAGAGACGGCAGTTAGTATGGACCACGATGAGGTAATGTGTTTATGTTGTTGTAAATAATGACTATTTCAGATGAATAATGGTCATCTGATGATGATGAAGCAAAGTAAACTTTGTTTTAGGACCGTTCATTCACTTAAGAGTGAACACTGCATGACTAGTTCCCGTTAAGTTGTTTACACGTTGCAAGTTCAGTACAGTAGCAAATACATTCTAAAAGGATCAAGATACATTTTTAAAGTTAACTTGTGAATTTAAGTTGTAAAACTGCTGTATAAAAGCAATATCACACTCAAGGTTGCACAGTTGTCGCTCTATATCAGCGCTGCTGTTTTTGTCTTCGGCACTCGTAGCTACCAAATCACAGCAGCGCTGATATAAAGCAACAACATTGCTCCCTCCTCTCATGTGATTGCTTAAACGTCGAATGACAAACCTGTCTAGTAGGAAGAGGGCCAATTCAGGGTCGGTATTGAAGCTTTAACGATCCCGTAATTCTCTCCACCTGGTGAAAGCCTGACCGAGGATAACTCTCGTTTTCGCCCGTCTATCACTCTCTCTTTTAGCTTTTAGTTGTTCTTCATTGAATTTTCTTTTTTTCTTTGATAGTCCTGCCCCGGTATCAGCCATTATGACGAGAAATAACTGTCTAAAAACAAGGCGTATGTACAGAAATGTCCTGCTTCCCTTACCTGGAGGGATAGGCTACTCAAATCGTGTTGCTGCACTACACTGAAATCTGTGACCAATACGAATATGTGACCATAGAGCATGCATGCACAAGCCGTAAATCGGACTGGTTGTGCGACCAGACCAAAGGCAGTAATAAAAACTATATAAAAACGTCTTTCTTTGCACTGATGGTATCGTTTGCTGTTAAAGGTAATTTAGGATCATCAGACGGAAAATGACAGTGTTTTAAAAATACTGAAAAGTTCCTCGTAGCCACTTTCATTTTTGGTATCATTGCAAGGCAAGTCATTCTAAATAATAATAATTTAAACATGTGGGTCCCATTCCACCAAAAAATGCAATTAAAACACACTCCTGCATCTATTTTCTATACAGTACAATTGTCCTAAAAACACACAATAAACAAACCATTATTTGATTCATGGAAAAGCACAGTGTTGTAAATATAAAATGAATAGCGGCTGAATGTAGCTGTTTTGGATCCTGATATTGATCATGTTGTCTCACTGTCACACAATGTATATAGTAATGGCTTACTGGGACCCTTGGAAAGAAATAGGTGAGGGTTTTGCTACAATGACAAGTCAAAATGTATTCTGCGAAAAAGGCCAATGACAGTAATGAGACTGAGCCAAATAGGTTTAGTCGCACGCTGTTAAACCCAAACCATACACTGAAGCACGCAATTTAACTCTGTAGAGCTGCAAGGAAGTACAGATGGAGTGATCGTTCTCTGGGTTCATCCCCATGTGTGACTTGTTGCAAATTACACAGACAAATGAAAATACTGACAGTATATGTGAGCGACTGGTGCTGGGCAGGCAGTATGCAGTGGCTTCGTCAGAGCGTTTTTTTTAATATATTTTTTTTATTGATAGTTTTGAACATTATCAAAACAGATTTAGTGTTAATAGGCATGTATTAGTGTGTCTCTCTTTGTTGTAATTCATTTTATTTTTGGTTTTGCTATTGTACTCAGCTACAAGCAACACTAAACAATGCGGTGGAAGACGGCACCAGGCTAGGCAGTGCTTGAGGAGCAGGTGAGTGCACCTGTGTAACTGTCTTTGAATGTAAACATAGCCAGCAGTAGGTTTCAGCAGGGGGGCCGCAAACTGATATTGTGAAACTGAACTTTAAAAAAAGCAGTGGTCTACTGTGAAGGCTTAAGGACTTAAAAGGCCACACCAGCCAGAGCAAAGCCTGCATGGGCCACCCAGACAATGTTTACATTCTACCACTCCCCCATGGCGCACCGGGCCCAGCTCCCATACACACCACACCACACCACTGTGTGTATATGATCATCTCACCTCTGAATACGGCTTGTGATGAGGTCCCAAAGGATTTAGACTGAACTGAGGGAAGCCTTTCTATCAGAGTACAGCACTAGGTTATAAACATAATAAAAAGGGAAATGAGTGGCTGCAGTGTTAATAGCTTTTTCTAGCATCCATGGATACCCCGATACCCACACTTCTATGCTATTTAGTATGGTAAAGCAAGATTGAGGTGCAATGTTATGATGAAATAAATAATTGAATGGATGTCCCAATTGCATGCCTACTGCATGCTAACTCGATTATTTCATCTGTAGTAGTATGTAGAAAAGAGAAAAAATAAAAAGTTTGCGATTTGGCAACCATAGCCTCCTTTGGCCAGACCTTTGACCAAATCTTTGTGCCAGTGTAGGGAAAAAAGTCTGGCAAAAGGCTTTATCTTCGTGGAAAAACAGGGAAAGCGTACATTTTGGTTGACTGCACCTTTTCCAGATATACCACGAAAGTATGCAAACGAGACAGGCGTTTTGAAAATGAAATCCCTGACAAAACATGTCTATGCAACATACTGTAAGTCTGTCCAAGATGTAAGACACAATTAGTTGACCAATATTAAAAGGATTTCTCAGGCCAATTGATTTGTGTGTTTAACTAAGAAATATACTGTATGATGTCTACTTCAAAAATATAAGTAAAGACATGCTATAACAACATCATGGTCTTGAGGTAGGAGAAACTTCAAAATTGCTAACTCTGTAAAATAATGCTCTGGGGCCTCATTTATAAAGCTTATAAAGAAATTTAGGATGTACGTGTGAACAAAAATATTCGGATTTATAAAACAGTGCGCACTCACGTCCTACGCCTGTTTGCCTTTATAAATCACAATCCACTCTAAATGTGGCGCAGCCTTTGCGGGCTTCACGTAGCGCCCATATTTACCCATACATAGTCATTAACACGCCCGAATTAATATCATTTACTGAGTGCATGAAGGCGGTAGTGGCAATCGCCGACTGAAAGGGAAATGGAAAAATAGACTCCACACGGTGTGGATCACTGCGGTCACGCCGAAGTACCCGTTGGAGAAGTGGCGACCAGGGAAAATATAGTTTGGTGGCACAGTGTGAGCGTAAAGGTGTCAGAGTGCAGCCTGTGGCGATCTCTGTGAACGCTGTGGCCGAAATAAAAAGAAGTGATCCGACATAAAAGTGGACACAAACAAGTGCATATCCTCACACAACAGTGATTCGGAGAATTCATCCCGGTGCAGTGACAGGCGGCGGAGGGTTAATAATAAACTTCACAGTCCCTTTCAAAACATTTTAATATACTATCTATGTTCAGTTACAGTTACGACGTGCTTAACCACAAAGAAAAACACATTGTTTAAAACGGACTAAAAGCCTGAAAAATTAGCACAGTATGTGATGTACAGTAGGCTTATGAGTGTATGAAACTGTGCACTCCTGTCTGCCTGACTGAGGCATCGAGAACAGCGTCAGTGTAAAACTAATAGGCTGTATTCCACCTCAATATTATCAGAATTAATTCAATAACATGCAGACAGGTTATTCTTTAATTACTGCAGAGCTTATTCGAGCGTTGCTGTTGTTTTTTTTAATATTTGCACTCATATCTCCGTTTGTAGGCTATTTAAGATCCTTATTCGTTTTGTTTTTGTTGGTATCATTCCATGGAAAAATCCGTGGAGGCATTTGTTCATTAGTTGTAAGAATGGCTTCATCCGTTTTGCAAAGGAACTCCATATATGATAGACCTACATGGCTTATAATAGGCCTATCTGGATTCATTTTACACAAAAACATTCGTTCTCGCACTTCATACATGTGCCGACGGAGTCGCCGTTTCTCATTTCTCCACTTTCTGTGCGTACGCATGGGTCAGAGTTTGCGTGGAGGACCGCACATCTTCCCGTCAAGTTTGCCTTTTATAAATCCCAATGTTTGCGTAGAAATTGGCGTGCGCCCTTTTCTGGACGTACAACACGTTTATAAATGAGGCCCCTGGTCGTATTTGGTACTGAAACTTAAAGTACTTTTAATTTTCTGTTTTACACAAGGTGCTTTTAATGTTTGATTTATGGACTGAGGGGCCATGTCAACAGGAAGTGCTTCTCTGATAGTGTGAGTGTGTGTGTGTGTGTGTGTGTGTGTGTGTGTGTGTGTGTGTGTGTGTGTGTGTGTGTGTGTGTGTGTGTGTGTGTGTGTGTGTGTGTGTGTGTGTGTGTGTGTGTGTGTGTGTGTGTGTGTGTGTGTGTGTGTGTGTGTGTGTGACATTATTTCCAGAGCACTCTGACCTGAATAAAGCACCCGGAGAAGTGTTAATAGTATAGTTAATAGTATTGGCCTCTGTCTCGGTTGTCTGTGCCTAAGTACCATTGTCTGGCCAGTGCATAAATGTCCTGCAGACGCAAACATTGTAACAGATAATGACTAGAATATATATTCATGCATTTCTCTCATTGCATTTCTCTCTCTCTCTCTCTCTCTCTCTCTCTCTCTCTCTCTCTCTCTCTCTCTCTCTCTCTTCCGAGCTTTCTCCACGTCGTCCTCTACTTTTAAAATCCTGTGAAAGGGTTTTTACTGGGAGTTCTTTCTCAGTGGAGCTAAGGGTCTAAGGGCAGAGGGTGTCATACTGTACTGAATGTAAAGCCCACCGAGGCAAATGTCTATTTGTGATATTGGGCTATACAAATAAAACTGATTTCATTTGATTTGATTTGATTTGATTTGATTTGTCTCAATGACTGCGGCAGTAGGAAGCAGGAAGCTACTGTGGTGGCATGACTACAGGTTAGGGTTTGTCAAATAACTAGAAGCAATTAATGTAAAAAAAGAAGAAATAATTAACGCGTTATGCTCCGACTTGAATTATTCGCCATTAACAAGTTAAAGCAGCTCCGAGTAACATTTAAATATCTTTTAAACAGCCTCATGTTTCCTCTCATAATCATAAATTACCTTTAACAGCAAACGAGACCATCAGTGCAAAGAAAGACGTTTTTATATAGTTTTTATTACTGCTTTTGGTCTGGTCGCACACCCAGTCCGATTTTCGGTTCACACGTGCATGCCCTATGGTCACATATCCGTATTGGTCGCAGATTGTGGCGCAGCAACGTGATTTGAGAAGCCTATCCCTCCAGGTGAGGGAAGGGGAGCGGGAGCCTTGTTTGAGACAGTTATTTGTCGTCATAATGACTGATAACGGGGCTGAACAATCAAATAAAAAAAAATGCAATGAAGAAAAGCTAAAAGGGAGAGTGATAGGCGGGCGGGAGGGCGTTGCCAAGCAACGTATACACAATTTCACGGTAGCGAACTAGACTGCAGTGTTTACTCCTAAATGAATGAGCGGTAGCCTACTAAAACAAAGTTTACTTTGCCTCACCAGCATCATCAGATGACTATTATTCATCTGAAATAGTCATTATTTACAACAACATAAACACATTACCTCATCGTGATCCATACTAACTGCCGTCTCTCGTTCATTCGCTTTCTGTGAGGACACGTAATCTTTCAGCTCCCTGAGAGAGAATAGTTAGGTGACACTGCTGCATCAACTCATTGCTATCAGGTGTGTGTAGCACTGACTGGCCTTAGTTGATGCAGAGTCTAACCACTCTCACGGAGCCGAAAAGAGTCCTCACACTTTCAACACACGGACATGCACTATATTACTCCCTGATCATTTGAATCTCGCACGCCTGGCACGAGCTAGAAAACACCGTCACGACAGCTGGCGTCATAAAAATACTACCGCTTTTGTCCAAAGGGGCCGCCAACGTGCCATCTTACTTGTAGTGGCTTTAACGCTAACAATCCTATCTTTGTATTCAAATTTCTGAAGGTCAGATAAAATGGTGGTTTGAATTAGACACAGTGATGGCAATAGACCAAATAACAGAGTGAAGATCATTGTTTTACTGATCTACAGCCCACCTGATGAACTTTATGTTCTGACTGTATTATTGTCTTCCCTACCCAGGAGTCATTCACCCTTCCCTCTACCGCTTCACATTCTCTCACTTTGGATTGTGTTTTTAGGAGGCCAGCAGTGAGGTCATGTCAGATGGGCTGATCTTCAGTGGTTGGTCTGATAATAAAGAGGAAAAACAAACAGCAGGATTCCTGGACATGGGCTGGGCTGGGCTCGGTATCTGTTTGGGTGTGTGCAGCTGCTGCAGGTCGTTTTCTACGAACTCCTTTTGATTTTGTCTCCTAACTCTCTCTCTCTCCCTCTCTCCCTCTCTCTCTCTCTCTCTCTCTCTCTCTCTCTCTCTCTCTCTCTCTCTCTCTCTAAGTCTTCTCACTTTGCACTCTCCCCCTGTCACCCACAGGGAGTGTGTAGCGCTGTGATGCTAGGTGACAGCCTGCTTGCCTGCTCACTTCCCACACATGCCTGTATACGCCGGACCATGCTGTCCCCCATGGCCATCACTGTGCTCAGAGAGCAGGGCTGCCAGAGCCGCAATCCAGAAAAAAATATGCTCAGGGTATTGTTACAACTCCTGGTGTGTTTTCAGACACAACAACAGAGACTAAAAAAAAGGCAGAAATGAGGAAGTCATTGCATTGGTGATAATGGCCCTCATTTATCAAACTTGCGTGGAAACTGGTGCAGATTCTGGCGCAAATACCTCCCTACGCCAGGTATCGCGTGGGATTTATCAAACAGTCGTATCTCTCCAATCTCAGCGTACGCCAGGCCATTATTGATAAATGTGGCGGCTGAAAACAATCGTATCACGCCCCAATACGACATGGATATGCACTTTACGGCAAAGAAGAGGAACTTCTCTGAAGTAGAAATTGACAAAATAACAGCGAAAGAAAGAAAAAAAAGAGTTTCATTTCGGAGCATTACAAGCGGCATCAAAGAACGACAGAAGGCAGCAGTTAGGAAGGAAATAACTCCTGCGGTCAACAGCGTTGATGTTGACAACAAACGATCTCCAGCGCTCAAATGCTATAAAACAGCATATACAATTATATGTCGCCATTTCTTTACATAGATGAAGAAAAAGTGGTCTGACTCAAAAATCGCCACTAAAAAAAGCGTGTTGCTGTTCTGAAATGCAACCAACGTGCGGGCATAGCCTAATATAAGTGGTAGAGGAGAAAAAGACGCACCAACTGTCCGATAATGGTCCCCATAAAAGAAATACACGCCTGCAGAGATTTGAATGATTAAAATGTATTGGCCGTTTTAGATAGCACTACTCAAAAGGGGTTTAAAAACTAAAAATAACACATTTTGCATTTTACTGTATGACAGCATGAGTGGTCAGCCCGGCCGTCAGCTGCACAAGCCGACCCGGCAACGATCAGCTGTGAGAGCGCCCACTGTCCTGCTGAGCTGCTCCACTAGCAGATCGGAAAAACGTGCCGGTTAACGGTGGAAATAAATCGCTCGCTTAAGCGAGGAACTAACATCTAAAAAGTGCGTCAAATAAATAAAATGTTAAGTTGAATGTTGTGCCGTGTATTTTTTATCATAAAGAGCAGTGTAGGCCTACTACATATTTAATATTTGGGCTAACATTTTGATTGAATGCAGTCCCCGTGCCTCAGTGACCCCCCAGCTGCTCCAAGTCGAAGATAACTGCCCTTACGCAGTCCCATGCAGCGCTCCTAAGTGGCCGGTGTGCGCACTATTGAATCAGCTCTCCTACTCAGTTGCACACCATAAGCTGCACAAATTTAAGTGATTAATATCTTTATTTCGGTCTGAGCAAACACTGCATTTGTATTACCTTCTAATAATTGTCCAACAAAGTCATCGGCTACCCGGCACAGCCTGCACTGCGAGTCCATGCTGTTTACAAACTTGTGTACACGAGCTGAGAGCTGGCGTGGGATTTGAGCGTATCCTACGCTCACGTCCATATTGATAAATGCCGAGATTTGCGTGGAAATGTACGTACACCCATTTTTCTGGTCTACGCACGGTTGATAAATGCGGGCCAATGAGTAGGGCTGTGTATTGGCAAGGACTTCACGATACGATACCCATCACAATACATGACTTACAATATGATATGTCATGATACATTGCGATACAATGTAGAGGAGAGTGGCCTAAGTTGTGCAACTTTTCACTCAAAGTGACTTTAAAGTAAGGCCTTGACAGTAAAGTCTCCAACACAAATATGTACATATATTTCAGGGTGTTGTGCATCCCTGGCAATAAAAACTTTGGATCTGGAATAAACTGTTGAAGAAATATAGCTTTCGGAAAAAAAGTTGTCTTGATGCACAACTTGCCCCCGGTGTGGTGTAAGTTGTGCAGTTGGAGAGAATACCATTGGGGTGAATTGTGCCATTGCTATATATCTCATAAACTGTAATGCAAGACAAATCCATTAGACAATTACTTATTTAAGGTGTATTTAAAGTAAATAGTTGACAAAGATTGAAGGTCAATTTTCTTAAACAAGGCCTAGCAGATCTAATGGTTTTACCTGCCAAGCTCACAATGACAAAGTCACCATCATCATCTTTCTGGCCATCTGAACTCTCATCAGTGGTGTCGTTAAGTGGAATTGAGATGTCACTCTCTTCTGAGCTACTGTAGACAATCACTTTCTTTTGGTGACCAGCGTATACAGCCATGCCACTGGCACAACTCTCAGAAATGTACTTTGCACTAGTTGCTCCGTGCTTGTGGAACCAACTGCCACCTGACAAATGTGATTCCCCTACATTTCTGCCTTTAAATCAAGGCTCAAAACCCATATGTACACCCTGGTGTTTCCTCCCCATTAACTATCTTACCTCTGTACCACTATCTGTGTTTATGTGGATGTATGGGCTTTACATCTTTTATTTTGGTTATTGTTATTTTACCTTCATTGCTTACCTACTGAATGCACTATGTACAGCACTTTGGACAGTGCAAACTGTCATAAATGTGCTTTTATAAATACATTTTACTTACTTACTTACTTACTTATAACTCACCCAAGCCCTTTGGCACAAATCACCCCATCCCCAGAATTTTGGATAATAAGCATGATGCAGCAGTTTAGGGCTGACATCGTGCTAACTGTATAGACTCAAAATGTAGCATACCAAAGCACTAAAACATGTGTCAAATGTTTTCGAACTTGTCTATAATTGTTCAGACACAATAATCAAAAAACCTTGATCATGGAAATTTTACTTTGAAAGGCAAAACACAGTTTTTTGAGCTTAAATGTCCTTATATCTTATTCCTTGTGTCTCCCTTCTTTACAGGATGAGTCAAATGGATGGCTCTTATTAAATATGTGGTCACATTTCCAATTTCTTCCACGGTTTTCTAGAAACAAGGGGTGGAACAACTTCCAAAATGCACAACTTAGGCCACTCTCCCCTATATTGCGATATTCCACATAGTTCAATGCAAATGTAAAAACAGAACTGAAATACAAGTTGCTTTGTAAGATCTGGGTGGTCTTAATACATCACATCATGTTATATTTATAATTACGCACATTCGTTAATTCAATAGTTGTACTGCGACAACTACATCGAGCGGAGGTTGTAGTTCACGACAAGTTTAAAACCTGAATTGTTTTTCTCTAAAACATGGATACTGGAGCTGATGATGTGATCCAGATATCACGGGTAAATAAATATCACTATATATATACAGTCATGTGAAAAAAATAGCACACCCCATTAAATATTCAGTTATTCATTAAGAAATTTTCCCATATCGATGTCTAATCTTGTTTTTATTAATCTCTGGAAAAGAAAGTGAACTAATTGCAGATGAACAGCAAAAAAATTACATTGTTTTACTGATTAAACAAAAGATATCAACATAAATGCATATTCTCACTGAGGAAAAAGTTAGGATATCCTGCCCCCTAAAACCTAGTGTTACCCCCTTTGGCTGAAATAACTTCATTGAGACACTTCTTGTAACCCTCTATCAGTCTCTGACATCGGTCTGAGGAAAGTTTTCCCGACTCCTCAATGCAGAATGCTTTAACCTGTGTGATGTTTGAGGGGTTTCTTGCATACAGCCCAAGTCACACATCATCTCAATGGGATTAAGATCTGGGCCTTGACTGGGCCATTCCAGGACTCACCAATTCTTAGTTTTCAGCCAGTCCTTGGTGGATTTACTGGTATGTTTAGGGTCATTGTCATGATGCAGGGTCCAGTTCCGCTTCAGCTTTAATTTTCTTACAGATGGTCTCACATGTTGCTCCAGCACCCTCTGATACACTGTATAATTCATGATGGATTCTATGATGGTGAGCCGGCCAGGTCCTGCTGCAGCAAAGCATCCCCAAACCATGACACTTCCACCTCCATGCTTCACAGTCGGTATGAGGTTCATTTCCTGGAACTCTGTATTTGGTTTGCGCCAAACATGTCCTATTTCCTACAAATAATTCAATTTTAGACTCACCTGTCCAAAGAACATTATTCCAGAAGTCCTGTTCTTTGTCTGGCCTTAATGTTTCTCTTGGAGAGTAAGGGTTACCTCCTTGCACACCTCCTGGGAAAGATAAACTTGTGCAATCTCTTTCTGATTGTAGAGGCATGCACTTTCACATCAACAGTGGCCAGAGCCTGCTGTAGGTCCCGCGATGGAATTTTAGGGGTTTTGGAGACTTATTTTTGAATTTGCTTGGAAGGCCAGACCTGGGCATGTTGGCAGTTGCTTTGAATGTCCTCCACTTGTACACTTGTTTCCGGACAGTGGAATGGCTGATTTCAAAATCTTTTGAGATCATTTTAAATCCCTTACCAGAATCATACGCACCAAGAATCTTCTTTCTGAAGGCCTTAGACATGTCTTTTGATCTCAACATGTTGTTCACTCTCACATCAACAGTCAGGAGCGCACCAAAATGAATGTTAAATAGGCCAAACCTCCTTCAAAATGCTGAGTAACAATGTTCTTATCATGTGTACCTGATCTGAAACACTTTCAGATCAGGTACACATGATTTCAGACATTTTAAGTGGAACAAATGTTGGGGTGTCCTAATTTATTCCTCAACAGAATTTGAATGTTTATTTTATTACATTTTACAGAAAGTTTTAAACAGTATTTTCTTCAGTTTTACTTAGTTATGTATATTCCTGGAATTTCTCAGTTTTTTAAAAAGTGATATTAAATATCCATACGTCTAAATATGTTAAAATGCACACATGTTTTCAATGGGTGTCCTAATTTTTTCACATGACTATATATATATATATATATATATTGATATTTTAGCAGGCCCGGATTAAGAAGAAAGATTACACTAGGCATACCGCATTTTTTCGGGCCCCCTCCAAACAGATACTTCACGATTTGGTGAAAAAACTACGTACATTTGAACTGCCACAAGAGTATTATGCTCATTCATTTGTTGAGTTGCGCATTTGTAAACGGGAGTAAAGAGAAACGTAACCGAGTGTGCGAGTTCACGTCTGTTTGTGAGCTCACTGCAGGAGCATTTCTGTAAGGTGCGTGCAGAGTCCAGTGTGGGAGCAATTTTTCAAACTGGATGAAAAACAGTGCAGTGCAATGCTTTATTCAGCATAAAGTTAAAACACTCGTGCAAGCCTGATCTAACACAAAAGCCTTGCGTGAGCGAAGCAGCGATTCACCTGGTGAAACCTGGCGTGGAACTCTGTGGTGGGTAACGGCAAAATTCACAGTGAGACATCGCCGGTGTGAGACGCCGCACAGAAAAACTCTGGTTTGACGACTAAAATTATAACCGGGGAGCAGAGCCGGCCCAAGCCTTCATGGGGCCATAAGCCGAATTTGATCAGGGCCCCCCTCTCCAATGTTATCGTGGCCAAATGATTGCCTATTGTTAAATGTCATTCATACACCCAGTTCATCACTACTGCCTCCAATGTCCAGCTTAGTGAAAATAGTAGCCAGCCGAGATCCTGACTCTCCTAGGAGATCCGGGGGTATGCCCCCCCGGGAGATTTTTTTACCATTTTAAAGTGAAATGCATGAATTTGGTGCACTTTGAGAGGGAAATTAAGAGGCTAAATCTGAGGAATTTTGTGTGAACAAATAATTTGGAGATACTGGCTTGAATGAAGTAGAATTAAAAGCTATTGAAGAAAGACATGGATTTTCCATAAAAATATTAATATAGAAAAAATATAATATATAAATAAAATAAAAAATATAATTCAGTGTCCTCTGGGATGGTGCTTTTTTTATTTTATGGGACATATTTCTCTTTAATATTATGAATGCATTTAAATGCAGTGAGAGGAACGAAGCAGAAGAACTCTGTTGTCCAGCAATATTTTTTTTTCCACAGATGAGGCTGAAATAGGCTATAGACTACAGTATACACAGTGCATGGGCAACTGAGGGCAGCCCAATTTCCAATTTTTTTAAATAAACTCAATACCGAGTGATAAGTTAACCTCGGATGAACTGATTAAATAAATAGGCTATAACTATGCAGACCAAAAATTGTATTCCTTTTTTTGTATGATAACTTACATTTGCATAATATGATGTTAATATCAACAACACATACCGCCCTAGGTTATCTTTTTTGAATGCCTATGCCTAGATCCGGCCCTGTATTTTAGCACAACCCTAATAATGTGTATAACCTGCTGGAGCTTCTGAGGTTATCTTGAGATCGTGTTGGGATCTGTAGTTAAATAATTAAAAACATAGCATGCAAAGAGATCATTTCAAAAGAATGAACTTCAGGGCAAGTTAAGGGGAGTAGCACAGGGTTAGGGAGTATTGTTTCCGTATGGCTTTATCAGCAGGCAGGACGGGCCAAGGAGGAAGAAATGTTTTTTTACTTTCCAGTTTTTGGGCAACTATCTAATAAAGAGCTATGTCTACAGGGTGCTTGTTGTGTGATCAGATGTCTCTTTTGATTTTTTCACTTGTTCAATTCATCCTTCGCACAGGGCCAGACAAAGAAGCAGGTTTACAGAGGCCCTGGAGCTGCCTGTCTACACAGACACTTTCCCCCTGGAAGCGCACATGCTTCTCCTGGGGGTAGAGGCAGACCTGTGTTCCTGTGTGCTCTGTGTCGACATGGCCTGTGTCTGCGTTCTTGACACCGGCGGTTGTAAATGCTAATCCAAGTGTGTCCTTTTTGCATTACACATGTAGCATGCAAAAGAGAGTATTTTTCTGTTTGTTTGTCTGGGTATTTGGGAGCAGCAAGCCCCTCTCTCTCTCTCTCGCCCTGCCTCTATTACAGCTACAGCAGGCCAGATGTTCCACCTGAAGCTACGATGTCTCAGCCCTGCTCCAATCTTCAATTAAAGCTGCTGGCACGAAAAAAGAGCCAAGTACGAAGGACAAAAACACCCAGCTCTCCTGCAAAAAAAAACTCTCTCTCCACTTCCTTAAAAGCAATGCTTTAATTGCTTCAATCCTTAAGCTCTCAGGACCTTATACATTACATTACATTATATTTTATTTAGCTGACGCTTTTATCCAAAGCGACCTACATTAAGAAGTATTAAGTATCTTAAGTAAACACAAGCATCTTAGAAAATAAAATCAAGGCAAATGGTAAGAGTAGAGAGAAAAGAGAGCATTATTTATTAGTTTTTTTAAGAAAATATAAGAACTGATCCGTCTGCACGCACCGAGAGGCAGTGGCCCCGCATGGCACCACACACTGAATGATTCCTCTCTTCCTGTCCGCAGGCTGTGTATTGGCCAGCACAACAAAAGGCCATTTCCTGCTCTCCACACAGACACACGCACACACACGCACACGCACAAACACACACACGCACATTAGGGTTGAAGCTGACTCTTTTTGATGGCCAGATAATATAGGCCCAATTCCCATCTAGGCAACAGCAGGACATCTTGTTACTAAACTGCCTTCAAAGGGGTGGTAGGATGGCCTAGAGGTAAGGTGGCCGACCAGTAACCATGAGGTCGCTGGTTCGATCCCCGGCACCGGACAGGGGGGTGTTAGTTGTAAAACTAGCAGAGGCTGGTATTGCGTCTACGGTGCCCACCATCTCTACCATTGTGTCCTTGAGCAAGACACTTAACCCCAAAAAATGCTCCAGGGGCACCCGCTCTGACCCCTCCGAAGTGTGGTAACTTGAGAGGGGAGATGCGAAAAGACGAATTTCAATGTGCCTCGTGTACATAAACATTTGACACAAACTTACTAACACAATCAAAATTCCCATTACCAAACACCTTTATTACTTCACCCAAACCCTAACTAAACACATTTATTCTAACTTTTCTTTCTTTTTCTGATAAAATCCTTTCTGACAGGACCCTTGTTACATTACTGACAATATTTGGGTTCTTCCCTTTTTGTATTTCTTTATATAGGTTCACTGGAGATAATTGATGACATGCTGTAGCTATGTGTATGTGTGTTATGTAATTAAAAAAGCGACCTAGCTTGTTCTTCAGATTGGTTCGCTGATTTGTGTCTCTGCAGTAAGACTAAGGCATGCTGAGGAATGAGGCAGCAAAGGACTTGTGACCATCTGAACTCCACAAAGCTGTCAAACACACGGCGGGACATTCGCCATTAAACCAAGACACCTGTTACAACCTGAGAAAGGTTGTAGGCGTCCATACTTTCGCGAGCAGATGCACTGGAACACAGACAGGTCGGAACTCGGAACTCGGAACTACCAAGTCGGAAATCTCCTTCTTCCGAGTATAAAGGAACGCAGCATTCAACTGAAACTGGAGCGCGACTTCAACGTCATCGTTCTCAGCCACTCGCTCTGTTCGATGATTGGACGACAGTAGATTCTCTGGAGAATCTGGGAAATGCGCTGTACACCCAGACTTGACTACTGAAGGGAAAATGAAATTTGGCCGGAAGTAGGCGGGCGGGCGGAGCCAGGCTACCTCCAGCTGGCTCCAGCCCAATGTAATGTGTATTGGACTTGAAAAACTGAAATGTGCATGCTCAGAGTATTTCTTTGTTTAAGTGGACAGAGATTATTTTACCTCAACGGGCGAAGCCCCTCCGGCACTGGAATGGACATACATATGGTTCGTTCCACTAATAATGTGACAGTAGTGCCGCGAAAAGTCCAGTAGCCCGAAGAAGAGAAGGACGGAGAAGGATAACTTTGCTAACAGAGAAGCTTACTAACAACATCAGATTTAGGCTACACAAACAAAAACAAGTCAACGTGAACGAAGTAGGCTAGATCATCTATTATAGCACAGACTTGAGACACTTAGTCTGGAAGAGAAATTCGAGGTAAAACGGCTTGGTGCCCACTAGCCAAAAGCGAAATGTGGATATAAAGTGGTCGCTGGCAAAAGTGAACTGTGGATATAATGTGGAGTGGTAGCCTATGCTAAAGAAGGCTAACGGCTATTGATCATAAGAAGGCACTCTTCTGATTTCCTTCTTGCTGTTTGGTGGAGAAGGTATTTGGTCGAGGACGGGATACAAGGATTTAAAAGGCCTTCCTGAGAGGATAAGATGAGAGCAGCATAAGTCAACTCAGCTGGATAATGGTGGAATTGGGTCTATATGCTGGACGGGTCAACGTCGCTGTCCATATTGATGGGTGCCTTTCTCTTGCTTTGGTGAGTGAATGGAAATACTGCTATTCTGTTTTGCTATCGATTGAAATTGATATTGAATATGGTGTCGAGTCGGAGTGTCAGTAGCATTGTGTTGTTGTTGTTGTTGTTGTCTAGAATGGATCTGTGTGCTGCTGGTTGTGCTTATGTTATGGGCGATCATCTGCAATAGTTGTTGTTGCCGATGCCATCGGAGTGTATGTAGTGAGGAGTGAGAGCTTTTTTATATATGTAATATATAGTATTACTTTGAAAACTAAAGAGTTATCTGTGACTTTATATGCCTGCCTTTATCTTTATCTAATTTTGTGTTTATAAAATCGGCAGAATGCGAGAAACAGTGTCTTTGAAGCTCAAATTTTTCCTGGGGGAGGACCTCCAGACCCCCCTCTATGGTGTGAGCCCCACCTGTTCTTTACACCTAGAAACGCCACTGTGCACATGGACTGTTAGATGATTGACAGTAGCCGGGCAGCTTGAGGAGATTGTTTGACACAGACATCTGCTGACGACAAGAGGAGGATCGGTGCTTTGTACACATAGCTGGCGTCAGTGAACAGTTCTTTGTTTTGAGCTTTCACAACTACACTGAAGGATCTCTCTTCCCTATCACACTACAGAACGTAATAGGACTGGACTGGTGGCTCATGGGCAGGCCCGGATTAAGAGGAAAGATTACACTAGGCATACCGCATTTTTTCGGGCCCCCTCCAAACGGATACTTCACGATTTGGTGGAAAAAACTACGTACATTTGAACTGCCACAAGAGTATTATGCTCATTCATTTGTTTAAGAGTTGCACGTTTGTAAACGGGAGTAAAGAGAAACGTAACCGAGTGTGCGAGTTCACGTCTGTTCGTGAGCTCACTGCAGGAGCATTTCTGTAAGGTGCATGCAGAGTCCAGTGTGGGAGCAATTTTTCAAACTGGATGAAAAACAGTGCAATGCTTTATTCAGCATAAAGTTAAAACACTCGTGCAAGCCTGATCTAACACAAAAGCCTTGCATGAGCGAAGCAGCGATTCACCTGGTGAAACCTGGCGTGGAACTCTGTGGTGGGTAACGGCGAAATTCACAGTGAGACATCGCCGGTGTGAGACGCCGCACAGAAAAACTCTGGTTTGACGACTAAAATTATAACCGGGGAGCAGAGCCGGCCCAAGCCTTCATGGGGCCCTAAGCCAAATTTGATTAGGGCCCCCCTCTCCAATGTTATCGTGGCCAAATGATTGCCTATTGTTAAATGTCATTCACACACCCAGTTCATCACTACTGCCTCCAATGTCCAGCTTAGTGAAAATAGTAGCCAGCCGAGATCCTGACTCTCCTAGGGGATCTGGGGGTATGCCCCCCCGGGAGATTTTTTTACCTTTTTAAAGTGAAATGCATGAATTTGGTGCACTTTGAGAGGGAAATTAAGAGGCTAAATCTGAGGAATTTTGTGTGAACAAATAATTTGGAGATACTGGCTCGAATTAAGTAGAATTAAAAGCTATTGAGGAAAGACATGGATTTTCCATAAAAATATTAATGTAGAAAAAATATAGGGGAGAGTGGCCTAAGTTGTGCATTTTGGAAGTTGTGCCACCCCTTGTTTCTAGAAAACCGTGGAAGAAATTGGAAAGGTGACCACATATTTAAGAAGAGCCATCCATTTGACTCATCCTGTAAAGAAGGGAGACACAAGGAATAAGATATAAGCACATTTAAGCTCAAAAAACTGCCTTTCAAAGTAAAATTTCCATGATCAAGGTTTTTTGATTATTGTGTCTGAACACTTATAGACAAGTTTGAAAACATTTGACACATGTTTTAGTGCTTTAGTATGCTACATTTTGAGTCTATACAGTTAGCACGATGTCAGCCCTAAATTGCTGCATCATGCTTATTATCCAAATTTCTGGGATTGGGGTGATTTGTGCCAAAGGGCCTATGTGAGTTATAAGTAAGTAAGTAAGTAAAATGTATTTATAAAAGCACATTTATGAAAGTTTGCACTGTCCAAAGTGCTGTACATGCATGCGATGCAGTGCATTCAGTAGGTAAACAATGACGGTAAAATAACAATAACCAAAATAAAAGACGTAAAGCCCATACATCCACATAAACACAGATAGTAGTGCAGAGGTAAGATAGTTAATGGGGAGGAAACACCAGGGTGTACATATGGGTTTTGAGCCTTGATTTAAAGGCAGAAATGTAGAGGGAATTCCATTTGTCAGGTGGCAGTTGGTTCTACAAGCACGGAGCAACTAGTGCAAAGTACATTTCTGAGAGTTGTGCCAGTGGCATGGCTGTATACGCTGGTCACCAAAAGAAAGTGATTGCCTACAGGAGCTCAGAAGAGAGTGACATCTCAATTCCACTTAACGACACCACTGATGAGAGTTCAGATGGCCAGAAAGATGATGACTTTGTCATTGTGAGCTTTGCAGGTAAAACCATTAGATCTGCTAGGCCTTGTTTAAGAAAATTGTCCTTCAATCTTTGTCAACTATTTACTTTAAATACACCTTAAATAAGTGATTGTCTAATGGATTTGTCTTGCATTACAGTTTATGAGATATATAGCAATGGCACAATTTACCCCATGGTATTCTCTCCAACCGCACAACTTACACCACACCGGGGGCAAGTTGTGCAACAAGACAACTTTTTTTCCGAAAGCTATATTTCTTCAACAGTTTATTCCAGATCCAAAGTTTTTATTGCCAGGGATGCACAACACCCTGAAATATATGTACATATTTGAGTTGGAGACTTTACTGTCAAGGCCTTACTTTAAAGTCACTTTGAGTGAAAAGTTGCACAACTTAGGCCACTCTCCCCTAATATATAAATAAAATAAAAAATATAATTCAGTGTCCTCTGGGATGGTGCTTTTTTTCTTTTATGGGACATATTTCTCTTTCATATTATGAATGCATTTAAATGCAGTGAGAGGAACGAAGCAGAAGAACTCTGTTATCCAGCTATCTTTTTTTTCCACAGATGAGGCTGAAATAGGCTATAGACTAGGGGTGTGCGGAGACGTCATTATCTGTATCTGTATCTGTATCTGTTCAACCAACAAAATTATCTGTATCTGTATCTGTATCTGTATCTGGATACACAAGAAGAAGTGGGCGTGGCGTATACCGGAAGTTTCTTTTACATTAGCCTACATTAAAGGAAGTCACACCGACATTGATTTTCTAAACTAATATTCATTGTCAATGCAATTGTTGTCCCTTCAAAGCATCAAATTGATGTAATGTTGAAATATAAGTCAAAAAGTCAGATATATTTCTACCTTTTCATCTCAAGAAATTCAGGGAACGAAAATATTGATAAATAACAGCCCAAATCTGTGCATAGGCTTCTCACTGTTAGTAAATGAGGGCCAGTGTTTTACTTTGAACTTAATTAAGGTCTCCCTTTAACTGGGGAAAATACAGCTGTATTTCATGATTTTTTTTATCTCTAAATCTCCCTATCGCTCTTTTTTTACATTTGTTTTACTAAACTAAGGTTTAGGAACAATCTGTATCAACGTGCCAATCTCATAAACCCTAAATAATATTTTAGCCTTTCCACAAAGCCATACGTGATTTCAATGTGTCAAGTTTGCAGTTTCCGATTTTTATTGTATAGGTCCTGAAGTAGGCCTAGGCGTCTACGCACTGATTGACAGCTGAAAAAGTACAGGTCCTAAGCATCAGTTTGATGGAAACGTTGTGATGTTTAAAAGAGTTTAAGCAGTAGGCCTAGAGAATGTAAATAGCCTACATCGGGGAAGGGCTGACGGTGACTCGGGGTGCACCATATTCCATCGGTTCGTCTCTTCTCTGCCATAGCAGCGGGTTACGAGGAAACTCAAATAAAAACGGCAGCGAATGCGACCGGTAGAACCTTCTATTCGAGGGAAAGGGCGAACGCGCTGCGTTTATCAGTGGATAAAAAGAGAGAGACCGCGGGTCACGGGACGCACCCGGTCCTCTCATGTCCACCACAGAACAGCTGTTAGTGTCATTCTACCTGTTGTGTCATTGAGGCGGAACGCGCTGCGTCAATTAAGCGCACAATAAAAAAATAAAAAAATCCCCGAATAATAACGGGACTATTCGGAAATTATCTGTATCCGTATCTAACTCATTATCCGTGCTTATCCGAATACATATTCGGATTCGGGCTCATCCCTACTATAGACTACAGTATACACAGTGCATGGGCAACTGAGGGCAGCCCAATTTCCAATTTTTTTAAATAAACTCAATACCGAGTGATAAGTTCGGATGAACTGATTAAATTAATAGGCTATTAACTATCCAGACCAAAAAATGTTATTCCTTTTTTTGTATAACTTACATTTGCATAATATGATGTTAATATCAAACACATACCGTACTAAATTTTTTTTATTTTTTTTTCCTGGGCCCTAGGCACGTGCCTAGAATGCCTATGCCTAGATCCGGCCCTGCTCATGGAAGCTGGAGACGGGGCTCTTTTTTTTATTTTTTTTTTATTAATATTTTTATTATTTTCTTAAACAAAACAATCACAGACAACATATACATACACCACAAGACAAAAAAACTCACAGGACAATACAAAATACAACACGGGGGGGGGGTGCAGATCCATACTTTTAAATAAATTCATTTAAATGACCAGCTTCTTAAGTTCATGCTTATAAAGTTCCAGGGACCTTCTTTACCACAGTCATGGTCATTGAAAGCTGATGCTGCTCGCTCCATTGACAGGAGGTCTAAAAAGTCCTTCAGCCAATTTTCAATGCTGACGCAATTTGGTTTACGTATCTTCCAATTTATCAAAATAATTCGCTTCGCTGACAGGAAAGCCAAGGCCATGATGCGTTGGGTGACAGTTGATTCAATGTTTTCGACTCTACTGCCTAGAAGGCAAGTTAATGGGCAGAGTGGTATTCTCACATTCAAGAAAGAAGACAAATTATAAATACCATCTTTCCAAAAACTCTGTACTGCGGGGCACTGGCACAATTGATGTATCAATGTTCCTGCCTCACCACAACCATGCCAACACAAATGAGAGAGGGAATTGTCCATTTTCTTTAATCTGCTTGGTGTTATATAAACCCTTTGCAAAATTTTTAATTGCAGAATTTTATATCTTACACATTTGGATAGGGTTGTAGTGTTTTTTGTTACAGTATCACACTGTGCATTACTCAAGGATATGCCCCAGTCCTGCTCCCATTTGTGTTGGATAGAGGATAGAGGTTATCAACGGATGCAGTGGTCATACAACCTTGACACTGTTCTCTTTCCTGATGCAATCTCCCTCAGTTTTATATCCAACTCTTTATCCTGGATCTCTACTGTGGGTTCTATTGAAATAAGTAACCCCAAAATAGATTGTAATTGTAAATACGCAAAAAAATCGACATCTTTTAAATCATATTGTGTTTTTAAGACATTAAAGGGTACCATATATCCATCCTTCACTATCTGACCCACTTGGTTTATACCTCTTTGTTGCCACGATTTGTTTGTTAATGTTTTACCACCAGCTTTTAATACAGGGTTACTCCATATAGGGCATGATGGTAAGTATGCTCCATTGAAGGGGAGACGTTTCTGGATAATTTTCACAACCTCACAGGAAAATTTTATTAGAGGATTGCCTATTTTCAAGTTGGTTTTAGGGTAATACCATAAAGCGGTTAGGGAGAGGGATTTGTCTTGGTTGGCTAAAATGTTTTCGTCTACCCATTTCCAACTCCCTAACTCACTCTGTCCTGTATAGGCCCACAACAAAGGAAACCTAGCATTGTAGGCAAGGTAATAAGAATAAACATCTGGGACTCCCAATCCACCTCTTTTCCTCGGTCTGGTTAATCTTTTGTAACTGATTCTTGGTTTTTTATTACTCCACAAGAAATCTGTGAATAATTTATTAATTTTTTTGAACCAGTAAAGCGGGAATTTAAGAGGAATTGCTGATATAAGAAATAATAATCTAGGTAAAATATTCATTTTAAGCACTTCTGCTCTGCCCCATAATGAAATGGGTAAAACTGTCCATCTCTTAATGTCCTCCTTAATTGTTTTAAGGAGGAAAGGGCCATTTAAATAAAAAATATCCTCAATGGGAGTCTTAATGTTGATTCCTAGATATCTCATACCTTGTGGCTTCCATTGAATGGGGGCAGAACCCGGATGTGAAGGAAAGGATGGCTTCACTCTTATTAAAATTCACCTTGTACCCAGAAAACTTCCCAAATACCTCAATTAATTTCATTACTTGCGGGATTGATTTATGTGGTTGTGATAATGTTAATAACAAATCATCCGCAAATAGATTAGCTTTAAAATCATGACCCCCAATCTGGATACCAGTGATTTTCCTCTCTGCTCGGATGGCACATACTAGAGGTTCTAAGGCCAAAATGAAGAGTGATGGTGAGGCAGGACAACCCTGCCGGGTAGATCTCAGAAGTTGGAAAGGTTCGGATACAATTCCATTAGTTCTAATTGAAGCACGGGGCTCTTCAAACCAGCGGACTAGGTGAGCATAACTACACTTGGCCTTTGTCTCATCAGCTCTCAGTTTGCCTTTTCTTTGGTTCTTTTCGTTGTGTTGCAGTAGCAGCAGTCCGAATACTGGGCTTGTGGCGGCTGCAGTATTACAATGACATGTATCATGTAAAAGCACGGCCTACCAAGTGGATGAATGAATCCTTGCAAGGAAGCTGTCGAAGTTAAACATTTTTTTTAGTTATTTAGTTTGATGCTCTTCGGCCGATCAAAGGTGTCTGTATCCAGTATGTGTGTGAGAGGGCAACAGGGAACCTTTGTGTCTGTATGAGACAGATGTAACAAAAGCTCCTCAACTGAAGGGAGGAAATGGGAAGACCACAGTGGTGAAATGAAATGTAAGAAATCACATGCAACTAGCTGGGTGATAAAAACAGCACTGATAAATTCACAATAACATCCACGATTTTAAGTTTAAGACACAATCCCAAAACATATATCAGTAATATAAAGAAATAACAATAAAATATAAATTGAATTTCAGTTTTCTTGACAAATCACCATACTCATTTAACTGAATGATTGATTTTGTCCAGTAATTTGATCATCTGTAGCGTTGTACGAATCTGTATGGTATATACAATAGAAGAGTAGCAATGATGTGTGTGAACATGCAACCATGAAGGCATAGAGAGATAGCTACAGAAACACACTACAGATACAGATTTAGACAGAACATCACAAACACAAACACACACACACACATACACAGCGCCAGGACTTCATTTGGAACCCATTTTCAAACACAGCCATTTGGACAGGGGTCTGGTTGAGGAGGTTAAAAAAGGATCCAGAGAGAAAAATACGCAAGAGAAAAAGGATGCTAAATGATTCCATGTTCCAATGACTTCCAGATTCATGAGCCAATGCAATGCTCCATGATGTTTCACTTTACCTCCTCCCTGCCTGGATGCCTTCGCACGCACTCACCTCCTCCTGTCTGTACTGAGGGAACCGAAGCTCCCCACAGACCCACAGCCAGCCTCGCTCGCTCAACGGATCACATCAACGCAGGAAACACAGATAAACACACATTAATTGCTCACAGACCAGACAGACTTGGGAGATGGCGAGTTTGTGTGTGTGTGTGTGTGTGTGTGTGTGTGTGTGTGTGTGTGTGTGTGTGTGTGTGTGTGTGTGTGTGTGTGTGTGTGTGTGTGTGTGTGTGTGTGTGTGTAAGGCAAAGGTTCAGAGACAGGATGCTAGCTGGGGCCTGTTTTACATGTACCCTGGACGACAGAAGAAAGAAAAAGTAGAGGGAAGAGTTCTGAGAGTGAGTCATGAGAAATAAGTAAAGGAAACTCGCTGGCAGAGAACAGAGTAGTTTAATCCCAACACGCACACACACGTGTGTATAAAAAAAGACCAGGAATCGCTTGGTCACTTGAGGAAAAATAAGATGTTTTATAATAGGAAGTATGTTTGCAGTTATGATCCGTAAAGCTGTAGGTTGTGTCACATATTAAACAGTGGACACAGTCGTCCATCTCCGACTAGATAGAAGAGGCATATGCAGACAGAAACCCATGACTTTAAGAGGATTGGCCTAGTAGCTATAGTAATGCTGATGGCTGGTAGTGTACATAGCCATAGCCGTGCTGTTTATCGCAGTTAATTGTTGTTTATGGTGCAAAAGTATTCCATTACGTATCACTGCAGACACCCAAATAATATCACGGCAATCCTTCCAGTAGTTATCCAGATATGTCACAATGACATGCCAAGCCAGTCTTAGCCTGGGTGACAAATGTTGGCTTACTTGCAATGTAAGTATAAGTATATTTTCTCTTCTTTTTTTCAATTGTATATTTATATCTGGATGTTGGATTGCTAATCGATGGTTGGCCCTGATGTGTGAGATATGCCATGTATTTGTTCTGTGAGAAAAAGTAAATAAATAAAACAGTCCAAAAAAAAGGTATACAGTAAGCATCAAAGTCCATTTTGTGGAGCCCTGGCTTTGTCTTTTCCCCTATGGCAGAGGATTAGTCAGCATGGGACCAGACTAGGATAATGACCTCCCAGCTATAACACTCATGATTCTAGAGAATGGAGAGGAACCCCTAGCTCACTCTGGGACACATTACCACTACCCACACAGGGCTTATGGTGAGCGGCCCATTACAAACTTTAAAAAACATGCCCTGAAAAACATGCAGCATCATCCCATTTATCCATGCTCCTGAGCGACGGCCATTACTGTGGATTGATAGGAGGTGGGTCCGCATCCCTTAGAGAGGGGTGGAGAGAGTGCAAATTATTGATCGTAACCCGTGAACTACATGTGTAGCATTGACAGCGGAAATGCATCAGCGGAGAGGGGGATGGAGAGGGCCGTATAAAGGAGAGGAAGGGTGAGATATGTTGTACTACTTGGCCTCTGACTCAGGTCGTTTTCTGCATCATTCATTTTCCACAAAACAACAAAGCATCACAACACACACACGTTCTGCATGCTCCCTGACACACATAACACTAGGGGTCTCCACACATTACATTTGCAGTTTGCCTTTAAATAATTAATATTCTAAATTTACATATGAGTTTATGTTCACATTTTACTGTTAAGGATTCCACACAATTATTAGTAATTATCAATCACAGGAAAATAGCTGTTCATTTCAACAGGTCACTTCAACTATGCGTCTGTTA
This sequence comes from Hyperoplus lanceolatus, assembly GCA_026929865.2. Lineage (NCBI taxonomy): Eukaryota > Metazoa > Chordata > Actinopteri > Uranoscopiformes > Ammodytidae > Hyperoplus > Hyperoplus lanceolatus. The sequence goes on along the minus strand of CM049407.1, from coordinate 30,518,129 downwards.
ATCTGGACAGTTAATCTGTTTCAATATACAGCCTTAAAAATCACATCAGTGCGACTGGTGATTATTTGTAATGATTTACACCTGTCCCGTTACTTAGTGTGTTTTCTTGATACCATTTCATTCTGACAGGCTTGTGTGTAGAAGTGTATTGTATAGCTAGAAGGAGAGGAAGAAGGGTGACATAAAGGCATCAAAGCAGCCCTCTCCACCCCACCACCTCTTAGGGGGTCAACTCAAAGAGATGAGTGAACCATAGAACACTTGAATCCAGGTTAACGGCAGCTTGGGACATGAAGGTTGCTACTCACCCGTTTGAAGTGTGACTGTGGCGTGTCAATTTTACATTGCATCATGGTACTGGCACAAAGAGTTGAAGACCAGTCCACGCTGTATCTCTTTATTTTTATTTATTCAATCATGAACTGCATGTAGCGGTTAATGTGTCAAACAGTAAAGGTAATGCTGTCAACAGCAGAACTTGTGTGGAATTGAAATTCATTTAGGTAAATGAAATAGGATGACATTACACTATGGAAGGTTCCGTTCATATAATGCATGAGCACATTCTAAAATGGACACGGTTCAGTAGAAGGCTTTTTGCAGCTTTATATGCATCAACATGTGTTAAATCATGCCATATTTTATACTTATGAGTGCATCAAATTGTCTTTCACTTACTACCAAATTAAAATCGAACAAACAGGGGAAGTGGTAATTATGTCTGGGTGAAAATGAAGTATGACCATATGATTCATGTCATGACAATATGGTGATATTGGGATATCAACTAATACTGTATAGATTAACAGTTGTAGTAATGTAAAACAATGAACTGAAAGAGAAGTTAAAAGTCAAATCCTTTCCCGAACAAGTCTCTTAGATCATTATATTTGGATGTAAAGCATCTGCTCAGACCCTGTACGCACCTGTTGATAGCACACTGTGTGTCAAAAAAAGGCGAATTTAGCAACTGAAGACAATCAAAAGAATTTCATTTTCGACTGCAATATTTGTATCCTCATTATACCCGGTTAGCTCTGAAGTGTGACATTCAGACACATGGGGTATCTGCTTTACACAGAAGAGACAGCCGCAGCTACACACACACACACACACACACACACACACACACAGTGAACACGCCGCTTCAACCTCCTACACTAACAAGCTTGTGAGTCCATCCCCGCAGAGTGGCATATTTTTTCTATAGAAATGACTGTTGTGTGCATGGGGGTTGTGTAGGGACGGCCCTGTATAGTGCCAATGTGCCACTGTATAATAAGCACTACTTATTTTAGATTCATTATCGCCAACCAGTGCCCCTGCATCACAGAACATTTCAGCAAATTGGCTCTGAGATAGACAGAAATAAGAGAGTATAAGAAAGACAGGCAGTGAGTGTGTGTGTGTGTGTGTGTGTGTGTGTGTGTGCGTGTGCGTGTGCGTGTGCGTGTGTGTCACTGTGCCGACCTTAAACAGAGAAAAACAGACAACTCGTGTTGCCTAGCAGGGTACATGTCAGAGGTGTGTGGACTCTAATGATGTTTGTTTTCAACATGACCTTCAAAAATGTAGCGTTTGTACAGTATGTAACATTGTTCAAAAACGAATGTACATGCCATTTGGCCCTTTCTGCCCCTTTCCACATTACAGCTACTCTTACCATTGAATTAGTTGCTCTGCCTTTATCCTTTAGAACTGGACAAAAAGGTTGACATAATGCTAAGCTACATTTCAGCCAATTAGGAAAGAAGAGAGTATGCAAGATTTAAAAAAATTATTAAATAAAAAAACAGCAGACAATAAAAACAGAGCTCTAGTGGTAAAACATTCTCTGCTTTGCAAATGACATACTCTTTCTGTTTTCTAATCTACATACTACAGCTGACCATAAAAAAGTATCTAGTTAGCATGTAGTAGGCATACAATTGGGACACATTTATACTTATTTATTTAATCTTAATATTGCGCCTTGATCTTCCCTCTTGCTTATATATCCGTCTCATCGCTGGTTGTTTTATCTGTTGATGTGACTTCCGGTGCGCACAGCATTTCCACACTAAAAACCTCGACTGGATGTAGTAGGACATCCGGGCATTTTTTAAGCATGCTAAATCTGACCACAAGAATGGGGACATCCTAAATCTTTTCCTACCATACTAGCAGAAATGATGGGGATTGGAACACAGGGTATGTCTTGAAATGAGATATTCCTCCATGGAAAGGGTCTAAAGCATTCTCCTTAGCTTGCAGCAGAGGGTGCCAGTACATCACAAACATACCATATGAATGGCCACATAGTCAGCAGAAAACTCCAGTCAAGTTTTACTGACCTAAAAACACCAAACAAAGAAAATTCCTTTTGCTCAGGATTTAATATTCCCATCCACTACACTGTGTGTGTGGACTGCACATGATCTAGACATGCTGGCTTTACTCCAAGGAAACCATATAGTGGTGTTTGAAATGGTGACTATAATAATCAACTCATGATCATTGACAAGTCATTTTAGTTCAAATTCAACTTTGTGACGGTAATTAACGGGGGCTTCTATACATGAAAAGACGTCAAATAAATTCCCCGCAGCTTAGAACATATTCATTATGAGCTTAGGGTTTGCAAGAGTGTTTCTGCACTGCACAGTATAGGCAGAAAGAGTATACACTGAGGTGAATAGAATATTTGATTTGGAACACTCGTAGGCTACATTTATACGACAAAGGTCTCGCTAAAAAATGTAAAGGTGTTCTCCGCTGATCACAGTAATGGTGCAGATGAGCCACCGTGCAACATATCTATACAGGAGAGTTAATACATTTACAGAGATAACAACACAAATACAGCTTGGTAATCCGCTTCTCTGTTATGTTGTCTTCTAACTGGCATGGGGCTACTTTGACAGAAAATGTTATAGGCCTACGCATGTGTGGATTGAAACCGTGGCGTCAGCGTTATCATAGGGAATGGCTTGCTGGAGTTCCATTTATAAAGAAAAAAATTGTATCAAAAGTTTACGTGTTCAGCCTCTCAACGTGCTTTTGTCGCATAAATGAACAGGTCAAAGCGGAAAGATAAGTTTGCCTTTATGTTAAAATTGTTACCGTATAAATATATAGACGTTTTCGGGAATATTGAACATTTTTAGTCCCTAAAAAGCCTGTGGCAGACGATGCCCAGAGTCCGGGTAAATCACAGATGGCTCTTCCTCTCTGTCGGCCCTGGGGGGAGGGGAGGGAAGGGACAAGAGGAGAAGCAGGCTGATAGACTGCCACCCTCCTCAGCCCAAAGAGCTGGCACTCTACAGAGGAGAGAAGAGGCTGGCCTTACCCGAGGGTTTCCTCTGAGAAAACCCCTCTCCATCTGCTCATCTGGGCCAAATCTGACTGTAAACACATTTCACTATTTCCTTTTTATGTACTCAACTGTATGTGAATCTGAGTTTGTGACGGGAATACAGCCTTTGTATGTTTATTGGGGTGGTAGGATGGCCTACAGGAAAGAGGGGTCGACCAGTAACCGTGAAGTTTGATCTCTGGACAGGGACAAGGGTGTTAGTAGTAAAACTAGTGGTGGCTGCTATTACATTTATGGTGCCCACCATCTCTACCATTGTGTCCTTCAGCAAGACACTTGACCCCAAACTGCTCCAGGGGTGCAGCCCAATGACCCCCTTCTGGAGAACGGCATGTTTGTGTTAGAGATGTAGGGGTTAGAAAAAACTTAATTTTGATTGCGATGTGTGTGACTTAAATTGTACATGTGTGTTAATTGACAGTAAATTACTTAACATACTGTAACTATGTTTATTTCAGAAAACACAATATCTACACATTTGTTTTAGGTGTGTGCCACTTAAATCAAGAATTGTCAAACTGAAACCAGGGGGGATGCTCCTGGTGTAGTGGTTAAAGCGGAACCAGAAATGAATCCATTTCTTTTCAGGCAGTACATTGTTACTTTTATCTGTAACTGTGCACCTTGCTGTCCTGTGGTTGTAAGGTTAGAGGATGAATGCTGCTTCTTTAGCCTTGGATCCCCGGAGCCCATGTGCCTGGGCAAGAGGAGAGCTGGTTCAGATGGAGGCTTGGTCTGATGGAAGTAGTAGTAGCTCGAGGCTGAGCTCAAGGTAAAGCCACAATAACTCTTATCCACCTTCCCATTCAGATCTGTATGTATTGAAGTGGAGGTGCAGTGCCACGTTCACAGAGACAGTGTTGAATGTGAGACAAGCTTATTTTCTTTTTAAATGGAACAACGGTATCTTGCTGCAGGGTGTTTGCATTGTAAGTGCATGCACTGCCATGGAATGGAAAGAAGCTGTTGTGATGTAATCTCTCTCATATGTGGCTTAACTCTTCCTCTCTGCATCCTAACAGCTTGTTCAGAGGCACAGACATATCACTGACAGTAGGCAGAGAAAAACAACAGGATATTCTGGTCCTCTAGTCCCTCAATGCTGCTGTTTCCATGGTTCCATGGATCAGTCAAAGGGGAAATACAGGGCAGTATGTGCCGATATGTCAGGATCAGGCTACATTCCTTTGTGTAAAAGTACATTATCAAACTCATTTTCACACATTGAGCACCGTAACAGAAAGTTAAGAGAAGGATTTTTGATTGTAAAACTTAGATCTTACCTGATGTTTCACACATCAGTAATCCTTTTTACATAATTCCAAAGTTTTCTTTTTTTATATAATTTGTTTGCCAAGGTATGTCTATATACCTTGCTCAGACTCGTATATGCATCCAATCTGTGATTACGTGACATAGTTTACAATAGGCTAAGGCATATCCATCCAATGTGCTGTAAGGAAGTAAAAGAGTTATCTTGAAATCCAATCTTCTGGCTAGAGATAATCTACTACAGTGTACACGCTATGAGCTAAATACTGTGCAAATTGCGCTGAATTGTTGAACGATGTACAGATACACAATCTGCAGCCAGATGTTCTTGCAGGTCTTTGGAGGTGATCTGTGGGTTGTGTGCAACCATTCTCACAATCCTCCACCTATACCGCTCCTGTTTTTTTCTTGGTCTGCCATGCCTGGGTTTAACTGCCACTATGCCTGTGTCCTTCCATTTCCTGACAACGTTCCCTACAGTCGAAATTGACAATTGAAACCTTTGGGAAAGCTTCTTGTAGCCTTCCCCTAAACCATGACAATGAACAATCTTTGTTTTTCAGATCTTTTGGGAGCTGTTTTGATGATCCCATTCTGTCTCACTTCAGCAGAGAGTCAAAGAGAAGTGCAACTTGCATTTAGGCACTTAAAATACATTTTCTCATGATTAAACAGACATTTCTATGAGGTTCAAGGCTTAACAACATAATCCAACCAACTTTCTGTTTAAAGTCATCAGTTTTACATGCTGTTACAGGCATTAAAATCAACAAAACCACAAGGGTACCCACATTTTTGCACAGCCAGTTTTTCACATTTTATTTTATTTCATACAACCAAATACTGCTTTTCAAAAAATCTTTGTTTGGAAAACATCCCAGTACTTAGCTGTTCCTGGTAAATTAAAGACATACCACTTTTATATATTTTTTGTGAAAGCAGAGTCAATTATAATGCCGGCTGAGAGGGGTTCCCAAACTTTTTCATATGACTGTATGTATATTCCCTGCCTGTTTTGCATTGGTGCATGATCAATTGTCAGATAATAGCCTATAACTAAGGGATGTATCATCATTTTTTGTGGCCTCTGTCAGTCTTGGTGAATATTTGTGATCACTATACATCTCATGGGTCTAGCATACATTGAGGGAAAATTAATTTGTGTTTTTGGTTTCTGACGGTGTTGACACAAAATAAGGAATGGCAAGCTAAAAAGCCCATTTTGATAAAAAGGATACAAGCTGGAAGGTTGTGTCAAAGCTTAGTTCAGTAGCTTAGTATACAGGTAATACTCATATTATTAGAATATCATGGAAAATTAATTGGAATTGAGGCAAGGATTCATGCAAAAGGGGCTCAAATCAAGTACTGAGTAGAGATAATTATACTTTACTTTATAGAGGGCTGACATTTCTGTATTTAAAATCCCTTTTTTATTGATTTCATGAAATATTAAAATGTTGTGATATTTTGAATTTGGGGTTTTCACAAGCTGTAAAGGTGCCAACACACTGCACCCCGCGGCGCGGCGGTTGGCCGCGCGAATCGCAGGTTCCGCGCCGCGTGATCATATTGGGTCATATTGTGTCCTCCGCCGGCCGCCAGACCAGAGTAGCCTTCTCCTACTCTGGGGATATGCTGGCGCTGGTGCTAACCGGTGCTGAGAGCACCAGTCTGCTGTGCTGATGGTGCTTTACCCAAGCTAAGGTGCTAACTTGGTTCATAAAGCAAAACTGGTAACTGTACACAGCAGGCAACAGACACATAGGCTAATCACAGAACGTATGGGAGCAAACTGTGACTATTATGTTTTCATCCATCTTAATTTCCTCTGTCCGTCGTCCCGAAGTGAGTGACATTGGGAGGAGCTCAACGCTGATTGGCTATCGTGGCACGGCCGGAGGCAAAAAGTTCAATATTTTCAACTCCTGCGGCGGCCTGGCCGCGCCACGTGAAACACATTGACTTTCTATGTAAACTTGCTGCGCGGCGGTGTGCAGTGTGTTGGCACCTAAAGCCATAATAATCAAAATTATAACAAATCAAGGCTTGAAATATCTCACTTTGCTTGTAATGAGTCTATATAATATATTGTTTTCACCTTTTAAGATGTATTACTGAAATAAATGAACTTTTGCACGATATTCAAATTTTTTGAGTTTCACCTGTATGTTGGATACATACATGTAATTTAACTTGCCTAAACATAGGGTTTGTATTATTTCAACATTGCACCTTGTTTTGTCCCACTTCTCAAGAATCACTGGTACAATAGTCATATGAGAGGGCCCTTATCAGAAGCAGCAAAGCAGACATCCTGTATTAACATTATCCTCCATCATTACACTCCATTTCATGACGCTACGTTAAGTTACATCACCAGTGAACTGAGGGTAATCAAAAAATCAGAGACAATTGAAAAAAGGAAACTCTTACTATATGGACAGATGACTAAAAGGATCTGGTCTACCATGCTATCAGACAGAGGGAAATGAGGCGGAAGGCAATGCAAGGGAAATTGATTTTCTTCTTTACCCCGTCAGAATGAGATAACAACTTTCCAGCAATGACTCAACAAATGATTTCTGTCCATATATTCTTTAAAGCCTTGCTCTAAATTCCAATTGATGAAGCAATACGAATGTTAACATCAACTTACTCATCATCGTCTCCTATACTTCCAAGTGTGTGAGTCATAAATAGGATTTGTCATGCATTTAAATGGTTTTGGTTGGTAAAAATAAAAAAACAATTAACAGACATCTTTTTTTCCAGTGTTAAATTGTAGAACAGCAGGAGGGTTGCCCTGGTGTCTGGTCAAATGGCAGAATACCAAGAAGAAACCATTAATTAGATTGCTAAATAGACCTTCTTTGTGGGGTTTGGGTCTGATGGGATTCAATTCAATGACAAATAAATATATATTTTTCAACTAGAATCACAGAATGATATTATCTGTTATTAACCCCACAGATAAGCCAATCAACTGTCCTTCTCCTTGCTTTGTAGGAGAAGTAATAATCGTGTGGACATCATGATTAGATACTTGCTGTTTGCTGAAAGTATTTTCCTGACAGTATTTACCTGCCTTTTGCTTTGTTCATTTGGCGACTGGTCATGTAGTTCACTTCTGATATAATGATGGTTTTAACAACTCGTTCCAAGATACATGGTCGCCCAAAAAGTTGAAATTAAATATGTTGTACCTCTTCTCATGAAATGATTGTGATAATGTGATTTATTCTTGATAGATAAAGTGTATATATCCTCAACACTTTATTGATCAATCTCATCCAAACATATCACAGTGAAAATGAAACTATAATTAACCTTTGCTAACTAATTCAGGTTTAAACAAGATTGGGGCAAGCAAGCCATGGCATCTTCTACACCCCTTCTGCATCAAGAAATGATCTCACTGCAGCTGCCCTATGTGGTCTCTGGTTGTGGTCTTGCCGCCTAAAGTTGTTCCCAGACCATTCTTGCTTGTAGGAGGCAATAGTTCTCCAGGATGTCCCTGTACTTGACGGCGTTAATGTTTCCATCAAGCTCCACCAATGGTGTTTCTCCTCCATAATGAATACCGGCTCATACCATCACTGAGCTTCACCTGCTTGACTGGTTTCCTGGATGCAGTCATCACAGAGGTTCTAACCACTTAATCACCACACCCTTTGTCTTCCATCTAAACAGTTAAGGGTAAAGTGGCTCTCATCCATAAAGACAACATGTCGCCAGTGCCCATCTGCAATACCTGTCAGGAGTGGCCATACTCAATATTAGTGAGTGAGTGACATTTGAAAGAGTAATATTGGATGCATGCAATACCCCTTAAATGTGTGTTTCAAGTTCAATTGACCAAGGTGCAAAAAAACATAAAATCTATTGTTCAATACCCCCAATTTTGTTTAAGCCTGCATACAAAGTTTGACAAGGTTAATTGTGGTTTAGTTTCCACTGTGATATGTTTGGATGAGATTGATCAATAAAGTTTTGAGAAGATATACAATTTATCCGTCAATAATATTCACATTGTCGCAATCATTTCATGAGAAGAGGTCAAAAATATTTGATCCCAACTTTATAGGCGACCGTGTAGTTCAAGTCAATCTGGGACCAATCACTACGAGTGTGTAAATCAAGGCACCTGCCCCATTTGAAAGTAAATTGGGTTGAAATGATTTTTCCACTTAAAAATACTATCTAATCAAGGTGGATAGGAATATTAGCTGTAGTTTTGTAGCTGTGAACACATACAAAACCTACAATCAAGCCCAGCAAAATGAGTCAATTAAAGGAACAAGCAGGAGTAGTCTACAAAACTAGGTCAGAATACAGTAGACTGAATATTAAAAAGGTTCCAACAAAACCGAAGGCAAATTATAGCTCACTAAATTTCTTTTATGTCTGCTTTATACTGTATCTTACCCCCCAAGACATTCCTCATTAAATATGGACTGGTAATATCTGGATATGATCCAAGTATGATACAACTATTGTTTTTGAACCAGTACAGGCTTTAATCACTCGTCATTTTTCTTCTTCTATTTTAGCACAATTAAACTGCTAGTAGCTCTTACACTGTGCTTACATATTAAAGAGACTCAGTGTCGATTGAGTGGGAGTCGGGAAAAGAGGGTTACCTTTACCTTTACTTCAGTACATTTTACACAACACCTTTACTTGTGAAAAGTCAAGGAAACCTAAATTTAGGTAAAATTGGTTGAACACCATATTAAAATTAAAAGCAACTGTTGGCTTCATTGAGATGCGGGTGGGGCCAGACTCTATGATCTTATCATCTAAGCGCTCATGAGGAAACATTTGGGAGACAGCATGAACTATGAGGGGCACACGCAGTGTAAATACAGCCACCATCCTTTACTTAAACTGGAGATACTTTAACAGTCAGGGTTGCCCCCACATGAGAATATTTCACAAGGTGAGCCTGTGGTGCTCCCATAAACACTCCACTATCCCAGCCTGCACCTGCTCCCCGACCTCCTTTTTTACAACCAAAGCAAGGTAGGGAGGACCAGTAGAAAACTCATGTCTACAGAGCTTTGTGTGTGTGTGTGTGTGTGTGTGTGTGTGTGTGTGTGTGTGTGTGTGTGTGTGTGTGTGTGTGTGTGTGTGTGTGTGTGTGTGTGTGTGTGTGTGTGTGTGTGTGTGTGTGTGTGTGTGTGTCAATCTGTTGGTGAATATCTAATTTGTGGCTGGAACTGGATATGAGACAGGCCATTGAGTCTGTGTGTCTTTGAAAAACACACACACACACACACACACACACACACACACACACACACACACACACACACACACACACACACAGACGCACCCCCCCCCCCCCCCCCCCCCCCCCCCCCCCCCCATAAAAGTGTGACTGCTGTGCTGGAGTGCTCTGCCTGTGACAGGGGCTGGGCAGCTTTGATAAAAGCTTCTTCAAACACCTGCAGCCTCCTGCCCAGCTCTGACTGAAAGCTCAGATGAGCTTGGGCCCGGGCTTTAAGTGGGACTGCACTTTCCTAGTGCAGAGTCAGACACTTCATTTTTTAGTAAACTGAATGTGAGGGTTTGTCAAGAGTGAGAGCCAGCATCTGGTTGGACAGTGACTAGTGATAGCTTTTCTTTTTTTTCATAGCTCTGGCTGCTACAGAGGTTTTACTGAGACTTTTCACTGAGAATTGAATGAGGCATGGGCCGATAATCGTTTTCCAGGTATACCGCGGTTTGAGAAGTCAAGGTTTCAAAACCGCTATTATTTTCTGTCATATATTTATTAGCGCCCCTCTAACCCTAGCCCTAACCCCCCCAGATGTTAAGTTCTTTAAGTTCTGAATATTCCTGCATCATAACCTTTACTAAATGAGCAATGTGTAGAAAGTTAGCATGTCTCTAATCTTCAGAATGTTGTTTGAAAACATAAAGTTTGTGTTCAGCTGAAAAATAATTTAGTAATAATTTCTTTACCTAGACATTGATACCGTGATACCGGCCAATGAGTACGCCAGTGCAAATAAATGGGTTTTACAGTGGGGTAGTCCAGCCCCTTCACTCCACATGCCCATCCCCCCTAGAGAAAAGTAGTTGTGGGGTGTGAATGTGCTGTCAGAGGGAAGAATTGAGTCTCCTGGTACAAAATGCAAGTTCTTGGTTAAGATGGGCAGAGATTTGAAAGGCTGAGGCATACATGTTGCCGTAGTAACATCTCATGGCAACATGCTAAAAATATCTACACGGCAATATCGCAATATTTCATTTTGTGGCATAGGGGAGAACGGGGTAATCTGAGCCACTTTTTACATTTGCTCCCCTCTAAGCGAGCTAAAATTATTTATCACTCAAATTTACACATTTCCCATTAATTCAGGATGTTTCCCAGAAATGGGCATTAGCATAATTGTTTCAAGACAAAGGGCAGTGAAAATACGATTGTTTAAAAAAAAGTTGTGATGTGGCTCACTTTACCCCAGCTGTGGGGTAAACTGATCCACTTACTTTTTCCACTCTGAAACTACCATGACAACACATATTGTAACAGTAAGAATCCTGAAAGCTAGCCACACATTCCTGAACTAATGTCGGACTAGTAAAAGAATGATGGGGTTTGGTCAATTAAGCAAAGCTAATTTTCGAAACACTTGAAAGTAACTCTGATCAAAATACAAAATCAAATACAACATAGTATAATTCAAAAGGTTTTAATAAGATTCAAATGAAAGATAGAACCAGTTAGATTAGAACACAGTCTGGGGGTCAGAACACAGGACCATAGGGCCAGCTAGTGTCTGGGGGTCAAAGCATAGGAAAATCAGAACCAGCGAGAACAGCCTGGGACTCAGAACACAGGAGAAGACCCAACTGGATTATAACATCAGCCTGTCATACTCTACAACTAGGCCTACTCTACATTCCAGCCCTGGGAGGGATACAGGGAAAGATGAGAAGGTGCTCTTTCTGTGTGGTTGCCCCAAGTCGTCTTCCTGGTGTATTTCCTTGGCATGATGGCTTTTCTACAATGTGTATGACATTAAAATAAAACATATGTCATGTAATATTACATTAAAATATGTTTAAGACTAAACTTAACTTGTGCCTTATGGTGGGGGAAAGTGAGACAGTGGCTCACTTTCCCCCACATCATTTGGCTCACTTTCCCCCACCACCACAATTTGAGAAAAAACTACCTCTCTTAGCATTTCAGGCTAATCTTCAGTTATCAGCATCACATGGTTTCATATGTTGGTAGTTCATCAACATGTATGATAGAAGTTTTCCTACGTGAATACATTTGCTTTGGCACAACAGTTGATTAAGTTGACAGCAAGAAAATTTACTTTTACATGCAAAATACCTATTTTGGTGAAAACAACATGCTTACCACAGCACCATGAGGTCCTCTCCTTCAGGGCCAAGGGGAAATGAGAGGGGCTTGAAAACATATACACTCAACAAAAAGATAAACACAACACTTTTGTTTTTGCTCCCATTTTTCATGAGATGGACTTAAAGATCTAAAATGCATTCCTGATAAACAATATTACCATTTCTCTCAAACATTGTTCACAAATCTGTCTAAATGTGTGATAGTGAGCACTTCTGCTTTGCTGAGATAATCCATCCCACCTCACAGGTGTGCCACATCAAGATACTGATCTGACATCATGATTAGTGCACAGGTGTGCCTTAGACTGTCCACAATAAAAGGCCACTCTGAAATGTGCATTTATTTGCTTTATTGGGGGTCTGGGGACTCAGAACCAGTCAGTATCTGGTGTGACCACCATTTGCCTCATGCAGTGCAACACATCTTCTTCGCATAGAGTTTATCAGATTGTCAATTGTGGCCTGTGTAATGTTGGTCCACTCCTCTTCAATGGCTGTGCGCAGTTGCTGGATATTAGTGGGAAGTGGTGCGCGCTGCCGTATACGCCGGTCAAGCACATCCCAAACATGCTCAATGGGTGACATGTCCGGTGAGTATGCTGGCCATGCAAGAACTGGGACATTTTCAGCTTCCAAGAATTGTGTACAGATCCTTGTAACATGGGGCCGTGCATTATCTTGCTGAAACGTGAGGTGATGTTCATGGATGTATGGCACAACAATGGGCCTCAGGATCTCATCACGGTATCTCTGTGCATTCAAAATGCCATCAATAAAATGCACCTGTGTTCTTCGTCCATAACAGATGCCTGCCCATACCATAACCCCACCACCACCATGGGCCACTCGATCCACAACATTGACATCAGCAAAGCGCTCACCCACACGACGCCACACACGCTGTCTGCCATCTGCCCTGAACAATGTAAACCGAGATTCATCCGTGAAGAGAACACCTCTCCAACGTGCCAGACGCCATCGAATGTGAGCATTTGCCCACTCAAGTCTGTTACGGCGACGAGCTGGAGTCAGGTCAAGACCCCGATGAGGACGACGAGCATGCAGTTGAGCTTCCCTGAGACGGTTTCTGACAGTTTGTGCAGACATTGTTTGGTTATGCAAACCAATTGTTTCAGCAGCTGTCTCAGTGGCTGGTCTCAGACGATCTTGGAGGTGAACCTGCTGGATGTGGAGGTCCTGGGCTGGTGTGGTTACACGTGGTCTGCGGTTGTGAGGCCGGTTGGATGTACTGCCATATTCTCTGAAACGCCTTTGGAGACGGCTTATGGTGGAGAAATGAACATTCAATGCACGAGCAACAGATCTGGTTGACATCCTGCTGTCAGCATGCCAATTGCACGCTCCCTCAATGCTTGTGGCATCTGTGGCATTTTGCTGTGAGACAAAACTGCACATTTCAGGGTGGCCTTTTATTGTGGACAGTCTAAGGCACACCTGTGCACTAATCATGATGTCAGATCAGCGTCTTGATGTGGCACACCTGTGAGGTGGGATGGATTATCTCAGCAAAGCAGAAGTGCTCACTATCACACATTTAGACAGATTTGTGAACAATGTTTGAGAGAAATGGTAATATTGTGTATCTGGAATGAATTTTAGATCTTTAAGTCCATCTCATGAAAAATGGGAGCAAAAACAAAAGTGTTGCGTTTATATTTTTGTTGAGTGTATCTCACATGACCACAAATATTTTCCGTTGCCTAGATACAGGGGGTGGCTCACATTACCCGATGCCTCAAATTCCCCCGTTCTCCCCTATGTATCGTATTGTCAGCTCCAAAAATTGATATTTGGAGAAAGAAAATATCAGTGTGGTTATTTGCCCTGAATTGCAATGGTTTGAATCTGAATTAAAGTTTTGAATTTAATTTGTTTTCACTTCATTTGTCCACTGAATTATCAAGAGCATGCGTTGAGCTGTATCAAGACCACCCAGAGTGTACACAGCAACTTCTTATTCAGCTGTGTTCTTACATGTTCAGAGAACTGTGTGGAATATCGCAATGTGTATCATATTTCAATACATTATAACCCATGTATCTTGATGTGAATTGTTTGAGGAAATCGTTGCCAATACACAGCATTAGTAAACAGGAATACACCGTCGTGCTACAACAACCCATCTACACACTAGTAACACACAGCAAGCCCTCAGATGCCTTCGAATGTTTAGCCATGATAGCTGCCACGTGAGTCACAAAAACACAACACAAGCCTTGGTGATTGGATTGGATTTGATCCAGTGCTATAAACCTCCACTGTGACAGCAACAGTGATCATCCCCAACTAACCAAGGCTCCACCAGAATGTACTTAACATCTTATCTGACAATCAATACACTGCTTTTCTTCTAATCTCTTATGGTCTTCGCCCAGGGGTGTCCAAACTCTTTTCACTGAGGGCCACATACAGAAAAATCTACGAAGGGCCGGGCCACTTGGCAAAAATAACACATTTATCAGGACATGTAGCTGCTCTGATTTTTAATTTGATAGTGTCTTCGTAAATTGTAATCCTTCTTCACGGCAACACTGTCCTTGCAAATAAAGGCAAGGCAAGGCAAGGCAAGTTTATTTATATAGCACAATTCAGACACAAGGCCACTCAAAGTGCTTTACAGGGGCAAGATTAGAATACATAAAACACATTACAAAACATTTAATTATAATAATTAATTTATTAAACTGACACACTTCCCCTCAGAGCCAGCCGGAGCCTCCAAAAAAGGGCCCGAAGCAGAATTTGATTAGGGGGCCCCTCTCCAATGTTAGCGCTGCCCAAATCATTGACTATTGTTAAATGCCTTCAGACACCCAGTGTTTTCTGCTATTGCCTCCAATGTCCAGCTGGGTGAAAATAGTAGCCATCCGAGTGCCCGACCCTCCTAGGTGGTTCCAGGGGTATGCCCCCCCGGGAGATTTTCTTTTTACTTTTTAAAGTGAAATGCATGAATCTGGTGCACTTTGAGAGGAAAATTAAGAGGCTTAATCTGAAGAATTTTGTGTGAAAAAATTATTTGGAGACACTGTGTCAGATGAATTAGAAGCTATTGAAGAAGGACACATGGATTTTCCATAATAATAATAATATTAATTTAAAATAAAATAATTAAATACATTTCTTTGTAATATAATGAATGCATTTAAATTATTTAAAAACTAAAAGGGCCATATTACATTATATTTTTAAAATGTGCCGTGGGCCAATCAATCAGTTTTGACACCCCTGCACTAGTGGGTTAACAAAAAAAAATAATAATAAAAAAACAAAAATAAATTAAATTAAAGGGCCATATTACATTATATTTTTAAAATCGTCCACGGGCCGTAGTTTGGACAACCCTGGCTTAGCCGATACGCTTATTAAAGGATGACGCGCCAAGCTGGACGAGCTGAACATTATATTGAGTTCTTTTTACTGCAGATTAAAAAGCATGTAAGCTTGCCCTTGTCCTGCCTGTCAAAATCAGGGCTTAGGTCCAAATATTTACACACACAACATAGCCCGCCGAGTAGGTCGACCATTACTGCTGTATGCTTGATCTCATTACATATTTGGCCACGAGCAGGTAGGCTAGAGTAGGCATGGGCCTGTTTCAAGCTATACCGTGGTTTACAAAGGTCAAGGTTTCAAAACAGCTATTATTTTTACATGGCTGTACAGTGCGACAGGTTTAATCGCATTTGCTATTAAAATGTATTACGTGCAAAGATAAATACAAGCAGGGCTGTACAGTGCAACAGTTTCGATCGCATTTGCTACTGAAATTGATCACGTGCGATGATGAATACAAGTCCACTCGCACTAGTGCGACAGCTTGCTAATGAGCAGATGCTGTCTCTTTGAGACACAGAGGAGCGATGCACAACACTGCTTTAGAGGGCTCTACATTAACACTGTCCAAATGCGGGTTAATGTAGTCTTAGGCGAGTAAGTTATTGAGTCCACCCTCCACTTTGGCTGGTGAAAAATGTGAGCTCGGGATCTGTGCTCGTGCGGCGATTCGAGTGTCTAATACACTTCACCAACGGTAATAACCGGAAGGAGACAGCTCTTAATGCAGTTAAGTTAGCGCATGTGCAAACAAAACATTTCCTATGCGCCTTCACATTAAAAGTCTGTTGCTAGCCAAACGTGAGTTGACTTTTATTTTGAAGCCGGTAAGAACAGGAAGTTAGCGCTTCACAGCCATGCAGTGCTCTAGCTTGAAAGGCAAAGATCCTTCAGCTGCTTAGAAAAGTCAACAGTAGTCTATTTTCAAAGTTTGAAATAAGCCGCTGAAGAACTACTCCCAACACATTCACAACAACCCATTTAATTTATCCTAAATTGTACCAATATGTATACTTATTTATATAATGTTTTAAAGTTTGGTTGTAATTAACAGAAGGACATTTTATAAAAAAAAAATATTATTATTATTAATATAATAATGATATGCTGTGTATATACAAAAAACATATAGATAGATATTATTTTTATAGTTTTATGGGGAGAAATAATTCTGAATCAGAAAAAAATTGCAATTGGTAGGTTAGATTATTTTGTCTAAATTGCAATCAGTGCAACCCTATTAATTTTTCTACAATTATTACTGCACACACTAGGATATAATATTAATTGAGAATCTCAAATGAGACCAAGATGACAGGCTCAAAGGTAATTACAGCGAAATGCAAGGGTTAAGGTTATGCAAGTTTTCGATCATACTTTGTGTGCTACCAAATTTATTTTTGTGCTACTGATTTTTTTTGCTTGCTAGCACCAGTGCTACTACCTAAAAAAATAAGCTTAGATCCCTGACAAGTCTACTTGCACTTGTGCAACAGGTTGCTAATGATGAGATACTGTCTCTTTCAGACACAGAGGAGCGTTGCACAACACTGCTTAGAGGGCTGTACATTAACACTCGCCAAATGCAGGTAAATGTATTCTTAGGCGATTAAGTTATTGAGTCCACCCGCCACTTTGGCTGGTGTGCTCGGGCAGCTATTCTAACGTCTGATAAACTCTTGTCACTACCGGAAGCCTAACGGGAGACACATGGCTTTCTAAATTAACACAGTTAAGTTACTGCTTGTGCAAACAGAACATTTCCTGTGTGCCTTCACATTAAAAGTATGTTACTAGCCAAACGCGAGTTGACTTTTATTTTGAAGCAGATAAGAACAGGAAGTTAGCACTTCTCAGCCCTGCAGGGCACCAGTCAATAGCAGCGTCTTCCGTGTTATCAGATAATGATTAATGAGGTGAAAACAGAGGACAGAAAGCTTGTAATACAAAATAAGCTACTTGTAACTCCGCCCACACTAAACGCTTAATGGACGTTAGTTGCAGCCGCCAGTGATGCATTTTCAAAGTTCTTCCGCTCAAGCAGCAGTGGAGTAGGCGGTCCCTAATCTGGACAAAAGTCACATACCCGTTACACTATACACTACTAACTGAATGCGGACACAAGCGACGTAAACCACCTCCGTATGTGGTTTTTGTGATCTGATCTCAATGTGTCTTCAATGCGTCCTGAGAGTGTTTCCACTAGTTAGAGCTGTCCTCTTTGTGTTCGGATCACTCAAACCAGATGTTAGTGCCAGGTGGAAACAGTTAGAGGACTGCTTTCATTTTGTTTAGAATAATTCAGTTGTTTATTGTATTATGTTATCATACAAGTGTATTAATATTCAGAATATTATATATGTTTAAAATATATATATATATATTGAGTTCAGGCTGGGAAAAATTACTTCTTTTTTTACCCAGACATGTCAAAATAACCATTTTGAGAGCTGTTATCTTAACATATCTTATCATACCGTCAGAATATCATTCTGGCCCATGCCTAGGCTAGAGTTGAGTCTAGGTAAGACACTGATACTGAATGAGGGGCCACTCACACTAGGGCCGCGGCCCCGTGCCCAAACTCATTTGCATACTAAAGTCTAGAACGTTTGGCTTAGTGTGACCACGCCAACCGTATTCCAGCACGGAACGGCCCCTTGGCCACGGCACACCTGGGAGAGGTGTGCCGTGGCCAAAGTACAGAGGCTAATGAGATGACACGCGCACAAGCAAGCGCACAGGCGGCGTTCCTGACGTGAATTTATTAAGGATGCATTGTCCGTTTACGTCCGCTGCCTTTCTAGTCGACACCAGAATTTCCCACCATTTGGACTATAGCTACATAAAATGTGTGAGAATTAACGTGTGTGTAGGCCTAGGTGTGGGCTAATAAAAGAGGGAGAGAGCTAAATAGGTGAGCGCATAAAGCAAAGCAAAAAGTGTTTCGTGTTTACTCACGTTCGTCAGATGATTTTTTTCTTTTTCCTCCCGTCAGCTGTCATAACTGCCTTTACGCATGGCGGTGGAGACGCACCCAAAACAACACACAACGGGACTCCGCGGCCCGTTGATAAGGAAACAGTAGCCTACACTAAGGTTTAACAAGAAACTTTATAAAGACATTTAAAAAAACGATCTCTGCCCATACAAAAAGTTCTGACTTGGATTACTTGATGGAGCGATCGATGTGTATAAAACCATCCGGTACGTATGGTCTGATGACGGGCCGTTATATTAATAATAAACAGCGTGCTGCACAAATATAAGACTGTTCCCCGCGACCTATTACGTCAAGGCTACATTTGAAAAAAAAACAATAGCTTAAGGATTCTCGTTGCTCTAATGTGGAAGTGGAATATATGATGCAAAATTGGCCGGATGAAAATATTCACAAACAGTCGTATAGCCTACAAGTAGACTACGCTCCAAATCCTAAACGCGCACGGTGACGTAGGCAAGGTGCAATCGTGCCCAGGCCACGAGCAGTGTGACCACGGGCCAGCGGGAGGAGTGGGGAGAGGGGGGGGGGTAATCGTGCTGAATCTTCCTGCAGCACGGAGTGGGCCCTGATACTCCAGCATGTGGCAGGCCTAAAACACAGTACAGCTGCTTAGAGCTTCTCAAGGAAAATGCTCTTCAAACCCCGGGGCTACACATAGCACTCAGCACAGCATTACCCACTCCCACCTGGACCTGAGACCACAGCTCTTTCTCACAGCTTTAGGTGTGACAAATGGGGACAGCTGTGAAGTTGTGGCAGGTTTTCACTTTATACTCTTTAAAAAAATACTGTCTTGTCAAGATTCAATATGGATTATTTGTCATATTCACAACACTTACAGCAGCAGTCATTGACAATGACGTCCCACAATGCTATATAGAAGAAGAAACACACAAGTGAAGTGAGCAACACCTGAGACACAAATAAACCAATGTCCTCAGTCCTATGCTGGTGAGATATTCAGAACCCAAAAACAAGCCACCATGTGAACCTCGGTACGAAGTAAAAAGGAAGCACCTACTAATTCCAAAGAATTACTCATAAAAAGGCTCATAAAAGACAATCAATCTCAGTTCCAATAACCACTAGCTGCTATTCCCATTAAGCTATACTGCCTTCTAATGAGCCAATATAACACTGCAAACAGCTGAAACTCCTGATGCCAGCATCACACTAACTCCAGGGCTCATTTCATGTGTTGGATAACACAGGATATCATGGTGCAAACTACCAGGAAAACTAACTTATATTACCATGCATATTAGTGAGACAATTTTCAAAAAGTATGCTTTTGATTGATTAATGATTATGTTTAAGCATAAACAGAGTTGTCCAACCTCAAACCTTTGCACTGAAGCAACTTGGTGCACAGACAGTATGTTTCAGTCTTGATTTGATTGTGGACATTTTCTGCTGTGTGAAGCAATAGATACAATGTTGTATTACAGTGTAAGACACTCAACTGAAATGGCAGACAGTAAATAGAGTACAATAGTCATGGCCTTCAACTACAAACTGAGCTCATACATCTACTATGGATGTTTGAATGGTTGGGTTAAAGGAACTGTCTGATGAACCTTTCCTAGAATTGATATATTCATTACATTGCTTTTCACTGTCATTTTACTGACTGGATGTAGCACTTTGAGTTATAGTACTAGAGGAAATGCTGGTGGAAGCAGTGGGTAAACAGTGGAACATGTCTCCAGTAACTTCGCTTATTTTGGAGAAGACTGAGGGAGCATGTCGCAAACGGATACAATGCTATGTTTTATGTAGCGATAATCAATAATGTAGCAATAACTAACCCCACTCCCATCCACCCAGTGCCAGAGAGCAGATGGAGCTCACAGCACGCCACCTCTGCAGTAACCCCTCAACAGGGCTAGTTTACAACAGTACACACCACAGGCCACCTATCCAACACCAGTGAGCTGAACAGAGCATTACCAGGATAGGACTACACCCACCACCCCCACCCCCACCCAATCAATGTGGAAGAAGTCTGAATCAGCAATTAAATTTGGAAGAAGTCTAAAAAAACATACCAGCAAAACAAAAACTCCCTTCAATATGATAAAAGAAGAGAAGAGTTATACCCTTTTACCAACAAAAATGAGCGGGTCAACGTGGGTTTTTGAACGCAGATCAACACTGCTTTAAATATAGAGTGTTCCTTTTCCCACTGCCAGCAGACCCCGCTCTGATCTCCAGCTGTGCAGTGAAGTGAACAGAGAGAGAAAGAAGAGATAGCTTTATTTTAGAGTTTAGCTTTTGACAGTGATCATCATGCTACTGACTTTATTTTAGAATGAATATACTGTAGCAGCCGACCTGAGTCCGCGAGCGCCTCAGAGTTTTTTTTAATTTATTTGATTATTTTTACTTGTGTTAAGAGTGTGTAACTTATGACACCGTAACACACTATGGACAAACTAACGGTGATCTGTCTGGTGGAGCAGTTATTATTGAATAAATAAAGGCTGTTGTTACTAAACACATGGCGTGATACCTCAGAAATTAGCGCGTTGATCCTGGATTTGTGTTCCCACTGAAAAGCAGAGCAGAGCTAAGTGAGGTGAGAAATAGCCGAGTGTACTGCAAGGTCAGCTGACCCTGATCTTAATACAGGGTGTAACCCTTCACATCGGACAGAAAAGCTGTATCGATGCGGGTCAATGCAGGTTTTTTTGGTCAGTGGGAAAGGGGTGTTAGAGTGGTGTTAGAGTGTAATGTGAGTTGTGACTTGCTACTACTACTTCGGGCAGTGGGTAGGGAGGTCGCCTCTGGAGTGCAGGGTCGGAGGTTCGATCCCATGCCTGCCCGCCACATGTCGAAGTGTCCTTGGGCAAGACACTGAACCCCAAATTGCTCCCGATGGTTCAGAGAGCGCCTTGCATGGCAGCGACTGCCATCTGTGTATGAGTGTGTGTATGAATGGGTGAATGTGGTAAGAAATGTAAAGCGCTTTGGGGCTGAGAAAATCGGCTAAAAAAGCGTAATATAAGTCAAGTAAATTTACTATTTTACTCTACTCTCACCCATCTCCACAGAAGCCTCCTCTATCTGGGTTCTTTTTTCGCTGTGAAGCGATATATACCTGGAGCTGATAAACATTTCTCTATTTCCCCCTTGAGCTTACGATATCTCATAGTTCCAGTGCCCGAGATCCATCAAATCTGTGAGCTCTCCTGGAAGATTGAAAAAAACACCACTTTTTCTCTCTCTCTCTCTCTCTCTGTCCAAGTTGCATTTATAAATGGAGAATTACACCTTGAGTTAGACCTCTTGACATTTAAAATGCAACCTCGCGGGAGGTATATATATATATATATATATATATATATACACTAATTCAGCTAGATAACTCTGCAGCTTGTTTTTCTTAACAGAGGACACAAAGGGGTGGCAAAGGGCGGCGCTTCTCATTGACGCATATATGTCATAAAGCGGGTCAGATTAGAGTCTTATTAAGCAAGGTCTATCTGAGCCTTGCATTGAATAACGTTACTGAGGTAACTGTTACAGTCTGGGCTTGAACAGCCATTACGTCGTTATAATCATAACAATCCATATTTGATCATTGCCAAAGACTTAAAAGAGCAAATATAGAGAATATAATATATAACGCAAACTGCTTGCTAAGCTAATACTCCTTGTATTTAACGTTGTATGTGTGTGGAGGGTTAGGCAAGCTGCCATGGCGACAAAAAAATAATTTGACAGCAAGCGTTCTCCAAAATCACTAACTCCACCTTTAAAAGAATCACTGCGTGTGCGTGTCTGTGTGTGTATGAGCAAACACTCAACATGACTGAGACACTCAACCACAGCCACGACAACAGCAGCAAACGCATTAGAAATCAAGGTGTAGATGAGCACACGTTTAGTGACACACAGTCTCACATACACATGCCTCCACACAGTATATGTTTCCTTAGTAACGCCATAGGTATTCTGGATGTATAGAAAGGTGTCTGGGGTGTTAGGTTTAATTTAAAATGCTATTAGTCAATGAATACACATAGAGTACCTGACATATACACTTGAGAAACGACTTTGATTCTAATAATTTTTCTGGGGTTTTAAAATAGCTGGGGTCAAATTGAGCCCAAGGATCACCGGTGTAACTAAAATCTGAGGGTAACAGAAGGGTCAAGACACTCTAGGCAACAGATGGAAAGCCTCCCAACCTGTAAACACATTTAACTGACAGAACTCAAAACTAGTGACTACTTCTTTTTAGACGTAGCCCAACATCTCCAGCCGACCCAGACAAGAGGAAACAATACAATCAGAGCATCTCTCATTCTTCATTCTGCAACATAGACAGACAGACCAAAATCTCTCTTGAAACTCACCGTTGTCTCTTTCTTATTGAGTTGTTTGTTCTTCTTCTTCTTCTTGCCCTGTGTGTGTGCCAGGTGTGGGTTGTTCTCCTGGTCTGAGGGGCCCATGCTCAGGCCGTTGGGGACCCTGGCAGTCTGCTTTCTGTGCAGCGGTCCTGGCTGGTTGTCCCTGCACTCCTGGGGCTCCAGTGTCATGTTCTTCTATAGGAGGAAACAGCACAACAGAAGAGCTTCAATTAAAGGTGCACTATGCAGTCTCAAAAGAGGGGGATTTGTTTACATTTGCAGAGCCTGCAGTTAGGTTACCGAACATATTTACTCTACATGTAATTCTTCGTATTAAATAATTTTTGAGGAACCTGGAATCAAATGATAGGCCAGAATATGTTTGTTAACAAAACTGTGGGCCCTGCTTCTGTAAACAACAACATTGAAAAAGTAACATTTCAAGAAGCTTTCTAACTTCAAAAAAAAATCAAGCATACAAAAAACAAATATCCACTCTACAGTAAGTATTGGCGTCAATTAAAAGTCCTTTCTGGATTGTTTTTAGCCAGACTTGTCCACTTTAATCCAGACTGAAATGAGTTGAATCCCTCTCTATGGTATAGGGCTGTGCTAGAATATCCATACAGCAATATATTGTGTTATTAATTTCCATGATATCTATAACCTGGCGTCAGAGTATCGATTAGATAGATAAAGACATGGACTGTAATATGTTTTCATGCCATCATCTGCCACAACACCTCTTATTAGCACACAGAGGACTGGAGTTAATCCTGAAATCCTCCTTTTAACTCAAACGAGAAATACATTTTGAATTGGGAATCGATTTTGCATCGAATCGTGACCCAAAGAATTACAATGGAATCGTGGGATTCCAAAAGATTGGCAGCCCAGCATGGTATACATGCAGGGTTACAGTTTGACTGGGGGCGGGGGTGTAAATAGAACCACTCATAGCTGCTGACAGACTGTGAAATGCATTAACGCTGCCCACACAGAAACATACAGAAGGAACCAGTTCTATTTGTAAGGATGTTATTTTGTTGCTCCATTGTGGACCAAAGAGCCCTTGGTGCCATTCCCCCCGGGGAGAGATGTACACTAGTGAAGCAGCCATCAGTGGTGGACGAGTGCTGAATGGGAGGTGCATAGCTGCCACAGCTGATCTAATGACCTGTGACACACTCTGGCACACTTTAAGCTGGAGAGACAAGGTTGTGATTATCTACAGGCAATCGCACCACTAGTATCTTGATAGATGAAACCTTCCAGGGCTAAGAAATGTCATATCTGTGGGATTTGTTACCTCAAAGTATTTCAGCACTGAGTGCATGTGTACTGTTCTTGTTTTCAAATGATTTATTCCACATGCAAACCCTAGTGTATACAATAAATATGGGGGAACCAAATCGAGGCAAATTTTCCAAGAAATTGTGGTGAGAAAAATAAACCCAGACCACATGTCAAGCAAGCAGCAGATGCTCATTGAAGGACCAACTGGAAGGTGTGCCTGGAGAGAATTGACTTCAGCTGTGTTACAGATACATACACCACTGGCAGGTGGATGGATTTGATGGGTGAGACACTGGCACACTTACTCACCTAACTATTCCTAAAGGTCTCCATTCACTGGTAGAAAATACAAGTGCATGCATCAACTAAATCTTGTTTGTCTTTCACCACCCACACTCATCCAAAGGCAAATAATGCAACATGACATGTATTGTTAGTGTGTTAGAAAACTGATTGCCTGGAATACATTATGCACATTATTGTTTGTCCTGCTCTGCTGAACAATAGCGAAAATAAATTCCTTAATCCAATGCCTTATAATGACCTTACAAACACTGTAAAAACAAACAATTGCTCAGTATGGCTCACTCTCCACTAGCTTTCATTACTGTGATTGTCTGGCAATGTATGACGTGATACAATGTGGCATGTAGTGGCTATGCATTTCTGTGGGTAACCTTGGTACAGGTTACAATCAGGATTGGCACTATTTGAATCAACTTCATTGTAATATGTTTTTGCACATTATGTATTTTTACAAAGATTGGTACAATGTTACAAATCTAATGTCAGAATTGTGTTTAACTTCACGACAAATATCCTGTAAATAATAATATGCTTTTAAAGACAAATACATGTACTTGCATATGTATACAGTCCTGATGTTTTTCAATGAGGTAGACAAAGTATATATAGGTTGATTATTCAAGCATTAAACATGTCTTGAGGGGATCTAATAACTTGAGGCTTTTCAAGGTTGTAAAGTGATCTAAAGACAGTAGCTGGCTGCAGTGGATACATGTTGCTTATACATGTAAAACAGTAGGTCTGTGATGCTACCTTTAAAGTCGGGGACAAGTTGAATGAATCAATGGAAGGTTTCTCTTTGCTGAAAGAATAAATTCTGTCTAAAAATAAATAAACTGAACTTAATGTACACAAGGATGATGAAGGAACATACCCTGTGTTCCAATCCCCATACTTCCATACTATTTAGTATGCCAAAAAAAGGATGTCCAAATACATGCATGTCAATAGCAGTATGCCAAAAATACCTAGAGGCCCCACTAACTCCAATAGCATTTTGCAGTATTCGTCTTTATTCTTGACATTTCTCAATATAATATCTGATTTTTTTTTCTCCCTTGGCCCTAAAACTCTTCTGTTCTTTAGTATGTAGTGTAGTAAAAAGAAAAAGTATGTGATTTGGAACGCAGGGAGAGTGTCGCCAATCTTACAGCATGGAATCTATAGAAGTATATCTGTTTCATCAGATCAACTATTCATCTTACAGGTTTTTTAGAAGAGGAAGAAATTCAGATGCGTAATGTTAATTCATAAATACTCAGTGCTATGAATATTCAATGGGTTTTTAAATTTCAAAATCCAATGAAACAGATTTACTTCCTAAGGAATCTGTCACACCCAATCAGCAACATTCTTTTCTGTAATTGTTCTCTTAACCTTTCCCAAAACATATGGATGGTTCTCCTGTGGCAAAAACACCAGCTACATTTAACTATACAAACAGCACCTATATGAACCTGCTGTTTTGACACTGTTCTACTATAAAAATACACTACACACTTGTCTTGTGGGATTTACTTTATACGATAGCACTTTAGCAAAGTCCTTTAGATAACTATCCTCTTGTGTATCTCTTCCTCCCAAACACAATTCTGTTTGATTTCTATGCTTGGTTCAGCTGTTTCCTCTTCCTCTCATCAATCTCCTCTGCCTAGACCCACACGCACACGCGCGCACGCACACACACACACACACACACACACACACACACACACACAGAAACACACACACAGTGTAAACAATAAATGGAAATCTAATCTAATGAATATTAATAAAAGACTGGTAAAGCACAATCTCTCCTTTTGGACTATTCCAAGATAACAGACCATATAGCCACCATTGAGTAGAGCAGTGAATTGTTCCTCATTCTTTAGGGAGTCTTTGACTTGATTATCATATTCTCAGTATAGGTGTGAAAGAGCTGCAAACAAGTTTTGGATGGTGCTCTTTGACCCTGTTTCCACCTGGCATTAATATGTGGTTCTGAGGAATCCGATCGTTATATGTAAATGTAATATGCTTGTTCACACCTGGCCTTAACAATGCGTCTTCTATGCGCGTTTGCGATCCGGATTCGAATTCCCCGCGCTGTATGGAAATCAGCTCGTACATCATTTCCGCTTATACACTCCATCTTCAATGTTTTCTGTTGTCTGTTTACCTGCAACGGTGCGCTTTTCTGACGTGAATTGTCGCGTGAATGAGTACGCGTTTCCGCCCAGTCACTCGCCGCAGTTGAGTGGGCGGGGCCTAATGTGTATGAGATGCGCATACGCGTTTCCACTGTTAATGGGTATGTGGATAAGTGGTCTCAAACTACTTCCGAATGTGGATAATTTCAATGCGCATTCAATGCGCATTGAGCGTGTTTCCACCTGTAGTTAGCGCGATCGGATCCTAAAAACCACATATTAATGCCAGGTGGAAACAGGGTCTTTGTGTTGATAGTGTAGTGTCAGTGGGGATTTGAGCTTGAATATACATGTACTCTATTTTGACCTGTGATGTACTTTACTGTTCCTTGTTTTGTTGCTGTAATGTCGTGTATCTGTCATTGTTGGGTTAAACTTGTATCATTTAGTAAAGCACTTTCTCTTTCAAAGGTGTTTTTATTAAATGCCAGTTGCAAAGGAATTGCAGCACAATGGGTACAAATTTTTTCCCCTTTTTTTTCCCCAAACACACCCCACCCACATCCCACCCTCACACGAAATACACACTACAAGAAACAAAAACAATCAACACGAAAAAAAAAACAAAAAAAAAACAAAGAAATAAAATTAAATCAAATAAAAGAGGGGAGGAGGTAGCTACTCTTCTATTGTTATTGTTGGTTTTTTAAAATAATTTAGAAAGGGGCACCAAATTCTGTCAAATTTATTCTCGGATCCCTGGGTAGTGTAACGTATTTTCTCTAAATTCATGCATGACATAATGTCTCTAATCCAATGTGAGTGGGAAGGAGGAGCAGGATCTTTCCACTTGAGTAAGATAGCCCTACGAGCAAGTAAAGAGGTGAAGGCCATTACCTTCAGCTTCACTTTAGGTAAGCCCGGATTTTGAGCAATGCCAAAGATTGCAGTAAAAGGGTTCGGCTCAATTTGATGCTGAAGTACTTCAGAAATTGTTTGAAAAACTGATGTCCAGAACTCAGTCAAGGTGGGACACAACCAGTGCATGTGAAAGAGTGATGCCGGTGCGCTCTTACAGCTATCACAGGTCGGGTCTACATCGGGGAACATACGAGCTAATTTAGTTTTAGATATGTGGATACGATGTACTACTTTAAATTATGTTATATGTCCTCATAAACCCTTCTCTATCCTTTAGAATCACTGACGATACAGTTCATATCTTTCATGCCAACATCTGTGAGATGCTTCTGTCCAAACAATCACGCATCATTTCAACGAAACCTTGTTCAACCATAATGGAGTCAGAGAGAAAAATAAAGTTTCGCCGTCGGGACCATTCTGATCTTATATCCCAAATAAGTATTTGTTTTTATTTCCTTGTATTTCATATGTTCTTCCCAGTTCCCACTTGATCTATCAGAACTCAACACCCCAACTTGCACTACAATATCAAAGATATTCAAACTTTGATTAAGATATGAAATATTACAATATAAATACAATAAGTTAAATTATATTATTGTATAGCCTATCATGGTCATTAAATCAGTTGAGTCTGTTATTGGGTTGCCGTAATGATTTTAAAGATCCACAGATGTATGAGACACAGACACAGTACACACAGATCAATACAGTTTTAATTCAACCTCACATCATCACCCATCACTACTTTAAATTGCACAAGAGCATGTCGGGTGCACATGGAGGTAGAGTGTATCCGATCCAGGACTGAATCCCACATGTGATCTGTGAAGGCAGAACCTAGGTCCTGCTCCCACAGGGTTCTTATAGCTGCTAATGAGGGGCTATGCAACTTCGAAATAAGGTTGAAAAACACAGAAATTGAGCCTTTTAATGTGGGATTTACAGAAAGAAACAAATCGACATGATTGGCTGGCGGTTTATAAGGGAATTGGGGAATTAACTTCTGCGTAAAATGCCTGATTTGCAGATATCGGAAAAATTTAGTCTTTTCGATACCAAAATGTTTTGTCAATTGAGAAAAACTAGCAAATAGATCATTAATGAATAGATCACCGATGCATTTTAAGCCTTTTTTATGCCAGATCTTGAATGCACCATCCACCGTCGAGGGAGTAAACAAATGATTAGCTGGGATTGGGCTGAAAAGTGAAAAATTCTGCATTCCAAAATTCTTCCTAAATTGGTTCGCCTGATCCAATAATTTGAGGAAGTTCGATTTAAATAGGTTTTTAAAATTTCTGGTAAAACATATCCCAAGGTAACTCAGCTGATCTGTCACCACTTTGAGTGGGAGAGCTGTATAATGAAGTTTAAGAGCTTCTTTATTAATCGGAAAGAGTTTGCTCTTACTCAAGTTAAGTTTATAGCCAGAAAACTGACTAAAGACCTCCAACACAGAAAGTGCCTCCGGTAAAGAGGTGGCTGGCTTGGCGACAAACAAAAGTAAGTCATCGGCGTATAATGATACCTTGTGTTCAATTCCTCCTCTCCATATCCCCTGAATCTGTTTGTTACCGCGAATGGCAATCGCAAGTGGTTCGATTGCAATAGCAAAAAGGAGCGGGCTCAAAGGACAACCCTGCCGGGTCCCACGGTGCAGATCAAAACTACTTGAGTAACGGCTGTTTGTTAATACTGAGGCAGAAGGGCATGCATATAATAATTTAACCCAAGAAGTGAAAACAGGACCCTAACCGAATTTTTCAAGGGTGAAAAACAAATAATTCCATTCTACTCTATCAAATGCTTTTTCAGCATCCATAGAAGCGAGGCATTCTGATTCAATATTTCTGGGGGATTATAAAATGTTCATTAGCCGGCGGATATTATAAAATGATTGGCGTCCCTTTATAAACCCAGTTTGGTCAGGGGATATGATAGAGGGGAGAACATCCTCCAATCTGTGGGCGAGAATTTTAGCAAGTATCTTCACATCCGTATTTAATAGTGAGATTGGTCGGTATGATGCACAATCTAGAGGATCTTTATCCTTTTTTAACAACAGGGAAATACAGGCCTGATAGAACGAAGGCGGGAGTTTACCTGAGTCAAATGAGTCTGAGAATACTGAACATAAAAAAGGCGACAATTCGGCTGAAAATTTCTTTAAAAAGTCAGATGGAAGTCCGTCTGGACCAGGAGATTTGCCTGATTGCATAGATGTTATTGCCGCAATAATTTCCTTCTGAGTAATAGGTGCCTCAAGGCTATGTCTCAGGTCTTGAGAAAGGGAAGGCATGTTTAGGTTACTGAAAAAGGTTTCCATCACCGCTGCGTCTACTGTACAATCAGAACTATACAAATTTGAATAGAATGTTTTGAACTTTTCGTTTATCAATTTCTGATCTGATGTTGTACACCCACTGTCTGTCCGTATTCCCGGGATGAGTTGCTTCGCTCTAAATCCGCGCAGTTGATTGGCCAGGAGTTTACCAATCTTGTCACCATGCTCGTAAAAAGTACTTCTGCTCCTAAGCAACTAGTCAGCAACTTGACGAGAGGAAAGAAGGTTGAATTCTGTCTGAAGTTTTAAACGTTCTTTGTAAAGTTCAGATGAAGGTGAATTAGCATATTGTCTGTCTATGTTCAGAATCTGATCAGCAATTTCAGTTTGTTTCTGTTTTGTACACTTATTGTATGCTGTAAATGACATAATTTCACCTCTCAGGGCCTCCCAAATTGTTGCTTTGGACACATCTGGGGCCTCATTTATAAAGCTTTGCGTGGGATTCACGTGGAAGCTGGCGTACGGAAGAAATGTAGGATGTACGTGCGAACAAAAATATTCGGATTTATAAAACAGTGCGCACTCACGTCCTACGCCTGTTTCCCTTTATAAATCACAATCAACTCTAAATGTGGCGCAGACTTTGCGGGCTTCACGTACCGCCCATATTTACCGCCCATATTTACATCGACATGCCCAAATTAATATCATTTACTGAGTGCATGAAGGCGGTAGTGGCAATCGCCGACTGAAAGGGAAATGGAAAAATAGACTCCACACGGTGTGGATCACTGCGGTCACCCCGAAGTACCCGTTGGAGAAGTGGCGACCAGGGAAAATATAGTTTGGTGGCAGTGTGAGCGTAAAGGCGTCAGTGTGCAGCCTGTGGCGATCTCTGTGAACGCTGTGGCCGAAATAAAAAGAAGCGATCCGACATAAAAGTGGACGCAAACAAGTGCATATCCTCACACAACAGTGTTTGTGACACGAGCGGGGGACACTGAGACCCCCCATGAGATACAGATTCGGAGAATTCATCCCAGGGCAGTGGCGGGCGGCGGAGGGTTAATAATAAACTTCACAGTCCCTTTCAAAACACAATTGCGACGTGCTTAAACTCAAAGAAAAACACATAGATAAAACGGACTAAAAGCCGTGAAAAAAATCACAGTAGCCTATATGATGTACAGTAGGCTTATCATTAGTGTATGAAAAGGTGCACTCCTGTCTGCCTGACTGAGGCATCGAGAACAGCGTCAGTGTAAAAGTAATAGGCTGTATTCCACCTCAATATTATCAGAATTAATTCCACAACATGCAGATAGGTTATTCTAACTGCAGAGCTTATTCGAACGCTATTTTGTTTTTATTTGCACTCATATAGCCTATCTCCGTTTGTAGGCTATGTAAGATCCTAATTCGTTTTGTTTTTGTTGGTATCACTCCATGGAATAATCCGTGGAGGCATTTGTTCATTAGTTGTAAGAATGGCTTCATCCGTTTTGCAAAGGAACTCCCAATATATGATAGGCCTACATGGCTTATAATAGGCCTATCTGGATTCATTTTACACAAACACATTCGTTCTCGCACTTCATACATGTGCCGACGGAGTCGCCGTTTCTCCTTTCTCCACTTTCTGTGCGTATGCATGGGTCAGAGTTTGCGTGGAGGACCGCACATCTCCCGTCAAGTTTGGTTTTTATAAATCCCAATATTTGCTTAGAAATTGGCGTGCGCCCTCTTCTGGGCGTACGCAACGTTTATGAATGAGGCCCCTGGTGTTTTATTTATACTCAAAAAAGTTTTAATATGTGTAGAGATGTGTGAAAGAAAACTCTCATCTGTGAGCAACAATGGATCCAGTCTCCACTGCCTTATAGTATACTCAACGTCAGAGAAAGCCAGTTGAAGGAGCAGAGGAGCGTGATCTGAGATCACAATACTTTCATAACTGCATGACTTTAGGTCTGACATCAATGAATTATCAACAAAAAAATAATCAATTCGGGTGCAAGTGTGGTGGACATGTGAAAATAATGAATATTCTCTTCCTGTGGGGTATAAAAACCTGTATGGATCAGAGAGGCTATAATCAGCAAGAAATGATTTGATATACCCTGCAAATCTGCTAAGAGTGGCAGGTTTGGGGGAAGAGCGATCTAAGACTGGATCTAGATAACAATTAAAATCCCCACCAAGAATAAGAGAATGGGAATTGAGATCAGGGAGTTTAGAAAAAAATCTCTTAAAGAATTCTACATCATCGACGTTAGGCGCATAGACGTTAGCCAAGATGACTGACTTATTGTAAAGTTTGCCTGAAACAATAATAAAACGTCCATTTTTATCTGATATAATGTTTGAGGACTCAAAAGGAATATTACTATCAATAAGGATAGCTGTGCCCCTAGCCTTACCCCTGAAATTAGAATGAAAAAATTGTCCACGCCAGCATTTACTAAATCGCCCATGGTCAGAGTCATGTAAGTGGGTTTCTTGAAGGAAAACTATTCCAGCCCTGAGCCGTTTTAGGTGGGTTAAGACCTTACCCCTTTTCACTTGGTGATTTAGCCCCTTGACATTCCAACTAATTAAATTAAGATTGCCCTTCATCTAGCTAGTTATAGTGAGAATAAAAAGAGTTGCTCTGATAAGAAAAAGAGTAGCAAAATACAGAGGAAAAGAAAAACACACAAAAAAGGAAAACATATATAACTGAAAACACAGCAGGTGATGACTTATCAGCTAAACCCCCAGTTAACACCATCCCATCCCACCCAGAACCCACCCCATATATTGCTCTAAACAGCAAACCCCAAAAGACCCTTACTAGTCTCACAACAAACATTCCAAGCTTTAACTTCCTGACCTGTACTAGCTCCCACATAAGTCTTGTACAATTCACCCCATAACAGCCTAGTAACACTATGAACAATCCAGCAAACTGTCAAAATGACAACACACTAAACAAACATACCATTGCTCACCCAACAGATTCAAAATACAAAAAAAAGAAAAAGGTGTGAGTTAGACAAGCTGTCCAAATGGCAAAAAAAAAACAGACACGCTTATCCAGCCGCTTTAAAATAGAGATACAAATAAACAAAGCGAGTGAGTTAGACAATACATCAAAATGACAAGCAACAAAAATGTCACGCTCACCCAGCTGATTTACTCATTTTAAAAGAGGGAGAAAAAATGCGTGTAGTACCATCAGTCTGAGAGTTTGGCTGGGGATATGAAAAGAGCATTTGTCCACATTTGTATACTCACAGCAGGCAATCGTATTTACTACGGACTCACACCCAATGTAGAGATGTAGTTAGATGCTTCAGAGACGGACCGCAACCACTTTCTCTCGCCGCTCTGGAGAGTAATGCGAAGCTTCGCAGGGAATAGGAGAGAGGGTCGGAGACCGCGCTGATAAAGCTCAGCCATGACCCCCTTATATTCAGCCTGCTGCTTCAAGACCTCCGCGCTGTAATCCTCGTAGAACCGGAGCTTGTGGCCGTGGTATTCCAGCTCGCCTTGTTTACGTGCCTCTCTCATGATCAAGTCTTTAATCTGGTATCGGTGGAAGCGGATGATGACGGGCCGCGATCTCTCGCCCGGGCCAGGTTTGGGTGCCAAAGTGCGGTGAGCTCTGTCCATTTCCGGGGGAGAAGGGAGAGCTTGATTACCAAAAACCTCGACGAGAAGCTCGGAGAAAAAGGCGGTGGGGCATGCGCCCTCAAGTGACTCTGGTAAGCCCACAATACGAACGTTCTGTCTCCTACTTCTCCCTTCCAAATCCGATAGTTTAGATTTCAGCGACTTGTTATCTTCCTGCAGTGCGGAGCACGTAGCCTCAAGTTGCTCCAGGCGTCCGCAAACAGCTTCTGCATTCTCCTCGAGATCGGTTATACGTTTCCCCTGGCCTGAGACCACGGCCTGGATGTTGTCTAGCTTAGTGTCCATGATGGCGAACAATGACTTGAACTCAGCAGCTATGGCTGCTCTATGCTGCTCAAGCAAGTCCGGAATGGAAGCCATTGAGCTAGCATTAACGTCAACGCTAACCACGCTGTCCGAGGACATATCTGACTCTGCCGAATCTCTTTTTGCGTTTTTCTTTCCTCTAGGCATTTATCTGAATCAGTGTTAGTGTTACCGGCAATACAAGCACAAAAAAATCAATGAAAATAGGGTTTAGTCAGTTAAGTCTGAAATAGTTAGTGGGAGCTAGAAAGTGATCGTACCTACTCCATGCTCTGTAACCCGGAAGTCAGTAAAGCACTTTCTAACCTTAAATTTTAGAGGTGATGTAAAAACACAAAAATGTGCAGTGTTTACTAGGTGTGACTAGCGGAGCTGAACTGCTTCATTTGTCATTGAATGGCTTTAAACCCAGCTGAGAATGAAATAAGAATATTGTCACTGGCTCCAGCACCTGTTGTTTATTTAGTGGGGGCATTATTATTAGTTCATATTGTTTTATGTACGAATAGATAGATGTATTAGTACCAACCAATCTCTATGGATGCTTTTATACAGTATTTTTTTAAACAGCAGAGGAAATAGTGACTGGAGAGAAGAAATATACACCAATATATGTCTTTAAATGCCACAGAGGAAATAACGTTAAAACCTCGAGGCTATATTTTGCTTCAATTCTAATTAAGCATTCAAAATGCTAATTATAGTCACATTAGTCTTCATTAGTCATGTTTTTGAAAGAATGGACAGTAAAACACCAAGAGTGAAGAGACCATCATTGAGGCAGAAGACGGGACATAATGTCATGATCTGTATGTTCTTGTCTTGTTCTTGTTTTGGTGGTTTCCCTTTGTTTCCTGTTTTATTTTGGAATGTCTGTCTTGTTTCTCCCCATGTCCTGTCAAGTTTCCCTCCTGTTTGATTACTGGCCCCACCCTAATGTGTTACACCTGTTCCTCGTTGCTTATCCTGTCTTGTGTATATAGTCCTTGTGTTTCTTTGTTCCTTGTCTTTGCATTTTGGTTCGTTGGTGAGTCCAGTCCTGTGTGTTACCTGTATCTTTGTATTCCTTGCTTTTTTGCCTTTTTTTTGTAATTTTGAAGAGAATAAATTATCCTCTTTGCCTGAAGCTGTCTGCGTTTGGGTTCTACCTGCCTGCCTGCCTGCCACTAACCTTAACACATAACTTCCATTGATTGATGTATTCCAGTTTGATTGCAGCTGTTGTAAATTTGAGATGGTGAAATGTGCAGTTTAGGGAAGTTAACTGTATTGCACTGCAAATATGAGAAATTATTTGAAGATCTACACCTCGTTGGCCTGTCAACAAATTAAACTGCACTCACATCCACACATAACGGTGTCATTCTTCTGCTACCGGGCAACAGTTTAGGTTCACATACAGAACACATTGTTGTATCCATTATTTTCCTATGTACAGTAATAAAAAAAAATACTGTATATAATAGATTTCAACATCTACCTGAAAACAACATCTCTCTTGCCAGAGTGTGTGCCTGTCTCCAGGAGGCACTAAGGCTTACTGTCAGTTAATTATTTATCAGCCAGCGGAATGGCTCTATGAATGCCAATGTTGAGCTGTCGGTCACTCCACGGCTCTAGTTCACTCTATAACATCTATCAATGGGAATCATTTCCATTAAATATTCAAATTCATGGTTGCATCCTCTAGCAATACAATACTTTACTTTATATTCAGTTAAGTATTCCCAAAACTAATTGGATTCTTAATTGGAAATGACACAGGCTTCTACCAGAAGATAATAAAACAATGTACACGAGTCATCATTGTGGGGGGGAAAAAAATAAAAAATCAGCTTTTATTTACATTTGAACAAAAAGTGGCATGTCAAATTATTCATTCCCTTCTCAATAATCAATAGAAAAAGCCCTTATTGGCTATTACAGCTATCAAACGCGTCCTATAATTGCTGACCAGCTTTATGCATGTATTTGGGGTATAAATAATTTTGGGCATGACTGTATGCAGTTGCTTTTCTACATCCTAGTTCCTGTCGACACATTTTATAAGGTTTCTCCCTTCATATCCATCCATGTACCTGCACACTTCTCATGCTACACTTGTTGATTACTGTCTAAGTCTGTCTCATGTCTAATGTATTTGATCTGTTTTAAGAACCTTTTGTCGCTTATCAGGCCGCCATTGTAAATAAGAACTTGTTCTTGATGACTTGCCTGTATATTAAGATTTTTTTTTTAAATAGCTCTACTGTGAGGTTTTCTGGTAGCCTGGACATCCAGACCCTGATATCTTCAACGATAGAGGGTCTGGCCACGATCAATAGTAATTTCCAACTCAAGGGGCGGCTCCTACTCGTGAATTTCAAATGCCACTGCACGCAGTTGAATAGCACTACAACCAATCAGAGCGATGCACAAGGTGACGTAAGCCCCGTTCGTTTGTGAACAGCTGTTAAACTGTTAAATTAAACGTTTTCCGTTGTCGGTCGGCAAAACAGAACATTCCACTTACTTGCTAATGAAAGATTTGAGTGCCGTCTTCCAAATCGTTAAGGGTCGAGGCCAAAGCAGTCTCAAACTCACACAACATATCCGCAGCCATCTTTGATGTTTACTATCACGGCTTCGACGTCACATGCACGTCATATCGTCATCCGGTTACGTCCTCCCCAGAGCACCATATAAATGGCTCTGGTGCGCCCATATTAGATAGAACCAATTGAAACGTGAGCCCAGAATTCTGGTCTTCTTGATAAAGCTTCAACGGAGCATGTCCAGACCAACAGGCGCAGCAAATTTAATTTGCCAGAGCCTAGTGGCAGGTCTGGGAATGCCAGGCTAGTTTTCTGGTGAAAAACTTTCAGATAATTTATTGTACTATGCTGATGTTCAGCTAATCTCACAATGGCCTATTTTTTAAAAAGAGCTGCAGCTCCCCTCGTAAATATACAATCTTTGAGCTCCCCCCGCCCCCTGTCCGGAAGTGAAGCCAGATACGCCTCGCCCTCTGTCTGTCAGGGCCGTGGACCAATAAGAAATAGGGGTGTTGGCTGCACAGTGGAAGCTTCTGGCTTTCCAGTTTTTGAGGTCAGAAAAGGGGAGAATTCTGACTGGAGTATATTGGGGGGAGGGGTGGGGGTTTCAGAAAGAGGGAGAGTGAGAAAAGGAGAGATTCTTATTTTTTTTAAATATTCTGGCAGTCTCTAGGCACACCGTGGACCCATGGATATGTTAGAACATATTTAAAAAGTGCATTTAGCATAATATGTGACCTTTAAGCACACTAATGTACTGAGGCTAGAAGAGCTTTTCAGGTAGCCAGTAAATGATTCCCCTGACAAACATAACCCTCTACACAATGTTTGAATAGAGTTGGCTACGAAAATACGCACAGACAAAAATACCCGACAAAACTTCCTTCCAATATATTATTGTATTTTTGTAATGTTTCTATTTGAGTCGGAAGGGTGTGTACAAAAAACACCCCTCTGCACTGCCTTGTGTCCTTGTTGTGTCTGGCTGTTCAACACATACCAAGAGGGCCTATTTGCAGACCCATGGGGGAGTGGAGCTCCACCGGAAATACGTTACCTTCTTCTTCGTTTTGTTTTAGTGGCAGGGATCACCTAGCGGTGAATCACCTTCCCTCACTGAATGAAGTTGTAAACAACGTCAAACAATAACAAGACACAGTTTCCACCGGCTATGGTGCTAGTAGTCAGTAAAACAAGTCAGTTTATTACCGGTCCCAAGTGGCCAGGACGGTGGTAAAAAGTAGATGTTGAGGTAGAAGATGAATGAAGCAACGAAGCTTTGTGTACATCTTCCGAAATCCGTCTCTTTAATTCACAATTATCACAAGTAGGCCAATCATATAAAAATATAAACTCTTATAAATAAAACACAAAGTGCAAACACATTAAAATACACAACTCATTTCATCAAAATTCACATTAACTTTTTTTGTTTTATTTATAAGAGTTTATATTTTTCTGACCAATGAAATGAGTTTGGGGCGTGGCCAAGACCGAACCTTCCCTCACCATCCTAGAAAAAAATCCCCCATCGGTCTGCAAATAGAACCCTCTCACACATACGGATATTATTTTTCTTGCTGGCAGGGCAGACATGAGTGAGGGGAGCAGGGCTAATAATGACAGACCTCAGACACCAGGTTTCATTAGTGTTCCATTCAGTCTTATCTGGCATCCTGGGACAAAAAATAACTGACCCTGGGTTCCGAATCCCATGTTCTTTCTTTTTTCTATTCTACATACTACATCCGATGATAAAAATAATCTAGTTAGGATGCAGTATGCATACAATTGGGACATACTTGTACCTTTTTATTTCATCATAACATTGCGCCTTGATCTTGCTTCTTTCTTTTATATCCGTCCCATCCCCGTTTGTTTTCATATGGAGGCTCCGTTGATGTGACGTCACTTCAGGTTCGCACTGGATTATGGGTCAGAATCGCCCAAATAGGATGCTGTTTTCACCACTCAAAATCTTGGCGGGATGTAGTAGACATCTGGGTTTTTCTAACCATCCTAAATCTGGCCACAAGAATCAGGACATACTAAATCTTTCTACCATACTAAATAGTATGCAGGGTGATAAAACAAAGTGTTGCAGGGCCACAAATATCGCACCAAAGATAGTGATCAAACAGATGCATTGTGGGCCACAGAGAACAAGACATGTCCAGAGTGACAATTAGGTGCTTGGACGATACTCTATTGCCCGATTCCATTTGTTAAAGATACTTGGACTCTGATTCGATTAGTATTGTGATACTGAAGTATTGCGATTTAATAGTATCTATAATAATTGCTTTTCCTTTTTTTAACAAAACAAGCAGAATCATACACTGTATGTGGTAAGCAAGCCCCAACCACAGCGATTTCTACCAGCGTCCAATGAGGAAGTGACAAACATTGTAGTACCTTCCGGTGGCCACGAGGGGTGGTACCAAAAGTGAGCAATTTTTCGTTGACTCACTGAAAACGGCATGTTTTCACAGTCTTATTAAACCCTTTGAGTGACAGCTATCCTCCCGTTTTCCCTCACTTCGCCTCGGAGGTATACGTCAGCTCGATGGGCGTATCTCCCTCCCCCTGACGTGACATCGATGCCCTTTTTCGGCAAGACGAGTGAGGCGGAGTAAAAATCTAACAAGATGGCGAAGAGCATAAGCCAGGAGAATGGGATGCAGTAGGAATAACTGAGGTCAGCCCAGATGCTACATCCATTTTACTATACTATGGTGGTAAGTCACATTTCCAAATACAATGCACATCACGTCAGTCAGTCAGGTGTAAATGGGAAAAAGGATTAATAAAAATAGACACAAAAAAATCACTATTCTTTAAACCTCATGGTTCTTTAGTGGATAAACTAGTGACAATGTAGCACCAGGCCTGTTCTGTGACAAGAGAGCACTAACGCTGTGAGTTTATATTTGTAATTGTGTGTGTGTGTGTGTGTGTGTGTGTGTGTGTGTGTGTGTGTGTGTGTGTGTGTGTGTGTGTGTGTGTGTGTGTGTGTGTGTGTGTGTGTGTGTGTGTGTGTGTGTGTGTGTGTGTGTGTGTGTGTGTGTGTGTGTGTGAGAGCATACATGTGTTTCCAGTATGCATCTCTAACAGGAGGGTAATGGGGCCTTCTGCAGAGAAGCCAGCAGAGCAGAGGGCTTTATAAAACACAAACATATTCAGCATGAGCCACGAGAAACCACGACAACATTTGCCCTAATTAAAAATAAACACGAACAGCTGATACACAGTCTGGCTTTCTTCATGGTAATCACTGAGTAAGCAGAGCAGGCACAGCGGCCCTTTGAAAAGATGCAAACCAACTGTTTCTGTGTGTGTAACTGAATCACAGTTTATGTGTGTAAGGCCTGTAATAGACCAGTTCAGACATACACATCACAGTCAGAGATCATCAGAAGAGTGTTACAGTGTGCAAGTACTGGAAATAACTAGATCATATGAGATGTGTTATACTGCATGTACAAATATTGACATCAGAAAAGTGATGTATAAATATATCATATCATTAATACTAAAACAGCACTGTAATAATAAGTGATCTGGACTAGTTGTAGTAACTATTGCACTGAAGAAATATTGCACATGAACTTAGATCATAAATAATAATTGCGTAGTCCGAAGGGTGAAAGTCAACAGTATGTTGCAATACTCACAATAATATGAATAAAAGCATTTGAGTATAAAACAAAAGCGAGATAGCGTGCTCGCTAGCCGCATAGTGACAACCTGAACAAGCAAAGCACTTAGCACCAAACAAGGTGAAGTGCAGACTGTCCCCATCCAATGAGAACAAACGACATCCAGGAGGAGGAAGACAACGTTGTGCTGAAAACAATCCCAGCCCAAGCAGCATTGTGGTGGGATTGATTTCAAACCCTTTGAAGCTGTTGCTTGTAAGCTTAAATAATTAGACCTAATTTCTGACAGATGTGAAGGCAAATGAACCATTTTGCTTAAACGGGCGGCACACAGATTGCTTACAGTGACTGATACCCGGGGAGAGAGCTTTTATTGGATTCTGAAATTCACTATTACTAAAGAAAAATGTACTTTCTCTGGACTGGGGGGCAAGTTGTTTCAGCTGTCTATAACTGACAAC
Source organism: Hyperoplus lanceolatus (assembly GCA_026929865.2). NCBI lineage: Eukaryota > Metazoa > Chordata > Actinopteri > Uranoscopiformes > Ammodytidae > Hyperoplus > Hyperoplus lanceolatus. Next base: position 30,477,820 of record CM049407.1, on the reverse strand, counting down.
TCAGTCACTGTTAAACTATCACCTCATGGCTGGGCCTACTGAGAGACACTAACGTACAAGAGACACTACATTCATAAAATAAGATATCCTCCATTTAAGTACACTTCAATATAAGGACACTTGATCATCAACAGTATGACATAAGTCTTAAAGCGATTGTGTCATAAATAATACAGTAAGCAGAACACCTTCAAAAACATACGGTTGGCTATTATATGTATGTTTAGTATTGATGATCACATTTCCATCATCATCATGGCAAGTTTTAAAGGTGGAGTCAGCGATTCAGGAGAATATTGACAAAATCCCCTTTTGTCAAATCAGTGAATATCTCCTCCTAACATACCCTTTGTTTACATACCTGTCTACAGAGCCTAGGCTGTGTATTACCCCAGATTATGTTTCAGCTCGCAAACAGTACGAACAATTAGCTGATCATGAGGAGGAGATATTCACTGATTTTGACAACAATTGTTCTCCAGAATTACTGTATCCACCTTTAATCTGCTCAGTATAAGCTATGGAAAGCTCCAGGTGCCATTTTGTTCTGGTCCCTGAGGCGAAAGCTGACGACCTGTGAGCACCATTTCATTCAAACACATATCAATTGAAATAACTTCAAATGAAAAGCTAGTTAATTTACATTACTGGAACCAAACAGATCAACTGGCAACAATATAAAAGAAAATTTCTGGCCAACAGTTGCCATGTCTGATACATCACCAACTAAAACATATGTGTGAGTATAATACAAAAACAATCACATTTTCTTCTTCTATATTGTATTGTTGAGAGGAGCCTGGGACTTAAGAATTTCATTGCCAATGACTGCTGCTGTAAGTGTTGTGCATATGACAATGAATAAACCATCTTGAATCTTGAATAAATCCCACAAGACAAATTGGTCTCCCACCAAGTGCTGCATCCAACTAGAGTCAAACATGTTTAAGTGACTCTAAGCATCGCATGGCAAGCTTAGAGCTGATGGCTGTTTAATAAAACAGCCATCAGCGCTGACTCGTCCTCGCACGCATTGCCAAGTATACACTGAAATAGTTTCAAACCAGCAGTATTATGAGCAGTCTAGCAACACATTGACAAGATTTCCACACAGTGACATACAATATGCTAAGCAGAACATCAACTGAGCTGGGGAGAAGTGAAGCCGCGCAGACTGATTCACTTGAAAACACAAGTTAAAGCTTTTGAAGGAAAGACAGGGGGACTGGAGAGCTGCTGGAAGGGAGATGACCAAGAGCTTCTAGCAGGAAACTAGTGGCAGTCATTAGTCAGACAGATTGTAATGAAAGCTAGTGATGGCAGCAGCAGCACAATGTGCCTCGTTATTTCACACAGACAAGATAACTTTGATCGTCAGCAAATGCAGTTGTGCAATGTATATTTGTGACCTGCGCTTTAAAGAAATGTTTTTCTAAAATATAAGACATGGGAAAATTTTTACTGGGATTGTGGGAGGGAACGTCACGTAAGAAAGCATATACATTTAAAACCATTTTAACAAAAAAGAAATAGTCTAAACAATTCTCTTTTTGGCAATGATGCAGCTGCACTATTTCAAGGAAAATAAACACGTAACGAATAGGCAAAAAATGATTCAATAAATGAAAAAAAGACACACTGAAGTTTTTCTCTTTTTCTCATGAAAGTAAAGGTGAACGCTGGTCGCTTAAAGCAGCTACGAGTAACATTTAAATATCTTTTAAACAGCCCCATGTTTCCTCTGATAGTCATAAATTACCTTTAACAGCAAACGAGACCATCAGTGCAAAGAAAGGCGTTTTTATATAGTTTTTATTACTGCGTTTGGTCTGGTGGCACACCCGGTCCGATTTTCGGTTTGCGCATGCAGGCTCTATGGTCACATATTCGTATTGGTCGCAGATTTCAGTGTAGCGCTGCAATGCGATTTGAGAAGCCTATCCCTCCAGGTGAGGGAAGGGGAGCGGGAGCCTTGTTTGAGACAGTTATTTGTCGTCATAATGACTGATAACGGGGCTGAACCATCAAAGAAAAAAAAGAAAATGCAATGAAGAAAAGCTAAAAGGGAGAGTGATAGACGGGCGGGAGGAGGCGAGGGTGTTGCCTAGCAACGTGTATACAATTACACAGGAGTGAACTAGACTGCAGTGTTTACTCCTAAATGAATGAGCGGTACTAAAACAACGTTTACTTTGCTTCACCATCATCAGATGACCATTATTAATCTGACATAGTCATTATTTACAACAACATAAACACATTGTGATCCATAGCCTACTAACTGCCGTCTCTCGCTTTCTGTGAGGACACGTAATCTTTCAACTCCATGAGAGTAGTTAGGTGACACTGCATCAACTCATTACAATCAAGTGTGTGTGGCACTGACCGGCATTAGTTGATGCAGAGTCACTAACCACTCTCACAGAGCCGAAAAGAGTCCGTGCCCTCACAGCTTTCAACACACGTACATGCACTATATTGCGTCCTAATCAATTGAGACTGGCACAGCCGGCACGCGCTAGAAAACAGCTTCACGACAGCTGGTGTCGTAAAAATACTAGCGCTTTTGTCCAAAGGGGCCGCCAACGGACAAAGTTACTCGTAGTGGCTTTAACAATGTCACATTGTTAATTGCTCTGATTGGTTGTAGTCAGTCTTTGTGCTATCCTATTGCTTGCAGTGGTATTTTGAAATGCATGCATTGGTGCCGCCCCTTATGTTGGGAAGGTATATTGCTCATCGCCAGACCCTATAGTTCTAGATGTGGGTCTGGATTTCCAGGCTAGAAGTGATCAGCAGTGAAAACAAAATGTCTGAGCATCTGAGCAAGAGAAATAGGCACACCAACAGACTGCAGACAGCATCTATTAAGATTTGTTTCTGACTGCTTAGGCACTATCTCTGAAAATTTTGGCTTTTTTCCCCGAAACTCTAAACTCAACAACTGACACCAAACACTAAACTCCACCTGCAAAGGCAAACTGTTATTGCAAAACTATTCAAAGTCTTTGAAAAATGTGTTTCTGCTTCCAAACAGTTTCACAAAAACAAGAAGCAACAGCTACACACTGACAGCATACATCAAAAACACTTTGGGATTTTTGCTTTTTTTCTGTGTGCACGGCAGTTTGGAATGAAGTGTTAAAACAGTTAATTCAGTTTTGATGTGTATTTGAACATCATCATCATCATTAAACAGAGTTAATCACTTATCCAGAGTTGGGTCGCCGGGGCAGCAGCTCGAGCAGGCACCCCAAACTTCTCTTTCCTGGGCCACATTGACCAGCTATGACTGGGGGATCCTGAGACGTTCTAGATTGGAGATATAATCTCTCCACCTAGTCCTGGGTCTTCCCCGAGGCCTCCTTCCAGCTGGACGTTCCTGAAACACCTCCCAAGGAAGGTGCCCCGGGGGCATCCTTACCAGATGCCCGAACCACCTCAACTGACTCCTTTTGACGCAAAGAAGTAGTGGCTCTGCCCCGAGTTCCTCACGAATGACTGAGCTTCTCACCCTATCTCAAAGCGAGATACGAATGCAAAACCGCCCCTGCTGCTCGAATTCTCCGGCCAATCTCACGCTCCATTGTTCCCTCACTCGCAAACAACACTTGGGCTAAGAACTCATTCCCTACATGGGGTAGACACTCCATCGGCCTGCTGAGTACCATGACCTCAGATCTAGAGGTGCTGATCCTCATGCCAGCTGCTTCACCCATTGCTTTCAGCATTTCTGGACGGATCTCATCAACCCACTGGGCTTTGCCACTGTGGAGTTGTTTGAATACCTCAGTGACTTCCACCAGGGAAATTGACGATGAGCTCCCATCATCAACCTCAAGCTCTGGCTCCAACATAGAGGGTCTGTAGTCGGATTCAGGAGTTTTTAAAAGTGCTCCTTTGGGTTGTCGTAACAGAAACAACAACTAATGTGTTACAGAAAAAAGTGAAATTAGCTAATTATCAGTTTTCTTCAAATGTGTCGAATTACACTGCAGAGAAACGTGTGTACACATATGTTAGATGTGTGTTATTAAATTGCAAACTGTGCAGTTAGTTGTATTTACAGTTTTGCAAAAGGACACTTCCACACTTGGAAAATGCATTTACTACGGGTGCAACTGTTTTTAAAAAATCACTATGTTTGTGTTTAAATGTTTAATATTATTTGATATTTGCACTCAAGACATCATCAAAGCAAAGCATAACTAAAGTGAATGACGAACATGACATCACACAAAAAGGATAACGTTGATCCTGCACTGATTTTTGTGTTTATGACTAACATAGAATTGCCTCAGCAGCCCAAAGTGTGCAATTTTGTTTTCTGTCAGAAGTTTACCAAGCCAATTTGTTGTTGTTCATTGTCTTAACAAAAAGCATTGTTTTCTCTGTTTCTCTGTGTGTGCAGTGTAGCCAGAACAACCGCAGCCGTCTCCTGGGATTTGGGGGAGAAGGGAAACACAAAATGCTTGATTTGGCTCAAGCTATGTCTTCTTAGCATCAGCTCTAACTCCCTCTATTCCCCCTTCCACATCTATATGAATTCCCAGCAGAAAATTGACTCATGGCGTGGAGTGAATGCTGGGTGATCCTGAATATTTGCTTCTCTCCTCCGTGCTGCCAAAATCAGAGACTTTCTGTCAGGGCCTGGAGCAGTGGTTTACACAAACGAGTAAAGCAGTTGATTTAATTCACTCCTTATTTCTCCTCGTACTACACCATTGTTCGGTAAATGGCATTTGAAAGAAAGAGGCCCCCCCTCCACGGGCTCTTCAGCTGTTAGATTAGCCCAGCAGGCTTACACACATTGGCCCTCATTTATCAACCGTGCGTAGACCAGAAAAATGTGTGTATGTACATTTCCACACAAATCTCGGCATCCAGCAATATGGACGTGAACGTAGGATACGCTCAAATCCCACGCCAGCTCTCAGCTCGTGTACACAAGTTTGTAAACAGCATGGACTCGCAGTGCAGGCTGTGCCGGGGAGCCGATTACTTTGTTGGACAATTATTAGAAGGTAATACAAATGCAGTGTTTGCTCAGACCGAAATAAAGATATTAATCACTTAAATTTGTGCAGCTTATGGTGTGCAACTGAGTAGGAAAGCTGATTCAATAGTGCGCACACCGGCCACTTAGGAGCGCTGCATGGGACTGCGTAAGGGGAGTTATCTTCGACTTGGAGCAGCTGGGGGGTCACTGAGGCACGGGGGCTGCATTCATTCAAAATGTTAGCCTAAGTATTAAATATGTAGTAGGCCTACACTGCTCTTTATGATAAAAAATACACGGCACAACATTCAACTTAACATTTTATTTATTTGACGCACTTTTTAGATGTTAGTTCCTCTTTTAATGTGTCATTGATCGCTTAAGCGAGCGATTTATTTCCACCGTTAACCGGCACGTTTTTCCGATCTGCTGGTGGAGCAGGACAGTGGGCGCTCTCACAGCTGATCGTTGCCGGGTCGGCTTGTGCAGCTGACGGCCGGGCTGACCACTCGTGCCAAGCGCATGCTGTCATACAGTAAAACGCAAAATGTGTTATTTTTAGTTTTTAAACCCCTTTTGAGTAGTGCTATCTAAAAGGGCCAATACATTCTAATCATTCAAATCTCTGCAGACGTGTATTTCTTTTATGGGGACCATTATCGGACAGTTGGTGCGTCTTTTTCTCCTCTACCACTTATATTAGGCTATGCCCGCACGTTGGTTGCATTTCAGAACAGCAACACGCTTTTTTAGTGGCGATTTTTGAGTCAGACCACTTTTTCTTCATCTATGTAAAGAAATGGAGACATATAATTGTATATGCTGTTTTATTGCATTTGAGCGCTGGAGATCGTTTGTTGTCAACACCAACGCTGTTGACCGCAGGAGTTATTTCCTTCCTAACTGCTGCCTTCTGTCGTTCTTTGATGCCGCTTGTAATGCTCCGAAATGAAACTCTTTTTTTTTCTTCTTTCGCTGTTATTTTGTCAATTTCTACTTCAGAGAAGTTCCTCTTCTTTGCCGTAATGCACATATCCATGTCGTAAAACCTCTGGGCGAGGCCTCTAAACTGAGAAAATATAGGGGCGTGATACGATTGTTTTCAGCCGCCGCATTTATCAATAATGGCCTGGCGTACGGCGAGATTGGCGAGATACGACTGTTTGATAAATTCCACGCGATACCTGGCGTAGGGAGGTATTTGCACCAGAATCTGCACCAGTTTCCACGCAAGTTTGATAAATGAGGGCTAATGGGCTCCAGCCTCGACAACTGTAACAGTCACGGCTTCATGCTTAGACCACCAGCAAACAGGCAGTGTTTGAATCTCTCCATATTATCACACCTGGGGTTACATTGAAACCTTAGCTTTAATCACTATGGAGGTGCTATTGAAATGGTAGCATGTAAGCGCCTTATTGACAAAAGCCAACTTAAAGAAAAACAGACTATGGTTATTAATCCCACAAGCGATTCCCTGCCACCATTCCTCCACTCTTCAGACCATTGATGTGATGTTTCTTTTGGGGCGCTTTGGCTTCATACAGAAAGGCGGTGTAGGTTGCTTAGCAAGTGGGTTCAGAAAAATAGTTCATTACATTGCACTGATGCTCATTCAGTCCTTGGCTATGTATCAGAGAACCTGTTGCTCCAACCCACCGCAGTCATTGAGATTCTACTCTCCATGAACACGGATGCCTCAAAATTACAGCTCAGCATCGAGAGGGGTAGTGATGGAACCTCCAGGTCATCCACAGAGGGGTAGTGATGGCACCTCCAGGCCATCCATAGAAATATGCACGCAGCAAACAAATGAAGATCAACTAAGAACTAACATGTCAACAAGTGACTGTGTGGATGATGAGATGAGGGTTGCAACATTCACACACTCCATCATCATGGCCAAGCCAAATAAATCAAACATTTTTTAATTGTTGTCATATATGTTTACTCATCTTTTTTTGTTGCATTTCTATGCTTTATTGATAGTGTAGAGAGAGACAGAGTTGAAATGGGGCAGAGAGGGGAGTGACATGCAGATAACGCCCGCGGGCTGGAATCGGACCCGGGTCCGCTGCTGGCCGAGGCCCATGGGGGGGACGCCCTACCAACTGAGCTAAGGGCGCCCCCTATGTTTACTCATCTTTTAAAACTATATAAAGAATTTGAAGGATTCATTGTTTTGTTTTTTTGTTTTTTTGTTTTTTGTTTACCGTGGTATCGAATTGGGTATCGATAATCGTGCAATTTCACTGGTATAGGTGTGGACTATTAAATATCTGTTATGTGACATCCCTACCACGGAGACACACACCAGTGGAACAGGAGAGCAGAGACAGTAAAACTAACAGTGGAAGCAGTAGCACACAAACATTACAGCTAACAGTGGAACATGAGCCCACAGACAGGCCCCTCCACTGGTCATTGGATACCCAGTGAAACACACCAGCTCCACAATGCAGCAGAAAGAAACACTGGGGATGTGCCAGGATACACTCTCTTCAGTCCCACAATAACGATATATCATACAGTCCTTCCAGGGTTGATGTAGAGAAATCCAGACACTTCTTCTTAGGATTTAGAGCTATTGCTATACGCTAGGCTTGTGTACTGATTACGGTTTCTGCAAAACTTATTGAAGTTCTCAACTGTCTAATGCAGTCCATTGTTGCACTTATTGTAAACCTTGTGATTGTGATTATTGACAGGGGTGGAACTCTTGTACAAGCCCATTGGGCTTTGTTCCCTCCTTGCACTATTGATGTTAATGTGTGCTAAATAAATAAATTAAACTAAACGTGTGCAATTGCTACAAAACAATGTAATGCAAATGAAGACCAAACTCTAGTCAGGGGCTAATATTGCCTCTAATACTTATTTCATCTTTCATGTCTTGTTGTCACTATTCTTCCTGTCTATGCTGTCCATTACAACACCCTTCTTACTGCGGTCTCTAATGTAAGGGGTGGGGGAACGCTTTCCTCTCCTGTGGCTGTATTGTGAGAGCATCTTTCAGGTAGATATTGTCCAGACAAACCTAATCTAGTATTCACTCAGTCGTTGTGTGTTTTGTCAAGTGGCTGCATAACACAAAAACAGACAAGTCCCTGACTAAAAGCAATGATTGGCTTAGAGGATTATAAGGTTTTGGTGAAGGAGAACATTATGGAAGTTGATTACACAGTTGTGGTGTCAAAGTTACATTAGAAGGCTGATTTCTAGCTCGGCAGAAAATGATATCCTGCATGATTCAGTTTTTTTTAAAAAAGAGTTCACAATTATTATGCGTTCATGAAATCTTTGTGGATGTACTGTTGTTTTTTTTGTCATTACTTGTACCACTTGACTACTATGCACCTGTCACAAGAGTAAAGTCACTATCAATCAGGCTTCTCTTTGTCCATAACTGCACCTAACTGTACATTACCTATGTACCTGTCTGACATCATAAATCAGACAAAGGTACTCATTAAGTGCACATTAATACACATGCACAGAGACAAGTTTGCCAGTAGGTTGCTGCACTAATAATGCCACACGTCATATTTCTTTTATCAGCTCTATTCAATATAATCCCAAAAACACATCACCACAAAGCAGTATTAAAATGAACATACACACATGATATGAAAAACCACACTGGGACACTCATAACCAAGAATTACCTGTGTAAATCAGGAAAACACAGTCTAATTAATACCAATTCAACACACTGTGAAAATACAACATTGGAATTGTCAGCAACAATTGTCTTGTAAGGAAAACAAAGCAATCTTATTACAGCAATGTAAAGGGGAAAATAGCACAACAGTCTGACTGTGAGCCAGATCTAACATTAGCAGCAGTGTGGCAATGGAAGTACTGAGGGGATAAACACATGGGCAATTACAACATTTATTGCAAGCATCTGGTGATCCAAAACTGTTTATACGCTTCATCCTTTGTTTAAATAGCGCAGCAGAGTCATTAAAGGGGCATGCAGGAGTCAGTTCATACAAAACTCAAGTGCCTTTAAATTCTACATTTAGCGACAATCTCTTTGATGTATCAGCTCATACAAAGTGTTTGTCCAACAGTTCCATGGATAAAGCAGTTACCAGCCACTGGTCCCACTGGAGAACAACAGAGGCATCTGGGAGTGAAATCCAGCAAAGAAGAACTCACTCAAGTGATGATCACTGCCTCATCCCTGACAGCTTCAAACTGACACAATACAATGAAAAGCTCAACGTGAAACCACTGTTGGGTTTTACTTTAACGGTTTGGAAGGGGGAAAATTATATACAGTATGTATATATAAAGAGGAAACTGTAATCAATGTGTTATTTTCCTGAGAAACATAATAATGTATACAGAGTTAAAGTAATTAAATATGATTAGGATTTCCCTTAGAGAAATCAAAAGGAAAAAGGCACCTTGATTAAAGGCTGTTAAAAATAAATAAATTATAAAAAAGAAATGCCTTGAAACAATCTGTAGAGTTATGTATTAAAAGTATGAACAATCTAAACGAAGTATGCAGCACATGGGTCAATGGGGACATCAAAGCCAGAATCTCTGAGGGCCACCATGGCTTTTGATAAGATTTTGATAAGATTTTATATTTTGTTCTTCTTCTAATGTCCTGCCATATTCTCTTCATTTCATCAGTCCTTGTTGTTTTACCCACAGCATTTATTTTTTCTCAGATACTCTTCCATATAGCGTTTCTTTGAGTAATATTAATCATTATTGGCTGTAGCTCAACAGTGCCTGTGTTTTCCTCTTCCTATAACACCTCCAACTCCATGGCATTACATTTCTCTTAGCGCTTGATGTCACTCTGCTCTCCGTCCAAACAAGGAAACCAGTAATGCACAAACCCTCATTCAGATGCATTTCCTCTAACATGTTTGCACCCGTTGTCATTTGCACATTTAATCTTAGTTGATCACACGCTGAACGCCCACCAACCAAAAGTGCAATTTTTTAGAATGCCCACGCAGTTTTGCACTCTTTATTTTGGATCTTAGTGGATAAACCTCTTAGGTAGCAAGTGGCCCACTGTCTCCTAATCTGTCCATGCATCGTACTAATAGCTCTGTTTGCCTAATTAACATACATGATAGATAAAACCTACAAAGCGCTAAGGAAAAAAAAGAGACCACAACATTTAATCTTACCTATGTTCTATTGTTTTAATAAAGTTAATGTGATTACCATCAGGGCTTTGATAATAGTTCAAGGGAATCACTGTGTGCAGCAGCTGTTCGCTAAGTCTTACAAGAGTGATATGAATATGCAATGCATTCACAATGTTCCTGCAAATTATAATCATGATCAGCCCTAACTGCTTGGTATTCACCAGCCACACTATCCTGTCTACTCCTCCTACTTCCCCTCCAAATTAATTCTGATAAATGTTACTTCCCATGGTGGCAAAAGAGATTAGAAAAGGGGGACATCAGGAGCAAATTGAGGCTGTTCATGTAAAGGTTATGCCGTTTTTTTCATCATTGAAGCACAATATACATTCTTCTGGAACATTTAAATTTGCAATCATGCTGTCATAGTTAGATCAGATTAGAGCAAGACATATAACATATACCATCTTGGCTAATAGCTCACCCTTTGTATTTCTTTCAAGAAAATAGTTAATTATTTTAGGAAATGTGTTGATTTTTTTTTCTTAAAGAGCACCCATGCTTTTTCAACTTGTATGACCTATAAACGTTGTTATAATGATTTATAGTCATGTTTATTTTTATTTTATTTATTTATTATTCTTTATTTATTTATTTGTTAGTCATGTTTAACCATACTTAAGTGTCAAATAATGACTTACATGCACGTATTCCCTGCTGACCGTCTGGGGTGGCTGTGCAGAGCGCTAAACACTAGGAACGCCGGTCGCGATACACTTGTTCGAATTTCCAGGATTTTTCTACGTAGAACAATCCGGATTTTCCATGTATGGTAATGCTGCAATGTGCTCAGGCACGATCCAGCCATGCCCCCACCTGCCTGCTCAAATCTGCCCGCGCATCGCTGAAAGTCTTCCAGAAGGTAACCAATCACAACGGAGTGGGGTTGACAGGAGGGGGGCGAGGGGGCGGAGAAGGACAAAGCCCATGTGTTTGACAGAGAATGCTGAAATCGCCCAAATGAGAGGAAGAGTTTCCCGAAAATGTACATAGTTGTTTGTGTTGTGATCATAGATAATAAATAATATGGATGTAGCATCCAGGCTGACCTCAGTTATTCACACGGCATCCAATAATCCTGGTTTGTGCGCGTCACCATTTTGTGAGATTTTTACTCCGCCTCACGTTGGGGGGAGGGAGATAGCTGACGTATACCTCCGAGGCAAAGTGAGGGACAACGGGCGGAGAGCTGTCACTCAAGAGATCGCGCCAATACATTTTTAACCTCCGATAAAATGAAAACTAGCGTGGTCCAAAACAATTCACCCCCCTCAGTGTTGTCATGGAGATATGACCTAAACATAGGGGAGAACGGGGTAATTTGTCACATGGGTTGGATGTCACATTCGTTATATCTCGCCATCAGAGTGCGCTAGCTCTGAAATGTTGATATAAAAAAGGTCCAGAATTGGGATCAGAGGTCACATACATAGACTTCCTTGGAGTTAGACTGCTGCATTTCAGGTGAGAGGATGTTTTGTGTTTTTCATGTCAAATTCAAAATATTTTGCTTCTCAGTATTTTTCTTCTAGGCTTTTACACAATGGGTTTATAACAAAACACTTGTTACCCTCAGAGAGTGTGAAGGGTAAACTATAGTTTAGATTGTGGTTAGCAAGCTAATTAGTTGTCAGATGGTTGTTGGCCTTGATGCTAGCAAGAAATTCAAGTTGGGGTTGGTCGTCAAATTTTTTGGGGGGTTGGTTGTCACATGTTATCTCAAGGCTGCAGCCAGAAAAGGAACAACCCCATAGTGTGTGACAACCGACCCCTTGATGGGGTTGGTTGTCACAATGTGTCAGTGTCTTTGATGGTAAATTACTTCTTCATTACAATAAGTTGGAAAAAAAGAGAGACACACATTTCTAGCCAACACCTTAAGCTTCAATTTAATGTAGGAATGGCTATTGACAGATGTTTTGGTGATGAGCAATTCTCACTAGAGTAAAAAGTGTGCCTACTTACCCCGTTCTCCCCTACAGACTAAAATGGTTTTGTGGACCAGGCTGTAAATAGGTTTAATAAGACTTTGAAAACGGCCTGTCTAACAAGTGAGTCAAAGAAAAACTGCTCGGTCTTGGTACCACCGCCCAGTGGCACTTCCGGGTTACGACAGTTGTGGTCACTTCCTTATTGGATGCAGGTAAAAATCGCTGAGGTTGGGGCTTCGTTGTGATTCGTGTCAGGTTGCTCTATAGGAGTCATTAATGAGAAATTAAGACCAGAAAAGTAGTATAATAGGAGATCTTTAAGAGTCTGGTGAGAATATTGATCTGAGCAGTATGTAGTATGAAGGGCCAGCCTGGAGAGGGTTTTGCTCCCTAATACAAGCATAATGGAAGTTGTGTACAGTAGGCAATTTGTATTAAAAGTGGTGCAAGGGTCACAGGCCAACCAGTGTATGTGGGATTTATTCAGATGCACACGACACCTGCTGGGAACACTGCTGATTTGGCTCAGCAATATCTTATCCTGTTTACCTAATTATCACAGGAGTTTGCACAGCATGAAGTGAAGCAAAAATAACCACCTTTTATCCTTTTAGCTCATTTAAACACATAATGTCACCGTAAAGCCTATATGTGGAAGCTGCTCTCAGATCTGCCTTTATGCTCAGTCAGCACTTAACAACAGAAGGTATGAACAGAATAATGAATTGAAGCACTGCTAAGGTTAGCAGATGTGAACATCAGTTAACAGTCTGTGTAATTATGTTATTTCAACCAGTGATTGTAACCCAGTCCCCGGGGACTGAGGGGCGGACTGGGTTATTTTTGTTGTTGCCTTCATCATCACAATGCAACAGAAAGCAATTACCAGAGCAGGAGATGTAGCCTACTGAATATTGACAAACAGATTGACACATTTTTTTTTTGGCAGAATAGAAATATGCCGCAATTAGGTGTTGAATCCATTCTGCACCGCTTAGCATTCATTAAATCAAAATCAAACACTCAGTGCTGCTTGAATAAGAAGCGAGGCAGAGTGGCAGAGGGGGGAGAATCTCAACAGTGACGCATCGGTGTTTAACAGGGGGCTTAATATTCCCAGACAACAGGTAGATAAAAAGTTACTCTTTAATTAGAGTGACTAATGAAATATTACAGAGGAGGAGAATGTCTTAATGCTGCTCCGTTGGAACCCTTACATTAATCAGCCAAATCACTTACTTCGACAGGTTGTGCACAGACAGGAATGTGTGTTATATTTGTATCTACACTGACTGCAGGCACAGTCTAGGAGAGGATCCAGATATACACGATGAGAGAGAGAGGTAGTGTTTAAGAAAGATAAAAAGATAAAGGAAAGAACAAAGAGAGACGGCCTGGTTTCTGCTGGCCTCACCAGAATACTATCTCTGTTTCTCTCTAGGCTATTTGATGAACAGCAAAGCTAGCATATAGTATCTCCACTATAGATATACATGTGTGTCTTTAGCTTCGTTTTGAAAGATAAGCTCATATGCAATACACCTGCACAGACAAAGCCTTAAGGAGGGACAAGCGATACTGGAGAATGTTTCCTGACAAAATCACTTTTTGTCAAAATCAGTGAATAACTCCTAACAATCTGCTAGATTGCCGTACTGAAAAGCAAATTAAAGCATTAACAAACAGCCTAGGCTCTGTAAACGGGTATGTAACCAGAATTGCTTACCCCACCCTCAACTGTATCGAATAGAAAACATTGGGAATATGAAACGAGAATGGGTGGAACAAACATCAAAAGAAAAGAAAAATGCTACAGAGCCTTTATCTTCAATGGTCTCATATTGGGTTTGATCTTTATCTTGAGTTGACCACACTGCATTCTTGTGGTGGTTAGATGGTCTGGAGGAGGATCAGTCAGTTAGCACTCAAAGGGCCTTGTGCATCAGCCATAGTCACCCTGCCTCTGGCTACACATCATGGACGCCTAGCTGCTTGATTTAGCTCAAAACACTCATTTTCACGATAGCGCTCCCTGGAAAAATGAAAATGGTTTTACAGCTAGTAAGAAAACAGCTGTAAAATGCACTCCATACATACTGTATAGTAGACTGGCAGGGAACACCATCCTGTGGGTTATTCCACTGCGTATGCAGGGATGTGGGATAGGAGGCGTTTGAAGGAGGTGTCACTCTGTTGTGAGGATGCCCTGCAGCACTGCTCTCTCTCTTTCCCCTGGGACGGTAGGGCTATACAACCAAAGCACGCCTAGGTCTCTTTGACCCTGATGACAGTCCATTCTGCCCCCTTCACCTGTCTGTCAAGCTTCCCCCTAAGGTCGCTGCTAAAGAGTTGACAGCTTTGGCTATACTGCTGAGAGGCTGGAAGAGCTAGAACGTGTCAAACTGGCTGAACTCGCCTCCTCAACAGTTGGGGATTATGTCACATTATCAAAGATCTCGCAACGCAGATAATAAAAGTCAGTGCTTTGTGTCTGAGAATAACTAATGGGTGTTTCCCATAAATAAACCAGGAGAGACTTCCCTGTGACACTATAGGGCTGTGCTAACATATCGTATGATATTTATTTTCTTCATATCTGGATCATATCGTTACCTCTAGAATTAACATTTTAGAGAAAAAGAATTCAGGTTTTGAACTGGTTGTGAACTACAACCTTCGCTCATGTAGATGCCACGGTACGGCTAGTAGCCTCAAAGTCACAAAGTCACATACAGGCTGTGGAAGATAGGGAAGGAAAGAGGGAAAGGTGAGAGGACAGGAGAGAAAGGAGAGAGACAAGTGGCTGCTAAAAGACCAAGGCCGCAGACAGGCACAAGCAAATGATTATCACTGCACTACTGCAATTACACAAAAGCTCCTCAGTGTGGAACCAAGCAAGGGCAGCTTACCTTTGCTTCAGAAAGCATCACGTTAACAGGGATAGATAAGAGCGAGGAAATCTTCAAGGTGAAGAAGTAGAAAGCGCTGTGTACGCCAACACAATACAGTTACAGTATGTTTGCTCTCCAAGTTCACAGCCTTGGAAAGAGGATGAATGAGGTTTGCAAGAAGAAAAAAAGGCTAAGAAATACACAATTGGCTAAGAAAAAAAGTGATTATGCAGGATAAGTAGACAAATATGTTAGATCCTATACAGAGAAAAAAAATGTATAGGTGATATTATATGTGATATAAAGAAAAATTGTGCTCCTTTTTTTATTTAGTTAGACATCTCATATTTACTGCCTGCTAGTCAACATTGTCAACAACAATTGGCCCTTGGGAGCAGGAAATGTTGAGGGGAAAAGCTGTTCTATGAGTGAATGGTGGAGAGAAAACATGACACGTACCCTCACTCCGCTTACAGCACTGACAACCAGGGAAAGAAAAGTACACAAACCGTGACTGACTTTTTAACAAGCACAGATAAAAAGATAAGCCGGCCTGACATACTGGTGTTTACCTGTGGAGCCCAACATACACTGTCTGACTGATCCGTTTAAGGCTTCACAAAACCATGCATGCAGGAAAATATGAAAATTACATGTCACGATTATTCTTTACAAAATAAATGTGATTCATGTTATCTCATTTCTTTATCTATTCATTTTAATGTATTTTCAAAATTGCACTGTAGTATTGAACTTGTACTTTGTCTTGTAATGTTGTTACTGTCTGTGTACTGCTGTGCATATTGGCTAGGTCTCTCTTGTAAAAGAGATTTTAATCTCAATGGAGACAAACCTGGTTAAATAAAGGATATAATAATAATAATAATACTATCTTGATCATTGTCAAAAATCGTTGTAAAATTCTTAAAATGGCTCTAAAACCAACTGGAGTCGATTAAACATTGACAGATATATTATTCCATCACATAAATTTACTTTTTCTGTGGCGAAACAATGGGCAAGAAAAAATTCTGTCATGGTGACAGGTGAAGGATTTAAAGAGCTGTCACCACGTTCAACGTAGTGTGAGTGTAATTTGTCGTGATAAACATTCAAGAATATTAATATAATCTCATGAGGACTAAAGAAACTACACTGAACACTATGTTCATTCACAGTCCGATTATCCAAACAAACATAACACTTGACACAGTGTAGGCTACATTCCAATACCATCACTTCAATATCAGGAACAGAACATTTGCATTTGTAATCAAGCACAGAGAATTTGCGATATGTAGCCAAGCGTTTGCGGTCATGGTGTTGCAGACAGATAAATGATGGAGCCTTTCAAGCAGCACACACACACGCACACACACTTACACTTTATTTACTTTTATATATATATATATATATATATATATATATATATATATATTAGGGCTGTCAAGCGATTAAAAAAATTAATCTAATTAATTACAGGCTCTGTGATAAATTAATCTAAATTAATCGCATACTTATATGACACTTTTTTGCCTGTAGACAATCCTACAGTTTGTTTCGCTCTCTCTCTCCTTAGCCAGGTTTCTACGCTACATGAAATAAAATTAGGAACTCGGGCGAATTTTCTAGTTAAAACCACAAAAAAACCAGCAGGCTAAATGAGAACTGTCTATCTCCAAAACAGACAGCGCTGCACTGCCAAAGCTGCGCATAGCGCCAACTCATTCGCCATCATACTACTCAAAGCCAAAAATATTGAGACACACACACCGACACAAACCGACACACACACACACCGATACACACACACGCAGCTAGCCAACGAAAGTGAGACACGGAGGAAGATTGAGAGATAGCCTACTTGAGTTTTGAACCTACATTGTTGGCGCCCACTAAATGAATAATTCACAGACACTGCGGAGAATAAAATAAGCTGTCTTCTTACCTTCATGCTTATTTGCCCAAAACATCCCATAACACATCCATAGAGACCTCGGCCCCTTTGCCCTGCTTCTTTCTTTACTGTTTATTCCCATGCGGGCCGCGTCTGCAAGATGCGCTCTCGTCTCACCCCTTTTGCACCGGGTCAAAGGGCACTATAGAAGTGCGATTAATCTGCGTTAATTTTTTTAATCGCGTTAATTTTTCTGTGATTAATTAATCGAAATTAACGCGTTAATTTGACAGCCCTAATATATATATATATATATATATATATATATATATATATATATATATATATATATATATATATATATATATATAAAAATTAAGAGACCACTCCAAATGTTCAGTGTCTCTCGTTCTTCTATTTATAGGCATATGTTTGAGTAGAATGAACAGTTTGGTTTTATAATATAAACTACTGACAACATTTCTAACAAATTCTAATAGATTTTTTTGTCATTAAGAGCATTTTCAATAAGTTATGTAGAGATGAAGATTTAATAAAAATCCAGACTGGTCCCCTAATTATTTTCCGGAGCTGTATAAACCGTTTTGTTTTGCCTTACCTTTTGCACTATTTAGAATGTATTTATTGTAAATATTACTTTTCGTATTTTACCTGATTTTACCCTTTTGTTGTTATTGCACCGTGGGTCGGAGAGAATCGTAATTTTGATTCCTCTGTATATCTGGAACATATTTTGAATTGACAATAAAGCTGACTTTGACTTTGACACGCAAACACACACAAATAGAGACAGTACAATGCTCTGTGAAGATCAAAGCCAGTGAAAGCCATGGTGGCAGAGAACACTGGAAAGGAGACAAATGTGATGTACAGGGTTCTTGGAACACAAAACACTTGAAAGCCAAGTCGCTCCAAGTGCTTCACAGAGGAAGAAGGAATATGAAACATTGTTCCTGCATGTCAGACATAACAGGATGCACACCGGTACTGAAAAAACACACACACACACACACACACACACACACACACACACACACACACACCTTGTTTGCTCTTTCGCACTCACTCACTCACACGCATGCATGCACACACACACACACACACACACAAATACACAGACACACACAAATACATACACACCATGTTGTCTCTCACCCAGGTTAAGCTCTGCAGTTTTCCAGTGCCCACTTACAAACTGACAAAACACACAGACCTTGTTTGCTCTCTCTCACTTACACACAGACACACACACACACACACACACTACAGCACCACAGAGGAGGAGGAGAGACAGACAGACAGACAGACAGACAGACAGACAGACAGAACATGTCCAATTGAACTGTTTTCAGCATCACATTCTATTACTGCATATAGTGTGAGTGCAAATGTGTCCCTGACTGGGATGGAACTGCTGAGTATGTATTCTTTTCAAAACACCTATACAAATGTTTCTCTCTTTATCTTACTTAATATAAAATGTGTTGATGACATTGGACAGAGCAGATAGATTTTCTCACACGGTCAGTTAATGTGCCCGGTGGTAAATGAACACATGAAGGTCTGTATTGTCCTCATTTTGAGTGAAAACCTCGGCCACCATTGTTCACCCTAAAGCAGGGGTGGCCAACCAGT
This sequence comes from Hyperoplus lanceolatus, assembly GCA_026929865.2. NCBI lineage: Eukaryota > Metazoa > Chordata > Actinopteri > Uranoscopiformes > Ammodytidae > Hyperoplus > Hyperoplus lanceolatus. The sequence continues at coordinate 30,459,263 of CM049407.1, read as the reverse complement.
CAGAGACAAAGAGCCACATTTTTTACTGTGTTACTGCAAAGAGCCACATCGTACACACGGGTACACACAGTGGCGATTCCAGGAAATTTTGACTGGGGGTGGCCAAGGTGGGCCACAGAGTTAGAGTGGGGTGGCCATCGCACCCCTGAATGAATAGCATGTGATATGCTGTACAACCAATTCAAAGATGATTTATAATCCCAAATGCCCAAATCATGTTAGTATCCATTGTAATGTTTGTCAGAAAACTAAACCCCTGAAGGGGGATCTGGGGGCATCCCCCCCCAGAAGATTTTTTTGTGTTTTTAACATGTAATCTAAGCATTCTGGTGCATTCTCGCGAAGATAATAAAGGAAAAAGTCAATATTAATTTCAACTCAGATGAATAGTAAAATTAGCAAGACAACATAACTTGCTAGCAGCCAGATGCCTAACAACTGGACAGAGGGACGGATGACCACTAGCTTTTGACCAAATATCTTGCTAAAAAAATAAACCTTTATTTATGAAAGTCTGCCCTTGCTAAGAACATGTTACACTCGCTAACTACAAACTTTAATTTTTTTATTCAGATTTCAAAAATCTGCTGGGACACGTGCCTATACACATGCATGGGTGGCACGCATGTCACAAGCACACTTATGCTGTTTTCAAGACCTTTGCTGACCAGAGACCAGTTCTAGTGGCCACAGTCCTACCAATAGAAAATTGCAAACTGATCTCATATCAGTGGATTGGAGTGTGTGTGTGATGAACTTGGCAACTACCTATCAAAAAAAGTTAAGAAAGAAAAAAAAATACATATCATCTCTGAACTAGGATACATATCAGGAAAAAAATGTAATTAAAAAAATAAAATGAAAATAAAAAATAACATTTGAACTGGGGGGGGGGGGGCACTGGGGTGGCCAGTAAGATTTCAGGGGGGGGGCGTTTTTATTTTCGCGGGGAGCTTGCACATGCATGCACAAGCATTATTTATTTAAAAAAAAAAAAAAAAAAAAGGGGGCCCCACACTAGGAATTGAAACGGGGCCCCAGATCGTTAAGGCCGCCCCTGTGATAATGACAGGACTGGACTAAAGACGACAGGGCAGTCATTTTCAACAATGAACATTGTGTGCACTGCCTCACACACAAACTCTCAGTTCAACCAAGTCCACAAACAAAAATATAATAATTTAAAATAGCGTTTTTCTCTTACTATGCATGTTGCTTTGTGGGACTTACTTGTAGCATGGAGAGAGCTGAAGTGGCGCTGCAGATTTGAAGCCTTGAAATGCGCAAATGACACCTGGCATATAAGGCAGAATGGCTTGGCATAACGTTCAACAAAAAATATGAACTCTCCCACTCTGTTTCGGAGCGAACTTGACACAAATAGTTTACTCACGGAAAACCTCCCTCCAAGCTGAGCGGGCAGTTTTATGTTGCGTCCGCACCAAACGTTTGCGAACGTTATGTTGCGTCCTCAATTAAACATTTGCGAACAGGCATACACATAGAGATACATTAATAAAATAAAAAATGAAATAATAGACAACATGTAAAACGAACGTAAGAGCCGCATGAAACGTTTGCGAACATGCACACACATAGGCCCACACAAAAAAAAAGTATATATAAAAAAAAAAAAAAAAAATTATAATCACATAATTTGATATGAACTGAAGAGCCGCACGAAGCGGGGCAGAGAGCCGCATGCGGCTCGCGAGCCGCGGGTTGGCCACCCCTGCCCTAAAGGAATGTAAAAAGAATGTTAACGGCTGGATTTAGACTATCTGGTGCACTAGAGTTGTCATTAGCTGGATTTTTGCCCCACCTACCTTTAAGTGCGTAGTGTGTACAACACGTGGAAATTACATAATTAAAACATATTTTTCAATCTCTTGTTGGGAGTTTTTCCTCAGTAGAGCTTAGGTTCTAAGGGCATATGTCGGGTTATGTCGTGTGTGAAGCACACTGAGGCAAACAATGGCTATTTGTGATATTGGGCTGTAGAAATATAAACTGATTTAGATCCAATGCTGCAACATCACCTTCACTCCAGTACAAGCTTATCCAGTTATGAGGCATTCATAATATTCATCGCCAAGCAACATTTGGATTATTGTCACTGAAAACACCTGATGCATAAACGCAAAAAATGCATTCATACACCTTGTGCAGTCCTTCTAACCTGCATTTGTCTGGTCTAGGGGGAGAAACAGCACAGCCAGAGAACAATGATCCAGAAACAGGTAAACAATGCATACTACACAGGAGGCAGAGGATACTGTTAAACCTTAAAAAGGGTCTTATGGTGGTGAGGAAAGCTCACAGTATAGTTGTCAGAATGGAAACTCAGAAAACTGCTTATTATGGTTTGCTGAAACAACGAAATGTTTGCAATTATATTTGCACTTCCATTATCTGCTTTTCAGCACCTTTTTGCAGCATTGATTGTCTTTTTAACTGTTATACTCAACATTGCTTTACATAAAGCTTCAGTTATTTGGTGAGACAAAAAGGGAATTAACAGAAGCTGAAGGCTGTTAATCATTTCAAAGGTTTTGTGATCTTGTAGAGCAACTGTTTACACAAAGTATTGATGCATTTGAATAATACTCTATTGTGAAATGTGCATTTCCTGCACAAAGAGAAATGGGCCGTATAAATACTAGCAGAGAGTGAATTTAACAAGAGTATGGACCGGGGGGAGCAGGGACGTTAAACTTGGCTGACAGACGGATTGAAAACAGGGGGGGAAATTAATGAGTGATTGTGCAGGCTCAACAATTCAGCGCTGAATCACTAACGGCAAACAAGAAGAAAAACATGAACCAGAGAGAGAGAGGAGGGTGGAGGGAAGAGATGTAGCTAGCAGCCATTTCCCCTCGGTCCTGTGATGGACTGATGGACTGGTGGATTAACTGGAGAATCCCCCATGAGCTGAACCCATTCAATCACTATGGTAGTCTCTGAAAGCCCTCACAACAGGTGAGTGGTTGGGAACAGCGAAACGCACCATCCCTGCGTTGAAAATCGCATACTCTTTAGTTTTTTCTATTCTAGATACTACAGCTGATCATGAAAATATCCTAGTTAGCATGCAGTAGGCATACAATTGGGAACATACTTTTACTTGTTTATTTCATCATACCATTGCGCCTCGATCTTGACTCTTGCTTATATATCTGTCGCTTATCTGTTTGTTTTCCTACAGAGGCTCCGTCGACACCGTGTGACACTTCCGGTGCACACTGGATTGTGGGTCAGAATCACCCAAATAGCATGCTGATTTCAACACTAAAAATCTCTTCCGGATGTAGTAGGCATCCGGGTATTTTTAAGCCTGCTAAATCTCACCAGAAGCATTGGTACGTCCTAAATCTTTTTTCTGCCATACTAAATAGCAGAAAGTATGGGGATTGGAATGCAGGGTATGTCTCTGCTTTTGGCTAAATCTAGCTCATTACCTGTGTTTGTCTTCGAGCAAAAGTGAAATGTACTGTACATCCAGCCAGGCCTGTAAAATGACTTAACCCCTGAGCAGCGGTTGACACACCAGAGCCCACACAAACCTACACAAAGAGGACAATTTAATGACAGCAGCAGCTATCAGAGAAATGGAGCAGCAGTGTGGTGTATCTTGTTTAGTCTCCATGCTGTCTGCAGGTGAAATGCCTTAGCGGTGAATGGTGATATCTGTGTATGCCGATGGACTATCAATAATAAAATGTGTGTGTGTGTGTGTGTGTGTGTGTGTGTGTGTGTGTGTGTGTGTGTGTGTGTGTGTGTGTGTGTGTGTGTCACGAAAAAATAAATAATATAATGCGCAAGGTCACAGGGGTCAAATAGATGATATTTACACCCTATAATAACAAAGCTGAAGTGAAGTTTTTTTGTGAAGCCCAATATCACACTGCAATAGTTCAAGCAATTATCATTAAAAATGAGTAGCCAGTTAGGTCTGATCAATGTATTGTTTAAAGTCAAGAGGTGTGAGATACATTTTTTCAGTTTAAACATATTGGTATTGTGTAGCTTTGTAAGGTAGCATGTCATGTTGACTATAGCTAGATGTGTGTGATGTGTCTACAAATAGATATTGAACAGTCCTGGGCCAAACGATTACCAGATGTGAATTCTCTAATTAAGCGATTGCCCATTTAACTCAACTAATCACTTGTGCAGCAGCGATTCCCTTGTACTGATCTGGGCTCAGTCCCTGATGAAGACAAATGGAAAGCCCTCCTGCATTGTCCCATCAGCCAGCAGCATAGAGCTGTCTGCCAAGGTAAACAAACACTCGCCATCACACAACAATGTCTGCCAGCCAGCCAGCCTGGGCTCACATTTGAGCAAACACACAACCACAAGAAACAGCTACTAAGCATTAGCATGGATGTAGTCGGTTTGTACAGTATGAGGAGGAAGTATATTCATACAAACTGTCTTCATGTGTTAACTCATAGCTAGCTGTGAAGCAGGAGAAAGGTGCCATTTTGCCATAATGATAATATTAATGATACATCCTACATACGATTAACTCATTTTCAACAGACAGCCTTTGCAAAAAACAGATCTACAAGTTGATCATAGGTCACAGCATGTTAGCACCAGGAAGGGTTTGCATTAATACCTCTCACAATACATGAGCAAACTAAATGTTCAAAATGAAGCAGCTTTATAAAGTGTTTTGATCTTAATGTGTGAAACAGAGTTGGGTCCCTGTGCAATAAGTAGTGATGGATGAACTACAGATAGCTTTTATTTTGGTTGCTCAAGAGTAGTGATGGCTGATGCATCAACTTTTATTATTCTCTGGTGTAAAAATCTTTGGTTAAAGCTTATGTTATGAATTATAAGAAATTAATTTTGGATATTTGTCAACATGACATAATCTTATTTGGCCTTTTAGATGGATGAAAATGAGTGGCCTGTATGTGGTACACTAGCTTGGCTATTATGATGCACTGCTTTGGAACACAAGACAATTCTACAAAAAATAAATATGCAGACTTATTCAATAATGATGACCCCCAGAACACAGCATGACAGCATTAAAGGACAGAACAATACAGTCATTCAAGTGCAAGCTGACCAGAGACAGTAACAGACAAGACAAAAAGAGGGCAAATTAAATTTGTTAACAAAAAGACAGTGCCTTTCCCAGCTCCGCCGCCAGCCCACTATCATCATCAGCCCATATTGTCTATGCCTTGACTCTGTTTCTCTATCAATGTTATCTGGGCAGATCGCAAACATTGTTCTCTCCACACTATAAAGCTGTCAGCTGAGCCACTGGCAGCTTGACTGATTCTCACTCTGTAAAAATATATCTTTCTGCTCATCCCTCCCGCATTGCTGAATACTGGCTGCTTTCGCATATTTGATCCGGACAGGTTTTATCTGATGATTAATTGGTGTACGGACACAGTGCCATTTAAAGTGACAATTAGAGCAGAATTGCTTAAATAAGCTTAAATGATGTGATTAATCATGGTATTGGGTCAGTCATTATAGCCCCATGTCAAGACAAAGAGCTTGGTTTATAAAGCACAATGGTGTACAATGACATTGTCTTACTGTACAACAAGCTGATTGAGCATGTATTCCATATCCTTGATATCAGACATCAGGTTCATCCATTATTAACTAGTAAAAGCCTCACTAACTAGTTCCCTTGTTGGACTATTTCTGGACTTTACTAGTTAACTAGTACAATTCCAAAATGTATACTACTTAACTAGTGTAAGCCAAAGTGCGCTCTAGTTAACTTGTAGCACACAATGCTAATGAGGAGGAGGGGACAGAGGGATGCAAGGCTTCTTATTGGCTGCTCAGTTTAAATTGAAAGATACAAACAAATCACAATTCAGGATTTTGTCCTTATCCCGCCATTTGCATGTTGCACACTAGTTGACATGTTGGCCTGAGGAACAGCAACTAAAATGGTAATGATGACTGCATTCACACTGTGGCACAATACATGTGATGTTCATTGTTCAGTAACAGAAGTCAAGTGCTGTAAGTACTTCCTCTTTTCATCTCCGCCTCTAATAAAGACAAATTAGTGCTTTCATAGACCGACTATGCTTTGGTTTTGGAAGAGACTGGAGATTTGCTGTAATTTTCATTTAATTGCTGCGCACAGCAACCCATGACGTACTGACCTTATAAAGCGGCTCAAGTGTGGGCCAAATGTGACCGATCCACTTAAAATGACTTCAATATTTTCTTTCATGCTTTGTTCATTTTCTGCACTGAGCCATTTGGGATGAATCAAGCTGCTGCTGCTACTCAACACTTCCTGCATATGCTTCACAGTAATGCATGTTAATGTGAAAGCAGTGATAAGACTCTGCTCTGAAACCAATTGACATATCCACGTGCCGTTAGATAACCTGACCACAAGTTGACTTGATATAGTTTCTCTAAAGTAACTCACTCTACCCTTTTGTCAGGAAGCGCTCTTACCACTTCACAATGAGTAAAACTTTATTTCTAGCTTTTTTCCCAAAATTTTTAACAGACTAAAATAACTACTGGTACGATTGCTGGAAGGAGTATTTAAAGCTTTGTTCTCGCAGTTCATGGCTGAAAGTGTCTGAAAATATGAATAGACTTCTTAGCCCGACTCGGCCTGCATGCTCCGTTTTAATGAGAGGTTCTGGATGAGGGCCTGCCAGCTGAAGTTGCAGCACTTGTCTTTCTCTTCCATATACTGAGTGTATTTCATAAAGTGTATAGTCCTGTTATGATCAACACAGCTGAGCGGAGTGAGGCTCCTGTTACAGGCTCTGTAACTCTTCTTAAGACACAAACAGCTCCTTGACCTCTCGGGACATTTTAATGGTTGCAAACCTCACATCCATTTCCTCCTACATGTCACCTTCAAATAGGCCAGGAGATTGCAAGGCAAGGGTGGCAGGTTCATGAAGGGAGAGAGCTTTCTAGTTTTTGTGCATGTCCGTGTGTGTGTGTGTCTGTGTGTGTGCGTGTGGCAAAAAGGTCTGACTGGGTTAATTCCCGAGCCCTTCACCCCTGGCAGTCACAACAATGTGTTTCATTCATCTTCCTCTTCACTTCATACAGCCACACAGAACAGGAAAGCATTAGCAGGCTCCAACACATTCAAAGGCACAATACAATACAAGGGCTGTACAATACATGCAGTCGATGATGCATTGGCACTGTTTATGTCTGACCAGTATACATTTCATTTTTTCATTTAACCTTTCTTTATACTGGAGAGATCGTTGTAGGGTAACCCTCATTTACAATGACGTTGAGTCAAACAAATGCAAAGCAAAAACAACAACACAAAGTAACCACTGACAATCGCCATAGGACGATTACACATACAAACCCATACCGTACATCTTCATATCCGAGCAGTATGCCGAGAAAACACAGGGGACATGTAACGAGGAAAACCAAATGCTTATCATAAAAAGTAATAGTTACTCAGGGATTATGAGTGCTGCCGGTAATGCCATGGTATAAACATATTGGCTTGTTTGCCCTGCCAGCACATTACCTGATGGACATAGCAAGAGAGGGGGAGACAGTGAAGGGAGGGAGAAAAAGTAGAAAAAGAAAGAGAGCTCAGTACTGGTGGCAAGGCAGCCAGCCTGTCTGTCTGTCCTTGAGAGCATGTGAAGTGAATGCTGATAAAGGCCTAGCGTGGTAAGCTGCTGGCTGTCTGGTAATAACACTGGGCCCTCCGGCTGAACACAGCAGCCACAAACAGAGGACAAGTCAAAAGCCTTTGTGCATGTCATGACTCTCGGCAGTCTCCCCTTCTTCTCTATGTGTTTTCTCTCGTCTGTCTCTCCTTCTTTTGTTCCATGCGTCTACCTCTCTGTTGGCATGTGGGCGTGGCAGCACTCCTGGGCAGACTGCTCCAGGTGTGGATCGTTGGCTAATCAAGGTCTCTCTACTAAGCCTGTGGACTCCAGTCGTTCAGCGCCAGAGTATACTACGTTCCAGAGCGGTAATGATCCGAGATCCGGATATCTTTGTTTGTTGTTTTCTTCCTAACCTTCAGTTTGAGTTTGTCCTAACTCTGCTCCTGTTTTCCCTCCGTGCCAGTTGCCGCCGCTGTTTGCGTTTCCTGCTCGCCTGCCTGCGAGTTGTCTGGATATCCACTTGCCTCAGCTCACCCCGCCTTTCAGCCATCCAGTGCCTTGCCAGCCTGCGTCAATAAACATTGTTCTAGAACTGACTACTCGGTATCTGTCTCTGCTTTTGGGTCCAACCTCGGGCTATCATAACAGTGCATCTGTTTACCTAAGAGTGTCTCTGAGAAAGTCTGTGCTGACAGGGCATGGCATTAAATTGACAGAGCTTTCCAAATAGTGGTAAACTGTTTATTCTGACCTACATATTCTAATTTGCCTCCTGTCAGTGGTAAGAGACTGTAGGCATGTTGCTTTTACAATTGCATAATCATAACCTGTGTAATTACCAGTGTTGAAATAAAGTAAATGAGACGTTTATCCAGCCGTAAATCATTTACAGTCATACCGCAATTACACACATGCTTTGACGCCCCAGGCCGCTGTGATTATACAAGATGCTTCTATGTCTGCAACATTAACTTGACTAACTGTGAATGTATTCTTATCGTATGTTGTCTGCAGAAGAGATAAAAAAGCACCTAAATATTTCTCTCTCTATGCTACAAACTGAGATTAACCCACAGACTTAGAGTGTCAGTTAGTTTGTCTGCCTTTCTCCCTGTCTGTCTGCCTGCCTGCCTACCTGCCTGCCTGTCTGTCTCTCTCTATATATATGTTTTCTTGTCAGTCATAACTGTTAACTTAATAAGAAGTAATACGGGGCAGGGAACAGTGAGTAATTTCTAACTGAATAAAAAAAAATGGTGCTTCCATACAAACGTCCTCTATACATCACTTTTATTTCTCACTAAGCCTATTTTCCTCTCCGTACACTGACACCTACCAGGAAAATGGGAGCTAAATTACTATGCCCAATCCAATCACAATTAGGAAGGATTGTGTCATTCAGAGCTCAAGGGGCACATCTCTCCCAGTTTAGCACGATCCATTCAATTAAGGCAGATTAGCACCTGAGGGCTGACAGAGAGGTGATTTAATTAACCTTAGCCTATTAGTGTGGGAACATTGCCTTTGTTTCTGAGTCACTCAACAAGCCACAATAAACTTACATATTGCGTGTTTCACATGAATCACCATGCAATCACTTTAAAGGTGAAGTAAGCAGTTTATTTATGTTATTATAAGTGTAAAATCGCTCTTTTTTCGTACATTGATCACTTACATAATGTGCACGTTTCATAAAGCCGATTTCTCAGTCAGCTGCTTTACATGTATTCAGCAAATAAACGTATTGGAGTATCCCGAAATGTTTATCCAATCAGAAGAGAGAACGCTACAAACCGACACTCGTCTCACTCATATATAGTATATACACTCCATGGTCTCACTGCTGGTGCACGCCAGAGCAACAGATGGGCGAATGTGTATGCCCCTACAATGGCGGACCAGGTATAAATCCTTCCCAATGTCTGTTTTGGTGGTTTTTATCATGTTTCATCACACTTGTGGATCTGAGATCATGCTAGATAACTTGCTGCTTGAAGACCGCAGTGCATTAATGTGGTGACGTAGGGACGAGCGAGGGGACTGCTAACTGCAGTAACTGACAGAAAGTTAGCTAAAAGAACCATTCCGCTTACAGTACCTTAAGTACAGCAGAGCGTGGCTGAGAAAAATACTGGTATTTGTTGAATGATTGTATCACTAAGTAACTATATCTTATTAAACAGTTGATTGGCAGGTTTAAAGGTGGAGTCAGCGCTTCTGGAGAACGCTTGCTGTCAATCAATTTTTGTCAGAATCAGTGCAATAACTCCCGGTCCGCTCCCAGTACTGTGTCTGCTTCAATAATTCATCACTAGACCATGGGCGAAAAAGCAGGCGCAGAGATCTTACAAAGGCAAAAAGAATCTGCTCGCGCGCTTAGAGCGCGCTCGCATCGTCGGTGTCTCTGCCCTAATCTAACTGTCTAGTAGGCTCCGGCGCAAAGACTCTCTTTCTCTTGCGCAGCACCAGAGAGACTTTATAGAATTGTATTTCGCTCTATCTCTCTCTTTCTCTCTCTAGGCTGTGCGCTGCATTATAATGTGTGTGATTGTGGATTGCACGGTGTGCTAGTGCGTGTATTTGCGTGTTGGTAGGGGTCCATGACTGGTTTGTGTCCAGGGCCCGTGGTCATGTTAATCCGTCCTTGCACACTGAACTCTGCACGCACTTTACAGAAGTGCTCCTGCAGTGCGCTCACAAACAGACGTGAAGTCGCACACGGTTACGTTTCTCTTTACTCCCGTTTACAAACGCGCAACTCTTAAACAAATGAATGAGCATAATACTCTTGTGGCAGTTGTAGGTAGTTTTTCACCAAATCGTGAAGTATCCGTTTGGAGGGGGCCCGAAAAAATTCGGTATGCCTAGTGTAATCTTTCCTCTTAATCCGGGCCTGATTGGGGGTAACAAAAGATCTTGTTCCTATTCAGGGATAATTTAGCCTATTCCATCCACAAAATAGTTTAACTGGAAATTGTTGTTTCCCAGTAGTTTTCCAGGACTGGAAACAACTCCATATACAGTAAGAAATGGAGAACACACACATTTAATTTGCATTTCCATTCATTTGAACAGCCAATCAGGAGGGGGTGTTGTTTAGCAGACTGATTAAAACACATAACTGCAGTATATGAATAACAGCTCAACAATACCAGCATGCTTTAAAGGCAGCAATGAAAGGTCTTAATTTAAGCGCTGGATTGGAATGCAATAGATTTATAACATTCCTTTTCTGGAAAAATAAATAAAAAACTGAGACAATTTAAAAGGTAAAATTACACAAAGAAAAATGTTTAAACTTCTACATTTTCTGTGATTGAGAGATTGTGCATTCACCATTTAACCAAGTCATGGCACATCAAGACCACTTCATCCATCAAGGCTGTTGGAGCCTGAACACCAGGCAACAGCACATCATTAAAGACAGCGGGCTGTACGCTTATTCACACATAACTCACATTATTTGGAACTGCTAAAACTAGGGATGGGCATAATTAATCGATTAATCGATCATTGTTCGTTAAGAATATTGTCGATCACGTAAAATTGTTATCGATCATATAGCCGTTGTGTTGCGCAGTGTGAGTCCGGCAGCACGGCAATGAGTTTCACTATGTGGCAGCACCAAAGACTGTATGGGCAGCAATTAAACATCCTACCAGCAGGGGGAGATACTTAACTAGTAGTAGGAGACAACAGAACAGGCTCAGGCAGCAGCCTGCGAGCTGCCGTAGATGGCAAAACATAAACAGGAAGAAGTTAAGGAGAAGTTTGGCATCGGAACGGACAGCTTTAGAACCGAAAATAACTAAGTTCATTAAGCATTGTGAAACCTTGTATAAGTACAACACTTAAACAAACCGAATTATGTACCACTTGTACATTGAAGCCTACATCCGACCCTGTTTAACGTGTGACGTTAGTGCCACAAGCATTAGCGGCTAACTTTAGCGTCTATGCTTTCCTACTTCGCCTTCATCAGGGAACTATTTTGCACATTTTAGATGATGATTAGATGAAGTAACGTTAGGTCCTTTACCACTCAGAGAAACGTGCCGTGCCCTTATGCAGTCTTTGGCAGCATCTTAGGAGGCGCATATGTGTTTAAACTTTAAAGGTATCGTAGCATTGGCTCCTTGTTGGCTTATAGCCTCGGGCTTTAACCAGCGCCGCATTTTATTATTATTTTATTTTAAAAAGTTGCCTTGTCTTAATAGATTGTTGTTTGCCTAGAAGATCTTGGAATAAAGATGTAATTGAGTAAAAACCTCTTGTATACAGTCTATGGTAAAAACGCTGTATTTTGGATGTTCTGTTGGCATTTTTTAATATGTAAAAAAAGATAACGATTACTCGATAATTGCTCGTTAATTTTCCCGATGATCGATCAATTGAATTTCTTAAAATGCCCATCCCTAGCTAAAACCCACAACCGCACTCCCATGCAGAAAGGCATCAATATCAATTACTGGAACTATAAGATGTATTTAGAGAAGGAAATGGAGAGAAATCTGCCAGACATTCATCTTTTTACACTACATTTGGTTCAGCTAATTTTATTACAGTAACATTGATGAATGGTCTTGGCAGGTGACACCATACTGGACATCCTCAAAAGACAATTATGAAAGAAATATTATTGCAGATTTATTGAAGGAAAAAAAGTCTAGCTGGTTTGGGTGTGATTTAAGTTTATTTTATTATTTTATTGGTTTAGTTCAGGGACACTGCACACTAATCAACATTCAAATTGTAAGTGAGCCAGAGTTAGCCTAAGAGGCTAGTTTTCATCTTTTGTCCCCTGCCAGATTTTCCAGTTTAAATAAACAACTATATCACACAGTACTACTGTATAATCTGACCATTTACCCCTCTTCGTTCATGCATGAATGCCTCCAGATACGTTTTTGTAAATCTCTTCATCAGCTGTTTTGTAGACTAAATCATGCTTCAGAGTTCAGGCTTTTATTCAGTTTGCCTCATCAATAATCACAATCAAGTAAGAATAAAATGACTTCTTGGAAAGATCTACCATGGGGAGAAATAATAACAAGATTACATGGATGCATAAGGCAGAAAATAAATTTTAATTTGATCAGAGCCAATAATATTAGTATGATTTAAAATAAGAAAATATAAAGTAATTTAAACCAATTTGATGACTTGGACAAGGCAGAATTACTCATCTGCTTCTGAGGCACAGTTTGAGAGAAAATGCCTCTTGCTGGCAAGGAAGAAATGCTTGTACCTCAAGTGAATGCAACTGAGCAAGTGGACTAATGACTAATCTTGCTCCAAGAATAAATTACATCCTATCATTATTATCCTAATCTTTTTTCTTCACAAATTAAACAGACACATTTCTGCAGTTATATCACATAAAAGTCCTGAACTCATAGACTGGTCCTCACACTCAGGTATGCTGGGTTTAAACACATGCAAGTAGAGCGGAAACGGAAAGTTGATTTATCCACTAGTCAATTAACCTAGAACTAAACCGCCACTATTTAATAATGTATAGATTAATTCATTTAAATAAATAAAAATAAAGAATCTAATCTCTTAGCCCTCCTCCTTTGATCAGCCACCACCACAGTCACTAGACCATCCACTTTGGAATGAAATCTAGATTATTCTCAGTCAGTGCGTTTACATGCAGACTCATAATTGGGTAAATAAACAAATACGACTTCAACAGGGGCCTGTTTCAGGTAGCTGGTTTTACATACTCTGGATTTAACCCTGCGCTCTGAGTTGGTAAACTCAGAGCGCAGGGTTGATAAGCAACTCTGGGTTTTCGGTTTCAGAACAGTGGATCGGTGTTGGGTTTATCAACTCTGAGCGTGTTCACTCTGGGTGCAGCGTGTGCATAAAAGCCATCGTCAATGGATCGCTGATAACATGATTCACCATGGAAACAGAAGAAACAAATGATTGATCCTCCCACTTCTCCACTTCTCAAAAAAGAAAAAAGAAATCTCCGCTCCTCCCACTAGAGTTAGAAATATTAACGAATGATCTTATGGTAGCCTATGGAGAAGAATTAACGGGATATTGTCTCATAACTCTGATCTAATCTCCTCGGCAATTCAGAAAAAAAACAGAGGAAACATTTTTTGTCAAGATAATCATTTCGCTTCCGTATGAGAAGCCATAGTCTATTTTAAAAAGTTACGCATATCAGCTGTAAAGTAATAAAGCTGGCGCGGCACACATGGACATATAAAGAAAGGCGGCACAGCATTGCTGACAGTGCCTAAAGCCTACTGTGCAGTAAACAGAACAGACTGTCGCTTCTGAGTGAAATACATTAACGTCAAGACACATTAGGTGACAGTTTCCATTGAAGAGCCTGATTGATGTATTACCAGATCCATTTTCCTCAAGTGATCACAGTTTAAATTATTATATTATTTTTATATTCATATTAGGCTATTTAACGAGGCTTGTCTGTGACTTTAGGATCGCACAAGTGAACTACAACGATCGCGTGCAGCCGCAGCGTTACATGAATCCACCTGACATAAATCTGTTCAGTGGCACAGACGTTAAAAAACATACAATACAAATAGGTTTATTAATCTGAATGTAGAGCATGTCACGATGTGTAAGGTGGCCGCCTATATGAACGGACCGAGGGCTGAGAACAAGGCTACTGATCAGATAAATGATCGGTCAAACGTAAAATCATCAGGAAATGATAAAAACATCCTGATGGAGATTTCTATAGAGTGATTTTGCTTCAAACTGTACAGGGACGCGTGTGACGGTGACTACTACTTTCTTCAGTCGGAGCTGCAGCGTAAAGTGAAAACAAACTCAGGGTAGGTCTAACCACCTCCCGAGCAGGTTAGACCCACGGCGTATGTTGCCGCAGTAACTGACTCTCGGTTGCGCTGAACCTGCTACCTGAAACGGAAAACCCAGAGTTTCCACTAACTCAGAGCGAACAAACTCTGGGTTGCCTCAAAACCAGCTACCTGAAACAGGCCCCTGGACTTGTAAAATGCATGTAAACACCTTTATCCAATCTATTTCGCACACAAATCAGAACATTGACGGACAAGCGAAGTCGGATAAGAACACCTAGATAACTCGTTCATAGTCGGCATTCTACCTGCATGTATACGGGATCGCATATCGGAGTTCTCATTCTGCGCTTGCTCGAGAATCCCAGCCGCGGATTTCACAAGGAAGTCGAAGGAGACAACGTCATAAATAGTAGTGTTGTTGCCGGAAAGGAACCGGACGTGGCTCTATAACCATTTGTTGAAAGGGCTACTGCGCCACCTAGCATAGCGGAGACAGCCATGCTCCGGCCTTTTATCGAATATTTGAAAGGCCATGTATACTCAGACAAGTGACGCGGTCCGTTCGAGTGGCAAGTTCGGTATAGGTCTTAATCCAATCTAGTTGTCCCACGGAAACGCACTGACTGTGCTCATTGTTATCTGGCTTAATCTTTAAACAGCTCACATTATAGTAAATACCAAAACATTAACATTCAAAGTCTGACGAGACACCAAAACAACAAAGGAAAGGTCTACACATGAACTCAATGTACTGATATAAGGCAGACATGGCAGAACGTGTTCTCTTTCCAGAGACCACGGGGCTAATTTAATACAGAGGCTCCAAAGTCCTGTAATACATCATTACACTGGTAGAGTCCCGGGAGGTTTTTAGTGTATGAAGGCATTAACCTGTATATGAACTAACATTAGCCTTCCCAAGATGCAGCAGTATAGAGGCTATCACAACCCAAGCCCTCAACAGTAGATTGTTTAAAGATAGAGCAGGTCTAGGCAACAACTATACATCTGAGTTCCTTTTAAACTGTGTTTAAAACAGATGTAATAACCCTGAAGTATTTCAGTTCACTGCTTACGGCTTTAAGCTGATTCAATTACATACAAAAAATAACTACACATATCAAACTATCATTCCCATGAACATTTGCAGTCTCCTTAATATTAATCTTGTCTAACACGTTGGTGTAATGGCATGTTGTAATTTGTGTTTGGCTAATAATTCAGTGCTCCGCTGCTTTCTTCAACACTGTGAGAGGCATACAAAATATTTATGATGGCATGACTGCATACAGCATAGTGGGCTCGGCTGGCAGACTGTAGGCAGGCTGACTGGTCCCCACTCTGGCTCTCTGATCATACTTTACAGATCTGTCTGCCAAAAACCCTCATTTCCCTTGCAAAGGAAAATGGCTGGTTTCATCTGTTTCAAATCTCTGCTAAGGCGGAGAGCAAAATCATTCAAGAGTTCTCGTTCAATATGACTCTCCAAATATGAAATTTTCTCCCACGTCAATCAGCGCCACTCTGCTCTATGTATGTAATGCTGCAGTGAGATCTGAATACAGGAGCAAACTGTTGTGGACTTTAGTATAAATTGAGCTTTACCTAATATTGGTGCTTGAAAAACGTTGTATATATATACAGGTGAAACTCATAATTAGAATATCATGGACAATGAATTGGAATTGAGGCAAGAATGCATGCAAAAGGGGCCCAAACCAAGTATTGAGTACATGTGCATGATTATACTTTATATAGGGCCGACATTTCTGTATTGAAAATACCTTGTTCATTGATTTTATGTGATATTAAAATGTTCTGAACTTTTGCATTTTGGGGTTTTCATAAGCTGTAAGCCATAATAATCAAAATTATAACAAAGAAAGGCTTGAGATATCTCACTTTGCATGTAATGAGTCTATATAATATATTAGTTTCACCTTTTAAATTGAATTACTGAAATAAATGAACTTTTGCACGATATTCTAATTTTTGAGTTTCACCTGTAGAAATGGCATATAGGGGAGAACGGGGTAATCTGAGCCACTTTTTACATTTGCTCCTCTCTAAGCGAGCTAAAATGATTTATCACTCAAATTTACACATTTCCCATTAATTCAGGATGTTTCCTAGAAATGGGCATTAGCAGAATTTTTTCAAGACAAAGGGCAGTGAAAATATGATTGTTTTAAAAAAAGTTGTCATGTGGCTCACTTTACCCCAGCTGTGGGGTAAACTGATTAACTTACTTTTTCCACTCTGAAACTACCATAACAACACATATTGTAACAGTAAGAATCCTGAAAGCTAGCCACACATTCCTGAACTAATGTCAGACTAGTAAAAGAATGATGGGGTTTGGTCAATTAAGCAAAGCAAATTTTCTAAACACTTGAAAGTAACTCTGAACAAAATCAAATCCAACATATTATAATTCAAAAGGTTTTAATACGATTCAAATGAAAGATAGAACCAGTTAGATTAGAACAAAGTCTGGGGGTCAGAACACAGGACCCTTAGGGCCAGCTAGTGTCTGGGGGTCAAAGCATAGGAAAATCAGAACCAGCAAGAACAGCCTGGGACTCAGAACACAGGACAAGACCCAACTGGATTATAACATCAGCCTGTCATACTCTATTACTAGGCTTACTCTACATTCCAGCCCTGAAGGTTACAGGGAAAGATGAGAAGGTGCTTCCGTTTGGTTGCCCCAGGTCGTCTTCCTGGTGTATTTCCTTGGCATGATGGCTTTTCTACAATGTGTATGACATTAAAATAAAACATATGTCATGTAATATTACATTAAAATATGTTTAAGACTAAACTTAACTTGTGCCTCATGGTGGGGGAAAGTGAGACAGTGGCTCACTTTCCCCCACAGCATTTGGCTCACTTTCCCCCATCACCACAATTTGAGAAAAAACTACCTCTCTTAGCATTTCAGGCTAATCTTCAGTTATCAGCATCACATGGTTTCATATGTTGGTAGTTCATCAACACGTATGATAAAAGTTTTTCTACGTGAATAAATTTGCTTTGGCACAACAGTTGATTTAGTTGACAGCAAGACAATTTACTTTTACATGCAAAATACCTATTTTGGTGAAAAAAACATGCTTAAAGGATTACTTCACCGATACAGAACCTGCTTTCCATCATTACATACCCGTCGCTATGGGCGGGCCATAGGGGGCCGGGCCCGCCCCCAGAAATGCTTGTGCCCCCCCACTTGGGGCACAGATCTCTCAAAAAAAATTACTTTAATTTTTATTTTATACTATCATAGTAGCTAATTTTGTGTTGATAAATACTAATGTTGCATTCTTTATCATCAAAACATTTAAAATATAAATAAACAATGGTGTGATTTTGTTTGATTGATGGGAGTCTATCTACACTGCAACAGCCTATCACGGCCTTACCGAAAAGAAAGTAAGGCTATGTAGGCCTACGTAATACGTCAATGCAGCCGCTCAACAGTTACCGCGCATTT
The DNA here is from genome assembly GCA_026929865.2 of Hyperoplus lanceolatus. Lineage (NCBI taxonomy): Eukaryota > Metazoa > Chordata > Actinopteri > Uranoscopiformes > Ammodytidae > Hyperoplus > Hyperoplus lanceolatus. The sequence continues at coordinate 30,441,342 of CM049407.1, read as the reverse complement.
TGAAAGTGAAGCTGGATGAGTTTTAGCCGGCTTACTATTTCATTTCTAGTTCATCATAATCGATATTCGGTAACGGTTGAAAAGCCCACCAACAATCTCCTCTGCCAAATCGGATCGTCAAACTGTTGTCACTTTTCGAGCCGCATGACAGACTACAATCCGAAATTATGGACTTGTTCAGCGCGGTGACACTTCTGATTGCGTAAAGCCACAGTTTTGCACTGTGGGAACTCTGCGCTCCTCCAGCCACAGCCATCGAGGCTGTGCCGGAGACCGACCCCGGTCCAAGCAAGAGAAGACGCACAATTTACAAGAACCTAGGCGGATTTGCAGTTGAGGAACAGTTGGTCTGTCAGAAAGTGACATAGACGAAAAGACTGAGTTCAAGAGTATTTTACAGTGTTATTGATGCTGTGCAAGGAGAGATGGATGCGCGTTTTGGAGAGCGCAGTAGCGAGCTCATTGGCGCACTGGCTGCTTTGAACCCGGAGGCCGAAATATATGTTGATGAGGAGGTTTAGCTCGGAGAAACGCCGCCTCCCGCTGTACTGATAGAAGGGACTGGAGAGAGCACAGCCCTGCCTCCACTCAAAGTAGGCTACCGTGTGTGTGTGTGTATAACGGCAATGCATATCCCTCCGTTGACTGCTTTAAAATGCAATGTTTGAGATATGCGTCTGGTGTTAGGCTACTATAGGCTAATAATAATTGTGCCCCCCTATGCATTTCATATGCCCCCCTTAAGACTGAGGTCTGGCGACGGGTCTGCATCATTATAAAATGGCTATTATAATATAAGGAAAAAGGTTGGTCTTGACTCAGTCTTCCCTTGGCCCAGCTGTCCTGATATTCCACACCCCACATTTACAATGGATGACGCATTTTGCATCATCCATTGGAAACGTGGTTTGCGTGTCAGAGGGCCCGAGGACTACAGGCCTTTAGTTCCGCACATTTTTATGCCCACCAATAAGGAATGAGGGGGGCGTGAGCTCACGAACGAGATGTAAACACAACGTCCGCCATGTTTCTCCCCCGCTTAGAGAGAAGCCGACTCCCGAGAAACTCCGACCATGATGGCACGAGGACATTTTCCATTTGTAACGCCTGAAGGGGATTTTTAATGTTAACTGCAGTGAACGGACATTCATGTCTACCTGTATAAACCGGATTACCAGGGCTGCCAAGTTTCACCAAACGTTTGGAGTGAGATTTTTTGGCCGAGGGACCCAAAACTGTGTCCTCTCTCCCACCCAATAATTTTTACTAGTGTCCTGAAGTTTATATATTGTTCATAATAAAACATACAAAACAATCCAAAGATCATCTGAATTTACTTGAGTGAAATTGAAGGGTTAATTTGTTTGATGCACGCGCGCTCACCGACCGGCGAGGACACAGTTCTTATCAGCGGTAACTTGGCAGGCTATCAAACACCTCGGAAGAGAAGGTGCAGGTAGGGGGCTCGCCCATAGACATAATATGTCTATTTATTATGTCTACGGGCTCGCCTCCCGCGTCGAATGCACAGTGCACATCATAGCATAACGTTAATGCGCGTTCAGAAAGAGGAAGTCACGGCACTCATGTCTGTTAGCTTTTCAAAATAAGAATTTGAAAATAAAAGTCCCACACAACTAATGTTATTTTGGGGATTAATTTCTCCGCGTGAGAAATTTGAGGTGTGGCATGTGAGAGTGTGAACGGGTTGAATTGCGTGTGTCTCACGGCCAAAGAGTGAGACTTGGCAGCCATGCGGATTACAGCGAGGAATAGAGGTGATAGTCGTATGGAGGAAGAGGAGAAGCTAGCCGTAGCTACACTAGTAGCTGCTCCATGCTGTGGAATAAGAGCTCCAGCCGCTGTGCCTGGTGTGTTCCCGGCGTTCACTGTTAGAAACGTCACCATAGCTTTGCAGCAATTACGGACAGAGGCACCCTGGATACATATTTCAGTAGGCTATTGACACGGTGAACTGGAGGCGCCAGCCACAGGCCGCGGGGAGAGACGGACGTCAACCACAACACAGTAAGTTTTTATTTTTACTCATTCTCCGCCACACATCTTGCGTTTGCGCCTGACTTTCTTTTTTCACCTGGCGCTTGTGTTAGCAGATCAGAGCAGCCACACAGCGCTTTATTTATGTGAATTATCAAAGAAATACTCATGTAACAGGCTGGTAATAGCAGCGCTGCAGCAGTGAGACACTGACTGTGTGGGGGGGGGGATGTGAGCTAGATACACTGCACATGTACGTAGGATGTGACCCGGGCGTAAACACGGCACAAGTGTTATATCTTATTATTAAAGTTTTGAATCTTGTTCTAAAATGTCTTATTGGCACTACGTTTTCCTGTGGTTGGTAACATGGGCAGCAAAGCTAACGTGACGTAACCTTGCAGTTCTTTTTCATGTATGTGAGCTACTGCAGGCTAAAATGAGCTTGTCTTACTAATGTTTTGCTCAATGTTTTATAGACAATATCGCCGATTCATGCAGTTTCCTGGCGTCACTCATGCTAAGAGAGAGACCCAGCACCTGACCATGCACGTGATGAGCAGTACCGTGGCTATCAAGAAACAAGATCGAGCTGTGACCAGAATGACCTGAGCCAACACACTACACATTTTACTTTTAAAAATAGTTGTTCATATGTTAGCGATTAAAACTTTGAACTCAAGTTGGTTGATGTGGTTTGTCTACTAACCAGAGTGCTGTTCAACTGGAGTACTATTAGAAATATACAAATTTCAACTGGGGTTGAGGACAATCTTCAGATGCTGAGCTACTGTATTCAATAAATAAGCAAATGTTTTTTTATGCTATCAATATAGAAATATGACCTGAAGTACTTCATTTTAATATATTCTGGCTAGCTTTGGAAGCAACACTGATAGCTTAGTTATGTTTCCGGTTTATCTGTTTTTTCCTGTGATCCTGTCAGTATGATGAACCTACCTTGCATCCTTGTGATTTTATAACATTTACCTCATAGACTGTAGATTAAAAACAATATGACATACAGTAATCTGTGCATCAAAATCAGTTACTATTGTTCAGCCTCCAACCACCAAGTCTGTAGTGGTGAACATGGGTGTAGACCTTATAGGTCCATGGTGTACTGTAAACAGGACTCCAAGGTAAGGTACAACAACATAAGATATTTTATTTTTTACAAAGCAAAATCTTGTGGAAAATCAATGCTATAGAAACCATGTAACACACAATGAGACAATTCTTAAAAGTAAAATGTCCAATATACGAACATATACGAAAGCTAAGATATAAAGGATGAGCTATGAACAAAACATTTTACAATAGGTCTAGAGGTGTGAGGACATAGCATTAGTATTTCTGCTGAATTTGACGTAGGGGGCCGTTATCCTCTCTGTGAAGCTCACAGCAGCCTCTTTGATGTGGGCACTGGTTGCAGTTCAGTGGGCGACAGCCATTGATCAACTTTCTAGCAAAGATGACATGTAGGGTGTAGACATCGGATTCTGAAAGTTAACCATAAAATACAACATTTAGGACCATAAGTGAAACGTTAGCTTTGAGCACTCACTGAAAATGATAGCAGATGAAAACTTTTTTCTTTATTGCTTTACAAACAAACAAACGGTTGTTACAATAGTTTTTCTGAAACAGTTTAGCAATCCCCCCCCTGACAGCAGCTATAATTGCATACTGTGTGAACAGAAATGTATTAATACTAGGTAATAGGTTGAAAGTCTTACCTGTACGCGAGTGCGTTCTGCAGGAGGTGGTGCATTAGCATCTCTGTAGGACAGGGTCCCGGTCCGCATACGTCCTCCCGCCCAGAGTTTCCTCTTCTTGCCCAGCATATTTAGTTTCAGAGACCTCCAGTTTGAAGCTAGGCTAGTTTTGTTGATAGCGTGCAGCATGTGGGCTTAGCAGCAGGCATTTGAAAAACTATCTTGAAACTGTAGCAAACTTAGCCGAGTGCGCGTTTCCTTCCCTCCATTTTACAGTGAAACCGGAAACTATGTACACTTTAGAAAAAATCATTCATTGTGGAATCTAAATAGTGTCTGTATTTTTTTCAAGGTATCGCGCACAACTGTATTTGGAAGTTGTTGTTTACCAACTCTCATCAGTCAGACAGACGAGACCTAATGGACGAGACTACAAGGGAAATTCCTTTGCATTTCTGGGCAAGTTGTACCAGTTCAGGGTTCTTCCATTTGGGCCGTCCCTGGCTCTGCGTATGTTAAACAGTGTGTGGCAGCATCCCTGCCACCATTACAGCTCAGCTGGTGCTCGACTCGGCGGCCATGCGAGCCTGCCTTTCTCCGTAGCGCGTAGCTACCGTTCAGCAGCTACTACAGCACTTCGTGCAATGGAGGCTGCTGGAGTACAGCCTCTTCCTTCGACTGATAAGTATGCTGACCTCAGCATTATCTAATTATCATTATCTAAGCTGTCCAAGTTCCAGGTGTCCGGAACACAGCGATAGAAAAGGGCCACCCCCGGGAGTGGAGACTCCCGGGGGTGGTGGGCATGATTGGGACAAGTATGGCAGGGCAGTGGCATATCTCTTTGCTTCCAAAGAGATGACCCACTGTCCCCCTGGGTTCTCCTAGATGGAGAGGACCAGTCCCCTAAGGCAGGATGCTCTGGCTAATGCTTGGCCAGTCAGCCTGCTTTATGCATTTCCTCCAATTCTTTTGTTACTGGCAACACTGGATGGGGTCCAGCATTGCAGTTACAGCCTACGTTTGGTGGCACCACATTGGCCAGGAAGGCCATGGATCCCAGCGTTACTAAACTCCTCAAGGAGAGCCTTGGTGCCTTCCAGGGAGACAGGACCTTCTGTCTCAGGTAGGCGGACACATGTGGCACCCAAACTCGAGGCGCCTGCAGCTGTGCGTGGGGCTCCTGGTAGCCAGGACCCACTGTTGACGTATTGCGACCAGTCAAACAGGTGGAAGTTGTTTTCACAGTGGTGCATAGCACATGGCGAAGTCCCATGGACTTGCTCAGTGATAGTGATACTACACTTTCTGCAGTCTGTGTTGGGCAGCCGGAGAGCTGCTTCAACTCTGTGCGTCTATGTGGCTGCGATATCGGCCGCACATGCAGGGGTGAATAACCAGACGGTAGGGTCCCACTACCTAGTCAGGCAGTTTCTGAAGGGAGGCCAAAGGCTTCATTCAGCCACCATGACCCCTGAGGGCACCATCATGGGACTTGCAAGTAGTCCTGAGGTCCTTAGGTCTACCCCCATTTGGGCCGCTGAGTCAGGCAGACCTGACGCGGCTGTCTATGAAGACGGCATTCCTCCTTGCCATTGCGACTGCAATCGGTCGGTGAACTCCATGCCTCGTCAGTGAGCCAGGCGTGCTTGCTCTGGCATGCAGAAGGGTCAGAAGTGGTGCTCTCGCCAAATCCATCCTTCCTATCCAAACGATTGTCTCCCCACCATGTAAACCAATCGATCGAGTTGGCTGCTTTCAATCCCCTGGGCTCACCAGGGGGTGCAGAAAGAATGTCAGACCCACTGTGCCCGGTGCGGGTGCTTAGGGCATAGGTTGTGGCAACAACCAGCTTGAGTAAGACAAATACCTCTGTCTGCTATGGGAGCTGCAGGAAGGGGGCTGCCCTGTCCAAACAGAGACACTCCCACTGACTTGTGGATGTGGTCTTGAATGCATATAGAGCACAGGGGCTCCCCATGCCTTGGCCGTTGAGTGCCACTCTACCAGGAGTATAGCTACATCATGGGCTGCCTTGAAGCGGATTTCACGGCAGGACATTTGCGCCACGGCTAGATGGTCTTCATCATGCACGTTATGCGGCTCTACAGAGTAAATGTTGCTGCACCTCATCCGGTGGGATGACAGCTGTCTTGTTGATGGCTGCAAGCCCTTAATTGATGAGTACTCTTTGTGACCTTTTTGGTATAAGTCATCCAGTGCTGTAAGGAACAAAATAGAACGATAGTTACGTATGTAACTACGGTTCTATGAGTTCCGGATGACCGACGGAGTTCTCTGTCACTCAGACTTCTCAGACACCGCGAGAAGATCCAGTTGGAACAGAACCTCTGGTGACTTCCGGAATATATAGACATTCCCGGGGTCACACAGGTGTCACAGGTGACTTTGTTGGTATAAAGATCTCGACCTGCGCATCCGCGCGATGGAACATCCAGTGCTGTAAGCACCGCCTCTGGCGGTCATCCGGAACTCATAGAACCGTAGTTGTATACGTAACTATCGTTTTACTCTTTAGTGGCATATGTTTGAGTAGAAGGAACATTTTGATTTTATAATATTAACTACTGACAACATTTCTACCAAATTCAATATTGTCATTTAGAGCATTTTCAATAAGTAATGTAGGGATAAAGATTTAAGAAGTAACCAGACTGGTCTCTTAATTTTTTCCGGGGCTGTATACTTTTGTCATTGTTGTTCAATGGCTTCATTTGACCCGTTAGGCAGGGTTCAGGCTACATACTGTATGTTTGCCTAGGGGGTCCATTCAAAACAGAGCCTTTTTAAAGAAGAGTTTTGAATGAAACGTTAGACAAGGTCACAGCGCACATTAATGCTTAACACATACCTTCATACACAAAGCTGTTGAAGGGATCAGTGTGGGTGTAAGGGTGCAGTGTAAATTAGAGCCCCCTCAGAAGAAGAAACTTCTGTTGATAAATACGAATTATTCATGGGTTTGTGTGACAATTTATTCTTCTTTTTGGCATTTTAGGCAGATACCAAACTGCTTTTGCATTTCCATCAAAACTCCTGACTGGAGAAGGACTGGCCATGATTTGCATGTAGCGATCCAAAACAGTGATGGATTGCAGATTTGTGATCTTGCCAAAATTAAAGCAAGTATGTGACATATAAGTGGCTAAGTGGGGCCATAGCCTGCATAGACTGTCGATTTAAATAAAAAAATAAAAAATGCAATCTTATTCACTTGCTGAATTACTCGAAAGCTAATGAAAATTGTCCAACAGCAACACTCTGTACTGAAATAATTGCTCAGTGGGGCTTTAGATCTGGCCAACACTCGCACCCAATTACAATCCCTCCACACACACACACACACACACACACACTTTTGCACTACCCTCATTCTCAGTCACTCCCAGCCCTAATCAGAATGCAAATGTATAAACTTTGCTCTCAGCTGAGAGTGGAACAAGAGGTTTAAGTTTCTCATAGAGGGTGTGGGTGACTCAGTGCTTGCTGGTTTATAGTGTGATGGTTATCAAGCTTTCCAAGCATACAAAATGTCTACAGTTTAAAGCCAAAGCAGTCTTGTTGCTCCACTGATATGTTTTCTCTGAGATTAATTTAGGAGGGACAGTTAGTGTCAATCGAAATTGGTAAACTTGTGTTCCATGAGTAAAAACAGAAGAGTGCAGATAACTTATCACACTTGCCCACATCCAGATTTTAACCTAAGCACTTAATCCCACCCAGCCAAAACAATGCTCCAAACACAACAAGCTTTAAATAAACAATAAAATAAATGTGCACTTACATGTTAACCCTACATCTAACCCTTATGGCACGTTCAAACCAAAAGCGATGCTCGCAATGCTTGCGATGAAAATCAGCCTACAGTATTTAGGAAACCATTGGTTAAGGCGCGATGAAGCGTTTGATGCGATGACACAGCGTGATGGAGGCATTTGCTGCGATTTCGCTTCATGGCTTGAAGTTGAAAATATTGAACTTTTCACATGATGGAGCGATGTGACTGACATCTACACAAGACAGTGTACACAGAGGCTGGCACAGTTGTTGGCCATGTAGTTGTTGTTTTTGTGCCGATGTGAACACTGTTGTGCCTGATCTCAGCCAGGGCTGATTAAGGGAAATAAAATAGTGGGAGGAAATCTCTGGGCGTTGAGGCGATCAAACAAATTAAACCAAAATTTGATCAAGCGGCGCGTTAGGAGTGATAGCCATCGCAAGCATCACTTTTGGTGTAAATGCACACTTTGTAGTTTCAAGTATTTGAAGCTTATGCACTTGCGTGATTTTTGCTGTTCTGAGTTTGTAACTTCATGATTGAATGCACTTACTGGTTGCTTTGCATAAAAATGTCAACAAAATGAAATGTAACACTTGTTTGAAACCAGTGGTCCCCTTGGCAGCAGTAATACAGGTTTTAGCAATAAAAAAATCCATAATTATCACATTTAAAAAAGAAAAATGTGAAATAGTTTTTATTGAATAGCTCTGTTTTGGGGGATACTTTATATGTTTTAAGCCTTTTACAGGTGAGAATATTAGCACTTTCCAACACCTTTCTAAAATACATTTAAAATATATATATATAATAAAAAGGAAGTTTTCCCTGCTAGTGTTTTCCCAGATTGAGTCCAGTCCTAACAACCGGTCATTAAAGCTTTTGCCTTGATAAGAAACAACTACTTAAAGCTGGGGTATATGATTTCTGATTGGTCAAAGTTAACATGAGATGTACACCTTGACCAATCAGAGCAAGGCTCCGATTCTCTGTTCTTATTGGCTGTTGGGACTGTCCATTCACTTTGGCACGACTTTGTTGGTGTAGAGCGTGTCAGGGAGGGACTATGGGGAGAGACCAAAGAGAACAAGTGGAGCGGTTGAGGTATTTGGATTCGAATCTCTATCCCAACTGCCATTTTCTTCCCAAATCCTCCACCCCAGCTTTAAAGAGATCCTATTATACTACTTTTCTGGTCTTCATTTCTTGTTAAAAACTGCTATAGAGCAACCTGACACGAATCACATCACAAAAAACTATATAGATTTTCGGGACACTCTTCCTCTTACCCTAGCAAGCACAGCAGTCTCTCTACACACACTGCTTTGAGCTTCTCCGCCCCTCCCCCCCTGCTGCAAACCCCACTCTGTTGTGATTGGTTGCCTTCCTTCCAGCGGCGGGAAATTTTCAGGAAGGTGGGGGCATGCAGCCGGAGCTTGCCTGAGCGGCAGCATTACCATACATAGAAACATGACAGAAACGACCCGAGCGTGACAGAAACAATCCAGAAATTTGAACGAGTTCGGCTCGACCGGCTGCCAAAGTGTTTAGTGCTCTGCATAGCCACAGACGGTCAGCAGGGAATACGTCGAAATGCATGTACGTAATTATTTGATACTCTAGTATGGTTAAACATGACTATAAATCATTATAACAATGTTTATAGGTCATAAAAGTCGAAAAGTATCATAGGTCCTCTTTAAGTAAAGTCCTGACTTCTGTGGGTCAATTCAATATAATGCTTCAAATGACCACACTCGTACTATACAGCCTGTGGACAAGCATGGCTGACCCTCATTGCTGTAGAGTTCTTGACTGCCTACCATCACACTGACTTACTCCCAATGCTGAATCATCAGAATAGTGACTTCAGGTCTATCTTTAACTTCAGCCTTTTCTTTACTTATCATCATTTGCCCACTCGTGTAGTTCATGTGGCCCCAGAGTAAGCTGGAGAGGAGGGAACTCCACAACTTAATAAGTACACTCAAGCCATTAGGTTGCAAAGTGCACATGCAAGTGTAAGGATACCAGTGTTTCCCACAGGATTTTTTCCAGCAGCGGTGGCGTGGTCCCCGAACCTCCTAGGGGGGTCCGGGGGCAAGCCCCCCCGGCCAATTTTTTTGTTGTACCCTTTACATTTGAATGCATTGATCTAGTGCACTTTGAGAGGAGAATATGCACTAATTACTATTCAGATAGATGGGATTATTGGTGTTGCAACTTTGCCTTTTGTGTCTTTATTTACAGATTTTGACATTTTTGTAATTAATATTTAAACACAAAATGCCACAACGCAGAAAATGATTTGCACAATTCATTTACAGTTCTTCCTTAATGCTTAAACCAGACCTGCAAACTCATAAGAGGTGAAAAAGGTGACAAACACCCGACCCCTCTAGACGACACGGTAAAAGACTTTAATTTAAAATAATGTGATAAAAATTACAAAGTATCCTTATACAAAGGCATATAGATACAAATAAAACAAAACAATTCATGAATTTCACGGATGTAGGTTGTGATTAAACCTTGGTTTGGGACACATTTTAATGTGGGGCTCTGGGGGTGTCCCCCCAGAAATCTTTGAGCATTTAATACTTCATTTCCTGCATTCTGGTGAATTTCTATGCACCAAATGTATGTAAAGTAGACTAATTGACAACATTTAGGTTCCTGCTGACAAAAATAGAATACATTGCAGTAATATCATAGCCTGGTTCCGCCCGCCCGCCTACTTCCGGCCAAATTTTATTTTCCCTTCAGTAGTCAGTCTGGGTGTACAGCCCATTTCCCACTTTTGCCGGAGATTCGACAGCCGGTCCAATCAGCGAACAGAGCGAGTGGCTGAGAACGATGACGTCGAAGTCGCGCTCCAGTTTCAGTTGCCAGAAGCCGGCTCATGACACACGTGACGACCAAACTTTATGCGATTGGTTGGCTAATCCAGAGTGGCACTGGGCAGATCCAATAGTTTTAAACTTTAACAGACACCCGCCTCCATGAGTGAACGTTTGCCAATTACAGCACTGCCAGACCTTCTGTACAAATGAAATGAAGTACGATGGTCTGGTAGCACCAGGCTAGTAATATCATGCATTCTGTATTGCTTTCAAATATTTCCATAACACCAGATAAAGAAAAACACCTTGTATTTACATTTTCATTCAGGGAACTCACTGATTCATTCAAGTTGTTAAGAAGCGAAAGAGTCTGAAATGACCCACATGGAACTATAAAAACTATAAAAAGCCATGGAAACCAGCAAGCAACACATTTTAAATTAAATAACCTGATTATAAAATTTTAATCATGGATTAAAGCAATTGCAGAATTAGTTAATCTTCAATGTGATTTAAAACTCTGGGATGAGCAGTTCCAAAATGAAAGTGGCAAAATGTTAGTGCAGCCACTGTAGAGTTGTTAAACACAGCCACTGGTTTGTTGACCTGATTCTTTTGAACGTGTGTGTGCAATAAATCAGACAGATATGATGGTGCCAGCTCCATGTCAGGTTTTTAAAAAAAAAGTAATACTAAAACTGAATTTCAAACTATATCCTGAAATATATTTACTGGAGGTGATAGTGAGGCTGCCGTTGGATGAGCAACTAGAAAACACCACAGAGATTCTTAAAAGCTGTCCCGCTCTGAGCCGCTCCGACCTGACCTGCTCTACTCAATACACTACTATGCATTAGGCACTGGATTTAGAACCTATTGGAGAGGACAAGACAGGCCTTTAGTTGACATGCTCCAGTAGTTTAGTGGGAATTTTAGGCTTCAATCCAGGTAAACAAACTATACAACGTTGAGAAGAAGAGAAAAATAAGATCCAAAATCTTGATCAGTGCGGTTATAAACTGAAACAATAAAAACATAATTTACAGTCAATTTACTTGTGGTAAGTGATGTGGTTAGTACGAATGCAATTGAATATAAAATTATGTGCACTTGTAACTTTGTAATATAATTTTCTTATCTTAACCGTTTCCTTGGCATGCAATAAACGCTATGCAAGCATTTGTAGTCTGTGCAAGTATGTTTCGCTGTATGTGTGTTACTTTCCACAGTGCTTATCATTTACACCTATTAAGGCATTTCCTGGGTTCACTGGATCATTCTGAAGCAAGCTATTAAACCAAAATGTTAACAATAGCGTGATAATAGGGTTGAACAATTATTTGATGCAAATACAATAATTGAGATCATTATCTTGTTGGATGGTATACTATATCCACCAGTCTAAAAAAACCACCAAAGAAAACTGTTCAGCTGTTACATATTAAAAAAAATAGTTATGAAATAAAAAAAAAATAGTTTCTTTGAAATTAATTTTCATTCCCACAATTAATACTTTTCTTCCCTTAAAGCTTTTTTTTAATCTAAATTTAAACTGAGATACATCTAGACATTTATTTAATTGTTTAAAAGAAGTATGAAACTGGCCACAGGGGCAAGTTTAAAGAAGTCTTACATTTTTCAGATTATAATATTTTTCCTGGAAGCGAAATAATTAGATTATGAAACTCCTGTATATGCATCACTAAATCCAATCAGTTTTCAAATAATAATGGTGAGAGGCCTCAACAACAACGACTCCATTGAGTCCATCAGGTTGAATTATCTATCAGTGCTGGCCTGAGGTCAGAATACACCAGCAAACAGATTATGTTCAATAATAGATAAGCAGCAGCAGCAGACGTTTTCTAATCGCTAATGGAACCCAATGAGAGCAGAGTATAGCAGGGTGTGGAGCTTTTACTTTTACTTTTTTCCTCCAGATCTTTGCTACCAGTAGGGTTGTGTATTTTCAAGGAATTCACGATTATGGTTGCAAAGGGCCAGAAAAATTTAATTTATTTACGTCAATTTATCATAGGAAGTTAAGATGGGGGAGTTTTGTAAATATTCATAATAGGGGATTATGGGAATCAACTGGAAATGGGGGTTATTTAAACAAACTGGATCAAATCCAAACATACATATTAACATTTGGTTTAATCATAGGCAAACATCCATGCAAAATAATGCAATTAAAAAACATAACATTTCAACATATTTATTGATACATTGTGGGGGGGCGTGGCCTCAATGTTCACAAGCTCTTTTAAATACTTTCCATTGGTTAAAACTTTATTAAACCCACACACAGACTAATAACACAGATTCACGAAGAAAAAGAATAATGTCAAAAATGGAGATACAGGGTTTCCACCCGACACAGCGACAATTTGCACTGAGAACAGAGCCACCACAGGGAGAAGCACTCCAATGTGACACTGTATTCTAATGAACAGACCGCAGGAGACGTGATGAGCCACGGTGCATTTATGCCCCCACACACTGTACTCTATATGTGCTCCACTGTGAATCTGTTACAGGCTGTTGAACCAACACTAAATCACTTTCCGTGCACATGGAGCTGTGCCAGCCGCCTTATCTAATGTCAAGAGCCTTCAGGGCGCGGAACCAAACACTTTCCACTGCGTAACCAACATGAGGTAGGGGACACAGATTAAGCACATGTTTTTATTAACGATGTCAAATATTAAACGGAAGCAAGTCTATCTCAAACATTAAGTTTACAGGAAAACCTACATACAGAGGAGTTATTCATAAATACTACTGCCATACGGATGTTAATTATGGACATACCATAAGGCAGCAAACCATTCCTAGTTTCCACTTGACGAGATTGTGAAGATGTGTACCAAACAACTCAAACAGTGTTGATATTGGGTTTTCAGACAGGTTCTGGTCAATCTTAAGAGGCTGAAGCATGAAGACAGGCCTGGATTAATAGCTCAACAACACAGCAAACAGAACAACCCAGTGGATTGATCCATTTAACTGATGCTTTGTCGCCCGCTGAAAGTGGGAAAGACTAGCAGCTTAAAAATCACCAGTGTAGTTTTTTTTATTAGTGGTGGAACATCACATCAAATTAACTTTATGTTCACCAACTGCCTGAAAAAGCATTTCTATCAAACATAGGAACTACCTAAATTACTCAGTGTTTCCGCTACCATTGTCTTGGGGCCGCAATATTTGCGCGAAATAACAACGTAAGTCATCTAGCTATGGTCTCTTTTCAAATATATCAGGTGCTCTTTTATTAAATAAATGTAACACTTATGTTATTTATCTAATTCATGTGCATGAGACGAAAATGCTAACATTAGCTCTGCTGTTAGTCATCTTGTGTGGATCTCAATCAATGGACCAGAGAGGTGTCTGACTTCACATACCAGGAGGCAGTGAAAACTGCTTGAAAGTAAGCTACTGGAAAAGTTTTCAAAGCAGCCTGTCCTATGCCAAATAGCTGGGATTTACAATTGCTGAATTGTTAAATAATTTTTGGCTCTAAAAACAAACTTCTTGAAAAACAAATGAGGAAAAAAAATATATGAGAGCAGAGCACCCTGGGAATGATCCTCCAGAGCAGATACATGGTGAGGCTTAAGGAAATCACTCATAGCCTTTTCCCACCAAAATTAGGTTTTTAAATAGAGAGTGTCCCTTTTGCCACTGCCAGCAGACCCCCACTCTGATCTCCAGCTGTGCAGTGAACAGAGAGAGAAGAGATTTACTTTATAGTTGTGTTTACAGTGATCGTAGGCTACTGACTTTATTATAGAATGACTATAGCACCTGCAAATTTTCTTTCTTTACTGGCGTGTCAGAGACTCAATGCCTGTGAGGTGTGTAACTTGTGACACAGTCACATTAAATCAATGTGTCATTCTGAATGTATTCTAAAGGAAAGAGATGTAGTAGGCATTGTTGTAGGCCTATGAGAAGCTGATGAAGGCCTACTGTACAAGCCTGTGTGGCAGTGTACAGTATGATCTGGGGTTGCTTCAGTTGGTCAGGTCTAGGTTCTAAGCAACCTCATGTGCCGAAACAAGCTTGTCAAAATGTGCTAAGGCGAATATGTGTCGTAATCAAAGCTAAAGATGGTCCAACGTAATATTTGAGTGTGTGACTTTTTTTTGGGCCCAGTGTTCGATCTGTCATTTTCTTAGAGCAGAGGAATCATTCATACGAAAATAATGAATTTACTGGAGAGAATTGATGATTGTTTTGTAATCACTGGCAAACCGATTTAACAGCTTATCACAAAATATCAATTTGTTATTATGAATTAAGTGAGAAACTCAACTATGCTACATGCTGTCTACAAAGCCAACACAAAGAGGAATCTAATATGTGCAGAAAAACAGCTAACAGAAAATAAAGCGTAAAGAAACTAATGTAGACAATGCTAATCTGTTTAGGTCTTTATGTGGGAGCTTAAACCACTGAACAACTCTGTGGTTGTTGAGAAAGAAATTATAAGCAAAGGTCCTCCCTGGGCAAACACTTTTTCACCACGGTGACTACTTCTCTTAAGATGTGGCATGTGTGGATGTGATGTTGTGGGATGTGTGTCTTCTCTTCTACAGCAGAAGGCACATGAGCCCAATAACACTTGCTGAAAATAATACAAGCGCATGTATTCATTTGGGGTTAGACAGCTCCACATCCATCTGGCTTTCCTGGAGCGCAGCCCATTTGTTTCTCTCTCTCTCCCTCCCTCACAAACACAAACACAACACTTATAGATACACACACACACACACACACACACACACACACACACACACACACACACACACACACACACACACACACACACACACACACAAGATTGAGTTACACACATTTCAGTGATTCTTGAGAAGCAGGACAAAAGACCATCTTGCAATAGTAACTGCTGTTATGTTTAAAAATAAAAATATTTAAAATTGTAGATGTTATTAGGGATTAAGAATAGAATGTCTGGAGCACAATTATCCCCTTAAATTTAATTGTATCATTATTATGTCAAATATGCATTCATTCATATGCAATAAAACCTATTAAAAATGTACTTTAATGATTAAAAAGAGCTTTATTCATCAAAAGCAACACTAAATAATCTCTCATATCAATGGGAACTGTTTTTCTACAACACATTCATGTTTTATAAGGATTCTACGTGGTGTCCCCACTTTTTGTCAACACCGTCAGACAATGCATTAAAATGTAATAAAATCAGGCAAAATAAGGGGCAGCTGTCACTATGAAGGAGCTATTGTCACAAGCTATCTGTGCAGAGTACATTAAAGTCAGACAAGCTCTGATAAGTGATGTAGTTTTAGAATATTTTACATTCCAAATCTTGAAAGTCCTGCGTCACAACCGTCAACACCGACAATTTCTGAAGAAGTTATTTGAAATGCTTTGATCATTTCATTTTCCTGAAGTAGTTCATACTAGCACCTAACAAAAAACAAATGGCTAACTAGATAAATTCCATTTGTTTTGTTTAAGAAACGTTAAATATATCAACACCGTCAGATGTCAACTCCGTCAGATTTCCTGTCTGAGTTGACATTCAATGTGAAGGCATCATATTTGGGTGGTTTTCAAGTTATTATAATTATATTAAATATAAAAATAGGGTTCAGTTTTTCTAATACTGTATTAATGGAACCTCTAAATCTTCTTTTGTCGTGGATAATTCTTAAAAAAGCACAGGATGATATACAAAATGAGGCGATTTGGTGTGAGTCTGTTAGAGCAAGTCTGATTGAAAGACTGTAATGTGAATCTTGAATTAACTCTCAACCAATAATATGCTGATATAAAATAAATCACTGTTATTGATTATTCTGCATATTTTATGGTTAAAATGACTACATCTGGGTTTTTGTCACCACTGTCAGATATGTCAAATCCATAAGATATACTTGTCAACTCTGTCAGATATACTTGTCAACTCCGTCAGATATGTGTCAACTCCGTAAGATTTATATTATTTTGATAATATTGCATCATGATATTTCATAGTTGTTGAGGAATGGTTGGTCATATGTGAAAATCTAACCAGTCACCTAACATAAGAAGCTTTGAAATGTGAAACACATCTTGATTGCTGTTAATTTTAAAGTAAAAATTATATTACACAGTTCAACTAACATTTTGAAAATATTTGTTGTTACCTCTGTCAGATTTGGTGAATGTTTGTGATCACTATACATCTCATGGGTCTAGCATAAATTGAAGGAAAATTATTTTGTGTTTTTGGTTTCTGACGGTGTGGACACAAAATAAGAAATGGCAAGGTAAGAAGCCCATTTTGATAACAAGGACAAAAGCTGTGAGGTTGTGTCAAAGCTTAGCTCAGTAGCTTAGTTTATGTTTGAAACATACATGTCATTTAATTTGTCTGAAGATTGCACCCTGTTTTGTCCCACTTCTCAAGAATCACTGATTTGTACATGTACACAAGGTTCACACACACACATGAAATACATTGATGTATCACTTATCCACAATAAGTCCTTAACCCTTAATTTACATGTTGAACTTTGGTGCTCATGTTTATTAATGTGCGCTGTCCCTTTTAAATAAAGAAATCTAAAACAAACAAAAAAACTCCACTGCAAACTAAGGATTTTAATGTTAAGGAACTTCACTGTTTAGTAGCTTATTTAATAGCAAACTTTGCTTAAGGCTCAGAGATTAAATGTACTTATTTGTCCATCAGGGAGAAGGTTTGCACTTCATCTGTTAATCCTGCAATGACATGTTAAGATTACACAAGAAGAATCTGCACACTTTGTTGTCTAAATACCTTAAATCGCAGTTTACACAGCTTAGCCAAGAAAAAAAACGTTTTCCTTTCATGCTGCTGGACGCTGAATCCAATTATTTTCAAATATATTTTAAGAACCACACAACTCGCTTGTGCTCCAAGCATCAATTGAGGGCATAGCAAGAGCAAGAACGTAAATATCGTAGTCTATTATTCACCATGGCATCATACATACATACACCATTTATGAATTCATCCATAAATTGCAACTGGGTGATGAATGACAAGCCTTAACCCATTTGCTACAAGCATGTTCACACACTCACATATGAACCAACATGAAGACACCAGACAGGCAGACTTGCAGCGCTCTCTTCGCATTTCCAATCAAACCTTGAAAGGAATTTTCCAGGAAGAGGTTTTGTCACAGGATTCAAGCCTTTCAAATTCAGCATTACTGTCATCCTGGCATCTTCCTCCTAAGCCCAGGCTTTCATGCTTAATATTCCAGTCATGTAAACGATAGAAGTAGGTATTGCAGCCTTCATGCTCTATCAAAGGAAATGCATTTTATATGCAGAAAAATGAAGTTGTTGTAGAGCTTTCACACGCTTGTCTACATCAAGTACATCGAATATCACAGTAGATCAAACCAACTACCTGCTCATAAGGGGTGCTTCTTCCTACATCTATGCTATGGACATATTCTATGTAATTTGTGGGTATGGCAAATAATGTATTGACATTCCTTGTTATTACCATATGGAAAGAGTCCAAATTACCTAACCTAATGTTAAAGGATATGTGTAAACAGTTCCTTTTAGTTCTGTTTCTTCTGATCCTGTGACTAAATGAGCATCAAGGCTTCATTCTGTATTGATAAACCACACCAAAAACTCAAATTTGCGAATCCCTATGTGTTGCATCAGTGCATCCTTTGATGGATTCCTGAGCGAGAGTTTGGACTGTAAGATACTGGTCCTCTGTGCTGGGTCAGTGCAAGGTCTGACATTTGAAAGCAGGTCCTTCAATGTTTAATTAGCTCAGGTGTATCACTCCTTCATTCATTAGGACATCCTCTGTGAGTCCTGCAGGCCTCAGGATGGCTAAGAGAAGTTGATTCAGTTGTCTATGGACGGAGGTACAACATAACAGGTTGGGCAACAGTATTTTTAAAATACGATATAAAAAAGGTTCTAGCTGGACTATATGCCAAGGCTCCCACTGGGTTGAATATGAAATGCCACCATCAAAAGCCAAATGTCTCCATGTGCTTCAAATGTGATCAAATATACTTGGGCACGGTACAGATGGCCTAGTGTGATTGTGCCCTATGTGAATAGCTCCAAACCATTTTCACAGTAGAAGCTGAATGACATCAAAGCTGAACTGTCCTTGCAATGAGTTTCTTGTATTTAAGGCTGAGATAGTTAGCTTACAGTAGGTTATAAAGTCCTCCAAAAAATAATAGGCATAACTTTTCTTGATATTTGATGAAAACTTTCCTTTCCTTTCCTTTCTTTTTTTCTTACTTGTTTAACTGAACACAGATTAAAGGGCATACATATGAGAATATACCAATACAAATAAGAAAGGTATAATGCAAAAGCACAAAAAAAGAAACAGAAAATGCTGAGTCATAGTGCTAACCACAAACAACAGCCTGGATACTGAATGGACACTGGTGGGAAATCAATGAGAATTTAAACAGGGCTCTGGCTCCCTTGTGCCCCAACCCAGGACACATCGTATCCTCTTAAACGACTGCACACTCAGAGAAAATAATAATTATTATTATTATAATAATTGATTATTATTATCATAATAATTCATCATTATGAGTGTTGAAATGTTAATGTACATATGTGAAAGTTGAATCCATTCAGAGATCCCAAATAACTAATAGATAATCTAATCTAAAAGGCTTTTCTTTCACACCCAGAGATGACCGTTTATATCATTAATGTGTCAGTCAGTCACCAGGCTGTCACAGCATATTAATGCATACCATACATCACTCTCTGACACCTCCAACATGAAGCCAAATGAATGTCTGCCCATTACTGCCAAGACACTGGAATAAATACATGTGTGAAAGGTATGAAAATGAATTAAAGAGGCTGGTAAAGTGGTATATCTCACTAGGCAGAAAAAATCATTCAAGGCAGCATGGCATAAGGAGAGCCATTATTTAACAGCTCTCTCTCCAAAGCTGTCCTTGTTCATCAACCTGCATTCAATCAGGGAACAATGCTTTAAGAAAACCTGGCTTGATACGGTCACGTCTTAATTATTTAAAATGTGCTTCCTTTTTTCTAGTCTTTTGTCAACAAGCTGTCAATACATTTGATTTCACATTAGCCTCTTTTCTTTCAATGAAGTAACAATCAATGTGTTCCATTCTCTGCCTTGCACTCACAAGTCCTCCAACAGGCAGACTTCTGAGGGCCCTGCCAAAGAAAATCAATTGTGTTTTCAAATGCTGGCAAACCGACAGCAGCATCGTCCCACAGACAAGCATTACAAGAGAAATGTCAGACTGTTAAACTGCAATTCATCCTCTGTATTTGGCCATATGAGGGGAATAGCCCTTTGTTGACGTCATTACCATAGTTTGATCCTCTCAGCAAAAAAGCCTGAGTCCTGTCCTTTTAACTCAATGCTCCACTTTAAATGTCAATTGTCATTCATAAGCTTTAGCCGTTATTTGGTATTTGATGGTCTGGCAACTTATCAACCTGTGATGGTTTTGTTAAACTCCTGGCTCCATAGCACCTCCACCCTCCACCCACACACAAACACACACACACACACACACACACACACACACACACACACGATGACTCAACCGCATCCATGAGCTCCACCGTGACCCGGCTTCAGTGTGTCACTTAAAGCCAGAGCTCAAGTGTGATAAATGTTTTTTTTTTATATATATTACTTTATAATGTTTTTATGGCAAGGGAGGGAACATTTTTGTCCGCAAGGGTAACAAACGTAATAAAAAAGTTAAGGGCACCAAAGGGTTAAAATAAATAACCGATGGGCACAGTAGAAATCATACAAAGAAAGGGGCTGCTCGCTGTGTAGTGGTTAGAGCCCCACTCTTTCCCCTTCATGAGGCTCAGTCCTCTTCACAGCAGACCCAGGTTAGAATCTGGCCCGGGTCGTTCTCTGCATGTCATTCCCCTCTTTACCCTATTTCACCTCTGACTCTCCAAACTGTCGTAGGAAAGCAAAACCATTTTTTTTTTAATGTCAGCAAATTATCTTAACAAAAAAAAAAAATCATACAAAGAAATATGCATTAAATTGGAACCAACAGTGCTAGTGAAAGGAGATTTAAAAATGCAGCAGAAGCACAGGCTGAGGATTTCTTTCCACAGCTCTTATGGAAACATTTCTCCTCCAGCAGACTGACAAGTAACAAAACGTCAGAGAGACGCATGCTTTATACATAAACCTGAAGGAATATGTATTAGCAAAACAAATGGTAAACACGCCCCTGTCCCAACTTTTTGCAGGCACCAAAATTTAAAAAAAAAATTATATTTACAAAAAAAATGTATTTTATTACATGTACAGTATTTTTCGTCTACATTTAATTTAACTTTATCTTGCATTTTACTTTATATTGTTATGGTGCAACTTATGTCTACACTTTCTATCTGCACTGTGTCCTTGCACTACTGTTGTGTTTATTTGTGTCTCAGGTGTTGCTCTCTTCACTTGTGTGTTTCTATCGTACATGTTCTTCTTCTATATTGCATTGTTGAGAGGAGCCTGGGACTTAAGAATCTCATTGCCAATGACTGCTGCTGTAAGTGTTGTGCATATTACCAATAAACCACCTTGAATCTTGAAGGAATGGAAATTGAGTAAAAGCAAAGGGTTATTGAAGCCTGTATTGGATGCGGAGATGCAGTGCATCCGTGTGTGGCACAGAAACGAGACATCAGATACTTCTAATCATTGGGAAATAATGGAGCAGTGGGTCGACATTTTCATATCAATTCTTGTCAGTAATAAAGGGGCAATTTTAAGTGAAATGGGTTGAAACACACAGCCGAGGTTTTACAGGAGAAGGCACACAATGATTTAGCAATTCTTTCAAGAGGTAAATGGACTTGTATAGCGCTATATCTCCGTTTATCACAGCCTCAAAGCGCTTTACTTTGTTTTTTGTACACATTCACCCAGTCACACACACATTCATACACCGATAGCAGCAGCTACCACGCAGGGTAGGCTTAGCACTAGGGTGCTAAGCTAACTATCGGGAGCAATTCGGGGTTCAGTGTCTTGCCCAGGGACACTTCGACATGTGGCGGGGAGACGGGGGATCGAACCTCCGACCCTGCCCCGAACTTCCTACCCACTTCGCCACTGCCGCCGCAGTGGTGTAATGGTCGCTGTTTAGGCCTCTCTCAATAACAATCTGTCTCCAAAATAACTCCCTTCAAATGACTGCTGTTGCTGTGTGTAATGTGTCTTAGTGCAATAAATGAACACTCTTCAATAAGTCTTTGTAATTTCTTGCTCGATTTAAAAGTGAAGGAGTTTACGTTTTGGATAATGGGCCCACACTGCTCAGACATTAAAAAAGAAAACTACAGTAAAATACATTGTGTAAATGGCCAATGGTCGAGTGGGTACTGTAGAAAACTTTAGTAGGGCTTAGCTGTACGCCTAAGAGATCCACCCATACTTATTTCACATGACAATACAAATATTGATCATAAAGAACATCTACTGTATATTCTGAAGCGTGATTCTCTAGACTTTAGCTTTACGCTCACAATTCAGTTCCATCGAAATACATATTATATTATTGAGTTTTAATATTTGACAGTTTGAGGGATACACAGAATATTTTTTTCGTTGTCAAGATCATCCAAAGAAATGACAGCCACGACGGTGCATTTTGATAGCACGCATGATAGCATAATTCACTTGCACAGGGTGTGTTTTTCTTAGCACATCCTGTAAACGTGCATAAGCGGAAAGCAAATCCATTCAGACTTGGCTGTAGGTAAAGACAGATCAAAGAGAGTGGGCAAACAAACACCAGCGAGTAGTTACAACATACGCCGAGGGGTCTAACCTGCTTGCTAGGTGGTTTGACCCTACTATGAGTTTGTGTCACTTTACGCTGCAGCTCCGACTGAAGAAAGAGTGTCACTGTCACATTACGTCCCTGTAGAGTCCCTGTTTTATCATTTCCTGATGATTTAACACAAGGGCGAGACAAACCAGTAGTATAATTATCATGAAAATTACACAGAAAAATACTGAATAAAAAAACAAGTCCAATTGATTTAAGCTCCTCTATACAGAGGCAGATGAAAGGGGAATGATAGACTTTTTGAAAAGTCTCTTAAAAAGCTTTAAGTCAGGGGGACAAACCAGGGATTTATTAACCTTTATTTTACCTGGCAAATCCACTTGATCTTTTTCTGTATAAGCAATATACAATATATTTTAACACATCAGGGAGCTGCCATGTTAAATCTGTCTTCTATTATTGGCCTATGAACAGCTATAATGAAAGTGAGTGGCGGGGTGGGGGGTTGGGAGGGAGGGAGGGGGGGGGTCAAGTGGTTTGCTCTGGGGATCTTCCGAGGAGGTAACTGGGTGGGATCTCATTGTTATTCTAGGCCTTGGAACAATGTGGATCTGGACAGAGAGTCTGAAGACAAGCTCAAGATAGCTTCATCAAGGCACCACTAACAGCAGTTTAACAATGTGGTGGAAGGAGTGTTGTTGTCTTCAGGGTCATAGTTCAGAGTCCAATTCATCCAAAAGATATATAGACTGTGTGCACAATTATTAGGCAATTATTAGGCTTTTATTAGGATTTTGGCCATATCATAATTTTTATGCATATTTCCCAACTTCAAGCTGTATAAAGTAAACCTAAGTGCTTATTGGATTTAAGCATACCAGGTGATGTGTATTTGTGTAATGAGTTAAGGTGTGGCCTAAGGAGATCAACACTCTATATCAAGGAGTGCATGATTATTAAGCAGCTTCTCTTCCTCAGGCAAAATGGGCAAAAAAGGAGATTTAATGGACTCTGAAAAGTCAAAAATTGTAAAAAGTCTTTCAGAGGGATGCATCACTCTTGAAATTGCTAAGATATTGGGGCGTGACCACAGAACCATCAAACGTTTTGTTGCAAATAGCCAACAAGGTCACAAGAAACGTGTTGAGAAAAAAAGACGCAAATTAACTGCCAAAGATTTGAGAAGAATCAAACGTGAAGCTACAGGAACCCATTATCCTCCAGTTCTGCCATATTCCAGAACTGCAACCTACCCGGAGTGCTCAGAAGTACAAGGTGTTCAGTGCTTAGAGACATGGCCAAGGTAAGGAAGGCTGAAACCTGACCACCACTGAACCAAATACACAAGTTGAAACGTCAAGACTGGGCCAAGAAATATCTGAGACAGATTTTTCAAAAGTGTTATGGACTGATGAGATGAGAGTGACTCTTGATGGACCAGATGGATGGGCCCGTGGCTGGATCAGTAACGGACACAGAGCTCCACTTCGACTCAGACGCCTGCAAGGTGGAGGTGGGGTACTGGTATGGGCTGGTATTATTAAAGATGAGCTAGTTGGACCTTTTCGGGTTGAAGATGGCCTCAAAATCAACTCCCAAACCTACTGCCAGTTTCTAGAAGATACTTTCTTCAAGCAGTGGTACAGGAAAAAGTCTGCATCTCTCAAGAAGACCATGATTTTTATGCAGGACAATGCTCCATCACATGCATCGAAGTACTCAATTGCATGGCTAGCCAGTAAAGGCCTTATAAAGGATGAAAAAATAATGACATGGCCCCCTTCCTCACCTGACTTAAACCCTATTGAGAACCTGCGGGCCCTGCATAAACGGGATATTTACAGTGAAGGAAATCAGTACAGTACACCTCTCGGAACAGTGTCTGGGAGGCTGTGGTTGCTACTGCACAAAAAGTTGATTGTCAACAGATCAAGAAACTGACAGACTCCATGAATGGAAGGCTTGTGACAGTTATTGAAAAGAAGGGTGGCTATGTTGGTCACTGATTTTTGTTTTGACATGTCTGAAATTTTTATTTGTAAATTGAGTTGTTTTATTATTCTCACTTTAACAGATGAAAATAAACAAGTGAGACGGGAAAATTTGTTTTTTTATTTAGTTGCATAATAATTCTGCATACTAATAGTTGCCTAATAATAGCAAAACATATATATATTCTCGTAAGAAAGACAAAACCTCACTTTTACTTTCGTAAACATTCAGGTTTAGGTTCATTAACATTTTGGATTGACCGAGAGCACTGTAGTTCAATAATAAAATGTATCCTCAAAAATACAACTTGCCTAAAACATTTGCACACAGTGTACACGCACACATACACACACACACCTGTGTGCGGTCAATCTGATTTAAACTGTAGAGAGATCATAATTAAGAAACTGAAATGGTTCGTGGAAAAGGCCAACTACAGATATTAACAATGAAAATAAACTTGATTTGAATTGATCTTTCAACCTTATTTATTTTACCACTTAACTTTAAATTCCCACACAGAGTTCTGACCTGTCATCTTACTACACACTTAAACTGTGTCACTTTCCCAAAGGGTAAAAGAGCACAGCACTGTTGAATAGAGTCATTCAATATAAAAAGAATGAAAAACATGACGGTTATAAGACACTCCTGAGCAGTGCAAAGAGTTGATCTGACTCACAAAAGAGGATAGAGCGAAGGACGAGTGCTACTGTTCATATCCTTGAGATGGCTAACACCAGCCAAACATATCATGGTATCATTCTGCATTTATTATATGTATTACATTTATTAGAAAGTGCAAGTGAGGCTGAGTCCTCACACGACAGCACCTTGGAGTCTGACCTTGTGAAGATTCTAAGGGTCATTCTCACAGCCTTTCTGAATCAAGCTCAGGGTGACATCGTCCTAAAAAAAATCCTATATCATTTATCCTTTAAAGCGACCCTTACCTTTGTTGCATTTTTACACTTTTTTTTGGATTAGGTTAAAATGGTATTAATAGGTAATGACACTCAAGACAGACCCACAAGGAGTAAAAACAAACAATGATTTCAATCACTTCAACCAATGATATTATTCGGACCGAACGATTTGATTGGCCGACAGACCTGTCTGTTTGCCGTCTGCTTCTGTATTGCGCATTCTCAACTAGGCGGTTTGTTTTGATTCCACGGCAGACAGTAGCGAGTAGCGACCATTGTAGAAAAGACCCCGACGTTCATAAGTTGCAGTGTTGTTATTTCTTACAGTGTGTTAAGATGTGTTTTGTTCAGTGTGGATAGCAGTCAGTTAGGGCCGTGACGTCAGTCGGCCAGAGAGCCTGTTTAGTAAGTTTCCTTTCTCTTCTCTCTCGGTCAGATGTGTGAGCGTGCAAGATGCCGCAGTAAACGATCATTCCACAAGGAAACGTGTTTATCTGAGTTTAAATGTGAATCACCCGTGCGTGAGTATGTACATGCAGTCCTGATCGCTGTTATAATATAGTTTGCATGTTATTAACGGCTGCAATTCGCGGGTCGCAACAGTTGTTCTAACGATCTCCTCACGAGCGGAGTGTAAGCCTTTGTTCTTTTCCCGCGATCTATATGCGGCTGTGCCTGTGAAAGAAGGAAAATAAAGAGCGGATAAAACCCTACTCCTCCTCTCCTAGTCTCATGCTTATAATCTGACGCCTTTGGCCATAAGTGCTGTTCTGGCCGACACCTCTGAAGTGAAACCAGTGATACAAGCAGATCAGCGCGGTACCGGTACAGCCACCAGTTTCCTCCGCTACAATATAACTCATGTGCGTGCGCGAAGGCAGTAGGTTGTAAGTCTGCTTGTGTAAATAAAGTTTCTTCATCAAAAAAGATCAAACACCGGGGATGGGAATGAGGGGGGGGGGCATTGGAGGGAGGCGGGATGGTATGCTAGTGCTGTAATACTCAATTGCAGGATCGGTACGAGTCCCTTTAATATCAAAATGAACCACTGCCAACAGTTTGACATGTAATGGTTAACTTACACATTCCTATATAGAGAAATGTAGCAGTTGTGCAGTAAGTGCTCGCTCGTCATCATTTCGAACCATATCGTTTGGAAAGTGGCCTGAACCCAGTTTTGCATTCCAAGGAAAATGGATAGCTACAGTATGCTATACAATAAATGACTCCCACTCTGGAAAAACAGCTGTAAACATGGAACAAATTGCTGTTTTCACTCCAAAGTGCACAAAAAAGCCACAACAAGCCACTACAACCACAGTTGAACATCCCTCATTAGATTTAAGGGCTTTTGCTGGAAAACTCGTGAGAAAAAAAAACAAATTCAGAGCTGTACACACACAACAAAAGCCTCTCGTTCACACAGATAGCAATCACTGGCTGCAACGCTATATTTAAAGATACATCTGTTCAACCCAAGTAACATGCAGGCAGCAGGAGCCAAAACACCCAGGCCGAGAGGCCCACAATAATACACACAGGGCCGGTTTCGCAGACATGGATTAAGCCTAGTTCTGGACTAAATTTTACCTTAAATGGACAATCTCCATTCAAAATTCCATTTAGTCCAGGACTAGGCTTAATCCATGTCTGTGAAACTGGCCCACAGTGTTACAAGATTCTCAACAAGATTTTCATGTAAAAAATCTTAACACACACACTCTCTCTCTCTCTCTCTCTCTCTCTCTCTCTCTCTCTCTCTCTCTCTCTCTCTCTCTCTCTCTCTCTCTCTCTCTCTCTCTCTCTCTCTCTCTCTCTCTCTCTCGGTTGTCCATCGATTTCGATGATAACGTACACACACACACACATACACACACACACAAACACACACGGTTGTAGAGAGTTGAAAGCACTCACCTCCAGAGCCTCCAGGGTGACAAAGCCTGCGATGGAGAAGCCGTCAATGAGGTCCTCTTCAGCTGAAGTACACTCCCTTCTCTTCCTGGGTGGGGGTCTTGGACGAGAGGAGGAGGAGGGGGGCTCCCTGTGGCCCTCCCGCTCCGACTCAGATGAGA
Organism: Hyperoplus lanceolatus; assembly: GCA_026929865.2. NCBI lineage: Eukaryota > Metazoa > Chordata > Actinopteri > Uranoscopiformes > Ammodytidae > Hyperoplus > Hyperoplus lanceolatus. Next base: position 30,414,145 of record CM049407.1, on the reverse strand, counting down.
AGTGAAACCCTGACCCCTTAACATGGTCGCTCCTTATCCCATTAGATCTCCTCTCCCGGTCCCTGGCCGACCGAGACTTCCTCTTCTTGCGGAGGCCACCGGGCCGAGGACCATCCGTGTTCTTCATAGGAAAACTAGATCCAGGAAAACCCCTCCTTTTGCAGAGAAATCAAACTCTTCTAAGTGCCAATAATCCCAGGCACTGCACAGCCTCCACTGATGAGAAGGCCTTCCCCCCGAAATAGAATCTCCCCAAGATTATCCAAACAGATTTGTATTTATGATTGTAGATCCAAGGTTAACCATGTAATATCCAAACAGAACGGGCCCTTTTTGCAGGAGCTCAAAACTTGCAATCGAGGTCACTGAATCAAGTTAAGTTCCAAGCGTAGATCCCCCAAAGGCAGGCCCATCAAATCCTCCAACAAGAGGTGTAGAATGACCTAATACAACTCGTTATTATCACCACGCTGTCAATTGGGCCAGAGGGAAGAAGAGCTTCTCAAGTGAAAGCAAAGATCTGCTCGGTGAAGATGTCGCGCCACGCCGGGCTGAGCAGGTGATGCCACATCTTTCTTCTTCTACAGGAACTGACTCCTCCAAGACCAGGGCCGCAATATCCGTCCTGTGAGAGAGAGACAGAGAGAGAGAGGGCGAGAGAGGGGGAGGGAGAGAGGGGGTGGGAGACAGAGAGAGAGGGGAGACAGAGAGAGGCGGAGACAGAGGGGGAGACAGAGAGAGAGAGAGGGGAGAAAGAGAGGGAGAGAGGGGAGAGAAGAGAGGGGGAGGAAAGAGAGAGAGGGGGAGAGAGAGGGAGGGGGAGAGTGAAAGGGGGAGATAGAGACAGAGAAGGAGAGAGAGAGGGGAGAGAAAGAGAGAAAGAGAGAGGGGGAGATAGAGACAGAGAGGGAGAGAGAGGGGGAGAGACAGAGAGAGGGAGAGAGAGAGGGAAAGCACTCAAGTTCAACTGTGCATTTAGTCACTTCATGAGCCGTTTTCCAAAAGGTGCTGTGTGTATCATAAGTGAGGTTGTGGGCCATTCCACATTATGCTAAATGAAATGTTTTATTAGAAGCGGCTACAGTCTCATCTGCTAGGCAAACTGTGGTTTGTCCTTACACTGCCAGGTCATTAAGCCCTATAAGATGAGATGATTATGCTATTTTACTAGTGTGCCTCTGATGCTTTTGCCAAGCTTGTAAGCCTAAACTGTTTTTAATGACTGAATTTCTTAAATCAATTATGTACCAGCACTTTTCTCTTTGCTGTGCCTCTCAAGTGTGGTTTTTGTGCAATGCTGATTGTAAGTAACATACAGAGACTGTTTGTAGCTATACTAATGCAAATAATGACAATGTATCAGTTACCATAGCTTGACTGGTCGCTCTCTCCTTGAGCCTTAAATAAATGCATCATCCACTTTTTATTTGGCTGCTAAGTCCATTGATTTATATTACTTAAAACTTGTTTTAAGGTACAGTATATTTCAGTGTTATTCATAACCATATTCAAATGTATATAGAAACGACTTGCAATTAACAACCCAATTATGTGTAGTGTAATATTTCTAATATTAAAAGTTAATGACTTAGCTGCCCACATAAAAGTCATCTATCCGCTAAAAGAGTATAGTGACTGGAACGTGTTTTTTTTTAATTAAACTATTCTGAATTGTAGACATTCATCATAAATCTGTTAAAAATTTAAAATGTATCGTGGCAGCCACGTCTCAAGTCACCATTAATTCATTTCTACCTTGTATAATATATACAAGGTAGAAATGTACAGCAATATATGGCCTAATTAAACAGGGAGATGTCCTTGAGTGTTTTCACACACGGTTAGGAAATTAAGATAAATGTCAAGAAAAATCCACAAATCTGTCCCTCTACTCTAGACCTCTGCAGGGCATACCTTCACTGTCTGACACTGAAGGCATCTATGACAATTGAATGCAACATTCAACAGCTTGCAGTCTTATTCTGGATCATTCTCAATGCACATGCAGCAGCCTACAGTGTGTAGGCCTAAAGCCACTGAAAGTCACTCAAGGCAGAGTAGTGTAAAAAAACACACACACACACACACACAGTCTTATTTGTGTGTGTCCAGAATACAGTATAAATTCTCATCCATGACATCATGGACATGGCATTCAAAACTGAATTAACAAACTGCTTCTTCTTTTTTTAAAGCGATGCTCTGAAGAATGAAATGCCTTCAGATGCTGGGGAACACAAACTAAAACCAAATCAGTCACAATGACTCAACCACCATCTTCAACTTTACGTTGTCTCCTTGGACACAGGTTGTCATGTAGCTCATCTTGATTCTGCAGCATACATGTAGTCAGCTATGCTCTGCTACACCCTGCAAATGTGCACAACACCAAAAAAGGTAAATCCCCATTCACTATAATACCGGTCCTAAACCCTTTTTATCCCCTCTCTATAGTTCCTATGCCTTTAACCTGATGCCATGTGCCAGCACTTATCTAATGACATGCACACACACACACAGCTCCCAAAATATCGCTCATTGGAAAAACTGTATTTTAGCACTCGCCCTGGCATTTCTAGCTCAGAAAAAAGACTCTTTCCCTTGTCCTCGCTGCCAGTCCCTCTCTGTGTGCTGTCAGTCTGCTGCTGTCAGTAGAGCTCAGGCTGTGCAATCCAGTCCAGCCCACAACAGACAGCAGCGGACTCACTGCCTCCTGCTCCGGCTCTACCGGCTTAATTCCCTCACTGTAACACACACAACAAAAGCAAGCCTCTCTTTTCTTTTTTGTTTGCGCTCCAAGACACGTCATGCAAAACGAAGAGATGCAAACCCTTGTGCGAGTGGGTAGGGAACCGTCCGGATAAGTTGCAGGCCTCCGGTCACTCTTAAAAAAATGATTAAGCACCAGAAGGTTTGGAGCTGACCACATAAATCCCGCAAAGGAACAGCATAGGTGTATATCCTCCTCCTACTCTTCTCTCCCCTACATCCGAGCTTCAGGATCCCGGCGAACTGGGGACCGGGGCGCAGTGATACGGCGATGCCGCAGTGCCGCTTTACAGGCTGCACGCTCCTTCCTCTTAGGCGCAAATAGTGCTGTCTCTGGACAAGTTCGAAGGCTGTGAGTTTAAATATAATGAAGAGCGGTGTGGGTGTATGGAGCACAGTGGGAATAACCAAGCCAGAGAAAGCCAGCGTACACACCCTTTTACCTTCCGGAAAACATTTTAATATGACCAAAAAATAATAATTGTGAATGTGAATATAAGGAGGTGTACAAGTAGAGAGCCTACTAAAGTGGTAAGTGTGTGGCTGTAATGTTAAGGACAGCCTACATGTGAATACATTTCTTTGTTAAATAGGCTACGCTTTGGTGGTTGTGGTTATTATTAGGCTACTCAGTGGAGCTCAGCCCTATCGGAAGAGCTGTTAAACATATGCATTAATTAGTAGGCCTACAATTGCTGAAACGAACAGGACATTGGAAAGCAAGTCTATACTAATTACACCTAGGCTATAGCTGTTGAACAAGCCAAACTGCACCAAAGTGGATTATTATTATTATTATTATTATTATTATTATTATTAATCACAGAAGGCAACAAGTGAGTAAAAAGCACGTCATTCCTTTACATGTTTACATATTTATTTATAGGCTACTCACTAGTGGCATTTTTCCATACACATGTGCTGGCTCGGCTTGGCCCATCAGCCCAGCGCAGAAGAGGTTTGCTTTTCAATAACAGCGGGGCTACTCCTGTGAGTGTGGATTCAACTGATGATGTATCGCCCTCTGGGGTTATCTATTAGCCTATGTTTTTGACAACAGAGTGTGTCTGTCTGTTAGCCTAATAAAAACATAAATTATAAAAGACACGCAGCCTGAGATGATAAAGTATAAGAGCACCGACTACGTTTGGCGTTCATAGTGCTGTGGACGCGGGACCTTATACGTCCATGGTTTATAGTTAAAGCTTAGTTTAAAACCGCGAGTCCGTCTGTTAGCGCATCAATGGCGTTTAATTTCATAAGTTAGCATTAAGCTAGCGGACTTTTCTCTTATTTTTTTTTAGCCCTTGTTATTTGGCACTTGTGTTGTAGTAGTTATGCAGGGCATTATTTGGGCTTAAAGTGCCAGTTAAAAAATACCATAGGATGCTTTACTTTCACCATGTCCGACAAAATATTCAAAGATTTACCTGAATCTCCCTCTGTAGACTGTGTGCGCAAGCTCAGGTGTGAGGTTAGCGTTGGGCTCATCAAAGCGAAAGCTCTAGTCTCAGGGACACCCGGGGCCATCTCACTCATCCCACACCACTCAAAGAAACACACAACCGTCTGACCTTACGGCCTCCACACACATCCTGCGTCTACCTCTGGAGCGCGTCGCCTTACCTTACTGCTGCGTGTCTCGGTCTCGGACTTTTCTCGGACACATGGAACGTCTCAGCAGCAGCTGCTGCTGCAGTGCTGTTTCTAAAAGCCCTATCTTTCTAGGCCTACATAGAGTTTTCATAGATAATTCCCATTAAAAATGAAGTTCTTTCCTGTCATTTATGATGCATATGATTTATATTGAGTCTAATGTTGAGTCTGGACAGTAATCCGTGCGCCCCATTGCCTTTTTATTTTTCTTTCTTTTTTTTAAATTTTCGCTTGTTGGAAGTCTTATTTTGAAAGGGACACACCAGGAAATGGTGAAACTACAGCGAAAGCTGCCGGTATGAAGTCAATATGACTCGCAGCAGAGTATTTCTCTATCAGTTAAAGCAGAGAGACGCGCGGCTCTCAGAAAAAAATAGGCGAGCCTCCTGAGGTAAAGGGGAGCGTCGCTGCAGACGTGCCTCTGACGCGCATCAGCAGTGTGTCTGAGGTTGGATGTGTGCCCGCTCTAGGTTGATTACATGGTCAGTGACAAAAAGTCAGACGCAGACGCGAGGTAGACGCAGTGACGTGCGGGCAGGGTAGGCAGTGCCTACCCTGGCGCCGTGTGCAAAAATAAATAAATAAAATAAAATATTTTTTTTATTTAATAAACTTATATTTGTATTATTACTGTTAATTATTTCGATCTTTACATGTAATCCGCGATTACTTTAAAAAAGTGTAGACGTTTTGATTAGAAACGTGGCAGTTAGTAAGTTACGCCAAAAAAATATTGTGCCTTTGCTGTTTCCCATTCATTGTGTACGGCAAAGAATCAGTGCCTTTGCGCCTATTCATTGTGGACGGCAAGAAAAAAAAAGTTTTCGCGCATGCGCACTTGATTCTGTATTATTTAACATGTACGCAAATAAGCATAATTCTTTGTGCCTTTTTTACGTAAATGGTATGCCACATAAGCCTTTACGTTACATATCATTCATGGACCAATTAAAATCGAGATATTACTAGACATTTACGCAGCTTAGGCCAACGTTATTACGTTGGCTATGCTCATTCACGTCGCGTTACCCCCGCGGATTTTTAAATCAACATTGCAGCTGCCGTGCCCGCAGATATTTCAGACTGGAGGAATTTTAATAAATTGGATTATAATTTAAAAAGGAACAGAATGAATAGCAAGAGAAAGGCCTGCACCAGCCTTGGACGGTGTACAGCAGCAACAGGGACAAACAATGTTCGAGCATTTCAAACGGACAGGTAGCCTACATGAACGGAAGCTAGCTAGCTAGCTGTGCTGTCAGTCAGACTGTCACTGGATTACTATCGTCTTGCTTATTTCTACAGCCAGGGAGTCAGATTGGTGAGTCAGAAACTTTTTTGGGGTTTATTTAATAATAAAGTTGGATGAATTGATACCGAGTGCAATCCATTCTGCATTTTATATTCAATTGAGCAGTTGTGTTTTCATTGTTACTGACGGACAAACCCAAGCTCTGCAATGTGGATAAATGGTTACATTCTGATGCTGGACAGGTCCATGGGGCATATGCTACTAGTACTTTATCTATTAAGATAAAGTTTATGGAGTGGAGTTGCCATCAGTAATGCTGTAGTCCTACATAATGAAGTCGGTCTTTTATTTTTAAGTTGAATAGAAGTAGTACCGGTAGTTTGAATCGGCGAAGGTTTGACTTGTTGCCTTACGTTTTTTCGGCCCTTGGAGGGACGGGTCCGTTAAGTCGATGGGTGCGATGTTTAATCATTTAGACCAAACTACAGTAGGCTACGGGCAAACCTGAAGTCACCGTCGTCACATTTCATATACGTCCCGTGTGTGTGTGTGTGTGTGTGTGTGTGTGTGTGTGTGTGTGTGTGTGTGTGTGTGTGTGTGTGTGTGTGTGTGTGTGTGTGTGTGTGTGTGTGTGTGTGTGTGTGTGTGTGTGTGTGTGTGTGTGTGTGCGCGCGTGCGTGCGTGCGTGCGTGCGTGCGTGAGTGAGTGAGTGAGTGAGAAAGAAAGAAAGGGAGGAACTTATTTGAAATCGGCCGTGCGTGCCTGTTTGTTGTTTATTGTTTTTGATTTAACAATATATAGGTTTAGAGAAATCTGGCTTTCAGAACTCAGTGCCTACCCACTCACTGACCTCACCGCACGTCACTGGGTAGACGTGCAGTAGAGGTAGGATGTGTGTGGAGGCCGTTAAGAGTACCATAGCGATGCATTTTAAACCACTGACAAGTAAGCCATTCATTATTTTCAGTGTATGCATTTGAAGAAAAAAATACTTATTACTGTAGGCTATCACTTCCCTGCACCTGTGGACAATGTGGGTTAAGTGTGCCATGCGTCTACAGTGCCCATTGCACTTACATCAGTTGTAGTCAATTGTAAGTCAAATCAATAGGTATGTATATAGCCCAGTAGCCATTAGGCCTATCACCAATTGCTATTTGCCTGTAAGGACTTTCCAATCTGTACAGTATAATGACACAAAGAACAACTCCCTCCTAAAAGAACCTAGCAGTAGCAGTCTGAAGCAATGATTGATGTAAAAATGACTCACATTTGAGCCAACAAATAACCATAAAGTAAGGGGCTCTGCAGCTGATTTATGAGTGCAGCATGATTTATTGTGTTGATATTGTGTTGCCCTTGACAGAGAAACATGATTGTGTAAGAGAGCAGTTATTCAAAATCCATAGAATGCATCATTTGCCAGGAGTGCAGTGTGTTCGCTCCCCTTGCTGTAGTAGAGCCATTCAGCTGGGTTTATAAGGCTGTTGAAAGGGACTGTTGGATCAAAGGCCTGTAATGGATTCACAAAACCTCAGGCACTGGAGTAGGCCAGCTGATACCTGTCTGTTATCATGCTTATACAGTACAGTGCATGAAATGGATATACAGTTATTCATTGGCCGGAGTAACATCCTTGCATCAGGTTAACTTTGATTAAAGCTGGGGTATATGATTTCTGATAGGTCAAAATTAACATGAGGTGACACTTTGACCAATCAGAGCGAGGCTCCGATTGTTGGCTCTTCTTATTGGCTGTTGGGACTGTCCATTCACTTTTGCACGACTTTGGTGCTTTAGAGCATAGATATATATAGAACACTAGATACGCCACGCCCCTCTCAGCCGCGGCACACGGAGCCGCCATATTGACTGGGGCATCAGTCTGAGGTCTGTATGTACTCGACTGTCAGACAGCCATAATAATGCCGGTTCATTGTGCTGCTTTTGGGTGTGTACAACGTCGTTCAGTACACACCCGACGAGAGGGAATCACTTTCCACAGGTGAGATACATTTTACATTACATTACATACATTTTTTAAGTAAATGTTTTAGTCATCATTAGCTAGCTTATTGTGGAGAACTACGGTGAAAGTGAATTGTTTGCCGTTAGCGCTAGTAACATTGTATCGCTGGTTAAACGTCTGCTTACTTTAATATTCACACAGTTCAATTTCCCCTTTAACTTAAGTTTGGTAACCTATATTCCAATTTAAATGTGTATGGTTTAGAGATGTGAACGTTTTCAAACATGTCTAACGGTTTAACGACTGCAATATTTTCATGTAGGTAGATACCAGGCCCCCAGGACTGTGCCGTCTCCGAGCAGCCAGCATGGACATGTGGCCAACCCATTGGTATTGCATGGTGAGGGGTGGAGCTTATTTTCATGCGGCCCGTAGGCAGGTTTCCCTGTCCACACAGTACAAGCGGCGAACAAGATTGTGTGTCTGCAAAAATTTTCTGGATATCAATCATAGGCTCATACTTATCTTTAGACCAGGGGTGTCAAACTCATTTTGGTTCGAGGGCCACATACAGCCTCTCTGATTTCAAGTGGGCCGGACCAGTAAAATAATGCAAAAATTTTGGGGGTATTTTGCTCAAAGATGCATACGCACTAATGAAATAAACAACTGTTTATTTGAATACACAAATACTACAGGCACTTTTGTCCAATTTTGTTTACTATATGTACAGGGACACATTTTGTGCAAACATGCAGACAGTACAAAATACACTGATTTATTTTTAAATACAATATTGGTTGTTTTGGAATAAGTTTTTCCCAATTTAAAACATAAAAATAAACACATGGAAAATTAGAAAATAAATCTTGTAGCCTACACTACATGCACAAGCTGTTGAGCCAGACACACGCGCTTCTAGTACATTAATTGTTCAGGACTAAAAAAAATTTTTTATTTTATTATTATTTTTTTGTTTTTACTTGCCATAAAGAACTGGAGGAAACATTAATAGCGATGAAGCAAGATTGCCATTTACCATTTACCATTTCCCACGTTGCTAAAATCTGCTTTTTTTTATTTTGGCTGCACCCTAGCGGCTGGAGTGAGCAGCTCTTCTTAGATGCAAGTTCATCAATTCATGCCTTAAAATCCTGAGCTGTGGAACTTTCAGCAGACATTCCTAGCTGTAAGCCACGTAAGTTTCCTAACAGTTGGGAGTGTATGCGACGTCGATATCACAGACTCCATTAAAAAAAATAAATAAAAAAAATTTTTTTTTTTTTTTTTTTTTTCAGAATTGATTCAAATCGGCCGAATTGATTCGCGGGCCAGATCAAAACGTGTCGCGGGCCACATCTGGCCCGCGGGCCTTGAGTTTGACACATGTGCTTTAGACCATATACTATTAAAATGGAAGTTTTCTCATTTCAAAACGTCACCTCAAGCGTTTTATTAGCCCAACGGCTTTTAACGGCTTTCAGTTTGTTTTCGCCAGGCTAGATGCTACAGAATGATAATGATTCTACTCCCGCCTCCAGTCCGCTCCGCTTGCCGCCCTCTTTCTTGATAGGTCCATAGTGCAGCTACGTCCATGCTACGTCATGCTTCCGGGCCGCATGGAATTTCCGGATTATACTTCCTTGTTGCGTCTCTGCGCCAATGAGCAGCTTTCATAGGAGTGAATGGGCGCCGTGTTTCAATCCGGTGTCCATTTCTTTATATGTCCATGGTAGATACGCATGTTAGTTTCGTATGACGAGGGGCGATGTTTTTCTCTTTGTGACAGACAAGACAGACTGATAGACAGAGTTAGGCCGAGAGATCTTTATTTCATAATTTTACTGTTTAACTTCAAAGTGATCATCTGACTTCAGACTGACTCTCGCTGAGAAAAAAGTAGCGGTTTGTGTCAAACGGCTACTACTTTCGGAAACAAGGGGGAATCTGAAGGTGGAGCAGTTAAATAGAAATTAATATCCTAAATATTGTCATCAAACTCAATTAATGCTCACGTCGCCCCTCTCTCAAAATTGAAGGGCTACCTTACCCTAACACAGGGTTTCTCAACGGGGGCGGTAATAAATATATTTTTAACTTTCTTAAAAATCTTATAAATCTTTTGACTGCAAAAATAGGTTACCTGAAATAAACAGCCTATTTTAACTTTTCATGTTTCTAACCCCTCAACCTCTTTTTAACTATGCTCTCCAATATTCTGCGGTCTGCTGACTGTCACAGCCTTAGAAAAGAGAAGGCTCTGCAGACAGCCAATCAGAGGTCTTTGAGTCAGAACAACCAGCCAATCAAAGCCTTAGCGGCAGAGGAATCAGCCAATCACAGACTAGTATAATGACGTTTACTGATATTGCTAATGCTAATGCTAGCGCAGCGAGATTCAAACTTAAACTAACTATTGTCTCTGAGGTGGAGAAAACACAGAGTAATCAGCCAAAGCATGGAGTTAACTAACACACAAGCAGAACCATGTTAAAGACACAACCCTCATATGTTGGAGAGGGACGATATACTAAACGCTTTGCACCGCGAGAGGCTCACTGAAGCCCTGTACAGCAGCCCTATGACAGCAGCAAAGCACAGCTGCCAGGTATGCTGCCAGGTATGCTGCCAGTGATGCCAGTATGCTCTGCAGTAAACATTTCAAGTAAGAGAATTTTGACCGGACTGGTCAAATTGTCAGGATCAGACCTGGGGCCTCATTTATAACGGTGTGCGTAGAAACCTTCCCAAAACATTGCGTTCGCACAAAGCCAAGAATGTGCTGCGCAAAAAAAAAGTTGAGATTTATAAAACTATGCTGCGCACTAGGGCTGGGCGATATATCGAATATATTCGATATATCGCGAGATGCGTTCCAGGGGATGTATAAAATGACCCTATCGCGACCATCGAATACAAATTGGCACGTAATGTGGTTTTTTTTAGCCGCCGCCGCCACTGGCAAACTCGCTGGTGTTCGCTTCTCTCGCTCTTTCCTGTGGCTCTCTGCCTCAGACTACATGCATTGGCAACTCACTCACTCACCCCTCCCAACCAGAGTCTCCTGGGCGCGCACCTGTGACGTAGTCTGTGCCTTGTGAGTGTTTACTTTAATCGCCATGTGAAAACAACGACGAGGGGGGGAGAAAAAAAGACGAGGGCTCTGATGCTCTTATGCTCTTATGACAGCCGAACGAGCGGGTGGAGGGGGCGCGAAAGACGGCGATGGTGGATGTCGTTCATAGCATGGACCTTTTTTGTAGACGGGCGCTTGACAGCATAAGCGGCCGCTGTACAGAGCCTGGTCCTTATGAGAGGAAGGCGAACGAGCGCCGGGGGAGTCTTTGGTCCAACGTCACGCAAACACGGCATCCCATTTATTACGGGCAGCCTCTTATAATAGGTCCATGTCAGCACCAAGGGAGGTGCACACCGTTTATTAACTAAAAGTCTATGTAAAGTAGGCTACATTTGCGAGTATTTTTTATAAAATAAAACAGTGTTTTAGTGATAATGCAGGAGGGCTAGATCAATAGGTATGAATAGCATCCAGGAATGGTGCATCGGTTAGAATGCAAGGAATGATGATGATGAGACATTGCTTTCTTTAGACTATAGGCTATTATTCTCAGCCGTATTTATTTAAATCCTCTGATTGTCTTCTAGTTTTATTTTCATTAACTAAATACAGGAGAATCAAACAGTAAGGCAGGTAACAGAGGGACAATGAGCCACCTGCTGCTTGCGCTCGCATGAATCTCTCTCGGACAAACAGGCAGGCAGAAAACGAAACTTAACTAGAGCAACTGCTCTTAAAGCGACAGTAACCATTATACATGTCAGAGCCTTTTATACACACAGGCCGTGTCCGAACTGCCATACTAGCGTCCTACATCCTACATACTCACCATCTATATACTGCATACTCTCTACTCAAAGATCGATTGTGTATGCGAGCTGCGTCGAAACGTTCTCAGTTGAAGTATACTCAAGCAATGAAGAATTTCTTCTTCTTCTTCTTATAAGATTCAGGCAGTTTAGACACTGTTAAGCTTATAACCGCCCTCTACAGGTTAGATATTGAACTAGATTTTTACAGTTCTGTGTTCATCATCTGTGTTTTAGACCTCTTGTTTTATAATAATTATATTTTGAGGCGGAGGATCCCTCCGACGCTCTCTGTCCGGCTCATTAGCACTCAGCTGTCTGTGAGTTGAGCTGGACGAGCCGCGGTGTGTGGAACAGCGATCTGTTCTAAATCTCTCTCCACTATCAGACTCACTTCACTCATTTCACTTAGTAACTCTAATGTTGTTAGGTATTTATCTTCATCTCTTATCTATTGTAAGAGTTTATGAATGACTGCACGTACGTCTGTCAGATCGCGGAACCCCAAACAATGTTGTTGCCTAGCAACTTGCTCGAAAATATTTCATTTTCCTGGGCGGGTAGAATTGACCCAGTGCATTGTGGGGCGGTTGAGTAGGAAAAGTATACAATCGATTCATACCCAAAATCTTCCCGGAAGTTAGTACTCATCCGGGAATTTCTCACATACCCAAACTCGCATACCCAACGTCACATACTCAATTTGAAGTCAAAATGAGTATGAGTAGGACGTTAGTATGGCAGTTCGGACACGGCCACAGACTACTATTATGGATCAAAACCGGTTCTGCATTTAAAGTGTGGCTGCTATCTTCAGGGGGTTAGTGGTGATAAATAATTAGTAAGTGGTTGTAATGAGTCATAATTAGTGTTCTCAGTTTACAGATTAACAGAAGATGGAAAAAACTGTTTCCAAATAAAATAATGCTGGATCCATTGTATGGGAGTGGACGGATGTGGAATAATCAATACAATGTGCAAACTCTTTGCCATGTGCAAGTTTCAAATTGTTCCAATAGAAAGCTCTAAAGAATATAAACATGTTTCATGTAGCCTAATGCATTGTTAGTGCAGACACATTTTGCAGGGACTATTTAAATCATATTACTGGTGTGATGTTATGCAAAAAAATAATTAAATTGAGCATTTAGGATGTGCTCTAGAGGAGATTTGAAATATATCGAGATATATATCGTGTATCGAGATACAGTAAAAAAATATCGAGATATTGATTTTTGCCCATATCGCCCAGCCCTACTGCGCACAGTTGCACGCAATCTTCCCTTTATAATTACCCACCTGCGGTGAATTGTGCGCGGACGATCTCTGCCCGGTGTCATCCCACTACACCTCCCAGTTTCATCCCACAATCTACCATACATGGCGAATGCTAAATAGCTCCTGAATATGATGACGCTCTTAATAAGCACAGAATTTTGACTGACATAAGGAAAAAATGGAGGCAACCTGCCGCAAAGAAAGCGACTGGGAAGAAATAAAGCCCGTGACGTGCATGTGCTGCAGAAACTGGCACACACACACACACCCGCGCGCTTATCACATATCATGATTGGCACAGTCGTTGTAGTCTTTGTAAAGCAGTTTCGCCCAACTTTTTACTGTATGCAATATCATGTATTAGCGTAGGCCTGTAGTAGCCTACTATATGTAGGCCTATATAAAATATGGTGTGACAAGGGAAATAATGCCTATAGTCTATTCGAGGGAATTGTTTATCTCCCGTGAGATCCACACATTTCCAACAACGTCAGATTACAGTTATATCTTCCAGGGTGAATTGTTATGGGAAAGAGATGCGTGTAATGATTTGCTAAATTCATAACATGATTTTATCTACGAAATATACAATTTAATTAATATCTGTTGGGCTTAACTTTGTAAAAAACTTCTTTTTACTCACCTCTTAAAATTTGCTCTCCCGCTGGGCACTCACGGAAACACCTCCCGACGTAGGCCTATATGATATTATTATAAAGTAGCGCTCTAATATTAAATTTATAAAATAACCAAAACATGTATAGACCTACTTGATAAGTAATTCTACCTATACATCACAACTGCATGCCATAGACTACTAGGCCTACAGTAGCCATATACAGTGTCGTGCGAAAGTTTGTGAACCCCTTGAGCCTTTTGGAATTTTATTTATGTTAACCATTATTAATTCATTTTTTTCAATACCAGTATTTTTTATATGAAATAACAGATGTTTGTTTATCAATTCAACATTTTTCTTTTCCAGAAATCAATTGTTAAAATAGATAAAACAAATTATTTGACAAATGTTGTATGTGCAAAAGTTTGTGAACCCTAAGCTGCATTGCTTAAATCGAGCAAGGTAAACACAATCAGGTGGGCCAAATTGATTGATGAAATAGACCAATGTAATTAGAGATCTTTATGGAAGGAATTGGGCGCCACTAGATAAAACACGGATAAAACCAGGTCAGTTTAGGCCCACCAAACTGAACCCATACAGGTCAGACGTGCTAAAAGGGTAAAAAATCTCAGAAGACCTCAGGAATAGAGTTGTGATGCTGCACATTTGTCTGGGGACAGCTATAAATTAATTCAAAAAGTTTGAGCTCCATCGGTCCACCGTAGGCAAATCATCTACAAATGGAGAGCTTTAAGAGTGACTGAACATCTGCCTAGAAGTGGACTTCCTTCAAAAATATCTTCAAGCGCCACAAGAAAAGTATTTTTTTAGTTAAAAGCCAACCCACACATTACATCTAGTGATTTGCAGACCTCTCTTGCAACATCTGGGACAGATGTGCATGGTTCGACAATAAGAAGAAAACTCAGTTAACATGGCTTTCAAGGGAGGGTTGCTGAAGAAGCCTCTGCTCTCAAAAAAGAACAAAACCGCTTGTCACAGCTTTGCCAGAGAGCACCTGGAGATACCTGAAGTCTTATTCTGTGGACAGATAAGTCCAAAATTGATCTGTTTGGTCATGACCAAAACCGCCATGTTTGGGCAAAAACGCAACTCTGCCTACCACCAAGAGAACCTTCTCCCAAGTGAAGAATGGTGATGGCAAATGGTCTGCAAATCTCCAGATGTAATGTTTGGGTTGGCTTTTACCTGAAAAATCCCTTTTCTTGTGGTGCTTGAAGATATTTTTGAAGGAAGTCCACTTCTAGGCAGATGTTAAGTCACTCTTAAAGCTCTCCATTTGTAGATGATTTGCCTCACGGTGGACCGATGGAGCTCAAACTTTTTTATACGAATGTATAGCTGTCCCCAGACAAATGTGCAACATCAAAACTCTATTCCTGAGATCCTCTGAGATTGTTTCCCCTTTGAGCATGTCTGACCTGTATGGGTTCAGTTTGGTGAGCCTAAACTGACCTGGTTTTATCTTTGTTTTATCTAGTGGCGCCCAATTTCTTCCCTAAAGATCTCTCACTACATTGGTCTATTTCATCAATCAGTTTGGCCAACCTGATTGTGTTTACCTTGCTCGATTTAAGCAATGCAGCTTAGGGTTCACAAACTTTTGCACATACAACATTTGTCAAATAATTTGTTTTATCTATTTTAACAATTGATTTCTGGAAAAGAAAAATGTTGAATTGATAAACAAACATCTTTTATTTCATATAAAAAATACTGGTATTGAAAAAAAATTGTTAATAATGGTTAAAATAAATAAAATTCTAAAAGGCTCAAGGGGTTCACAAACTTTCGCACGACACTATTCACAACTATAGGTAAGCTTATACATTTTATTGACTAAATATATTGGGTGCCAAGCATTTCACAGTCATTTGTCTGTGTTTTTCTGATGACTGAGCTTTATTTCGTGGTGTTGCCATTGAGTGTCGCTGATTCCCCGAGTCAGCAAAACCTTGCGTGAGCTCTACGCATGGTCAAAAGTTTGCGTGTGAATACGCACACTTCTCCGCAAAGAATTCTTTTATACCACCGTTTTGCCACCGCACATTTGACCGCACATTCTGCCTGTCTACGCAAGGTTTTTGTGCACAGAAAGCTTTATAAATGAGGCCCCTGGTGTTGTCCCATCTATCTTTCAGGCATGCAAACTCATGAGCCATGAAAAAGGTGAGAAGCCCGAAAACAAACAACGGTATGGGGGTCTGGGGGCATCCCCCCAGAAGATTTTTTTTGTGATTTGAACATTTAAGAGAAGCAATTTGGTGTATTCAGGTGAAGAGAATTAAAGACAAAAAAAACGTTGTCAGATGAATAGTAAAATGAGCTAAACAAGTTAGTCAGCCAACCTTCTTGACGTTTACAATACAAAGTGTGTAGGTAGCCTATTTACCAAGAAAAACGGTTAAGAACAGCTTAGAAAAACGGTTAAAAATGCTGGCAAAACCAGCTTTAAATAAGACAGAAAATAACATGGAGCCTCAAATCAATCACACCAAATTCCCTTACAATAAACTAACTATTTATATTGTGGCAAACAGGATTTGCCTTATCTTTGTTACACAACCATCAATATAACACATAAGAATACACTCTGTCACCATAGTTAATCTCGTGTTCACGCACTCACTCACACACGCGCACGCACGCACACACACACACACACACCTCAGTCGTGAGCAGGAACATAATGGTGCAAAATGAGACGACAGTGGAGGAAGCAGGTGAGTGTGTTGTTTCGGCACTGATCTGCTATAATCACTACATGCACGGCCAGAACACCACGCACCATTTAAAAACCGTGAAAACAGCAATAGACAAAAGCACATTATTAACTTGAGGTGACACGTTAATCTGCAGTGACAATCCGCCAACCGCGGCTGTTAATCAGCGAGCATATAGCAATGCAAATGGCTGTAAAACAACGGTTGGCAAACTCCGTGAATTTATTTAAAAAGTGATTCACATAAACCGAGTAGGCAGTCACATTAACACGGTAAAATAATAGTACTGCGGCTACTTGAACGCTCCGATGACTCGGAGAGAAAAAAATTAAACTTTCCTGCAGACACTCTGACTGACTGATGTCACCGCCCCTCAATGACAAACACTGTTTCTGATTGGCCAAATGACCGTCAAAGCTCATATGATAGGAGTTAACATCCGTCAATCATAGTTAGTCACTATGGTCACTCCATGTCCATGCTCCGCTCCGCTCCACACACACACACACACACACACACACACACACACACACACACACACACACACACACACACACACACACACACACACACACACACACACACACACACACACAAGCTGGCCATCAGATCCCCCCCCTCCCCCTCCAAAAATATTTTCTCAACGGATCTCCACGAATCACATAAATGGCCAATTTTGTTTCCAAAACGGCGAATTTCGCCGAAAGGTGACGAGTTTGCATGCCTGATCTTTGCCTTCCCCGCTCATCTTATAAGAGTAGGTATAGGCTACTATTTAGGCTACCTTGGATGTTAGAGAAACTTATTTATTTATTATGTTATTTCACCAAAGTCAACAGCCAGCACTGACCGGACCACCTCGACTTCAAGGCGAGCCAACGAGAGCCTTCCAATCGTCAGAGCTCAAGATGCCCCCCTTGAACCTGCAGCTCTGCCTCAGTCTCAGCTTGCTGTGAGTAGGGTTGAAAAATATTTACGCCCCCTACTGTGCATGGGAGAGGGGGAGGGGGGTCATTTTACTTTATTTATTGAATGAGTGGGTTCAGACAGATGAGTAATACTTTAATCAACATTAATATTTTTGTTGTTCAGTGACATTATTAACTGTTCATAAAATATTCAATATGGGTTTGATGTCCTTCCTACTCTACCACTCATGTATCTTCTAATCATATAAGGAAAACACGAAAGGTTGAAATATCTGAAAAGGTTGTATGTTGCTGTTTGTTTCTTTTTAAGGAGGCTGGAATAACAATCCAACTGTTGGACAGTTCCAGGGTATCTTCCTTAAGCTCATGTTCAGATGTGGTGTCAAGCTTGTGGATTCTGGCAACGTGACAGGACAGGATGATACTGTGACCCTGTCAGCTGAGCACTACACCAGAGTGTCCCTTTCCGCTGCTGAGATGTCCTCTGCAGATGCCTCCACTGCTGAAGAGCTGCTTTCCCCATTCCTGAACATTTCTGCCCTTGTGGGGGACCACAGCTAACTCCCTACTCGCTTTGGTGGACTAGTAGACAACGCTCTTGTCTACATTGCAGGGTTCGTTGTCCGGTGTATTCTTCGCAGCCTGTCCTGTGATGTGTGCCGTGCCAGCCTGGTGACAGATGCTGTAGCTGTCCCTGTTACATTTGATCAGAGGAATAACGGTGGGCTGATGATTCCCTCACAAGGAACTGTTAAGGTCAGTAAAAACATCCATCAGCTCTTTCTGTATACACAGCTAGCATTCTGCCCAACAATGATCCACAGCCCAACCCATCCTCTCATACACAGTCACAGCTTTAACAATTTCTAATTCTCTTTTTGAAGGTGGTGAGAGCTGCGGAGAGGGGAATACGCCAACACTCTCCAGGGAAAGCCCCCGATGAGGTCGCCGTAGCCCACTTTGTGAGAGAGGAAATCGGGACAGAGGACGTGTTTGAACTGGGGAGCCATGTCGAAGAAACCCATTTTGGCATTGATAATCACTTGTCCCTCCTACTGTCGCTGGTTGTATCTGTGTTCATGAGAATACGGCTGCATCATATAGCAAAATTAACATCGCTTACCTGGCAGAGAGGAAATACCAGAAAGAAACTGGGAAAAACCATCCTGTTTCAAGGATTTTGAAACTGACAGTGAAAATAATTGTATGTTTTTTTTTGTATTAGGGGTGTGAACGTTTACAAAAATGTCTACACTTGTACACAACGGAATTTTTTTCCACACACATACGCATTTGTTCGCCTGTAAACACACAGTTGACATGAACAACGCTCGTTTACACACCTCTTATAATAGGTCCATGGTACACACACGTGTTCGCCGTCATTATCGCCCTTCATTAATTTCCTGATTAATATAGCATATCGCCTTCTACATGTCAACATGTATGCAGGTTGAACAGGTGTTATAAAGTTTGGGCTACTTACGCGCGTAGTTCACGTCAACCGGGTAACTTTAGTCTTTAGGTTATCCTTCATCACTCGTCCGTGCCTGTGACTTTTCAAATTGTCTGCAAATCTCCAGATGTAATGTTTGGGTTGGCTTTTACATGAAAAATCCCTTTTCTTGTGGCGCTTGAGGATATTTTTGAAGGAAGTCTGCTTAGGCAGATGTTAAGTCACTCTTAAAGCTCTCCATTTGTAGATGATTTGGCTCACGGTGGACCGATGGAGCTCAAACTTTTTTTGAAATAATTTATAGTTGTCCCCAGACAAATGTGCAGCATCACAACTCTTTTACTGAGATCCTCTGAGATTTGTTTCCATTTTAGCATGTCTGACCTGTATGGGTTCACTTTGGTGAGCCTAAACTGACCTGGTTTTATCTAGTGCCGCCCAATTTCTTCCCTAAAGATCTCTCACTACATTGGTCCATTTCATGACTCAATTTGGCCCATCTGACTGTGTTTACTTGCTCGATTTAATCAATACAGCTCAGGGTTCACAAACTTTTGCACATACAACAGTTGTAAAATAATTTGTTTTATGTATTTTAACGATTGATTTCTGGAAAAGAAAAATGTTGAATTGATAAACAAACAGACTGTGTGTGTATATATATATATATATACACATGTGTATCAATAAATGTATAAAAACATACTGTACCAAACTGTATAGATAAGGATTGTATAAATATATATAAATAATATAAAGTGTAAATACAGTAAAGAAATTAAACAAATAGACTAAATATATAAATTATAAAAAATACAGTATTTTAAGTTGTATATGTATTGATTGTAAATATATAGCATCGTAAATATAGCAAATTTTGTATATATAAAATGATAAGGAACACAGAAAGTACATTTATTAAATATTTTTTATTGTGCTTTTCATTTTGTTTTGTATTTTTCATATGTTTAATTTGTATTTGATGTGTTAAATAAATTCAATCAATAGTTCCAGTTGTATCTCAGTCTGGAGGGTTGCCAGTTCAAGTCCAGTGTGGTGCAGTGTTAGAGTGGTTTGAGAGTTATAATCCTGCTTTTCAACATATGTCTGCAGTTATCTTCTAATCTGAACAAGTTCTGCAAATATTTTGGTAAACATTCTTTTGTTTGAATACATAGTTAAAATTTGAAGTTCAACAAAATCCGTGATTTTCAATAAGACAGGATGAAAAATGTCTAATGTTCTTTAAATTTGGCTTTTTAAATTATATCTTGAGCAATTTTCTGCAACAAAAACAAAACTGAATTAAGAGCATACATTAATGTGCTGCATATCAAATCAGAAATAAAGTTTATAACGAAATATGGCCATGGCAAAACATTTCTGATAGTAGATACAATCGTGGCAAGTTAAAATGCCATGTGTTTAAAAGTGTGTTTTTTTGTGTAACAGAGGGAAAAAAATCTTCCTACCACTCAGAATCAAATATGGATCATCAACTATGATGTTTTTAGTGTCATCCACCGAGCCATCACGGCTCAAATTTGCTACATGTTTGTATGAATTTTCCATATGGTGTAATGCACTAGGCAGCAGGTTGACCTCTCCAAGATGGCCGCCGCGTGTGCCGTCAGCCGACTGGAGCTCAACATTGACGTGACGTATCTAGTGTTCTATATATATATCTATGCTTTAGAGCATGTCAGGGAGGGACCATAGGGGAGGGACCAAAGAGAACAAGTGGAGCGGTTGAGGTATTTGGATTCGAATCTCTATCCCAACTGCCATTCTCTTCCCAAATCCTCCACCCCAGCTTTAATTAATTAATAATTACTTATTGGCACTAATTAGTTGATTAAAAATTAAAATAAATAATAAAAATACTAATCTGGTTTAAGGGATGGGGTGGGGGGTCAGACACAAAAAAAAGCATTTTGAATATGTTACATTGGGCTCTTGGAAATTGTGATAAGCATGTTCACTATTTCCTGACATTTAATGGAACAAATAATTAATTAAAAAGTCATTGTCAGATGAATTAATGATGAAAGTAATCAGTTGCAGCTGTGCATATGTAAATTCACAGTATGTACAGTATACGGGCTATGTCATCATCATTACTGAGTGGAAACCTTGTGGCGTGCCACTCCAGCATTACACCAACACACATCGATTTCTATGGCCTTTTATTTCCCATGGGATAATACCAGTGTGAATACATGGCATTAGTGTCATCAACAATGATCAAATGAATTAGCGGGGGCGAAAGGGAAGGGCACTTAATTATAGCTAGTTGAGCGTATACTGTCCCTGTCTTGCCATGGCCTCATACACTGATCAAATTTAAAGAGGGGCTGAAAAATGATGGTGTCAGAACTCTTACCAACAGAAGTCAGCCATTGTGTGTCAGCGTTGCAAATTAACTGGTCCTCTATGCTAACAGGGGGACCATGGGTGGGCTGTGTGTATTTTTAGCCCAGTTTAATGATGCAGAGGGATGAGTGGTGGTGTGGCTCAGAGCTACTGCTAAAGTGCCTTCAATTCCCAGTGTCGGATGCAACGGGCCCCACTGGTAAGTAAGAATAACTCCAGGGGGATACACGTGCATTTCACCCTGTCTCGTTTTAGGAGTGTCCTTGTGACAAAGTGGGGAAAAGCTAGGGGAGAAACAAACAACAGCAAGGGTGGCTAATTCAGTTGGCCTCCACTCTTTAGGTGGGCGAAACAAATGTGCTGCCCAAGCCTCCTCACTTCCTCACCATAATCAGCTATAATTACAACGTGGCCCCCCAACTCTCTCTGGCTCCAATGGTAGTCACACAACCCCGGTGTGTTGAGAGAGAAACAAACCCTGTCTCTTTTTCTCCAACCCCACCTTTCTGAAAACCTGGGTTCAAAAAAACCTGTCAGATTTATCCCCCGTTATGATGTCTTAAAGGGAGAAGCCACGCCCCCAACATTAACAACCTAACTTAGCACTACCTCCACCTGTGTTAAGCACACCCCCAGATACCCCTGAATTTCACTGCCAGTTCAATTCAAACCGGCAGTTAGATTCAGGGCCAATCAGAGCAGACTTGGAAGGGGGGCTGGCACTCCATTGACAAATTACCTCTGTTTTGATGGTGTTGATGGTTAAACCTATCCTGCTGTATACTCTGGCTGCAGCATTAAGGACAGACTGGAGCTCTTCTGGAGAGTTAGCAACAAATGCGCAATACTCTGCATACTGCAGTTCAAGGACCCTTTCATCAAGCAGTTTGGTGGTAGCTTGGAATCTCCGGATATTAAAGAGGTTTCCATCCAGCACACCACTGCTATTCTCACTCTCCTGAAGCTGAGTAACACAGAAAAGGAATATGTTTAAGAGCACAGGTGCCAGCACACAGCCCTGCTTGACGCCTGTACGAACAGGGAAAGGATCGGACTCTTTTCCTCCCATGGTCACCCTAGCACTCATATCATCATGTTTTTTGGGACAGCCAAACTTAAGGAGGATGTTCCACAAAGGTTCTCTCTTAACAAAGTCAAATGCTTTGGAGAGGTCGACAAAAGCTATAAAAATACCCTGATGTTGTTCCTGGCATTTCCTTCTGAAGTTTCCGTGCTGTAAAGATCATGTCAACCGTGCTCCTGCTTTTTCTGAAGCCACATTGTGATTCAGGCAGCATTGACTCTGTGATGTTACTGACCAACCTGTTCAACTTCACCTTAGCCAGGACCTTGCCAGCAGCAGCCAGTAGTGAAATACCCCTACTATTGACACAGATAGCCTTATCACCCTTGTTCTTATAAATGGTGACAATGTTGGCGTCTTACACACACACACACACACACACACACACACACACACACACACACACACACACACACACACACACACACACACACACACACACACACACACACACACACACACACACACACACACACACACACACACTGTGGACTGCAATCAAGTTGTATTCAGGAATGCAAAACCTATGGATTCACCAAATAAATGCCATTGTATAGCCTATATTTGCTCAAAAACATAACAAAGAGGCAGCCAAATTTAATTATGTTGTGGTAGGCCTATGTTTTAGTTTGATTATAATTTATTTTCAGAATTAACACGATCATTTGGATTTTCAATGAATAAAACTTTTTTTTAAATGTATAGATCTGTCATTTATCTTTCCGTTCCTTCTACAATATACAGAGAAAATTCTAATTTTTTGCCCATATTTCGAATGGTAAAATTAATTGTTTGTGATTAATTGTGATTAATCCACAGCTACCCTTTGATTAATGTGATTCAAAATGTTAATCATTTGACAGCCCTAGTAGATACTAAAATTACCTAAAATGTTCAGAAAAGCCGAAACATCAACATAGCTTTCATAAAGATTGTTTTTTACGGCACCTGCATTTTCCACATATCATGCAAGCCTGAATAGAGCTCATAATAGGATGAAGCCCTTGGGAGAAGTCAATCACAGGCCAACCATTCTGCATTCAACCAAATGCGTGTTTTCCTGTTACAGTATGTTTAAACGCAACTCTCCACTCCCTCCTTTCCTCCTCAGTGTTCGACTCAGACAGCAGATGGTGGCAATTACAGAATCAGATTGACAAAGTAAAAAAAAACATACACATCCCAACACATTATCCCACACCTGGCAGGTGCTATCTGTTAATGTTATGTGTTATCCTTTATTTATTTTTTATTTATTTTATTTCGAAGTGTATTGAGCAGGGACAAATACATTGTACATTGTTTCATATAAAATATAAAATAGATGCCATGCATACAGGTTTCTAGTCAAGACTAATTTGCAACCCCTGTCCCTGGTTAGGCCTTTACTAAAAGTTACACGTGAATAAAAATACAGAAGACATCATATACAGGAGACATAAAGACTAAAACAAGGACAATGATTAATGTGTGTGCGTGCGCGCGCCCATGTGCGTGCGTGTCAATGTTCACTGTATCATTATCTTTACGCATCAAGACGAAGGCTCAAATGGTGTGTAATGATACTGTGCGTGTAATGCAAGCTGAATGGTTGAGTACTTAGCTACAAAGAGATCCTCAATACGAGAATGAGCTAATCTTCCCCTCAGGTCTGTCTGCAAGACCTTTAATAGCCCGTATTACTCGCACATTGAGAGCGCAGAACAATAGTCCTTACTTAGAAACTCCCCTCTGTAGCTGTGCAGAGGTTGATGAATCACTATCTTTTCTCACTTTTGTTCTTTCCAGCTATATTCTCTTGGCACACATGATTTGTTGACGCTATTCATCAAAGGTTTAGTGTGGACTTCTGTGGCTCTGACACACATGTGTAGGAGGTTTTTAATATTCGTCAAGTGGTAAATGCCCTTTAAGTGCATGTTAACACATGACAAGTACGTGGCATATTATTAAAGGGGACATATTATGAAAAACCAAACATTGCCGGTGTTTGGGCACAATGGTTATGTTATTGCTGTCCCTACCAGCACACACAAGCTTCAAAAAGACAAATATGTCAGTTTCTTCTGGGACACTTATTTCGAAAAAGGGGGGATTTGAAGGTTTGTTCCAAAATACACCGACTGATGACGGAATCGGTCGGTTTTCATTATCATAAATACTCCCACGGGAAAGCCCACCAGAAACTCGGCAGTTGATTGGCAAATCAAGACGCCCCGTTGGTAACCACACACACCTGGCTGAGCCTTCACTCGCTCATGCAACAACAAGCTGCAGTGTGAGCTCAACCTCAAGCTACCATCACACCCCAGCCTGGAAGCACACTAGGGGTGAATGGATTTACTTCATTTTTTGTTAGGCTATCTCCAGCAAAGGTTTGCAATCTGTTAGTGTGATCAAAGCCTTTTTACTGGAGTGTGGAGGAGACTGTGCCAGGAAGACTGAGAGACACCATCCGTCCGAAATGTAAGTAGTCCTATTTTAAAAATAATTCTGTCTGTTTGTTAGTTCAATGTCTGTAATGTTATCCCTCCTATAATAACCAACACCGACTGAAATGAGAGAATGTGGGGTTTAGTCGTTAGCATTAGCGCCTGCTAGCTTTACCGTTTAGAGCTGTGAGTCTTTTGCAGTGACTGTTATTTGGCTCTTTTGTGAGCTCACGTGACAGCCCCTGTGTGAAAAACAGACGGTGAAACTGTAGGGTGTGTTGGAAACTGAAGAGTATTTTTTTTAATAGCTTCATCCTGCTACTTGCTAGCTGTCTGATTGTATAGCTCAAGTACACACCGCAATAAGTCTGCGGACAGTGTGTAGTACAAGCAGCAGTGGGCCTATTACATGATCTCCAGTGTAATGTACACATAGACAGGAATACTGTAAGTTGTCTCTGCTGGTGTTTGTTTCCTGTCCATTATATTTCAAAAAGCACACAGTATCACTCAGAACTTGTTGCTTATTGAGCCAGGGCTATACTGAATTTGTTGTAGCTTTGCCATAACAGATGTATGATGTGTAGGCCTATACATGTCAGCTAGGCTACATGATGTAACATTAAATGTGCCATGTTTTACAGGTATCTGAGTGACCTGATGGAGCCGGACGGAGCCACCAAGACCGTCACACTATCCGTTCCTTCAGAGGAGGATGTGTTCACTGGGTGGGACAGGTGGTCTTCTTCAGGGCCCAACAACAACTGGACAGTTACATAAAAGTCATGGCTTTGCTTCTGTTTGATATGTACACTTCATATTTTCATTCCACTGGCTATGAATAAACTGCTTTATTTTTAAGGATGTTTTTGGTCTTTTTAAAATGTAATGATACTGTTTTATCAGAGAAAATCTTCAGCGAGATGAAAATGAGTTTCAAGTAATCCTTTACTACAGGTAGCAAACAGTGACAGTAAGCAACACAATACATTTTTTTAACGGTAAAACTTTATTATGAATGAGTGATCACAATACAAATGATACATTATCTACTAGATATTGAAATGTTGTCAGATAATTTGCAGCTCTGACAAACCTAAAGCATAATTATTTCAACCATACATTTTACAAAAGATAATGCCTTTCCAGTGAATCTTGACATGATTCATGATACATTCTTTTCCATTATGGTTACTGTACATTTTTACATGTCAACTCAGTATCGGTTCACAACCAAAGCTTTTTCACTCCACTGGGCTGTAGATCATTCCACAGACCTGTAAAGACAATCATAAAACAGGGTGTATGTTACCAGTTTAGAGAGTGTATGCATAAATACTTAGCTCAAATTATGTTATTGACTGTGACATAATTAAACAGTATTTACCTGAGGGTAATGTCAGGGAAATCAGAAATCTTGATGCCATTTTCACAGTTTTCAGCTCAGACTCCTGTCTGAACAGGTTCAGTTGTACATCTTTTAGTTTAGAACTGGTTAGTGTGCCGATATTTGTGGTAGAAATGAAGCTAAACATGTTTACATTGGTCTCCATGCTGCATTGGCCAAAAGTAAACAAAACTGACAGCTGGGCGTGTGCCATGCCCATGTAGGTAGGTATAGAGTAAATGAGCAGGGCGGTGCATGCACGCCCATGTAGATCTGACCAGTCAGAGCAGACTAGTATTTTTGTGAAGGG
Source organism: Hyperoplus lanceolatus (assembly GCA_026929865.2). Classification (NCBI taxonomy): domain Eukaryota; kingdom Metazoa; phylum Chordata; class Actinopteri; order Uranoscopiformes; family Ammodytidae; genus Hyperoplus; species Hyperoplus lanceolatus. The sequence goes on along the minus strand of CM049407.1, from coordinate 30,387,996 downwards.
GGGTAGATGTCAAAACCAACCTTTTGAAATAGAGGCAAAAGAAGGCTGGAAAAGGCGATGAAGAAATGGGCAATGGTAGAAAACTAATGGGTTTTTTGAACAATAAACCATGAAAACCTTTTCTAGTAGACCTTGGAAATACACCTTTAAAACCGAGATTTAGCATAATATGTCACCTTTAAAGCAGTTCGGAGGGATTTGAGTTTGAGCATTTCAGCACAATCATAATATCCCGCCTTCCTCCAATGCAGCCCCACCCCCTCATTCTCAGCCCCGTTTTTTTTTTTTTTTTTTTGAAAACTTTATTCACACAAGCAGACTTACAATACACTGCCTCCGAGCGACAAGCAGACTTGCAATACACTGCCTCCGAGCGCGCACGTGAGTTTTTGTTTACCAAAGCAAAACAATGGAGTCGGATTCAGAAGCACCGGTAAGTCATATACATTTACACATATATATGTTTCAGTTCAATGGTTGTTATATGCAGTTCACCATTTACTTGCTTTATGTTTTTAGTTACCATATTTTTTTGCACGCATGATAATGTTAGCTAATAAGCGGTCTCAGCTTGTTTTTAGTGTAACGTCGGTTACGGGTTAAACTTCTAACGGCTACCGCGTGGTTAACTTTATCACTCTGTTCTAAACATTATGCTTCAATGTCGAAAGCTTGAACTTCATAATAAATAGACATTTGGGTCCAACATGTGGGATCCTGGGGAGTTCTCCACAGCAAGAGTAATAACACACTGCCCTATTTATGTAGAAGAAGTCATACTGCACATAAAATTAAACAGAAGCAACTCCTCTACAAGCACATATAAATCATTTTCACACAGACCAAACACAACTCCAACACCAAGCATTTTATTATCAAATATCAAAATCTGAATAGCGTCAGAAACTCAACCCACTCTCCACATTTCCATTTCTAGTGCTCCGATGGTTCATTCACCTTATATGAAAGCTACGCCCCTGATGAATCCAACACTACCACTATTATTCCAGTATGACAAAAACCTATATAACCAGCAGCCAAATAACACAAAGTTTTAAATACAGTGAGTTCTGTGTAAATACATCGAATAACATGAATTCTTGTTATTTTGCTCTGCCTCACTACATAATATTCAAACTTGGCAGAGATATTGGAAACACATTTTGCTATTCTTTTGATCTAGAATTTCAGCTTCATCAGAATAATTTCAGAGATCTGATATATAGTAAAAAAAATATATATATATGCAAAAGTGTTCCTATGTCTCTCTTCACCCTGATATTCTTATAAAGTTAAAACATTTTCTGTCTTTGTTTTTACATGTTGGTGCTTCTAGGACGACAGTGTTGACGTAGTCAGAGTCTTCCTCTGCAGTGTCCTCCTCTTCCGGCAGCAACTCTGATTGCGCCTCCATGTCTGGATGCCAAGAAGGATCGTATTCATCCTCATTGTAGTCATCGTCATCATCCTCTTCAGCATAGTCAAGGCTGATGACAGACAACCCCAGTTACATTATGTTACACATTTACAGAAATAATAAACCAGAAAATATCATGAAAAGTCTCATCTTCTGTCCTTGAAAACACTTACATAGAGTTTGTAATATCATTGAATTCGTCCTCATTGATGTCACCCAATCTTTCATGTGCTGATGTAACACTGCATTTAGGAAATCAGAAAGAGAAGTCAGTGTTACGTAATTCTAAGTTTGAATGAGTGAATAAAATGTCTGTTCACTTTAAAAGATGTTATTTTTAAACATTTGATAACTGTACCTTGTTTGTATTGTGTGAAGTGAGGTCTCTGGTGAGCAGCTGTGCAAAGCCTCCACTCCATGAACAGAGAAATCCTCCTCTCTACAGATGTATACCGGAAAAAAATAATGGGCATTTTTCACAACATTAGATACGTTGCTGTTGTTACCACACAGCACATGAGTAGAGATGATTTATAGTGTTCTGGAAACATCAGTTACATTTCTCATGTTCTGATGGGGGTAGGGAAACTGTTTAGCATAAGCTCTAGGCTTGATTACACACCAATAACGTATCACTTTTAACAATTTACTTGTTCACGTCATCATCGCAAAACAAAAAAACATGTGTGATCCAAGTTGATGGGCAGACAATAACATTAACAAACAAGGCTTACCGTTCTGAAATTGATTCTGCAATGGTGGACAATGCTGGCGGAGGGCTCTTAAAACCACGTCTTATTGGCGTCGAGTTGTATTTCCGTAACTAAAACACAAACACACACACACACACAAATATTAACGTGAGTTGGCGGGTTGTAGCAGAAAGTTAAATTATGATAAACTGTGCGTACTGAACATGGAAACAGCGACAAACACGGATATGATATCACGTAGCCTACTATGATTTACACACATGGACGTTAGCACCCTGCTAACTGCTGCCTTCGGTGTATGAATGTGTGTGTCAATGAGCCAAAACAATTTAAAGCACACTAGTGCTGTGGAAACGTGAGGAAGACTGTAAGCGGAGAATATGTCTTTATTTCCCGAGCAAACTGCCTCATTAGCTGGAGCTAACGGTAGGTCCGTTAGCATTATGCTATACGTGATCCCGGTAAGTGGCTGCAACAAATGGTGAATCGTAAGGTTATATGAGGTTGTAGGTTAGGTTATGCAAAATAAAAATACCTTTCCAGCAGGAACTCCGCCACCATTTCGTCCGTTGTTAGCTCGGGCTGCTGCTTCATAAGTTCCCTCCATTTCACAAAAGCAGACCCGATGTTTATCCGAGTTTTTCCTCTTGCAGCATCAAGCTCCTTCTTTCTTGTGGCCTTTTCTGCTAAACTTGTCGTTTTTTCCTTCGGAGCGGCTGGTTCAGTGATCCACTTTGGTCTTCCATGTTCAGTCGCTACTCGCTACTGTCTGCCGTAGAATCAAAACAAACCCTCTACTTGAGGACGCGTTGATGACGGCCAGAGTGCCCATACAGAAGCAGGAAAACAGACAGGTCTGTCGGCAATCAAATCGTTCGGTCCGAACGATTTGATTGGTTGTAGTTTTCACCTAATATTATGAGACTGAAATAATTGTTTCTTTTTATTCCTGGTGGGTCTACCATGCATTTTAGAGTGTAAAAACCTTATTTATACCATTTTAAAGTCATTTAAAATAAGTGTAAAAACCATACAAAGGTAAGAATAGCTTTAACTGCTAAATTTGGGGCACATGACCTGTTGTTCAAGAGCCGGCTTTTAATGAATAGTGTCAACTTGTCCCTACGTTCAGATTAAAGAAGGCAGCAGCATGTACGGTGTGGTGGCAGTTTTTGCATAATATATCTCTGGACTCAAATGTTGGAATACTTATTAATGCAATAGGAAACATTTGTTATTATCTTGTATAAGACGGTCCTGCAGACAGCCTCCTGCTGTTCTGGGTCAGCCTGTCTCCCCTCCGAACCCACTGTTAGACGCACCCCCTCCCCCTCCCCCCCGGGGGGCAAATGTTCCTTAAATAATTGACCATTTCAGGAACAAGTTGTCACTCTTTGCAACAACTCACATGTGTTGGAACTAGTGCACCACTACGCAGAGTTTTCTTGCTATTATTGATTGAAAATAAACCTTTTGCTACTACAACGTATCACTCTGCTTATTTTCTCACCACAGTTTAACGAGCCAGCCAGGAGGAGTGCACCGACGCGGAGGGACCGGGAAACAGACTCCAAAGGCTGATCACCTTATCGCATAGAAAGCCCTTTAAATTGGGGACAGAGAGGGACTCTGCTGACCGTCCCGTGGGGAACTCTGTCATCTCCTCCTAAAAGAATCGGTAAGTGGGAAATCTGTTTTTTTAAAGCAAAACGATTGGGTTAAAGGGTGATTCTTCTGAAAGCATCTTTGTGAGAACTTTCGCGAACTACAGTCGGAGCGCAATGTACTAGAAAGAAAGAAAGAAAGAAAGAAAGAAAGAAAGAAAGAAAGAAAGAAAGAAAGAAAGAAAGACAAAGTGAACGGCCCTGGTTAGTTTTGGCCTGTCTGCTGTTTGTGACTGTTAACGCATTTGAAAATCCTTCCGCCAAGCACAGGACTGAATTGACGAAATTAGTCTTATTTGATCAAATTGAACTGAGCAGGTTGAGAGGAAGGTAGGTTGTTTTTTAATGTTGACTTGTTCGGTTGACGGACTGGGGCAAGCATTCGGCTTTGGTAGCCTTAGTTATAAAACGGGTCCATGGGGAGATAAAACTAGAATTGTTACCCTTTTACAGACCAAGATGCTGCTGTTTTAGTGGGGCTCGTCTTCAATCATAGCAAGAAAATTTAAATTTCATAAGTGTTTTATTGTTTTGTCTTGTTGTTTTTGTATTGTCTTGATGTTCTTTCATTCTGTTTTGCTTTGAGTTAACTAGACACGGTGCCACACGAGGAAAAGGTAAGTGATAACTTGCATTGTGTTTTATTTCTGAGTTTTTTACGTTACACAAGTCTAAACGTTTCCGTGCCGACTGGCTGGCATTTACTCATTGGTCTGTCGACGCAAATCGACGGGCTAATAAATGTCAGCCAGCCGTCGATTTTAAGATTAACTGTCTCTCCCAGTGTTTGAATTTCCAGGACGCATTAAACGATGCCAGGAGTCCCGGTTTGCTCCGGGGGACAGCGGAGGTTATGCCCGCAGCCCCATGCCAGTGGCCACGGGGACACCGGAGGCTTAGTGGCCGTTTTGTCCATTCAACGTTTTATTGCATGATTTTTGGGCACTGGCTGCGTGTCTGTCCAGTCTGGACGCATTGCGTTTTCACCGCGTTTCCTTCTTCCTCCTAAATCCTCCATGGGTAAGCTCAACACCACCAATGCATGGTCTCAGGCAACTGCAAACGTTTTTGCTCCCATTTCAGTTTTACTGTTAGTATCCTGTTCACTCAACACAATATGTAGCCTATCATGTCGTACACATTTGCTTTCAGCATTCAGGCCTGTAACCTTAGGAGTTAAGGCATCATATGTCTTTTAGCTACCATTTAATTCCCAGTTCAGATGGCCTTGCCATATCTTTGTCTAAAGCTAGCAGCCTATCTGTCTTTAATTCCTTTTGAGTTTGGGGTTGTCCTGTTGAAGGGAACATTGTGCAAAGTCTTTTTCTGTGGCTGGACTAGCCACATGCAAACAGAAGACGGCCTTCGAGGCTGGTTGACGTGTTTTCACTTGTTTTTGCTAGTTTGTGATTTCTTTCAGATGATTTTACTGTGGGCTCATTTGGCGTCATATGTTCATTTCCGCTGCTCTCTTCAGCAGAGGAGCAGCGTCAAACACTTTTCCAGTTGGTAAGCGACGGCACTCAAAAACACCCATTACATTTATTACTAGCTATTGCCAGAGCGGCCAAGTCTCACGCTTTGGCCGTGAGACACACGCATATCAACCAGTTCACATGCTCACACGCCACACCTCCAATTTCTCACGCAGAGAAATGAATCCCCGTAATATATATATATTTTTTTGGTACTTTTACTTTGAAAGTCTTATTTTGAAAAGCCAACCGGACTGAGTTCCGTGACATCCTCTTTCTGCCATGCTTTCTGCACGCGCAGTTTCTTTATAGGTCCATGGCATGGACAATATCCATGGCCGTGTGCAGCCCGTAGCCGCAGCAGCCACTTGGCAAACCACCACGGCCACGCCCCCCTGCGTTACACTACAAAACTAATAAAAGCCCGTCGCCTCCCAGTCCCGCCCTTTGTTCAAATTATATGGAAAATTAATGACAACAAGGACGCCGGTATTAAATGAACAAAGAGGTAAGAACACCTTAATTCAAATCAGTCACTTCACTTGATATATTCAAGCTTGTTTTGCATTATGGTATTGGGCTGGTTGACACACCAACACATTTTTGTTCTAAAATGTTGTCAACATTAATTGAATGAATGTATTGAGTAACTAAGCTTAGAGGTTACTGTGGGAAAAATATGTTCTGAGAAGACATCAAGTGTCATAGATTTAATATAATAATGGTGAATTGAAATTGGATAACCCATACAATGTTGAATACATATAGAATAATTACCTTTATTACAGTTTAACCAAATGTTTTAACAATAGGCTACAGGAGATATTTGAAAGCACTACACATGCATTGTAGGCTATTCAATTAAATTTGTGTCAGCGAAACCGTGAATGTTCTCTTTTACTTTACATAAAAATGAATGCAGAAAAGGCACACATTGCTTCATAAAAATTCACCAGAATGCAGGAAATTAAGTGTTTAATGCTCAAAATTTTCTGGGGGGGAACCCCAGTCCCCCACTTACAATATGTCCACACCCAATGTTTAATTAAAACCTGTCCTACGACTTTGCAATTCATGAATTTGTTTATTTTAATAAGATTTTTGATGTTTTATCACATTTTCCAATTGTCTTTTATTTCTGATTTATTATGAACAATATGTAAACTTGCAGGACACTAGCAAAAATTACTGGGTGGGAAAGAGGACACGGTTTTGGGTCCCTCGGCCAAAAAATCTCACTCCAAACTTTTGGTGAAACTTGGCAGCCCTGGCTATTGCTAAGATTCATTTGTTTCCCTAGGCCACTGTTGTGAATGTCTGCTCTTCTATCTAGCCTAGCTTATGGATATGCCTTTGTCACTTTTTGCCATCAACTTCAGCTGCCCATGTCAGTAATGTTTTGGTTTACACATTTGCGAATGTAGGCTTTCAGGTTAGCTATTTTACCAATTTACTTTTAAACACTTTTTTGGGCCCAACATAGGTGCCCATTGCTGCCTTCTGCTTAGAGTATTTCTTTTGTAATATCATTCGTCTGCTGTGGCCCACTTCCAAGGTGTGAGTTTCCTCCCTGAGATATGCTTAGTTCAACCATCTCATCAGCCTCTTCCTTTTGACTAATCCTCCGTCCTGGCCATGGCCTTTGTCCAGTGTTCAACATGTGTAAATTGCTGGGATTGACTGTTTTTTCCTCTCTGCCTGTTTTACCCCAATGTTGTCCTGACTATGGGGACTTTTGCTAAACTTGTTTGATTTAATGCTGGTTTCTTCCCATCTCTAAATAATTTGTTTTGTCTGTTTTTCAGTCTCCCTTCAGCAAGACAGGGACACTGCCACCTAAGATGACTCTGTTAACAAATACCTTTGATTACACCTCCTGTGTATACATGGATCCTGTGTAGCAAGAGGGCTACTCACATTTTTTCTGTCATAGCTGGCCTAGCCTGTACACATGCATTTGTCACTTTTGCCATGTATCTAGCATTAATCTTGTTTTCAACATGCTTCCTTTTAGAAAGAGGACTAGCCCATCTGTTTTTGAAAATACTTTTCCTGGTTCAAGCCAAACTCCCTCATTTACATCTCTTTAAACCACAGATAAACATGCGCAGTCACCCTTAGAGAAGCTGAATTGTTATCTTGATTGCTCATTTCTTTTAGATCCACCTTTTCTAGGTCCAGCCGACATGCCCATTTTACTTCTCAAAAGCACAGACACCCATGTTTTTACATTTATGTAAATATCTCTCCCCTTTGTATCACTATAGCCTTGCACCACTGTCGCTGTGACAATCACATTTGCTGATAGCCCACTCACCGTTTTGATCGGCCATCAAAGCCTTTAAAACATGCAAGGCTAGGAAGTTTTCACCTTTCAGACACTTATTTTCCGTTATAAATGAACTGTTTTTGGCTGCTTGCACTAACTTTTCCTCCTGCATGTATACTATTCAATTGTTTCTCATTTGAACACTTGTGTTCATGCAACTTGGCAATTTGTTAGGCTCTACATTTAGGTTGGTTTAGCCTGTTGACAGTGGGCTGTTTTATGTTTGCTACACAGAGTAGGAGAAATTTTGTATGGTGTTCTGTCCTAGCGCAAGTGACAGTGATAGTTAGTGCGTTAGTTGTTTTGTTGTTATGGTTCTTGTTGTTTGTTGTTATCGAGCTGAGGTGTTTTTTTTATGTGTCTGATTTGCAGAGTTCTGATCTCTGGTTTTGCCAAAATCAGTCAGTTGGCTTGTTTTTCTCTCCTTTTCTCTCTCTGTGTTTTGTGTGGAATCTCTGGCGTCTGCCTGACCATTAGACAACTTGGTCACCTTGTTGCCAGCATTTTTTGAATGCTTGATTTTTGTTTTTGTTTGGATTAACTCTGTGCACATGGATGTGCATTTCAGTTGTTCTTTTGCGTGCAGCGATCGTTTAAGTTTTACTTGAACTTGTTTCTTGTTTTGCTTCTAACTTCATCTTTGCTTCCAAACTCTTGTAGGTGCTGAATATTTCCCTGGAAATATGCTTACCTCATTCTATTCCCAAACCTGTTTTTCTTTTATGCTTCTTTTTTACTGTTTCTCACATTCTGTGGTTTTCCTAAAATCCTATCACAACTCATTTTAACACAACTAACTTTGCAATTGTTTTGTTTTATTTGCTGCACATTATCAACATTTTGCTGCAAAATTGTTGATGTTTCACCACAGTTAACATTGTTGGCTTTGCAGGTCCTATCGGTAAGTAATTATGGTTCTGTTTCGCTTGATGACTGCATCCAAAAGGTAAGATCACTTTGCTTATTTGACAAGTCAACATTGTTGTTATTTATGGCTTTGACTTTCTACGCCAGACAAGCCGAAATAACTACCTTTCTATGCTAGCCTGCTGTCACTGCCACTGTCATTGTGTCACTCCCCTGTTTTCTCTTTCTGCTCTCCACAGACTGGTGAAGGAAGCACTACCACAACCAGCCACCAAACCGGGGATTGGATAGTGGTCAAGGACCTCAGACGAAAGAACTGGCGCAACAAGAGATGGACGGGACCCTTTCAAATCCTCCTCACCACCATGACGGCCGTGAAGGTTGCAGAACGGACCACCTGGATCCATGCCAGCCACTGCAAACGAATCGCTGCCAGCTACAGCCCGACGGATCAAGCGGCAATCTGACCCCTTCCATGTTTACAATAACAATGTATGTACACTCAACAAAAAATAAACGCAACACTTTTGTTTTTGCTCCCATTTTTCATGAGATGGACTTAAAGATCTAAAATTCATTCCAGATACACAATTGTACCATTTCTCTCAAACATTGTTCACAAATCTGTCTAAATGTGTGATAGTGAGCACTTCTGCTTTGCTGAGATAATCCATCCCACCTCACAGGTGTGCCACATCAAGATGCTGATCTGACATCATGATTAGTGCACAGGTGTGCCTTAGACTGTCCACAATAAAAGGCCACTCTGATTTCTTATTTTTTTCAGCCAATTAAAATATGTGTATTTACTATATCAGGACCATTCCTAGCTTCTGATTGGGTGGGCACGGCGACAGCCCGCCTCCAAATTCACCCATCATCTGATTTTCTGTGGTCAACCGAACCGTCAATCACGTCCACAGAGCGCAGTCTCTACTTTGCAAAGGCAGTTAGAACACTACCGCTACTCGGCGACTTTTTTAACCTGTTCTTTCGGTTAGTATAGGCTGCGCGCAAAAGCTCATTCATTTCCTACTTTATCCAAACCTACTTAATCCAAACCGACAAAACTTTCTGTGCAATGTATCGGTTATTTAAGCCTGTAAACAAGCCCAATGCTGCTTCCGCCTCTCACGATGCTGCTGCATCAGTGGCACTGTTTGTGAACGTTAAAGGTCACATATTATGCACTTTTTAAATGTGTTCCAACATATCCATGGGTCCACGGTGTGCCTAGAGACTGCCAAAATAAAAAATAAAAAAACAATCTCTCCTTTTCTCACTCTCCCCCTTTCTGAAACCCCCACCCCTCCCCCCATTATACTCCAGTCAGAATTCTCGCCGACTATTACGTAATAGTCGGCACAGCCACATCCTCATATTTTCTTTATATGGCGATGCTTCCCCCCCAGAAACGTCCACCGTGCAGTTGTCTATGATAACCCCACCCCCCCATTTCTTATTGGTCCACGGCCCCGAGATCCGATGGAAAATTTTCCGAGTGACAGCCATGTTGCTTTCCCCGCTAAGCGACAAGATGCCCATAGTAGCCTACAGCCTGAATGTTACATACACCAACACAGAATGCTTTTGCTCATACTCCACTAATTTATCTTAACCACAGCAGTCTATGCCTCGTTTTTAATAACACAACGGATAGAAAGCTACTTGTGGGTTTTTTCAAACAGTGAAACTGAAAGAAATGTTTTAATTGGTATTTTTGCCTGACTGGTGTATAGCTATTTAGCTTTGGGACAAGCATTCAGCTTTTGCTCATAAAAACATAATTCTATTACCCACACCAGTCTGGAAATGCCTCATTTTTAACAGGACAAAGGATTGGAACTTAATAGTGTGGAAGTCAACTTTGAAGATATTTTTTTCACTGATTTGTGTGGTATTTTTAGCCGGTAGCTTCCGAGCTAGCTTCGAGACAAGCATTCAGCTTTTGCTCATAAAAACATAATTCTATTACCCACACCAGTCTGGAAATGCCTCGTTTTTAACAGGACAAAAGATTGGAACTTAAAGCTGCAGTTGAGAGTTTTTTTACTGTAATATTTGGCAAAACTGTCATAATAGCCATTCAGCTATATGTAGGTGAAGTGGTCTGAAAATATTTGTTTATCACTTTGCTTCCCCCTGCCTCTGTGTGCTGCCCCCCAAAATTGCCACTGCTTATGTTAATTTTGACCAATCAGAGCGAGGTCAGATTCTCCATTCTTATTGGCTGTGGGACCTTGGCAACGACGTTGATGCGTCAGTTGCGTGAGCGTTCACGACCCTAGCAGTCTGACACTAGCCTACTGTTTGGTACTAGGCTACTACGGCGGACAGCGAGTAGCAATGTCTTCACAAACGAACCCTCAATTTACCATTCCCTGGATACCAACAACTAACACCGCTAAGACAGCAAAAAAACAAGGAAAGACGAATGTTGTAAAGTTAACTGCTGAAAGGGAGACGGAGAGAGCTCAAAAAAAAATTACACCGGCCATGTCTCGTCCCCTTCCTCTGCCCCTAGGCTGCCTGCCGCTAGCAGCAGGACGTCCGCTGGCCCTATATAGCCCTCGTCCTGTGCTCAGTGTTGCCAACTCAAAGCAATTTTGTTGCTATATTTAGTGACTTTTCAGCCCCCCTGGCGACTTTTTTTTTCAAAACAGCGACAAGCGACAAATCTAGGTTTTTTTTCTGGTGTTATTGGTGATTTGATTGGTGACGCAGCCCGCTCCTCGCGCGGGAGCACTGACACGCAGCCCGCTCCTCGCGCGGGAGCACTGACACGCAGCGCAGCAGCCCCTCCCAGCTGCGGTCAGAACAGGAGCATAGATACACACACACCTCTCCGCTCAGTTACAATTAGTTTGCTATCTTGCCTGGCTGTTACAGCTACTTTTGTTAGGCCTACCAGCACACTTACAATGATTTTAAGCTAACATACATGGTAGTTATCATTACTAATGTTTAATCACCTCGGAATCGGACATGGTGTTTGTCTCCTGTCAATGTAACTCAATTCACATGAACGCGCATAGCTGTCGTTCGGAGGGAGGAGCTACAGCAGGTAGAGCGTTGGGAAAACAGCCGTTGGGATCCCAACGGCTGAAACTCTCAACTGCAGCTTTAATAGTGTGGAAGTCAACTTTGAAGATATTTTTTTCACTGATTTTAGTGGTATTTTTAGTTTATTTTTAGCGTTTGCGCCCATGTTGCTTCGGTTGTAGCACCAAGTTTTGCTCATAACACGCTGTTTATATTCCCCACAGCAGTCTGAAAATGACTCGTTTTTAACATGACAAAGGATGGGAAGATATTCCTGTAGAAATCAAACTTTGAAGCTACTGTTTTCACTGGTTTTAATCATGTCAGGTCATGTCAAACTGTTCTCAAAGTATGGCTTAGCTCCGGCCGGGTAAACACTGTGTTCGAAGTCACGCAGTGTCTCTCTAGTATCGCAAGAGCACGGCAGAGACGATGGGAGAGCCCCATGGACATATAAAGAAAGCCCGGCAGAGAGGTGGGAGGGGCCAGCCAGATCGCACAAATATAGGTCATCCTGAGACCAGAGGACAATCAGGGTAGAGGCTTGCTACAATAAATGATCTGAACGGGTTTTTCAGCGCACCTAACGCACCTACGCGAGGAGTTAAAAAAAAAGTTAACTTTTTACGCTCCTATGCGTGACGCTTAGCTGCGTTGGCCAATCAGCGTTGAGCTTGACCCGACGTCACATACATTGGCACGGTCGGAGAACAGTGTACACAGAGGCTGAGAAACACCAAGGAGGAAAATGTATTGCGGGCGGCCGGTGCTGTATGACAGCCGCTCGGGAATAGAAGACGTTGGGAAAGTAAACCAGGAGAATGGACTTCCTGGTTAATTCAGTGAATATTTGCGGCTGTGCTTTAGCCGATAAAACAAGTTAGCGCCGTACAAGTACACGACAAGTACAGCGAAGCACCGGTGTTTATCTACGCCAGCCACGGTCCCCTGTCACAGCCAGGTAGGGTAATGTTGGCTACTTGCCTTTATTTTGTGCCGCCGTGCACCGATGCTGCTGTAACTGTGTTTGTTATGTAGCTGCCTTGCTGTTTGTATGAATTTCCGAGCGGCATGAATATGTAATGCTGTTTTAATGCTAGGCTATTTGTGCTGTTCAGTTGCTGTTTATTTGTCTTTTGGCACAGTTGTTGGCCGTGTTGTTGTTGTTTTTGTGCGGACATGCACGCTGTTGTGTCGTGTCGGGTCTGATCACAGCCATGGTTGATTAAGGGAAATAAATTATCGGGAGGGAGACTAGGCACGTTACGCGCGTAAAACCATTTTTGACACAAAATGATCAAGCAACATTTCAGCTGCGTTACGCGCGTAAAGCGTGTAGTGTGGCCGCACCTTTACTGTCCGCGAGCTCGACCCATCAGCAAGCACTCCCCCAAAGCTTTCTCTTCTATCGGCTCAGGTTGCCTACTGTTAATATTGCCTATAGGGTTTCAGGTCGATGCAAGGTGCGATTTTAAAAAAATACATAAAAAGGGTGATGTTTATAAAAACGTTTTAATTCATGAAACAAAACATGAAAATAAATAAATAACTCTCCCACACCGCAACAATCAAAGTCGATTGCGTATTGTGTTCAACAGGTTTAAAAAAATATGTAAATTAGATTTGTTTTTCCTTGCAATTTTACTACTTTAGTCTGGAAAATTCCTTAATATCAGTATTTCTGCAAAAAAATTCTGCTCGCACGCTCAGATCTTCAGTATCTCTGCCCACCTACAATTTCTACCAGCCCACCCTAATCTAACTGTCTAGAACCGGGCCTGCCTATAATAATGAAGAAAGCACCGACGGCAAAGCTTTTCTGGTCTTAATATATGGAGACATGTTAAAGTCTTCTCATGGTTCTTTAGCTGGCTCAGTGATCAATCACTGTTGATCTTTTTGAGAATTTGTATAATTAAGAGCTACATTTTTTCCATCAGAGACACGAGAAACTGCTATTCATAGCAATACATGTTGTGATTACGTATGATTATTAAATCAATCATGGTTTAAAATGCAATATGATCCCACCGCAGTTGCTATGGGGATGCCAATAAAAGAACATCACATCAGCTTGATTCTGGAATCAATGCTGACCTAATACGACTTTTTCACAAATGACATTTAGACGAGTGTCTGGTTACCTGCTAGTTTAAGATGAGTTGTCCCAACAGAGACATTCTCCCTTTGGTTTAGAGCAAAAGTTAAAAGAATGAATACAAATGCATGTAAATGAACTTCTTTACGGTCCCACTAATAATCCAAAAATCATCTACATTTATCCTGTAAATTAAAAAAAATACCTTCACCTCAAGCAGCTGCAACAGTAAAATGCTGTTTACACATCAGTGCCGCAGTAGTGACAATTCAATAATGCTATACACTCACTGGCCACTTTATTAGGTACACCACTTCAATTTCTTGTTAACACATATTACTAACTGGTTTCTTGAACATGACAATGAGTTGACTGTACTCCAATGGCCTGCACAGTCACCAGATCTCAACCCAATAGAGCCGCTTTGGGATGTGGTGGAACCAGAGATTCACATCATGGATGTCTTAGTTCAGAGTGTTATGTTTATTTGTCATATTTATAGTTCAAATAGTAAGGTAACATTTTAAGCAAACAGAGCTAATTGAGGCTGTAGCTAAACTTACCTTTCCTTGTTGTGTCCTCAGCAGGTGGTGGTGGTGAGCTAAAGGGTGAATTGGGCCCAGACTACCTGAACCATTAGAAATGAGGAGGGGAGAGTTTAAATGCAAACCGGGTTTATTGATGCAATTATTGGAGTATATTAAAGGTTAGCAGTCCCCTCGCTCGTCCCTACGTCACCACATTAATGCACTGCGGTCTTCAAGCAGCGAGTTATCTAGCGTCATCTCAGATCCATAAGTGTGATAAAACATGATAAAAACCATCAAAACAGACATTGGGAAGGATTTTTACCTGCTCTGCCATTGTAGGCGCATACACAGTCACCCATCTGTCGCTCTGGCGTGCACCGGCAGTGAGACCATCAGTGAGACGGTGTCGGTTTGTAGCGTTGTCTCTTGTGATTGGATAAACATTTTGGGATCCTCCAATATGTTTATTTGCCGATTACATGCAGAGCAGCTGACTGAGAGATCGGCTTTATGAAACGCGCACATTATGTAGTGATCACTGTATGAATAAAGAGCGATTTAACATTTACATTAACATAAATAAACCGCTTACTTCACCTTTAATTGATGGGTGTCTGTGTTTTAGTGTAAATATTGGGTTGCTTGTGTGTGAATGTACAGTATAACATTGTGGGGTTTGTCCACCTAATATGGGTTAGTTCACATAATTACCTGCAGCTGGGTGGGTGTAAAAGACTGCTATCTGATATTATTTCTGCAATAATATTTCAGTACAATTTTTAGCTCGAATAGACAATTTTTACAGTTGTTCTGAAGGTCTCTTAATTAACTCCCCCCTCATTTGAAATTCCACAGATGACCTTTTACTGCACTTTTATATCTATGGTGATGGTTTACTTGTGTATTCTATATTTCAATGGATTTGTTGATGTACCTAAGCTGTTCTATTATTTATTCTATCTCTTGGCTTTAGAGAAGTGCTGTCATTTTCCATATCGAAATGCAAAATAGCCTACAAAAAGATGGAAACAGAAAATAACTAAAATTCGACTATGCCGCTATTGTACTGTAGCGACGGTGGGACCAAAATAAAATGCTGCTGATATAAAATGCTGCATGAATGACAAGAAGGAATATTGAAAATGAAAGCTGACCAACTAAATAAAGCACCAACTAATCCTAAACTAACAATGTTGTTGTTAGTTTCATACGCGCTGTGGACAAAACAAAGTAATTTCTTCATTTGAACAGCACATCTAACAGCTCAATTACAGGAACGTTCGGCTCTGACTGATTCATGAGACGGCAAGTTCAACATCTAGTTCAGCCACTCTGGATGAAAGAGATTGATTTCAGCATGCCTCACCCCGTGTGAAGTACGACCAAGACCGGGTAGAAAGCATGTGGTTTCAATTCCAGCTAAAAATTAAGTCATGCAGGGTCTTCAGAGGAACCATAAAAGCCGGATAGATCCAGCATTTCTGCTACTACAATGTCTTAAAGCTCCCATATTATACACTTTTCGGTTCTATTATACACCTTATTATATGGTCTTAGTGGTCCCTAATACGTTTTTCTTTAATTGTTTGCTAAAAAAAACTTTCAGATAATTTATTGTACTATACTGATGTTCAGCTAATCTCACAATGGCCTATGTTTTAAAAAGAGCTGCAGCACCCCTCGTAAATATACAATCTTTGAGCTCCCCCCGCCCCCTGTCCGGAAGCGAAGCCAGATACGCCTCGCCCTCTGTCTGTCAGGGCCGTGGACCAATAAGAAATAGGGGTGTTGGCTGCACAGTGGAAGCTTCTGGCTTTCCAGTTTTTGAGGTCAGAAAAGGGGAGAATTCTGACTGGAGTATATTGGGGGGGAGGGGTGGGGGTTTCAGAAAGGGGGAGAGTGAGAAAAGGAGAGATTGTTATTTTTGTTTATATTTTGGCAGTCTCTAGGCACACCTTGGACCCATGGATATGTTAGAACACATTTAAAAAGTGCATTTAGCATAGTATGTGACCTTTAAAGGAGAAGTAATTGATATGGTCCTTTTACCTAACTTTCTGTCAGTGACTGTAGTTAGCAGTCCCCTTCCTTGTCCCTACGTCACCACCACATGAATGTGCAGCCGTCTCTGTCAGATAGTGCTGCGATTGTCATTGTTCACAGGCACAGAAACCCGGCTCTCTATAGAGCTCCGTCACTTGATTGCATAAAAACTTTTATCTGCCAAATACTGCAAAGCTGAATGACTGGGAGACCTGTGTTATGAACTACGAATACTGATTAATAAAGGTTTCAAATGAAAGAAATAGTCTCTCTCTAACTTCCTATAGTGTGTTACGTGGATCACTTTCTGCCCTTCTGCCTTTTGTTCTTATAACTCAAGCTTTCATGGTAAATTTTAACAACACAATAATTTGTGTAACTTATTATGTAACTTACATAATGTGTTTTGTCCTTTTGTCAATTTTGTTGTACCTTTGCCCTTCCTCAGCATACTAAGGCAGAGTACTGTGTGTGTGTGTGTGTGTGTGTGTGTGTGTGTGTGTGTGTGTGTGTGTGTGTGTGTGTGTGTGTGTGTGTGTGTGTGTGTGTGTGTGTGTGTGTGTGTGTGTGTGTGTGTGTGTGTGTGTGTGTGTGTGTGTGTGTGTGTGTGTGTGTGTCTCTACATTCCAAGCAGCACTGGAAAACAAACTCACCATAGACACAAACAACCTCCACACTACTGCAGACCTCACTAGAACCTGGGACAATGCATGCATCAACATCCTAACTATATCTCGACGTGTACTAGGCGTCAATAAAAAGAAGAACAGGGACTGGTTTGACGACCAGGCAACAGACATCCACAAGCTCATTGCTGAAAGAAATAAAGCCTTCGCAGCTGCATTGGACAAACCATCTCACGCCAGGTGTAAGAGTGTAAGAAGCTCGCTGCAATACGCTCAAAGACACAGAATATGATTAGAGACATGAAGAACCAATGGTGGACAAAACTGGCTCAAGAAGTTCAAGGCTATGCAGACTCTGGAAACTAAAAGGAATTTTATAATGCCCTTAAAACCGCTTATGGGCCTTACAAAAATGCCTCCCACCCTGTCAGAAGTGCAGATGGGAACACACTGCACACAGAGAAAACAGAGATCCTCACACGCTGGGCAGAATACTACCAAGATCTTCTGAACAAAAACACGCAAACTGACCCTAACCTGCTCAATGAACTCCCTGATCTACCATTCATTTAGGAGCTGGACGCTCCCCCTTCCCATGCTGAAGTCAAGAAATCCATTGATAGCCTTAAAAACAACAAGGCAACTGGACCTGATGGCTTACCCGCAGAAATAATTAAGTATGGCGGTGATGCCATCATAAATAACATCCACGCCATCATCACAACCATCTGGGTTTGTAAATGCGTTCCACAACAGTGGAAAGATGCTGACATCACAAACATCTACACAAAGAAGGGTGACGCGGCTGTGTGTGGAAACAGCCGCGGAATTTCACTGCTCTCTGCAGCGGGCAAAGTCCTTACAAGGCTCATGCTGTTTCGGCTCCTTGTACACATTGCCGAGGATGTTTTACCTGAAACACAATGTGGTTTTAGAAAGCAGAGAAGTAACATTGACATGCTCTTTGTAGCAAGGCAGCTGCAAGAAAAGTGTCGAGAACACCACAAACCACTTTATATGGTCTTTGTCGACTTAACAAAGGACTTTGACACAGTCAACAGGCCACTTCTCTGGAGCATCCTGGAGAAATTTGGCTGTCCTCCGACGTTCCTTGCAGTTTTAACAGCCCTCCATGATGGGGCTATGGCACGCGTCATCAGTGGAGGTGGGAAATCTGACCCCTTCACAGTAGGTTCGGGTGTCAGGCAGGGCTATGTTATTGCCCCCATACTCTTCAACCTCTTCCTAGCCGGTGTTACGAAGACTTCCGCCCATTTGCTCTTGCGGGATGCCGGGATCCCCATCAAATATCGCCTCAATGGTAATTTATTCAACCTCAGACGCCTCCAAGCAAAAACCAAAGTGACAAAAGAAATCATCCGTGATCTGCAGTATGCAGATGATGCTGCCTATGTCAGCTGTTCATCTGAACACCTGCAGCACACCCTAAACACCCTAGCCGACACATACAATTGTGCCGGTCTTATTATCAATACATCCAAAACTGAGGTTTTAATAATGCGGGATCCTCCTCAAGACCCCGTGTGGAGTGAGGTGACCTTGATGCAACTTATTACTTGTGCATATATTGTGACATTTGTATCTCTTTTTGTCAATAAGTAAAAGTAGGAAATGTTTAATGAAACAGAATAGAAAGGGGCGGACCATAGGGCCATAGGAAGTGAGTAGGGGGAAGGACCTGCCGCCGTGCAGCTGTGTCTTTTCCCCCCCTCTCACAACCTTAGTCTCATTGTTTTTCAAGTCACTATATAACAGCAAGTTTTGAGCAGGACAGGGCTTTTTGGGGCCGCTCTCTCTGTCTCCCACCATGGAGGCAGAAGAAAACTTTATAACTTTTGTGAGTCCAAAATACTCTGAAAGATTTTGGACTTCGAAGTACTTAGAGGCAAAGTCTTTTAAAAACACATCTTTGAACCTCTTGACACTAAGAATGACTTGATCAAGAATTTTTAGAAATAGGAAAACGGACTGAATTGCTCGGAAATAGATGGATATTTTTGGAGAAATGGTACCCATAGGGACATGCCTTTCATTAATAGGTGCCATAGCGATATCCACCTAAATCCGTGTGATTTATGAAGTTTTCGTAGCGCTTAAGATGATACTTACAAGCACGCATGCAAGTGTTTGGGTATTGTTTCACGAGCTACAACAAATTTAGAAACGAGAACCAAGTCAAAATAACTCTATTGAATGAGTTATAGGCATACAACCTCTTTTCTTTTCCTTTCTGGTCCATTTTATGTAATATTTCTATACTCTCTTGTATTTTGTAAATAAAACCCCTTAAATGTTGTAAAGCCTCAGTTGTGAATTAGTTTATAACTGGAACAGAAGGACTTTAGGTATAGGGTTTTTTCTTCAAAGAGATGGTTTCGTCCCTGGGGAGGTAAGTACTTTGATTCCACACAACGGCACATTACTGATTTAAAACACACACAACCTCATACAATTAACCTCTCTGTAAGGAGAGAATATGTTGATACACCTAATCTTTAAAAATAAAAGAATAGGTTATAAATACCTTCCCAGATTAAACTAGATGTTTATATTCTGAAAATAGTATATCTGTTCTATTTTATTAGAAGGGTGGTTTACAAACTAAGTTACGTACAACTTACAAACAATACCTTGCGAATTGAAATCTTTATTCTAAAACATAGAGAAGTATTTTGAGAAGCAATATTAGAAAGGGTTAATAGTTTAGAGGAGGTCGGCCTTATTCTAACAAAAGGTGGCTCTGATAAAATAGACACTTTACACACGGTGGTATATATTGAATATTATACTTTATTTAGAAGTGAAACTCAGGTTGGTCCAGAGGGTAAATCCAGTGCTATTAAACAAAACGGCCGGGGTTCGCGTCTCTGGTAGGAACAGTGGTGAGCGGAGAGTCGCCTTTATGAAGGAATAATAGACAATTTAAGCATTGTGCTACAAGTTGGTTAATATGGGTTTGATAGGACATAACTAATAAACCTTTTGATACTAGCTTTTCATTTAGATTAGACCTTTTCAAGTCAAAATCGTATTACCCGTCACATTCCATATAAACAACCAACAACTCAAGACCGTCCCACACTTTCCATATCTAGGCCCCATAATCACAGACACTGGTGACATTACCAACGAAGTGCACAGAAGAATCAGCCTAGCATCTGCCGCCTTTGGAAGACTGAACAACAGTCTTTCATAACAGGGACCTAACAGTAAATACCAAAATGACTGTTTACAAAGCAATATGCTTATCTATACTTACGTATGGCTGTGAGGCGTGGGTTCCATATAGGAAACATCTCAGTAAACTGGAATCATTTCATACAAGCTGCCTTCAGCGAATACTGGGACTGAAGTGGTGGCACAGGATCCCAAAAACTGAACTTTATGAACGCGCTAACATCGAGCCCCTGGAAGTCTTGCTTTTCCAAAAACAGCTGTGCTGGGCAGGACATGTAATCTGCAAGCCTCAGAATAGGCTACCCCGAAAGGTCCTATACGGAGAGATCCCAGACAGCAGGAGGTCAGCGCAAGAGATACAAAGATCACTTGAAAACTTCTCTTAAGTTGTGTGGCATCCAACCACTAGTGCTGGAGACATTGGCCTCTGACCGACATCAATGCTACGCAACTCAATTAAAAAACAAAGCAGCTGCAAAGCGGGTACTACGTCATCAACCACCCGCTATGCAAGGGGAATTCTGCTGTGATGTATGCAACCGAATTTGCGGATCACAAATAGGACTGCACAGCCACAGACGAACCCATCAGAAGTATTTTATTTATTTTATTTTATTTAACCTTTATTTCATCAGGAAGGTCCCATTGAGTTACAGCAACTCTTCTCACAGGGAGTCCTGGCCAAGACAGGCAGCAGAAAAGAAGTTGCAGAATTTGCACAAGGCCACACACACACACACACAAACAAAGTACACCACAATTGACACTATAATGCTAAAATTACACTTCATAACAGGCTATATAAAAACAAGCTAATACATACAGCTAAAAAAAACAAATTAAAAATAAATAAAAGGCATCAGGTTAAAAACAGTTGCAGTGTTCTTTTAGAGCTGATTGTAACATGTTTTTAAAGGTACTGAGTGGTGGGAGTGATTCCAGCTTTAGAGTGGCTTGAAGTTCATTCCAGACCTTTGGTGCATATGATGAGAAAGCTGTTGTACCCAGTTGTGCTCTTGTTAGTGGTGTGGTTAATAACATAAATTCTGATGACCTTGTTTTGTAAACACTGTTATGGAAGGAAAGCACATTTGAAATGTAAAGAGGTAGTTTACCCATTAGTGCTTTCGCAATAAAAATCAATGCATGTAGTTTCCTTCTAAGGGTGAGGGAGGGCCATTGTACAGCCTCATACAGAATGCAGTGGTGAGTTCTAACTGGGGCACCTGTGATGAAGCGCAGGGCTGAATGGTAAATTACATCTAGTTTGTTTAATAGCGATGAGGAAGAATGCATATAAATGAGGTCACCATAATCTAATACTGATAAGAAAGTGCTCTGCACTAACCTTTTCCTTGCTCAATGAGGAAAACACTTTTTCATGCGAAAAAAGAAACCTAATTTAGGTCTAAGTTTTTTAAAAGCTCACAATATGGACCCCGAGAGACAGCTTATCATCAAGCCAGATACCTAAGTATTTATAAGACGATACTCTCTCCATTATCGTACCATCCTGAGTCGTTAAAGTGATGTTTATTGGAGAGCGTGAACGGGTAAAAATCATTGACTTAGTTTTTGTAGCATTTAGTACCAACTTTAAGCTTACCAGAGATTTTTGTACTACACTAAAAGCAGACTGTAAATATGTAATTGCTTCACTGACTGATATGGCAGATGTATACATAATGGTATCATCTGCGTAAAGATGAATCTTTGTTTGCTTTAAGTCCCTACCTAAATTGTTTATATAAATGGAAAATAAAATGGGGCCCAAAACTGACCCTTGTGGGACACCCATTTTTACTTCCAGCAAAGATGAGGTACAGTTATCCAATGCCACACACTGAGTTCTACCACTCAGGTAATTAGTGAACCAGCTTAATACAGTGGTACTAAAGCCTATACTTTGCAATCTCTGCAGGAGAAGGTGATGGTCCACAGTGTCAAATGCTTTAGAAAGGTCAATAAATAATAAAAATATAAAGCAGCACAAGACTTCTTGTTATCTAAAGTATGTAAGATATCATTTGTAACTAAGGTTACAGCAGTAATTGTACTATGTCCTTGTCGAAAGCCAGACTGAGTGGAATTCAAAATGGAGTTGTCAGATAAGAAATGTTTTAGTTGCTCATTTATGAAAGACTCAAACAGTTTGGCCAAGACAGACAGTCTGGAGATTGGGCGATAATTATCTAAAACCGAAGGGTCTCCGCTTTTTAAAAGTGGAAGGACAAATGCAGATTTCCATGACTTTGGGATAGAACCACAGTGTAGACTAAGATTGAAGATGGAGGAGATAGGGCCAGCAATCAGGTTCGCAGCAGTTTAAAAAAAATATGGCTCAATCTGGTCTGGCCCAGCAGACTTTTTACAGTCCAACCCCAACAGGGCCTTTTGTACTTCCGCGGCAGATATTGGAGTGAAGTTAAAATTATTTACACTTTCATTAGATGAATCAATGATGGAGGTTCCACTATCCATGGGGGTGGCTGGAAGTGTTGACTGAGTATCTCTTCCTGCATTAATAATGTGCTTGTTGAAAGTATCTACCATGCTTTGTTTAACCCTAACTTCACCATGGCTTGTTGTAATGAATTCAGGGATAGCGGGAGGTGGCACATCACCTGAAGAAGATTTAATAGCTTTCCAAAAATTTCTAGGATCACTGAGGTTTTCATTTATTAAATTCAGATAATACTCACTTTTTGTAGTTTTTATTAGTCTTGTGCATTTGTTTCTTAATACCCTATAATTTAACCAACATTTGTCATTATTATTTCTTTTTGCTTTTATCCATGCTTCATTTCGTTCTCTAATTGCAGTTGCAATGCTGTCATTAAACCAGGGGTTGTCTCTGCCCCTCACTCTATATCTTATAGTAGGAGCATGTTTATCAATTATGGCTAAAAAAAAGTCTTCTTAAAATAATCCCATGCCAAAACACACTAAATTTAAATCACTTTGATAGATGTCATGAAGAAATGCTTGCTAATTAAAGCGTTTGTAATTTCGTTTAAAAATAAACCGCGGCTTGGTTTTAGTCATTTTACACAGGCAACCATACAGTGATCACTGAAATCATTACATAAAACACCCAAGAGCCATGGACTTTTTGATTCTTCATCCTCAAGGGCATAAATGTGACGTCATCGTAGAAATCGACGGACAACTTAAGAAGTGTGTGTGCTTGTACAGGGATCTTTCTGAGAAACAATTTAAGCTTTTACTTTCCAATTGACATGATGCCTGGTCCTCACTTGTTCAAAGGGCTGTTTGAGGGTTAAGTGTAGGTTTTAAGGTTCGGGTTAGAATGTGGTTAGGATTGGGGTTTGGCTTTTATTTGTGATGGTTAAGGTTAAGGCAAAGACACACTGGGCCAACTACCGATCGTTGCCAGAAAATGGAGTCGGCTGTTCAGTCAGCTCCAGTCTCCCCAACACGGTCCAAAAAGTGTGAAGAACACACCGAGCTGACTACCGACTTGCCATACGTTCTGCACTTAAACGGGATGACATTTAGTAGGCTGTTATCATAACGTAGGCCATCATTATAACGGAGAGAGTGCATGCTGCGGACACATACCCACACACACCTGTGGCCGCTCCTCACCCAAACTACCTCAACTATTTCTGAAAACAAGTGAAAACGTTGTGCACGGACAATGTAATGCTGTGTGCTGATTGTGTTTAGCCTACATAAAAATCCGAACATTCTCCGATTCTATCGATAGCTTCCTAAATCATGTTTGACAAAAGTGAAACTAATATCTGCTCCGCTGCCGTGGCAGAGCAGAGACGGGCTAGCTCTCCACCAATCAGATTGCTCCGGCTGAAAGACTGCCCGACGCCGATTGAACATGTTGAATTGGGTGAGAAGAAGCCCTACGACATTTACGACGGCCGACGTCACCGAACACACCAAACAGATTCATGTCCCCGCCCCTCCAGACTCTCTTGACCATGTCCGATGCCCAATTTTCGGCCCGGTGTGTCTTCGCATTTATGGTACGGGGCTAGGGAATGTATTATGACAATGAGTGTCCTCACAAAGATAGACGTAAAAAGGATGTTTGCGTGGGGGGGGGCTTTATGGAACAGGAGGCAGGGATTTTTTCCAATTACTCACCCCCTTCTCCCTCCCTCTCACAGGGAGGGAGGAGGCAAAGTCCAACTCCTTTAGGGGCGTGTTCCCCCCTCCCAGGGCACCTTCCCTCCCCTTAAAGCAACCGTGTGACGCACATAAGAAAACACCATAATAAACTGTATAAGCCTGCCGATCAAGTGGATTGTAAAATAAAGAATGACATGGGGGGGTTCCCGTGGGGGGCAATGGATGGCTGTTATACTGACAGGAAGAGGAGAGGGTAGGAGGGAGGGGAATACACAACCACTCCATTGGATTCTCATTTCACTCCCACTGCAAATGAGTAATGCCTGCTTGCATTATTGGGAATGAGTCGCTTTCACAGCCATTCATTTACTGGCCCACCTTACTGGAGCAAATCCATTAAGGGAAGCAGCCACAGTCATCAGAATGGAAACCTCAGGGGTGACGCTGTTTATACATGTGTTTCATTAGGTGCCTATGAACACACAATGTAATGTAAATATGGGAACTGTTAGCGGTGATAAAAAAAACAATGGTCTATCCATGCAGTGTTTTTCCCACAGGATTTTTTTCAGCAGCGGTGGTGTGGTCCCCCGAACCCTGTAGGAGGGTCCGGGGGCATGCCCTTTAAATTTGAATGCATGAATCTGGTGCGCTTTGAGAGGAGAATATGCACTTAAATCCCATTCAAGGAGTCTTGTGTATTACTATAGATAGGATAATTGATGCTGACTCTTAAACAAATTTAACCCTATTAACCCTAGCCCCTAAGCTATTTATGAAATGTTTTGGTTCGCCTGGATTTATTCTCTTATTAAGATTGCATTCATCAGCCCTTTAACGCACAGCAGTCAAGCTATGAACATCATTTATTTGGGCCACAACCTGGACTATAAGAATATGTGTGCTGCAGTTATGTCGTTTGAATGTAGGAAATATCAATTAGACCAAGGGTGTCAAACAAATTTTCACAAAGGGCCACTCTATGATATGATAATCACACTAAGGGCCAGACATGTACCCTGCGTTCCGAATCGCATACTCTTTCTTTTTTCTATTCTACATACTACATTCGAAGATAAAAATAATCTAGTAAAGATGCAGTAGGCATACTATTGGGACATACTTTAACTCTTTTATTTCATCATAACATTGCGCTTTGATCTTGCCTCTTGTTTTTTTATCCGTCGCATCCCCGTTTGTTTTCATAAGGCCTCGTCAATGTGACGTGCACACCGGATTGTGGGTCAGAATCGGCCAAATAGGATGCTGTTTTCAACACTAACAATCTTGG
Source organism: Hyperoplus lanceolatus (assembly GCA_026929865.2). Classification (NCBI taxonomy): domain Eukaryota; kingdom Metazoa; phylum Chordata; class Actinopteri; order Uranoscopiformes; family Ammodytidae; genus Hyperoplus; species Hyperoplus lanceolatus. The sequence goes on along the minus strand of CM049407.1, from coordinate 30,362,593 downwards.
CCGGATGAAGTAGGACATCCGGGTACTTCTAACCATCCTAAATCTGGCCACAAGAATTGGGACATCCTAAATCTTTTTTCTACATACTACATAGTAGAAAGTATGCGATTCGGAACGCAGGGGTAGTTCTATTTCATTCTTACTGACCGCCAGAGGCAGTGCTTAACACTGGATGTTATCCTTTGCGCATGCACAGGTCGAGTATATAATATAAACAAAGTCACATGTGACCGGGGATGACGTCGGGACGCCCGTCTATATAAGTCCACGTCACTTCCCAAAATGTCCCTTGTATCTTCTCGCTGTAGCGAATACAGGTTTAGAGTAAGAAATAAGCTTGAATAAGAGCAATATTAGCCGGTGACTCCTTGCTGGTAGCCCTGCAACCTCATGGTTGGAGCCACGGATTCGTCCTCCAAGGGCTACAATTAGTCACACACGGCTATGTTCTGATCGCTGGCGTACCAGTGTTTTTCCGCTGGTGAGTTCGGCTCGCAGAGAACGCTCGGCTAACACAGCGCCTTCCCCAGCTGTAGCTGCGGAAAAGGTAAGTATCTCTAGGCCTATGTGTTAGCTGTAAAGCTAAGTAAGTTAAGGGGATCCGGTTTTCGGCTTTCCGCTTAAGCTTACGTCTTGTTTTGTTTGCCCTCGCAGTGATCTGCAAGGCTGCATCGGAGATTGCCAGTACCGGCGTTTGATGCCTTGTGTGGCAACTTTTTGTTTCAGTTAATTAAAGGCTCCCTGACGGGTGTGTTCGCTCGTTAAAGCATGTACTCCCTTGGTTGGAATTAAGAGCAGAAGCTCCCCAGTATGGTTAAGGCTATTGGGTAAAAGATTTTAAAAAAAAAGATAAATTAAATAAATGTTAATTTAATTTTGAAGTAAACTTGAGAAAAAAAAGAAAACTACCTTTAGAGTGATTTTCTAGTTTCAGTTTGCTTACTATGGAGCAGTTTGCTGCTCTTTTGTTGCATTATTATTACTAATGGGTGGTTTCGCTCAGTAGTAACTGATTCACTCTGGAAAGAGACTATTTTGGGATAGCAGTGAGAATAATTGCATTAATCCTCAATATCACACAGCTTATCCACGGGTTGAGCGGTGTGGTAGTATTCTACCCCCCACACCTCCCACCACCACCACCATGTTAGGCTCACATGGTTGCCGCACTTGCATGGCTCCACTGCAAACTACAGGTGGACATGATAAATGCCCCGCATGCCTCGGTGTGGTCCACCTGAGTGAGGGGCTGTCTGACAATCAGTGCATGAACTGCAGTTTCATGCCGCATGGGCTAAAGGTGGCGAGACTAGCAGAGGTGGAAGGACCTCAGGTTGAAGGTGAGCTTCCCCTGCCTGGGGAAGAACCAGAAGTACGAGTACGCTCCCCACCCAGGGCGGCCCCGCCTTGGAAGTGGACTAAGAAGACTGACCATTATGCTGCCAAAGTGGACAAGCTAGTGTCAGAGTTTGCTCAGATTAAGAGTTTGCTCTTTAACCTTCAGCCAGTCAGGTTGGATGCATTCCAGGGGTCTATCCCTCAGGCAGAGGCTCCGACCACACCAGAAGGGGATAAAGATGCCCTGTCTACGAGGGCCTCCTGTAGCCAGTTCTACGAAGACAGGCCGGGACAGGATGAAGTAGAGGCTTCTACCCAGGCTTCTGAAGACGACTCCCAGATTGCAGGAAGTGGGTCTAGAGCAGGCTCGGAGGCTTCCCCGGCCATGGTTAAGCCAGTGGCCCGAAAGGCACTGGCACGGTTAGGGTTGGATGAGGCTCCAGCAGCAAGCGCTCCAGCTAGTGCATTCTTTAGGCGTGTCCCGCCACAAGAGAATTTTTCTATGCCTCCCTCCCAGCCATATATCAAGGAGCTTCACAGATGCTGGCCAGACCCCAGATCTCTATCTCATCACACAAGTGACAGCAGGGCTTTGGCTTCGATGCAGAATGCCGGCAAGCATGGACTTGACCGAATGCCAGCCGTAGAGCCGAGCATTGCCTCCCTCATTGTAGCACCGGAGGAGGTGTTGAGGCCGAATGCTCGCTGTCCCAGGCCACAGTGTCGCATTACGGATGACCTGCTAACAAAGTCCTATGACACAGCGGCACGTATGGGCCGCATTGGGAACTCGTTTTCACATTTGATACTGGCCCTATCGCAGTCTTTGCAAGCGTCCAGTGCAGAGGCTTCAGTGCAGAGTCTAAGTGATACGTTGTTGCAGGCTTTTGCCTTCATGACCAGAGAACTTGGTAGGCTGATGTCGACGCTTACTTTGGCGCGCCGCCAGGTATGGCTGGCCCAGGCCCCATTATCAGAGCCATGCCGAAGAATCCTCCGCACTCTCCCCGTAGTTCCGGGGGAGTTGTTTGGCCCGGCAGCACAACAGGCCTTGAATCGTGGCATTCAGGCTAACCAGACACGGCAGCAGTTCGCTAGCCTTCGGGGACCTACACCCCAACCGAGACAGCAGTCTCCACAAGGTAATGGCACCAATCGTTCTCTGCCGCCAGGGCGTCCTGGTGGTTATCCCAGGACCTCACCTGCTCCTGAGCGATCCTATCAACCCCGCCGTACTCCCACACGGCCAGCACCCCAGGCACAGAGGGGGCGGGGGTCAGGGTTTCGCCCCCCCAGGGTCCCAAGAGGACGTGGGGGCAGACCCTGAGGGCTCAGGGCCGGCCGTCGGACGCTTCTCCCAGCAGCACCTCATCTGCTGGGAAAGTTGCACTACAGACCCTTGGGTGGTGGCCACGCTAACCCAAGGGTACAATCTCCAATTCCGACGCCGGCCCCCAGTTTTCAGGGGGATCAGACTGACTTCAGTCAGCGATCCCACAAGGCGACAGGCCCTCAGCCAAGAAGTATCCACCCTCCTGGAGAAGAAGGCCATCGAGATCGTAGATCCTCGGACACAGCAAGGTGGGTTTTACTCAGTGTTTTTTTTTTTTCACTTAAATTTTTATTTCAAAATTCACAGACCTATCAAACTCAGTGTATTTTTTAATTCCAAAAAAAGAGGGCGGGTTTCGCCCTATACTGGACTTATGAGGGCTGAAAAGTTTTCTGAAAGTATTGCCCTTTCACATGTGAATGACAGCAGAAGTGCTCCAGGCTGTGACACGGCAAAGCTGGTTCACGTCAATAGATTTAAAGGATGCGTATTTTCACGTCCCAATTGCACCACATCACAGGCCATACCTGCGCTTCGCATTCGAAGGGCGAGCCTACCAGTTCAGGGTCCTCCTATTTGGGTTATCGCTAGCCCCAAGGATCTTCACCAGGTGCATGCGTGCGGCACTCGCACCAATGCAAGCCACCGGAATGCAAATCTTCCCTTATCTGGACGATTGGCTTATTTGCGCTCTGACCCGGGAACGGGCGGAGCAGGACACCACGGCCCTCCTAGGCCATGTGGAAAGGTTGGGTCTTACAGTCAATTATGGCAAAGCTGTCCAGATGCTTGCTTGCCCGTCTCCGCGGCGGGTAGAAGCAATACTACAGCTCCTTCTGCGTTTTCGGGAGGACAGGAGGGTAAGGTACAGCCTTTGTCTCTGGCTGTTGGGGATGTTGACGTCAGTAACGGCAATAGTACTACTGGGCCTCCTCCACTTGCGGCCGTTCCAAATATGGACTAATGGCCTCCACTTAGACCCAAGGGTGCATGGATCCAGGAAAGTCAGGCTGTCCAGTCAATGCCTCCTGGCATTACGACCCTGGAGACGCAGGGCATATCTTGCCAAAGGTGTCACACTGGGTTCGCTCACCTCGCGCCGCGAGGTGGTGGTGACCGATGCTTCGGCCTCTGGCTGGGGGGCAGTATGGCAGCACAGGGCGGTGAGAGGGCTCTGGAGTGCGCAGCACATGACACAGCACATCAATGTGCTCGAGCTCCGTGCTATGTATTTAGCGCTCTGCAGATTCCTGCCTTTTTTGAGAGGCAGACATGTTCTGGTACGAAGCGACAACAAGTCAGCTGTCTACAATGTGAACCATCAAGGGGGCACAAGGTCGGCTCAGTCATTACAGGTTGCACAGCAATTCCTGGTATGGGCTCTCCCTTACTTTTCCAGCCTCAGGGCTATGTACCTTCCGGGGCCACAGAACACGGTGGCAGACTTTCTTTCACGCCAGAAACCTCCGTCGGGGGAGTGGAGACTCCACCCAGAGGTAGTAGAGGCAATATGGAGCAAATATGGCACAGCAGAGGTGGACCTGTTTGCGTCAGAGTCCACAACACACTGCCCTCTCTGGTTCTCTCTTGCAGAGAAGAGTCCGATGGGACAGGATGCCTTGGCACATCCATGGTCACGTCAGCTCCTTTATGCCTTCCCACCATTTCCACTGATAGGGTTAACCCTACACAGAGTTCAGAAGGGGAACTACAGACTCCTGCTGGTTGCCCCAAACTGGCCAGGGAGACCCTGGTTTCCAGTAATGTACAGGCTCCTGGATGGAGATCCATGGTGCCTGCCGAGGAGACAGGACCTGCTCTCACAGCTGGGGGGCCACTTCTGGCACCCCAAACCAGAATGCCTGCAGCTATGGGTTTGGCCCTTGAGGGGCCCGATCCACTTCTGATGGCATGCGACCAGGAGGTAGTTCAGACCATCATAGACTCAAGAGCTCCCTCCACCAGGGCACTTTATGCTAACAGGTGGAAGATATTTGCGGAGTGGTGTAAGGCTCAGAGAGAGGTACCGGAGAGTTCCTCAGTGCCAATGATACTGCGTTTTTTGCAGTCCTTACTGGAGAGGAAGCTATCTGCTTCCACGTTAAGAGTCTATGTGGCTGCTATTTCATCCAGGCACATTAAGGTTGATAACCAGACGGTGGGATCTCATTCTTTGGTGACCCAATTTCTTAAAGGAGCCCAGCGGAGGAACCCCCCACTGGTTGTCAAGGTTCCCTCATGGAACCTGCCTCTGGTGCTGGGAGCCCTCTGTCTCCCCCCATTTGAGCCCTTGGATCAGGCGCCGCTGAAATGGCTGTCAGCAAAGGCTGCCTTTCTTCTAGCGATTGCATCAGCCAAGCGTGTTGGTGAGCTTCATGCGTTGTTAGTGAGTGAACAGTGTATACGCTGGAACTCAGATGGCACAGGGGTGGCACTGTGGCCTAACCCTTCATTCCTCCCAAAGAGGCTGCCTTCGGCCTTCTATAATCAGGTCATACAGCTAGCAGCTTATGGCCCCTCACACCCACCGGATGGGGAAGCTAGTTCAGCAGAAATACTCTGCCTGGTGAGAGCCTTGAGATGTTACATACAGGAAACTGCTGGTTTTCGCCAGTCTGATGGCCTGTTTGTCTGCTACGGGGGCCCGAGAAAGGGGCAAGCACTGTCCAGACAGAGGCTTTCCAAGTGGGTGGTGGAGGTAATTGAGGAGGCATACAAGTCAAGAGGACTGCCTTTGCCTCCTAACGTCAGAGGCCATTCCACCAGGAGTGTCCCACTTCCTGGGCAGCACTAAGAGGAGTGCCTCTAGTAGGCCTTTCACACCAAAATTAACCAAGAGTCAGTTCCAGGCTGGTGTTGGGGTCAGTTCAAAACTGGTTACAGCCTTATCCCAGTTATGAACCGGTTGGTTTCACATCGACCGGAGACAGCCATGGAGCCGGCAAGAGAGCATCGTCATGACGTCACTGTAAACGTGTGTGTACGTCGCCCGACGCCGCTGCTCTTGTGGCTAACGCTAAAGCTACCGCTAGCTTTAAGCACAACAACAGCGGCGAATACGTCTTATTTTTACACGTGTTAGCTCTCGCTTTGCTTTCTTAACCAAACAGGACCCATACAGCGTATTCTCGCCGGTCAATTTGATCACTACGTTCGGTAATTATGTTATGTTTACGTCTCGTAGTAGCGGTGTTTTTAAACATGGCGGGCATGAGGTTTTAGTTGGTCTGGTTGGTCAGGATAATCCCTCCCCCGGCCGCTGGCGCAAGCGGTTCACTTCAAACCCTGCTCAATCCTGGGGTATGAGTTGAAACGGTTTTTACGGCCCGGAGCAGGCTTTCTGGCGGTGTGAAACCAAAACACTGGCTCTAACTCCGAACTAGCCCAGAACTAGCACCGATTTTGCGGCGGTGTGAAAGGCCTATTAGTGACATTTGTGCAGCGGCCTCCTGGGCTTCAGCATGCACCTTTTCCCGATTTTACAGGGTCAATGTAGCTGCTCGCCACGCATTGGCTGCAGCTGTTTTCCAGGAACCCTCAGGCCCTTCCTAATAGGTGGGTACAGGATTCCTTGTGACTACGTTGGTAATAGTCATCCAGTGTTAAGCACTGCCTCTGGCGGTCAGTAAGAATGAAATAGAACGAGAGTTACGTAAGTAACTACGGTTCTATGAATTCTGGATGACCGCCAGAGTTCTCTGTCACTCGGAATCTTGAGAGAAGATTCTGAAGGGACATTTTGGGAAGTGACGTGGACTTTTATAGACGGGCGTCCCGACGTCATCCCCGGTCACACGTGACTTTGTTTATATTATATACTCGACCTGCGCATGCACGAAGGATAACATCCAGTGTTAAGCACTGCCTCTGGCGGTCATCCAGAATTCATAGAACCGTAGTTACATACATAACTCTCGTTTACCGACATGCCTTCTTTTTAATCCAAAAGTAAAAACAACATACCTATGAATATATTGTAAAACAACCTGCGTACAGGGCATATAGGCTAGGTTTTGTATCAACATTTGGGGGTACAAATTTTAGGTGGGGGGTATGGGGACACCCCCCAGACAATGAACTTAACACTTAATTTCCTGCATTCTGTTGGATAAAAATCCACTGATCTGTGCCTTTTCTAGAATCAATTTAGTGGAAATGTATTTTTTTTTTCAGCGAAGGAGAAGACAACATTCAGGTTTATTGAGAAAGAGCTATTATAGAATATAATTTTTTTTAAGAATCATGACACAGCACCGGTGTGAATTATTTATGACAGTTGGTAATGAAATGCAAAGCCACCACTGGAAACAAAAGGGATTGGCTATCAGCAGCTAGCTAATGTTAGCTACATAACACATAACCAGATAATGTTAGCATTCATCCTTAGACACTTGACACAATCAAATATCAATATATTAGCATGCTATTTAGCCACATAGATTGGCCTATTTAAAGCCCTTTAGAAAACGGACCTCTTTTTCATTGATGCAAGTTCATCAATTCATGGCTTAAAATCCTGAGCTGTAACTTTCAGCAGATATTTGTAGCGGTAAGCTGCACGACTGTCCACCCATTGGGAGCGTGGGCGACGTGCGGATATGACACAGGCTCCACATGCAGCAAAAAAAATAGTCAAGGTATTTTTTTTTTTAACCTTAATTTATATGCAAATGATTTTTATAGCAGCGGCGGGGAAAATATAGAGCCGCCGCTGCTGTGTGAACCAGGGGGAAACACTGCTATGCAACAACTGTGGTACCACAAATATCACAGACAAAGCAGACAAAGACTCTGGGAAATGGAACTTGTAATGCTCATGTTATCTTTTTCCATAATGGAGAGGCATTGTAACAAAAAGATTTGGACAGATTATGATGATCTCTTGGCGGTGCACTCTTCTTCTGAGAAATGTTATTTGGAGCCAGAGTAAACACAGTGTGTGTGTGTGTTATCAGAGGGGATCAATAGTTGCATTGGTCTGATCAGCATCGCATTACAACTATACATACTGTGTACATTAGTACATATATGTTGCCGTGAAGATGGTTACTGTGTCAATTAAGATACGATTAAAAGCTGTCTCTGTACTCATCCCCAACCAATCACTGCTGGCTTTCATTTACAATGTTCATGATGTCATCTGGAGGGAGGTAAATACCAGTATCGTCCAAAATGCTTTATTGGTTAAATACTTTTTTTAAATATCAAAGGTGATTTCGAACAAATTCATTGTACATGTTTTTCATCAAAAATCAATTCTCATAAAAAAAATAATAATAATTTCATCTTCGCAATAACAGTTATGCAACTAAAACTAAAACCGCCATGATTAAAAGCAGATTATTTATAGGAACAGTTGTTTGGTTCCAGCCAAGCTTTTATTAAAACCATCTCTGGCGGGGCGCTCAGGTGGCGTAGTGGATAGAGTGTGTACCATATTGGCTCCGGCCTTCGTTGCAGTGGTCACCGGTTCAAATCCGACCCATGGACCTTTACCGCAGGTCATCCCCCCTCTCTGTCTCCCCATTTCAACTCTGTCCTATCTAATAAAGTTTGACAATGCCAAAAAGTTATACAAAAAAAACATCTCTGGCCACCCCCCTCTGCCCACCCAGACTGCTATAAGCTTCATCTGTAATGGCTCAGTCTGTCTCTGTCAGGGTTTCAGGAAAAAGACAGACAAGAACCCATTTGCAAGACACAAAACAGTTCAGGTGAAGCAACAAAGTTTAATTGGAAGTGGATGACAAACCAGGTAGTAAAACAGCGTGGCAACAAGTCCAGTTGGGGCAGGCAAAAGGTTAATCCAAAACAAAAGTCCAAAAGACAGGTTGAAACATGAACAGGCAGGCAGGCAGGCAGGCAGGCAGGCAGGCAGGCAGGCAGGCAGGATCGGAACACAGGATGAAATCTGAATGCTGGAAAGCTGGGTGAACACAGAGGGACTGAGGGAAATGGACTGGTATATAAACTGAGGGGCTGATTAGCAGATAGGGAGCAGGTGAGTAAGGGCAAGCCAGGTGAATGCAATTAACAGGGAGTGCAGAGCAGGAGGGAGTGGCCGGGTCTGAAATGACATGAGAGTTAGGGTGTATTCACACATGCCGTGTTTAGTTCGGTTGAAATGAACTCAGATGCACTTCTGCCTTCAATGCGCATCTTTCAGGCAGGTGTGAATACAGCAATCACACTCGGGGGCGGACCAAACAAACGCTCCGAGACCCAGCTGAAGAGGTAGTCTCGGTGCGTTTCCAAACGCACTCTGCTGCAGTTTGTTTGTGGTGTGAATTTGTCCGGACTCGATCCGACCCAAATGAAGGAGGCACTGTGCCTTTTCTTTCTTTTCTTTTTTAATAAATAGCCGTCAGCTTCACATTATGGGAAAGTATTGTTGTTGCCATTGTTAGGACGATAAGTTGTGGTTTGACCGGGAGCCCAGAACAATATATTACATTTGATCGAGAGGACGCGTAAACATGCTGAATGTGTTCAGCGATCAGATGAAGGAGAGGGGAGCGTCTCCCGCACAGTGCCAACAGGTTCACGCTGCGCAAGAAGTGTGTGTTTTTATTTTGCTTCCCATGTACGGGACCGTCAATACTATCCCCGTGTCAGTTTGGAGCTGAACTGCGCCGACCCAGCTGATACACAGCTTAATCAGCTGAGTGTCAGCTTGAGCCTATTCTTCTCGCGTGACGCGCGTCCAGCACCAAAACTACAGTAAAAATGATGTTTCACATTGTAGGCTACAAGCCACATAACGTTGCATTGACATAGGGCTACATATTATAACCATATGAAACAACAATAATCCGATGTTTTTCCTCTTTATTTATAGGTTAGATGTTGGCCATTTTATTATTTTTAACCCCATATTATATCAATGATATATATTTCGTAGTTTTAACTACGTGCTTCCTGTTTCTCTCCACCCCAGAATGTCTGTCCAATGAATGAATAACCTCAGATCACGTGTGGTTTTGCTTTGTAATGCTGGTTCACTTGCAAAAGGGGCAATATGAAAGTGGACCACACCAAACAAAAAAAATCAAAACTCCATTTGGTCTGGACCAAAGCAAGTGAACTAGCGGACTTTCCCAGTGTGAATACACCCTTAGAAAGGAAACCAGGAAAACATATGAAAACAAACTAAATACTGGCTGAAGTTGTGACAGTCTCAGCCTGTGTCTCCTCCATATGCCAGCTGCTGAAAATATCTCTGTCTCAACGGAGCAGGTTTGCTATGTTTAGATGATCATCTCTCAAGGCACACATTACATTGTTATGGAGATAGATGACAGCTCTGTGATGCTGCAGTCTGCCATTGGCTTTCAGCCGCTGGGAGACAGTGGAGTTGGTGGTTGGGTAAAACTTTACAATAAGGGTACATTAATTAACTGTTAGTTAATGGTTTAATGTATACTTCATGCTTATTAAGCATCAATTAAGTGTTAATGCTTAATTATTCAGTGTTAGGTAATGATTGGTTTGGCATTTACTTTGCTTAGTTAACTAATGCTTAGTTAAACATTAACTAAGCATAACAATTAGTTAATGTTGATGCTTTTTAACTAAGCATCAACTTACAGTTTATTAATTACCCTTATTATAAAGTGTTACCGGTGGTCGTAGTCTGCGTAACCAATTCATTTGAATCTAAATATTTAAATGTGCTTTGACTAATAGGAAGCGACTGACCCTCTATTCAACACAAATTACATTTGGATTGTGTGGGATGGAGGTCAGATGAGGCTAAACGGTTCAAGCCAGCAGCAGGAGTGAGATTGAGAGCTGTCATACTCCACACTCAATGTCTTATTAAGATGATTAAGAACTATTCATCACCTGACAAAGATGGTTAAGGAAGAGAAAACAAGGAATCCACAGCATGACTGTTCATAGCAGCAGAGGGTCTGTATATCAACTGGAACACACAGTATGGACGCACATCTCTACTCTCCCACTTATCCTGACCACTCCTTCAACCCTCATCAACAAAGGAGTATTGCCACAATTGCTTTAGACATCAGGACAACATAAAGCCGGTGAAATCTTTCATGAGAGGTGAAAGGCGGAGAAACAACCCAAATAATGCATTGTCAGAGAAAGAGGGGGGGGGGAAGACATTTACTCTCATCTGGGTCGTTACTATTTCTGCTAGCGTGTCCCCCAGCAGTTTGTAAATGGTGGTGGGAAGGTGTGCAGGAAGCACAGAATGAGCGACTGTACTCATGTGCAACCTGTTGTATTTGTCGAGGCTTTATTTATAAGATATTTGTTCTTCATATTCTCTTCATTTCATCAGTCCTTGTTGTTTTACCCACAGCATTTATTTTCTCTCAGATACTCTCCCATATAGCGTTTCTTTGAGTAATAATAATTGGCTGTAGCTCAACAGTGCCAGGGTTTTCCTCTTCCTATAACACCTCTGATTCCATGGCATTAATAACCGCTTAGTTAATGCTTAATTAGAATGAACTGAGCATAAACTAACAGTAATGCTTAGTTAATGCTTAACAAAGCATTAGTTAACTAAGAATAGTTCATGCTTAACCAACCATTACCATAACAACTAACCGTCAATAACTTACGATTAACAGTTAGTGAGCATTAACTATGCATTAACTAACCATTAATAGCACTAAGTAGGCTAAGCATTAACTATCAGTTAATTAATGTACCCTTAATGTAAAGTGTTACCGTCGCATGTGTGTGTGTGTACATGTGTGCCTTTGCAAAACTTCTTTCTATAAAATAGTTTTTTTAATGTATTCAGGCTCTAAGTAGCACAGAGTTCCACATGAAAACCTTCACTGAAATCATTTGTTGAAGTGATTCACTCTAATGTATTCTATTAACATTTAGCACAAGGTCTGGCTTTTCTAAATTTGCACGGGGCGAATTTGAATTTAATGTAACGAGGTACATTAAGGTCTATTAAGTAGGTCCATCTCTTTAAGAAAACATACTGAGGGTTGCCATGACGACGTGCCTCACATCTTATGTATACAGTCTGTGTCTTTTTGTTTGTAGCTCTTTATCTCCGAGCTACACACACCAGCAGCCTGTAATAATATGCTGGCCCCTCACAGGACCAGAGCTAAGGCTCTTTTGAAGGCTTTCGTGGCTCCTTGTGGCATAATGGACACATCAGAATCAGAATCCTTTATTTGTCATTTAGATTAAATGAGCATGTCCTTAAGGTGCATTAAAAAACATCCACAAACAACATTCAAACAGCATTCATACCAATACATGATCAGGCAAAAGTGTGCCAGTGGTGTACTTATAACTAGGAGAGCCAGAACAGGGGTTGTCAGCCTACTACAGTATATTTGGACACTTAACATTAGAACACTATTTGACAGGAGTCCTGGAAACAGCAGCTCTGAATAGCAGGCTACAAAACAAATTGATAGACTGTGCTGTGACAGATGGGATAGCGAAGTGGTCCAATCTGGCAACTAGACTAGAAATACTGCGGGATGTCTATGGCCTGCCACACTGTATATGTGTTCATGTGTTTGACCATGCAGATCCCATCTATGAGGAGGACAAGTAGCCCTGGGTGTTACACCAATAAGTACGCTGGGCGATTTCACCTTAATTCAATAGCACTATTAATTGCAGATCTTACCTTAATTATGATTAATTAACAATTATTTCGTTTTTCTGCCCTCATAATTCACTGACAAGGTTTGTTCTGTACTCAACTATTAATGCTTTATGATGAAAGAGTGCATATCATTTTGATTAAATTTAAAGGAATATTTTAAACTGAAATCAAAGCATTGCTTTAAATGAAAAGATCACATTTTAGTTTTAAAGTAAAAGTCAAGTTTTCTAAAACAGTAGAAAATCAGCAAGTTGCATTTCCTCGCAGACAAAATAAATTTTCTTAAATATCTCCATGTCAACAACATGTCAAAAGAACACTGCTGATTGTAATGAAATAATACATATCTAAATAATCTAGGGCAAGATGACCTCGGTTAGAGGTTCTGAATGTCGGTTTTGATTATTTTCCGATGAATTGCCCAGCCCAACCAATAAGCCATTTATCTTTAACTATGGCTATCTCATACCTTTTTGAGGGATGATGATGTTGAGGATTATTATATCCCATTAAATCTCTTGTCTGCTGTTCCACATCCAGCCCTCTTACTTTGGAGACCGAACGTCATCTAGGGAAATTGTATAAAACCCTTCAGCTTGAGTGGCTGTTCAGTCTATCTGTCTATTTGATAGCCTGCAACACCATGTAAAAGTAATTTGACCTGTGTGAAATCTCAAAGGATACGTCCACCCATATGTACAATAGGGATGAGGGCCAATCATTTGAACTCATGCGGTATTGAACAATGGTTCTCAGGAGAAGTGTAGAAGACAAAGCTGTAGCTCCGGTCGCTTAGCATATTAATGAGAACCATGTTTAACCACTGCGAGGCATACCATTAGTCACACACATTATTATTCTCCCAAACGCATTTATCGGAGCCAATGGAAATCTATATCCCGCTGCTCTTTTAATTGCTCTCTTTGAAGAGGTCCCTCCATCTCACTTGTAAGGTCTGCGGCACAGCTGGGGGAGAGAGTTCAAGTGTACGTAGAATATTGACTGAAATGTGTCATTCTCAAATTAGAGGCATGATGTTGGCTGATGAATACATTGTTTAATTCTGTGTGTTTTCCCACATTCCAGATGATGTGCTCCGATTAGTTGCACTAACTAAAAGCTATACAGGAACAGTCATGGTGGCTAAGCATGATCACAATAGTTTCAAGAAATCAAGACAAGGCTAAATACAACAAAGTGCCCCGGTAAAAGTTGTTCAAACATATCATGAAAGTTTTTTTAATATAGTTCTCATCATTCCTGAGAGCACAACCTTTTATTGAGCCTGAAAAATCGTTGATAAATCGAATAGAAAAACCGCGAGTGACGAATGCGAGCATAGAGCCTGAGGAAGTTAGTGATAGAAGGGTTGAAGGATCAACCAGGGAAAAAATCAGTGTTGGATTAAGAATACAGTGTAATTACAGAGGCAACAAGCATTACTATTAATACAGCCCCGACAAGGCAGGCCCGTTATATATAAGCTTAAGAAAGCACTGATCAGTGAGATAAAAGAAGAGATGGTAGCTAGGAGACAAGTGTAATGAACTCTTTACACCCTATCACATTGAGTGCTTCAAGGCGAGGCACTGAAGGTTTAAAACATTGTCTTTTCAAGCCTGTCTGACATGACCAGATGTCAGCCATGTTTTATTCAGTTTCATCCATGTCTCTGAGCTTGGAAAGGAGCCGGTGCGGACAGAAACACAGGGCGAGACAGCTTCATTTTACCCAAGAAAGAGAGAGAAAGAGAAAGTAGAGAGAGAAAGAAAAAAATGACAAGTTGAAATGTAGCTACTTTCGGCTGGTATGCAATGCTCATTCTTTCAATCCTTGAGCAGTGATGCACCGGCGTTCTTTAAATAAGGCATTCACATATAGACCTGTGTACCTGTCATACTTGATGAAATGAGAATTGAAACCTCTCTCTGGAAAAAACAATATCTACCGCTGTGGCACAAAATAACATCAAGTCCTCCTCCTGTGCTGAAATGTCCTGGATGCTGAATATGATCCTGTAAGCTCGCAGGAATTTAACAGAAGCAGATGAAGTCATGTGAGGACAAACATGGAGAAATGCCAGGGCTTTTGTATATCAAACTAAGTCTGTAAGAACATCGGTAATGATGTAAGGGGGTTTGGTTCTGCACATTGTTTTTGTATGCAGTGTTTCCCTGTCTGTGTGTGTGTGTGTGTCATGTGTCAGTGTTAAGGATTCAGGGAGAATTAGAGAAATTGCAAGCTATCATAACCAAGCAGCTGTCAAATTATCCTGTCGTTTGCCATTACACTGCCATGCCTTTGGCAGCTTGTCTGTTAAAGAACAGCCCGCTGTCTCCTGTCAGACCTTTGCCCCCCCTCGTGTGTGACAGCAATACAGTCCAGTGAGCCAGGTGTGTGTGTGTGTGTGTGTGTGTGTGTGCGATTACTGAGTGTGTGTGTGTATGTTAATTATGCAGCGCGGCTAATGTAATGAGCTATGTCTATGAGAGAACGTGAGCACAGAGAGAGAGAGAGAGATAAAGTAGGATACAAAGCAGGAAGGAGGCCTGGTTTCCCCCTGCATAAGAAGACTCATGCATATTATTTGTAGACGTTGCGTCACTTTTGAACAGAAGAATATGAGAATAACATTTTTTAAGCTGCCACAGTCAGAGCTTTGTTTGGAAATGAATACTGCAAAGCACAATGCGGGGAATTGCAACTCACAAAAAAGAAACATTATTTTTCACATCACTCAACAGGGAACCATCTTTGACATCTCAGTGTTGCGTGGCTGGATGTCAAATGCTGAATTTGTACGTTTCATAAAGACCTCTGACTTTGAGCAGAAAAGGACCACTACTGTGTGCGTGTCCCTGCCAGGATAACCATGTGTCAAGTGCCTGTCCTTTTTTTGTTCTGTGCTCCATGCTCTGATTGGTGTCAACAACCTGCTGGGAGCTGAATGAAGAGGTGGCTCTTGGCCTTGTCTAGTCGGTGTAGTGACCTCTGCCTTTGGTAGGGCAACACTGACAGTCTGCTCAACATCAAAGACAAAATGAAGACCAAGGACATACTGCAAGTGCTGCTATAGACGCGGGATAAACTGAAGATGAATGTCAGCCATCAAAGAAGATGTAAGCTATAGGTAAAGAAGGGGTTTAGCATAAAGCCAGGCAACACGCACATGTGCACACACACACACACACACACACACACACACAATAACTCATTACATTGTTTAATTTGAGGCATACTATAGCTTCCTGTGGAGCAACAAACTAAAGCAAAATGTCAGTCTGGAACAGCACTCTTCAACACAGAGTGGTGAAATAAGATGGAAGAAGAAAAGCACGATAAAACACTACAATACCTTTAACTTAGTTTATTTTTTCACCATTTAATTGGACAGTTAAAGCACAGAGTTGAAATGGGGAGAGAGAGGGGGATGACATGCAATGGCCCAGGCTAGAATCGAACCTGGGTCAACTGTGACGAGTACAGCCTTAATAGAATGCGCTGTACCGGAGAGCCAACAGGTCACCCAAAGAAACATTACAATATCAAAGAGGTTTTAAGAAATTCTGAATAGATATGATGTACTTGGCATTGTATTCATTTGATGCTAAAGATACGTAGCTATACTAACTTTATCTATATTTAGAAAGTGTCAGTGTCAGAATATTAATTTCATATGAACCGAGGCAATTTATTTCGGTAATTCAAAATAAAGTGATTAGTGAGTTAATTGAGAGTAAAGAAAATGTGTTGCCGTCAGTTTCTGATGGCTTCCCACCGATTCTCACAGCACATTTTGCAGCATGCATCACATTTGAGCTAAAAACCAGTGCAAAAACAGTCAGAATTGGAGGACAACTAAGTTTAAACAATGTTAAGTAGTGGATAATAATTTAATAATTAGTAGTAAAACAACAAATACATTTTAAGTGGGTGACAAAAACATTCATTCAGTTACAGTTTTTCACAATTGCTTAAACACATTTCCTGATAGACTACCTCACTTTTTCAAAACCCTAAACACAAATCTCAAAACTCAAACACAAAATGCAAAATCCTTCACTTCTCTTGCAAAAGCACACTTTACCCTCAAAACAGTGTTAACTCTTCACTAAATGGTGTTTTCTTTTCAAATGACAAACACACACATAATATGACTAGACATTTCTAGCACTCATTGAACACTGGTATGCAGAATGGAAAACACTATAGTGTAAATGCAAACCACTATATGAATGCTTTATCAGTAGAATTATGCCTTTGCATGTTCATACACTTTCACCTACAGTAACAACACATACTTTACGGTTTTTGCCAAATGCTAACACACATGTTGCAGAATAGTTTATTTTGCCATTTCAAACAAACATAATGAATAGGTAGGACTGCAGTTCAAGCAATTCAGTGTGTCAGTATAAACTAAGAAACAATTACAGTAAAATTAGGGAACAATGGTAAAAAAACAGCGTTGTAAGGAATTGGGTGGTTGGATTATGAATCCTTTTATGGATACCGCCTCCTGTTTGCGTCTGGCCACATCGCCTCATCAACATCACACTCAATGTCTTCCTTTGAGAAGCAACAGGGAAATGATCACCTGATATCCAGTCTAAATCTCCTAATTATGGAGCATCTCAGGTTGGGCTGCACTCTCTGTCTAGGCTCCCTCATTGATAGGCCATGATCTACAACATGGTCCACTATAGTGTTCCTGTTGTATGTATCTCCTTCTGTTGCCTTCTTTGTCCTCGTACTCCTGTCACTCTCTCTCCTCCTCTTCCCCTGACTCTTACGGCCTCCACACACATCCTGCGTCTACCTCTGGAGCGCGTCGCCTTACCTTACTGCTGCGTCTCTCGGACTTTTCTCGGACAAACATGGAACGTCTCAGCAGCTGCTGCTGCTGCAGCGCTGCTTCTAAAAGCCCTATATTTCTACATATAGTTTTCATAGATAATTCCCATTAAAAATTAAGTTATTTCGTGTCATTTATGATGCATATGATTTATATTGAGTCTAATGTTGAGTCTGGACAGTAATCCGTGCGTCCCATTGCCTTTTTCTTTTTTTAAATTTTCGCTTGTTGGAAGTCTTATTTTGAAAGGGACACACCAGGATATGGTGAAACTACAGCAAAAGCTGCCGGTATGAAGTCAATATGACTCGCAGCAGAGTATTTCTCTATCAGTTAAAGCAGAGAGACCCGAGGCTCTCAGAAAAAAATAGGCGAGCCTCCTGAGGTAAAGGGGAGCGTCGCTGCAGACGTGCCTCCGACGTGCATCAGCAGTGCGTCTGAGGTTGGATGTGTGCTCGCTCTAGGTTGATTACACGGTCAATGACAAAAAGTCAGACGCAGACGCGAGGTACACGCGCAGTAGAGGTAGGATGTGTGTGGAGGCCGTTACAGTTTTTGCCAATTGCTTACACACATGTTGCAGACTTTGGCCCACTGTGTCAAAACTTAACACACAGGCCGAATAGGACAAAGCACATGGAGAAAAACTTCTAACTTATACGGCAAAATTAAACTCTTGAAACAAAACCTAACAATCCCATTTCAAAACTGTTTTAGCATCAAAACAATACATGCCCTTTTGAATTACTCTTTCCTAGCAGCAACAACACACAGATGTGCTTTATGCAAAACACAGCTGTATTCAGTATTTTGGATGGTTTTTGACTTTAATAGGCCTTTCACACCGCCGCAAAATCGGTGCTAGTTCTGGGCTAGTTCGGAGTTAGAGCCAGTGTTTTGGTTTCACACCGCCAGAAAGCCTGCTCCGGGCCGTAAAAACCGGTTCAACTCAAACCCCAGGATTGAGCAGGGTTTGAAGTGAACCGCTTGCGCAAGCGGCCGGGGGAGGGATTATCCTGACCAACCAGACCAACTAAAACCTCATGCCCGCCATGTTTAAAAACACCGCTACTACGAGACGTAAACATAACATAATTACCGAACGTAGCGATCAAATTGACCGGCGAGAATACGCTGTATGGGTCCTGTTTGGTAAAGAAAGCAAAGCGAGAGCTAACACGTGTAAAAATAAGACGTATTCGCCGCTGTTGTTGTGCTTAAAGCTAGCGGTAGCTTTAGCGTTAGCCACAAGAGCAGCGGCGTCGGGCGACGTACACACACGTTTACAGTGACGTCATGACGTTGCTCTTTTGCCGGCTCCATGGCTGTCTCCGGTCGATGTGAAACCAACCGGTTCATAACTGGGATAAGGCTGTAACCAGTTTTGAACTGGCCCCAACACCAGCCTGGAACTGACTCTTGGTTCATTTTGGTGTGAAAGGCCTATAAAAGTCTCATACAGATTTTTTTTGTGAAAGATTGATCCACTACAGTTCATCTACACACATGAAAACAAAATGTAAACGCTTCAGATTTTTTATTTTATTTTGCCATTTCAGGTTTTTGCAAAAGTAAAAAAAAAACACAAAGACACACAAGAAATGGTACAACTAGAATGTTCTACAAAACATAGTGTTGAAGGGGAATGTTTGGAAGACATTTAGGCTATGGATCCTGTCTCCTGTTGGCATCTGGCCACATCACCTCATCCACGTCACAGGCAAGATTTAGAAAGATTGATCCACTATATTTTCATTTAGACACATGAAAAAATATAGAAAATCTTCTGAAAAAAAGTTTATATTGCAATTTCATGGTTTTGGCCAACAAAAGAAAAAAAACACAACAAATAGGTAGGATCGCAGTTCAACAAGCAATTCAGTGTGTCACTATGAACTCTGAAACAATTACAGTAAAATAAAATAAGTGTTGTAAGTAATGGGGCGAGTGGATTATGAATCCTTTGGATACCGCCTCCCGTTTGCGTCTGGCCACATCGCCTCATCGACATCACATGCAATGTCATCCTTTGAGAACCAACAGCGAAAATATTCCTGATATCCAGTCTAAATGTCCTAAATATGGAGCTATGGTGTTGAAATCTCAGACCAGCCTCCTATATTGTTAGGCCATGATCTATAACATGGTCCACTATAGTGACCCTGTCTCCGTCTGTTGTCTCCTTTGTCATCGTCCTCCTGCCGCTCTCTCTTGTCCTCTTCCCCTGACTCTTACTCAGTGCGTTTACATGCAGACCCATAATCGGGTAACTAAACGAATAAGACTTCAACAGGACTTTTAAACTGCATATAAACACATTTATCCGATCTACTTCGCACACAAATCGGCACAATAACGGACAAGAGAAGTCGGATAAGAGCACCTAAATAACTCGTTCATTGTCGGCATTCTCTCTGCATGTATACAGGGATCGGATATCGCAAATCGGACTTCTCGTTCTGTGCTTGTGTGCCTGCGCGTTATTGGCTACACCATGGGTTATTGCCGAAAGGGAACCGGACGTGGCTCTAAAACCACTTGTTGAAAGCATGGTTGAAAGGGCTACAGCGCCACCTAGCATAGTGGAGACAGCCATGCATCTGACATTTATCCGATTTCTGAAAGGCCATGTATGCTCAGACAAGTGACACGGTCCATTCGAGTGTCTAGTTCGATATGTCTTAATCCAATCTAGTTGTGCCATGAAAAACGACTGTCTCACAAAGGAGCTGAGTTCACCTGAAGTCTATTTGTAATGCTAAGGCTCACACTGATTGGTATTATATTAGCTTTATTTTTTATTTCATGTGTGTGAGTCTGTGTGCTTTTCCAATTTTAGTTGTGTTTTGTATTTTAAATAGATGCGTTTTCCCAATGATTGCAGTAGATTTAATTTTTTAATCAATGTGTCTTATGTGAAAAACAGTGTGTAGTGTTTTGCAAGAAGTGTTTGAGAATTTCAAACACAGTACAAAGCACGTATTGTGTTTGTAGGGTTGGTGCTTATGTTTAGGGCATGGTCACCAAAGTTAGAGGTTGTGATGCTTTGGGCCTAGCAACCACCTTTAGTGTTTAAGCATTAGGTAAAAACTGTAATGTTTCAGAAAGGAGCTGCGCTCACCTGGGGTCTATTTGTAGTGCTAAGGTTTAGACTGATTGGTATTCAATTATTTATTTATTTTTTCAAGAAGGGTGTTGGAGAATTTCAAACACAGTGCAAAGCATATATCGTGTTTGTAGGGTTGGTGCTTTTGTTTAGGGCATGGTTACAAAAGTTTGAGGTTCTGGTCATAGCAGTCACTTTTAGTGTTTACAGTATTCGGCAAAAACTGTATTTGTACCAAAATGTGCAGTCTACTGTAAACCACAGCAAACAGGAGCTCATCTCTGACCCTTCTATAGCTAACTGCACAAAAGCCTTTTGAGTTTAGAAATTTGATTGGCAGTGTGTTCTGTGTGAATACCATGAGAGAGAATTCAGGAAGAGTGTGCAAGATATAGAGAATTGTGTGTAGTGTTGTGAAAAATGTGTGTTTTCGAATGAGAATATGAGTCGAAGGCAGGAAATGTGTTTGGAGTTCAGCAGAATTGGTTAAGCAGTTGGTAAATTAGTTTCAGATTGTGCATATTGTGTCTGATGTTCCAAAAAATGTGTTTAAACAATTGTGAAAAACTGTAATTGTTACGGTTGGACAGGGAGGACACAGGCGCAGAGACAGTACCAGTTTAAGAAGGTTTATTGAACAAGAATCAGCTGGGGGTTGGGTCGGGATCCAGGGGAAATCCAACTGTCCTGGGAGGGTTCCAGGGAGACCGCACCGGAGAATGTCCAGGGGCTTGGGCGAGAGCAAACCAGAGCAGGCGGGCAGAGGAGTCCAGGGGGAGAAGTGCTCGCTGGTAGTGATATTAGGTCCGACACGAAAGCCCCGAAGCCTGTGTCGCGCAAAGGGGGCGTGTCCAGATGAAGCCTGTCTCGAGGCCTGTATCGTTTGTCACAGTACCACGTGACTAAAGACAAACGAAGCCCCGTTTTCTGAAATCATGCGACTGCCTCACTTTATATACTATCTATGCTCGCTACGTGAAATAAGAGAGCCACTTCCATAACATACCAGCAGATGTCAGTATTCCTAAATGAGCTGTTAAATGGGGCTTTGTTGATCAGGCTTTTTGGTGAAGCATTTGGCCAGAAAGATTCGACATCTCAACATCACTACTCGCTGGTGCAGGTTGGAGCCGATGGGGGAGTCAGACCGGGAGAGCTGTGGCAGGAAAAACAACAAAAATGAGTATAAGGCAAAAATGCAAGCGAAGCTGCAACAGGTAGGTAATGAGAGATAGAGCTACTGACTGAGTAAACTGAAACTACAATCTGGCAGTATCTGGAAGGTCGGACCGGGTATATGAGGGGCGGTTGATTGGTGATTAGTGGCAGCTGTGAGTGCTTGAACTGACTCCCCACACACCTGCTCCAACCCTGCAATAAGCCAGACAAGCAGAAAGGGCAAAAAGGCAAAAAAAAAAAAAAAACAGAGACCCAGGCAGAATCATGACAGTAATTCAAGTTAATAACAAGTTATTGTGAGTGCAGGGAGGATTCAGCCAGGGCACTGATGTGCATGTTGTGCTCCCAAAAACAGTATTCTTAATGACATTCAATGATCCATCATGGAATCCAGATATTTTAGTACATTTAGGTTTTCTTTTTTCTTTTATACTAATGCAGTGCCCTGTAGGAAGCAGGAATTAGCTTATATCTATCTAGCTCATTTATAAAAGTGGGATACAGAAAAAGATGTAGCCTACACATAGGCAGTGTCACATCATTGAAATGGCTGTCATATCACTCGTCAATGTCACTTTTGATCTATCTTTAATATTTTTTGAATAAAAACACTTTTTTCCATCTTAATTAGTACACACTGTGAATTCCAACCCAATGGGTATTTACCAAGCATTTAAACAAGAAGAATAAAAAACATAGATTACATTTCACAGCCAAATCTATTTCACTACTGAGAAAACAGATGGAACTTAAAAGACAACATCTGTCCTCATGGAGTTCCCTGTTTACTGTTATTTAAAATCATGTCATCATTTTCATCCCTCCAAGAAAAAAACAAAAGACACCCATAGACCAAGACATAAGTGTTATGAGAAGGAGAATTTCTTTTTTCAATGGCAGTAAAACATCTCATTGTCAATTGTTACCCATTTTAATGTACGCTACACGTGTGACAAATCTCCTGCTGTGATTGTCAACAAAAAATTCATGTCATTTTTCACACATCTGAACCACTATTTGTTTCTGCTTGAATGCATAAAGATCCCACAACAGGTGCCTAATAAACCCAGAATGAGTTGGTATCCCGTTGCTGGCTGTGTCTAACAGAATTAACACTTTAGAAAGTAATCACCTGTACCCTCAAGTGCAATCAATACACATCTCTTGTAAGCGTGTCGATTTGGTATACTTTTCCAGTCTGATGCGTCTGTGAGAGCCTGTGCGTCTGTGTGGATCAGTAGAGCTGGAATAGATTTGCATACATTTACTGTGACAAGATACTAGCCGCTTTTAGCTATAGGCCTGCATCCACTTGTCTCCAAACCCAATGGAACCAGCATCAGGATGCTATCCAACTGGATCATATCAGGTTTCTCCTGAGAGCTTGAAATACTTCAGAGTAACATCTTAATCATGTTACTATATATGGACTTATGCCTTTCTTCTCAGTGTTTCTCCCTCACTATTTTCCTCTCTACCAGCAGACATGTGCCCAGAGCTACAACAGGGAAAAAGCAAATACAAAGAAAGCAACACCATCTGTGTGATACAGTATATACAATGATGCAACTTGGTGCATATAACTAATTAAATATTTTTTTTCCAGAGCACTGTACAAGGCACTTCAGTAAAATCCCTGAGTTAGTATTTGCTGACTTATGCAGGGGTGGGTCCTCAGTATGATGCTTTTTTGTTCATGGTCTGTATAAATTTCAGTCTGTTTAGTACACCAAGAGATTTTAGTAACTGTAGCCATGAGAAATGAAGTGTAACCCAGAACCACAGACATGCTGTGTCTATATAACAAGGCTGAATCAAAGTGCTACCCACTTGATGGGTGGAAAAAATACACCAGGATGAACTGAATGTAAAGTATGGTGGAAATCAAGTGTCTGGGTGGTTCTCTGAACTTTGTTTTGAACCTTCTCACTAAAACCCTGAGCAACATATTTTGGACTTTGGTTTGAAAAGATCTTTGTGTGATCTTCTTAGAGTCATATTAGAAAGAGGAAGATGCTGTGGTGTATTCACTAGATCTAAAAACAAAATTAAGTGTTACTTGTTGTTCTTAACCAAACTGTAGAAATTCCCCCTGAGATCAGAAAGGATGGGGAAACTTATTGATTTGTTTTTTGCTTATGGGAAGTCTCCTTATTTGCATTTTTGGTTGTCGTGGAAAGAGACCATTGGGGCTTTTTTATTTTGGTTGATGGATGCTGTGTCAATCTTTTTTCAACATCAGCGCAATTTTGTTTAATTTTGTAAACTTAGCTCCCATATCAACAGTGGACATTTTCCTGGTCTGCTTAGCAGTCACTGCTATTTTCCTGAAGAAAAAGAGTGAAAAAGGCAAGTGAGAAGTAACCCAAAGCGAAAAGAAAAAGATGAAAATAAATCACCACTGCACTGCCCCTAGGCTCAGCTCACAACCAGGCCTTTGCTTAAATGTGCAAAGATGAATAGTTTGCTTTTGCTCACCTGGCTCCCACCTGAGGGAACTATTTGCAGAGGAATCTCTCACCACTTTCCCTGGGTTATCTCCTGAAGCATCAACACAGCGCTTCATTCCTAATTTATCCACATTATCTCCAGGGAGGGGAAGAAGAAGCCTACCTCCCCAGAAACACATTAAAGAGCTCAGAGTTTAAATCTTCTTCCAGGAGATCACTTGGAGCTCCCTGTCCGCCTGTGAACATACATGCAGATCCCAGTGCTGCAGGCTTTCCCCCAACTTTCTCCTTTTCTCCTATGCAACAACTCGACAGTCCTCCCAGCCAGGCACACAGGTGAGGGGAATTTAGAGAATGAGAGAGACATCAAAAAACATACTGCTGTCACCGTGAATAAATAAGCTTCTTGAAGAAAGAGGAAACAAAGAGCCAATTTGCTTTTGCATTCTTTTTTTTACCTTTATTTATACAAGTATATCCCATTGAGACCAAATACTCTTTTGCAAGGGAGACCTGTTTTCCTTCCCCATGTTACCATTCACACACACACATTCATACACCGATAGCAGGCTAACTATCGACATTCACATGAGGCAAGTTGGGTGAAGTGTCTTGCCCAACTCTGACACAGGTGGCAGGGCAGAGATCGAACCTCTAACCCTTTGATCATCGGCCGACCTGCTCTACCAACTGAGCCACAGTCGCCCCAATTCTGAAGTCGATAGTCGTGTGCTTGTGTGTTTTAGGGACATGCATAGGGGTAATTCATGTACAATACGCTCCAATATACTGTATTTCACCCACTGGATTGGGTGATAAAATTCCACCTTATTCTCAAAGGCCAGCGCTTATTGCCACATGCAGTTATACCGTTGAGTTTTTTTTACCGCCGCTGGATTGCTTGTATTATTGCACAATTTATCTCTTTCTTTTTCTGTCTCTGTCACTCTTTCTCTCTCTCTCTCTCTGTCTCGCTGTCTCTCTCTCTCTCTCTTTTCAAAGCTTGTGAGCTTTTAATAATATTGAATTAATATTGAGTTATGGATGAAATGCACAGGGAGGGGGAAGTGGATTGTGTGTGCAAATGTAGGTCATATACACTGCCCTGACAAAAAAAAAGTCACCACATGGATTTTACTAAGCAAATATGCAAGAGCCCTCCATCGATCAAAAACTGCAGTTATTAATATGTTCCAGTTGGCAACAATTTAACCCTAACTGATGCAGCTTATAATTTTTTAAACAACCATGCTTTGGTTTTGGAAAATATGTAACTCTTAAGATCATGTTAAGAACTGTCCCAACGCATTATTAAAACCTGGATAGATAGTGGTGAACCGTCATCTTTGAGGAAGAAATGTGGTCGGAAAAAAATCTTTAATGATCATGATGGGAGATCACTTAAAATAAAAACTAATATTTGGTGGAGTTAAAATTTAAAATATCGACAGTAGAACTCCTGGCTATGTTTGATAGTGAAAGCATTTCCACACGCACAATGCAAAGAGAACATAAGGGATATGGACTATGCAGATGTGTGTAGCCTTAACAAAACCACTTATCAGTGAGGCTTATCAGGAAAAAATGCTTCAATTTGTCAGGAGACATAAAGATTGGACTGTGGAGCAATGGACAAAAAAAAGTTTGTGTGGTCTGATGAGACCAGATTGACCCAAGCCTGTGTGGCAGTAGGATCTGGGGTTGCTTCAGTTGGCAGGTCTAGGTTCTAAGTAGGGATGGGCATTTTAAGAAATTCCATTGATCGATCATCGGGAAAATTAACGAGCAATTATCGAGTAATCGTTATCTTTTTTTAGGCTACATATTAAAAAAATGCCAACAGAACATCCAAAATACAGCGTTTTTACCATAGACTGTATACAAGAGGTTTTTACTCAATTACATCTTTATTCCAAGATCTTCTAGGCAAACAACAATCTATTAAAACAAGGCAACTTTTTAAAATAAAATAATAATAAAATGCGGCGCTGGTTAAAGCCCGAGGCTATGACCCAACAAGGAGCCAATGCTACGATACCTTTAAAGTTTAAACACATATGCGCCTCCTAAGATGCTGCCAAAGACTGCATAAGGGCACGGCACGTTTCTCTGAGTGGTAAAGGACCTAACGTTACGTCATCTAATCATCATCTAAAATGTGCAAATTAGTTCCCTGATGAAGGCGAAGTAGGAAAGCATAGACGCTAAAGTTAGCCGCTAATGCTAGCAGCGCTAACGTCACACAGGGTCGGATGTAGGCTTCAATGTACAAGTGGTACATAATTTGGTTTGTTTAAGTGTTGTACTTATACAAGGTTTCACAATGCTTAATGAACCTAGTTATTTTTGGTTCCAAAGCTGTCCGGTCCAATGCCAAACTTCTCCTTAACTTCTTCCTGTTTATGTTTTGCCATCTACAGTAGCTCGCAGGCTGCTGCCTGAGCCTGTTCTGTTGTCTCCTACTACTAGTTAAGTATCTCTCCCTGCTGGTAGGATGTTTAATTGCTGCCCATACAGTCTATGGTGCTGCCACATAGTGAAACTCATTGCTGTGCTGCCGGACTCACACTGCGCAACACAACGGCTATAGGCAGTGTAGGATAGGTGCAAATTATTTTGTGGAAACACCGCTAAAACAGGGCAGATTGCGGGTGCTTTTTAAAACCGACCGACAGAGAAACCTTCAACATATTCAATACAATGATTATATTGCCCTCGAAACTCTTATTTTAACCTTTACTTTGATTGCACACTTTGAGAATTCATTGATTTTTGGGTGTAATGCAGTGTACTCCTCTAAAGCCTGTCAAGAACAACAATCTATTGCCGCAGCTTTGCAGTGCCAAAAAACATGCTCTCCCACTTGATTTTAACCGTGTATAATGATCAAAGCAAAACATTGTTTATGGACCATAAATGCCACAGTTATAACCCAGCCTAATAGCTAAGAAGATGATTTGCAATAAAGGCTTTAAAGCACTCTGGATTAAATTACATTTAGGCAGGAGCTGCATTCAGCAGAAACAAGAGCCTGCTCTATTACTTCCATATTATATTACAAGGCCCGTAAAAAATACTGTGAAAAGCGGGCAAATGAACGTCCGCCATCACAGTTTCTCTCTGGCTACAACATAAAAGAGAGCTGTTAGTATATTAATGTAATATCAAGAACACATGTCAAGGGATTTTAAAAGAGCCCTCAAGTGTGTCTTAGAAAAGCCTTATCAATGTCATCTACTTCTACTCTAATAAGTGTTTAGTTTTTCACCTAAGGAGCTATCACTCGGAAACAGAGGATGGGAGTGGATCAATTCCCTTGCCCAGGCGACTGTGAACATGTTCAGAAAGAGATGTATGACAAGTTCATTGAAATCTATCTCGGCATGGGACAATGTCACTAAGTGTATAAAATATCAAAATGATATCTCATTAAAGGATGACAGAATCATTCAGATACAGACTTTAGACATGTGGTGTCTCGAGAATAGTGACAATCTGCTCAAAGTAGGCATGTTGAATGATGTACTGCATGAGTGACAGGTGACAGGTGTCCTGAAATGACTATGAATTGGCTGTAACTTTTCAACTTTTTAAAGACATAACACTAAAAGTTATTTCATAAGCACTCACATGATGTATTAATCAGGTTAACACACTCAGGATTTAACGTTCAGGATGTAAGATTGATATGACAAGTGTCTTATGTTAAGCTAAATAGCAAACATAGGAAAGACATTGCTATATAACATGTATTCCTGCGCCGGTTTGGTTGAGTTTATGACTCTTCTCCATATAGCATTTATGAAATCCCATAATTTCTCCCTTACATGTGCTGTCTTACAATAAAATGCCAGCTTTTACAAGCTCACAAGCTGCCTTTTTATATCCGTCTTGTAACTTGTCATTTCATCTGAGCAAAGTTATGAGGCACTTATTCCAAACTGCGACATTCCCACCCTGAAACTGAAAATATGTAAACAGCTCAGAGGTGAAATAAATAACCATCAAATAAAAGTTGGTTTGTGCGTATTCTCATGATGAAAAATATCAAAACATGATCATTCATTTTATGTGTTGCACCAACAGTGGTCCAAATGAAGATGTAGTTATTCATCACTAAAAGAAATGAGGTGAATATTGCAGAAAGGACGTCTTTCTAAGTGGTTGGATAATGTGGGTCTTGAAATACAATGTTACATTGAGTGGATGATCATAGCCCTCTGTTAAACATGGAGCCATTCAAGTAAGAATGTCTTTATCCACTTTAAAAATGACATACCAGGGGCATTCATTACGGGATCTTAACTTTTAACATCAAAACTCCTCCCTGCCACCCCGAGACACTGGATCGGAATTAATATTACACCATTCACTTGAGCTGTGCTTTTAGTGTCAATTATTAACTCTGGCCATTCTCAAAGTAGCAGCCAGCAGAGGTAAAAGATGGAAAGGCCTTTCCTCTTTTTTTCTCATAACCCTCTCACTCACTCCTTCCCCGCTGCATTTCTTAAGGGCTTCTCTTTGAAACCTGGCTGGGAGAAAGGAAGCACAATAGGTGTGCTATCAGTGACAGGTGCCCTTGTTGTGCCTCTAGCTCACACTGTGAACAAGCCCTCGGCCGCCCGCCCTCATAAAACATGAAAGGACTTGACATGTGTCCCAGAATTTTTTTTTCAACAGAGGCAAACACAGTGGCAGCCTTGAGCGGACAGGGACACATGCAGGTACAAGCTGGTGTAGAAACGTACGTAGGACACATACAAAACAAGCTTCCCCTTCAGGCTACACAGCACATGTCTGAGGAAAGCAAACACTATAGCAGCTCACACTATGAGGTTTGCATATGTTTTATTATACGTTTTATTAAACTGCTGCATGCCCAAAGGAGAAAAGGAAGCACAGTCAGTTATTCTTGTGCATCCTCTCTGCCAGCAAGGATAATCCATCCATGAGCTCTTATAGATTAAGAGGTGGAGTCAGTGATGCTGGAGAACACTTGTTGTCAAAATCACTTTTTGTCAAATTCAGTGAATATCTACTCACGATCCGTCACTGTGTGTATGCTGAAATGAAATCCAGTCTTAAAACACAGCCTAGGCTTTTTTAAAAGGGCATTTCACTAGCCATTGTGGCCCCTTTTGTTTATAACCAGTTTGCAGAGCCTAGACTGTGTATTAACACAGAATTATTTTATTTTCAGCACACTCAGCTATTGGATCATGAAGAGATATTCACTATTTTTGAAAAATTGATTTTGTCAACAACTGTCTTCGGAATCGCTGACTTCACCTTTAAGATGTCAGTGGAAATCAATAAGGAATTCAGTGTCACAATCCTGCTATCAAGAGTGGTAATTTTGCTTGTTTAGATAATCGTTTGCCAGCTGAATGGCGGGTTGCTTGAAGTATAACATTTACTGCCATTGATTTGATCTTTTATTCGCTGTAAGTCCTGTTAGACAGGTATTATGTAAACCGTTCACTACATCAGCAGCTGTGTGTGATATATATATACACATGGCTTCACTGAATTTAACCAAAGTTGACAGAAGGTTAAATCAAATGGGGGGTTTCGCTCATGGGTCCTTGAAGGCGCGTGAGCAGATGTGTTGGGTAAACTGGATTAATTCTGGATTGTCCTTCTGTCACTTGACTGTCAGTTCCCCCTTCTGAATTATTCACTCTTGCTTTTTCTGCCCCTCCATCCGCCACAAACATGCTGTGTAAACTCTCCCTGACCCTTTGGCCAATCCCCCTGCGCATTCATTCATGAAATGCATTATTTATACCAACTCATCTCCCACATTAAAGTTACTGTTTACATCATAGGCTGCAAAAACATACAGCATACCATGGAGCCGGAGGTAAAGGTTCATGTTACAACTCATAGAATAATAGCAATACGGAGTAGCCTGGTCCTACCAGACCATCGTACTTCATTTAATTTGTACAGAAGGTCTGGAATTGCTCAATTGACAAACGTAAAATCACTTGAAGGCGGGTGTCTGTTGAAGTTTAAAACTATTGGATGTGCCCAGTGCCACTCTGGATCTGCCAACCAATCATTATCGTTTTGTTGTGACGTATTACATGCACCCACTTCTGACCTTAACTGAAACTGGCGCACAACCTTAACGTCATTGTTTTTAGCCACTCCCTCTGTTCGCTGATTGGACAGCCAAAAATCTGCAAGGGAGAAAACCCGCGAATATGCCGCGGACCCAGACTGACTACTGAAGGGAAATGAAAATTAAATGGAAGTAGGTAGGCGGGCGGTGCCAGGCTAAATACAGAGTGGGGAGATAACAAATGTTGTGCAAATATCAAGCCCCAACCACAGCGAGTTCTACAAGCATCCAATAAGGAAGTGACAAATTGCAGTACCTTCCAGTGGCCACGATGACGTGGTACCAAGACTGAGCCATTTTTCTTTGACTCAGTTGTTAAACAGGCCGTTTTCACAGTCTTATTAAACCTATTTACGGCCTGGTCCAAAAAAATATTCTAGTCCGTATGTTTAGGACATATCTCCATGACAACACTGAGGGGGTGAATTTTTTTCTAGCAGGCTAGTTTTTTTTTTTTGGAGGTTAAAATGTATTGGCGCGATCTCTTGACAGCTCTCCGCCCATTGTCCCTCACTTTGCCTCGGAGGTATACGGCAGCTAGATGGGCGTATCCCCCTCCCCCCGACATGAGGCGGAATAAAAATCTCACAAGATGGCGACGCACGTAAGCCAGGAGAATGCTACATCCATTTGATATACTATCTATGG
Source organism: Hyperoplus lanceolatus (assembly GCA_026929865.2). Classification (NCBI taxonomy): domain Eukaryota; kingdom Metazoa; phylum Chordata; class Actinopteri; order Uranoscopiformes; family Ammodytidae; genus Hyperoplus; species Hyperoplus lanceolatus. The sequence continues at coordinate 30,331,941 of CM049407.1, read as the reverse complement.
TAAATATCAATCCGATACAATAACAGCTGGAAGGCCCAAAGAAAAAAGTTTTTTTCCCCACATATATACAGTATGTGTAGGCAAAGACGGGTCAGTTTAACTGGATTGACACATTTGAAACCTCTCTTGTATTATTGTATTGTATTATATTCAGTCACCTTTTCTAAACATACATAGCTTACGCTCCCATACGCCACCATCAAAGTCTATTTCTATCTTGCTTACAGTTAACATCACATTGGTAAAATAGTATCACATTTCGGGAAACTACTAGATATATGCATTACCTACTACATAGTTTTTTTTTTTAAATGATTCACTACTACATGTAGGGGAGAACGGGGGAATCTGAGGCATAGGGTAATGTGAGCCACCCCCTGTATCTAGGCAACGGAAAACATTTGTGATCATGTGAGGTATATGTTTTCAAGCCCTTCTCATTTCCCCATGGCCCTGAAAGAGAGGACCTCATGGTGATGTTGTAAGCATGTTTTTTTCCACCAAAATAGGTATTTTGCATGTAAAAGTAAATTTTCTTGCTGTCAACTTAATCAACTGTTGTGCCAAAGCAAATGCATTCATGTTGAAAAACTTCTATCATACATGATGAACTACCAACATATGAAACCATGTGATGCTGATAACTGAAGATTAGCCTGAATTGCCGAGAGAGGTAGTTTTTTCTCAAATTGTGGTGGAGACACTGTCTCACATGAGGCACAAGTTAAGTTTAGTCTTAAACCTATTTTAATGTAATATTACATAACATATGTTTTATTTAAATATCATACACATTGTAGAAAAGCCATCATGCCAAGGAAATACACCAGGAAGACGACCGGGGGCAACCCGGGTATGACAGGCTGATGTTATAATCCAGTTGGGTCTTCTCCTGTGTTCTGAGTCCCAGGCTGTTCTCGCTGGTTCTTCCTATGCTTTGACCCCCAGACACAAGCTGGCTCTAGGGGTCCTGTGTTCTGACCCCTAGACTGTGTTCTAATCTAACTGGTTCTATCTTTCATTTTAATCTTATTAAAACCTTTTGAATTATAATATGTTGTATTTGATTTTGTTCAGAGTTACTTTCAAGTGTTTAGAAAATTTGCTTTGCTTAATTGACCAAACCCCATCATTCTTTTACTAGTCCGACATTAGTTCTGGAATGTGTGGCTAGCTTTCAGGATCCTAACTGTTACAATATGTGTTGTTATGGTACAGTTTCAGAGTGGAAAAAGTAAGTGGATCACTTACCCCCTTGATTTTTCTGGTCTGTCTCAGTTTACCCCACAGCTGGGGTAAAGTGAGCCACGTGACAACTTTTTTTTTAAAACAATCATATTTTCACTGCCCTTTGTCTTGAAAAAAATCTGCTAATGCCCATTTCTAGGAAACATCCTGAATTAATGGGAAATGTGTACATTTGAGTGATAAATCATTTTAGCTCACTTAGAGGGAAGCAAATGTAAAAAGTGGCTCAGATTACCCCGTTCTCCCCTATATGCATCACCTAATTAAATTGTTTTTTTAGTAACTACTACATAGATATGCATTTCCTACTACATAGGTTTTCTTTTATTAAAAAGAAATGTAGTAACTGAGGTGGAACTCTGATGGCTCAGGTATCACCCTTTGGCTGAATGTTGCATTCCTGCCAAGGTGCTTCCACGCAACCACCTTAACCAGCCCATCCAGCTGGCACTACTATGCCCAATGCGGGCTCTTAGGGCTTATATTTCTGCTACCGCCTGTATTCGTCAGTCAGAGCAGCTCTTTGTTTTGCCATGGTGGCCTAACAAGGGTCATGCTCAAACAAAGCAGAGGCTGTCCCACTGGACTGCCTATGGAGGAAAATGATGGACTCTGACATCCACTGCGGTCCCCCCCATGGGCCTCGGCCAGCTGCGGACCCGGGTTCGATTCCAGCCCGCGGTCATTCTCTGCATGTCACTCCCCTCTCTTCCCCATTTCAACTCTGTCCCTACACTATCAAATAAAGCATGAAAATGCCAAAAAAAGTCTTTAAAAAAAATATTTTATTTTCGATCCAAAATCAATTTCTCGATTGAGTTCAAAAGAGGATAATCTACTTTCAGGGTCTACTTTTTTTTTTAACCGATTTTGGCTAATTATGAATCGATTTAAAATCACAAGAGATAGGAATCGCGATTTGTACATGAATCGGCCTTGAAATATTGTGTGAGTTACGTTTTTTTTCTCCCCAATGAATTTTAAATGGACAGGGTGTGGGTGTGGTCTTGTCAGGCCGTATGACCAGAAATGAGTCCAGAAAAAAGCAGCAATGTACTGATGCAACATGAAATCTCACTTGAACGTTCAAAATAACTGTTTGTTAAGCAGACAGAATGGTAGTATGGCAGTGAACTGTCTCCAGTAAAGCAACTAACCAGACAGACAGAATTAATCCATCCGTTCATTAATGAAGAAGCCATTACCAAATGTGGACGTGCTGCAGCATGCTTCTCTAACTAACACTGCTGTTTGGGCAGGATCCACCCCATCTCTTGGGAAGGAAGCCTTAAAATATTCTTTCGTTCTCTATTGGCTTTGTCGGATCGGTTATTATCATTTCCATATATGGAGTAAATCAAGGCAGGAAAACCAAGGCAGGGAAGTGAGAAGAAAGGGGACCCAAAGTGGTTCCAGGTGGCGCACTGTGATTTTAACAGGGGTGGAATAATTGGATGTATTATGAAATCATAAAAGATTCATTACAGCCGCTATGCAGGAAATGGGACGAGAGCAGGGCTGTTTGTTCTGTGAGGGTGGCACAGACAGGAGGGTGTGCAATGGTAATACAGTATAACAGTGTTTTTCTGATATGAAGCTGCAAATAAAGGTTACATCAGACTTCATCATCACTCTGTTATTGTGTCCTAAGGGAAACAAATCTAATCTGGACAGAATCAAACCTATATCTAATCTATATTACTTTACATCGCTGTCTGGTGGAAAACTTGTGTCTCCATCTTTTTACATTTTAATGTTTCTTTATGAATCAGTGCTATTGGTCAGACTTCACATCTGTGTGAAGGTTTTTTATAAAGTTTAAACCCATTAAAAGTATTATTTTGAAAATGCAGTCTTTGGGATCTGCTGCAGTTATTCAAGATGAAGAAAAAAAAAATCTCCCACAGGACTGGAACATCTGCTCTTGTCTTGGTGGGGTCAATGTTGGGGTCATGTGTATTGGGTAACTGCCTGATTCACTTGTCACAATCACTTTGGATGGATCCACATTAGGTGGCAGATTCCTGTCTTCATCGTCATTGTAACATTTTCAAAAGAGGATAAAATTGGGAAAACAGGTGTTCCTTATCATCGGGAGGCTAAACAAATTATTTTGTATGATTGAAACGTGAAAAGCAAATCCAAATAAAACCAAAACAAAACCCCTGCTTCTCCGTACAGAGTGATATATCCAAAAGCTGTCGCGCTTTGGTTTCCTTCATGACCATTTGTTACAAGTTGCAGCACACACACACACACACACACACACACACACAAGATTAGGCCATTATATGAATATCCAACATCTGCGGATTTTGAAGAATTTATGAAAGCTAATTAAATCTTGTCGGTTTAATAGGCATGGGGTATGTTCGTCATTAGCAGACTCATCACATATTAATTATCGACCTAATTGTGTGTCTTACTTCCAGCTTTGCTCCAAAAAAAGCTGCTTTCATCCGCACAGTAGCTCATGAAATGTCTTTAGGTTGTATGTAATGAATATGCCGGTATTCCCTTCACTAGATTAAACACCCCTGAATTAATATCAGGACGTTTCCTTGTATATATAGCCCGCCAAGTCTATTTGTTCCTTGAATAAACCTGTTCCACTATAAAGTTTATGTATTCATTGACCATCACCCTTCAACGTGGAAAGAAGGACCAAAGCCGATTCACACAATTCCCAAAAGGTTTTACTTTTCACCAAAAACCTTCACACCTTTTATTACCTTAAAGGCTCTGGTTTAAAGCATGTGACCCTTTGACTCCTGCCTATCTCCTGATCTCCCCCTGTGTTGTCCCCTAATGACACATACAATGTCTCTTCTAATTTATCCTAGGTTAAGTCCAGATGTCAGACCTTTTTCCTAGATAAGTTTTTAGAAAGGAGGAGATTAGATAATAGGTTTTAATTATTCTGGTGGATGAATACCTTACATTACTCCTGACTTCAAATTAGTCCTCACTAAGTTCATACACCTGGATGAGCTAGGCCAGTAGATTTTATTTTTAAATTTTATTCAACCAATATAAAAAGATGATACGTTCACTATATAGAAAGAAAAGATAAAATAAAATGAAAGGAAGGAAAATAAGTACCTGCACTCCCATTAATGTGGTTAATATATGTAGATAAGTCTAAGACTTAACTTATTTGTTTTATGTAATTTGTTCACATTGAATTTAGTTCATGAGTTCTCTTTTTTAAATTTCAAAGTTTGTCCACTGTTTACACAACTTTAAATATTCTCTGAGTTGATGGCCGGGCTTTCACCAAAGTCATATTAATTTGAATTTCTTCAAACTCTTATAACAATGGTGATTTTGCGACACAAAGAGTCAGGAAAAAGTTGGTTCCACAGTTTTAAAACCTTGTTGATCCACAAGAGATCCTATTTGGAGCGCTATCAAGTATAAAAGTTTATCCACCGTTTACTCAACTTTAAATATTCTCTGAGTTGATGGCCGAGCTTTCACCAAAGTCATATAAATTTGAATTTCTTCAAACTCCTATAACAATGGTGATTTTGCGACACAAAGAGTCAGGAAAAGTTGGTCACAACAGCTCAAAACTTCAACTCGATGCCATTCCGTAACCTGGTTCATCAATTAATTCCTATTAGTAACCCAAATGTTTCCTTACCAATCTTCTCAGAAAAAAGAAGAATTGTTTCAGAGCTTCACCCTCTTCTCTAGAACAAAACATTAACAGCCCTCAATTTTTCTAAGTATTTTGCACTCAAAAAGATTCAGAGTGTTTCTTTCGAGTTTTTCTTCTATGTCTTTCGTCCATGCTAAAAGAACAAAAAAGTGGAACAGTCAAAACTTCCCCCAAATAACAGCAGACCTTCTTGCTCAAAACCCTGGCTTTATATAGTCTGAAGACAGAGAGAGTGGGTGTGTGTATTGGGAGGGGAGAGGGTGGGGGAAAGATGAGGGTGTGTGTGTGTCCAGCTCAAGGACCCACTGCCCCCCTTGTCTCTCTCACCCCTGACCTGTCCCAGGACAAGCCCAGGCATGCCTTTTCAGAGAGGCCTTAGGAATTCACAATTATGTATATATTTCAGGATAAAAACTTGAATTCAACACTTTTAGTGATTCTACCTTAATATTAAAGGTCACTTGTTACCTTGCCTGACTTATTCAAAATATCATACTTTTCCATACGAAAACAAGAAATATACATTTCCCATTCACCCAAGACCAAGATATGTGCAATGTAAAGTTGCAATATTCTTGCCATACAATGTTGAATACATATAGAATAATTACCTTTATTACAATTTAACCAAATGTTTTAACAATAGGCTACAGGAGATATTTGAAAGCACTACACATGCATTGTAGGCTATTCAATTAAATTTGTGTCAGCGAAACCGTGAATGTTCTCTTTTACTTTACATAAAAATGAATGCAGAAAAGGCACACATTGCTTCATAAAAATTCACCAGAATGCAGGAAATTAAGTGTTTAATGCTCAAATTTTGGGGGGGGGACACCCCAGACCCCCACTTACAATATGTCCACACCCAATGTTTAATTAAAACCTGTCCTACAACTTTGCAATTCATGAATTTGTTTATTTTAATAAGATTTTTGATGTTTTATCACATTTTCCAATTGTCTTTTATTTCTGATTTATTATGAACAATATGTGAACTTGCAGGACACTAGCAAAAATGATTGGGTGGGAAAGAGGACACGGTTTTGGGTCCCTCGGCCAAAAAATCTCACTCCAAACTTTTGGTGAAACTTGGCAGCCCTGGCTCTGTATATTGAGCTCTGCCTTGTTCCTGCTGACTGCAGCACTCAACCCTTAAGCAATTATTTTTCTCTCCAAATCATTTACCTGTATCAGACACAAACAGTGTGTGAATTGAATATATACAGTATCTCGCAAAAGTGAGTACACCACTCACATTTCTTCAAATATTTCATTATATCTTTTTATGGGACAACACTGAAGAAATTACACTTTGATACAATGTAAAGTAGTCAGTGTATAACAGTGTAAGTTTACTTTCCCCTCAAAATAACTCAACCCATAGCCATTAATGTCTAAAGTGCTGTCCAAATTGGGCCCAAAGTGTTAATATGTTGTTCTCTGCTTCAATATGTCACAGTACATGTTGGCATTCAATGAACTGTAGCTCCCCAGTGCTGGCAGCACTCATGCAGCCCCAGACCATGACACTCCCACCACCATGCTTGACTGTAGGCAAGACACACTTGTCTTTGTACTCCTCACCTGGTTGCCACCACACACGCTTGACACCATCTGAACCAAATAAGTTTATCTTGGTCTCATCAGACCACAGAGATGGTTCCAGTGATCCATGTCCTTAGTCTACCTGTCTTCAGCAAACTTTTTGTGGGCTTTCTTGTGCATCATCTTTAGAAGAGGCTTCCTTCTGGGACGATAGCCATGCAGACCAGTATGATGCAGTGTGCGGCGTATGGTCTCAGCACTGACAGGTTGACCCCCCACCCCTTCTGGCTATGACATGGAGCACGTGCACTCAACCTTCGTAAACTGGGCTGCAGGGCAGTTTCCAACACGCTAACGACCCCAAACACACCTCCAATATGACCACTGTCTTGCTGAAGAAGCTGAGGGTAAAAGTGATGGACTGGCCAAGCATAAACCCTATTGAGCATCTGTGGGGCATCCTCAAACAGAAGGTGGAGGAGCGTAAGGTATCCAACAGCTCCGTGATGTTGTCGTGAATGAGTGGAAGAGGATTCCAGTGGCAACCTGTGAAGCTCTGGTGAACTCCATGCCCAAGAGGGTTAAGGCAGTGCCGGAAAATAATGGTGGCCACACAAATTATTGACACTTTGGGCCCAACATGTACAATATGTCCAAAATTGGACCATAGAAGATTGGAAAAATCTTGCCTGGTCTGATGAGTCTCGATTTCAGTTACGGCATTCAGATGGTAGGGTCAGAATTTGGTGTAACAATATGAAAGCATGGCTCCATCCTGCCTTGTATCAACGGTTCAGGCTGCTGCTGGTGTACTGGTGTGGGGGATATTTTCTTGGCACACTTTGGGCCCCTTAGTACCAATTGAGCATTGTTTAAACGCCACAGCCTACCTGATTATTGATGCTGGCCATGTCCATCCCTTTATGACCACAGTGTACCCATCTTCTCATCATGGATGTGCAGCCACCAGATCTGCAGCAACTGTGTGATGCTATCATGTCAATATGGACAAAAACCTCTGAGGAATGTTTCAAACACCTTGTTGAAAGTATGCCACAAAGAATTAAGGCAGTTCTAATAGGCCAATCCGGTACTAGCAAGGTGTCCCTAATAAAGTGCCTGGTGAGTGTACATTAGCTGTATGAAACGGTAAAGCACATGATAAATGGGAAAATGCTGCCTGGCTGTTGCGAATGGTGTGCGTAAAGCATGAAAATGGTGTTTCCATGGTTATTCATAGGAAAAATGCAACCATTTCACACACTCCACTACTGGGTTCAGCAGTATACTGTTTGCTTCACAAGCTTGTAGTGTTTTCAGACAATGTATTATTTTTCATTTTATTTAACACTGTGACAAGGAGAGTAAGCATACAGAAGTTGTGTTGTAATATTCAGACACATACTGTACAGTGCAACTGTAGTAACATTATGAGCATACAGCTGTTTATGGATTGGATAACAGCACCAATACCCCATAGTCCAATTAACATGCCCTTTACATCTTGTTCAGTATAGGACTATAGTGGCCCACACATCTTAGAAAATACTCTTACACTAAACCCAGATATTAGTCATTAATCAAATTATTGGTTTAACCCTCAGGTGTTGCAGGGAAATCACAACCTTTAGCAGGTTCTTTATAATACTCCAAGGTTTGGGGAATCTTTGACTAAAAATCACAGAAGTTTTTCGTTGGTGAACCACTTTATAATTGGGAGAATGAAACTTGTGGCAAAGCTGGCCCCTTGGGCAACTTACCTTTGCAGAGTAAAAACCTAGCCTTGTTCAATTTGCTTTACATGAGATAGCTTTCCTACTCCCTCAGGAGTCTTACCAAGGCTGTTCACAAGAACTCAGTTATTCACTGCAAGGATATGCTGTTTTGCTCTCTCGAGACAATCAGTCACTCAGCTAAGGCCAATAATTGTTTCACTATTAAAATATATATATATATATATATATATATATATATATATATATATATATATATATATATATATATGTTTATATAAATATGAAAGGCAAAAGTAAAGCTTGTATAGCTAGCTGAAGTGACCTCAATAAGATGATTGAAAGAGAACATTTCCGAATGAAATGGGCTATCACTGCATCTCCAGAAGGTAACATACTAACTATGCATACCTTATATAATCCTGCTTACACACTTAACTATCCCTTTAAAGACCTGGGGCCGTATTCACAAAACATTTTAAGGCTAAGAGTAGGTCCTAACGTGCTGATTTAGGAGTAACTCTCAAAAATAAGGGGCATTTCACTCCTAATTTTAGGACTCCTAACTTTTTAACATAAGTGTAATTCACAAAGCCTTTTAGCGCTAAAACTAGCTCCTAAATCTATGAAAAGCTAGGAGTCCTCGAGAGGACTCCTAAGTCACTAAGAATAAATCACAGACAACCATTTGATAGCATTTTGGAGAGATTTAATGCTAGTGAGCTTTACAAAAGGTACTTTAATAGCTGTAAGGGTTTAATGATCTTCGTAAAGCTATGTTTAGAAAGTATAGACACATTTACATTTATTACATTTATATAAAAACATATTTATTAAGTTCCTTTTCCTGCAGTTGCTTTGGGTTTACGATGCACTGAAAGTTACTGTTGGTGTCACGTTTGGGTTTAATTTGTTACTAGAGTAGGCCTATATGTGGCGCTTCCATCCAGGTCCGCTACTGTATAGTTGCGTGTCTCGCCTTTTTCCTTCCTCATGCACTTTACGATTTCGCCGGCTTTTTTTTTCGCTGTCTGACTATTGCTGCATAGTCCGCCGTTGAGAGAAATACAGTGAGTGCATGGTGTGCAGCTGTTCAATGAGGATATTTTTTCCGATTCAAATTATTGTAAAATTTAAAATGAATAGACCTATGTGGTGCTATTGTAGGTTAATTGTGAACGAATGTGTGGGAAACCCTGCAGTATCTTGGTTTCATGTTAAATCAGTGTCACTTGTCATTAATTGTATATAAAAACTCTTTACTTTAATACAGGGACACAATATGGATATCTCACACAGTGTTTCCATCTAAATTACTAATTACTAATTAAGATTTATGATGTGAAAGAGAAAATTGTGTATTGTGTGAAATTGTCCGAAAGAAATAAATAAATAAATAAATAAATAAATAAATTCACTCTTAGCTCTCATTCCCTCTCAACCAATCACTGTGGGCATAGAAGGTATGAACATGACGTCATCCATAGCAACAGGGTCAACACCACCCTCTAGTCTTAGCTTAGGAGTCCCTCCCATTCCTTAGTAAAAGTTGATTTTATCAGCTTTGTGAATAGGTTTTAAGAATTTACTCCATACTAAGAACTTTTAGTGCTCCTTAGGAGTACTCTTAGCGCTAAGATAAAATGTTTTGTGACTACGGCCCCTGTTCCACTACGATGTATCAGGCCCGGTCACCTGAGCAGCTGAAGGGCGTTTTCTAATCTGACAGGTAATCTGCCCAGCAGACACAATGACAAACGAGTCTCTGTTACACACAACTCAACTAAATACCCCTCCCTTCTCATAGGAGCCTTATTAATGGAAGCAGATAGATCTTATGTGATAAGTTGTTGCTCTGGGGCTGTATTCACAAAACATTTTAAGGCTAAGAGTAGGTCCTAACGTGCTGATTTAGGAGTAACTCTCAAAAATAAGGGGCGTTTCACTTCTTATTTTAGGACTCCTAACTTTTTAAGATAAGTGTAATTCACAAAGCATTTTAGCGCTAAAACTAGCTCCTAAATCTATGAAAAGCTAGGAGTCCTCGAGAGGTGTCTTAAGTCACTAAGCGTAAATCACAGACAATCATTTGATGGTGTTTTGGAGAGATGTAATGCTAGTGAGCTTTACAAAAGGTACCTTTAATAGCTGTAAAGGTTTAATGATCTTAGTAAAGCTATGTTTAGAAAGTATAGACACATTTACATTTATTATATTTATATAAAAAAATATTTATTAAGTTCCTTTTCCTGCAGTTGCTTTGGGTTTACGATGCACTGAAAGTTACTGTTGGTGTCACGTTTGGGTTTAATTTGTTACTAGAGTAGGCCTATATGTGGCGCTTCCATCTCCTCCGTTCCACAGGTCCGCTACTGTATAGTTGCGTGTCTCGCCTTTTTCCTTCAGCATGTACTTTACGATTTTGCCGGCTGTTGTTTCTAAATTGTGAATTTCCTGGTTTGTCGCTGTCTGACTATTGCTGCATAGTCCGCCGTTGAGAGAAATACAGTGAGAGTGCATGGCGTGCAGCTGTTCAATGAGGATATTTTTTCCGATTCAAATCATTGTAAAATTTAAAATGAATAAACCTATGTGGCGCTATTGTAGGTTAATTGTGAACGAATGTGTGGGAAACCCTGCAGTATCTTGGTTTCATGTTAAATCAGTGTCTCTTGTCATTCATTGTATATAAAAAAACTCTTTACTTTAATACAGTGACACGATATGGATATCTCCCACAGTGTTGTTTCCATCATAAATTCACTCTTAGCTCTCATTCCCTCTCAGCCAATCACTGTGGGCATAGAAGGTATGAACATGACATCAGCCATAGCAACAGGGTCAACCCCGCCCTCTAGTCTTAGTTTAGGGGCCTATCCGAATAGTCCAATCTCCTAACCTATAAGCCTAAACTACACTATAGCCTATTCTCCGAATATTGACTACAACAAGTGCTCGTTTGATCCATGCGTTCTTTTCATATTGATTTTAATCAGGTTTTCGCCAACAGAGTGAGAATCACTCCCATATATCCCAATTCACATGTGGAATAAAAAGAGGCTACACTTGTGTTGATGTTGAAATGAACTGCCCCCGGTAACTTCATTAAATGTGAAGTTGGTATTTTATTTTCTTATGGTGTAAATTATGTGCTACGAAAATAACTATTATGATGTTGGTCTTTTATGAGTTCTTTATTATCTTTAGCCTGTGTGTGTGTGCAACCCATTATCACGGTAAGGCGTGTAATAAACACGCCGGTCCAGGCGTGTCCCTCACAACGCCTTGCCTGAGCAGGGCGTGTGAGTTACACGTGGCCGGTAAGGCGTGTAATAGACGCGCCGGTCGACCTCCCGTAGTCAAGATGGCCGCCGCGGTGTTCCGTCAATGTTCTATCTATATTCTAACCTCTCCCTGTCCCCTTGCCCTAACCCTAACCACCCACGCCAGGGTGTTTGTCTCCGGGGCTGCAGCTGGATAGTATTGAAATGCTGGGAGAACATCTCGGCCCCTCTTGGTGCTATTCCTCTGTTCATTTAGACGGGCGGGGGGCGGCGTGTAAGTTACACGCCCTGGTCAGGCAAGGCGTTGTGAGGGACACACGTGGACCGGCGTGTCTATTTCCAGGTTGGTGTGTGTGTGGGGGGTATTTTGGTTTAGCCGAGTTAAATCTTCCTCTCTTCTCCTCTCCTCTCTTCTGTTTTACCTCTCGTTCGTATTCGTGTAGAGTCGGTAAACTCCTGGCCTGTTGCTTTAAATCTTGCCACCGTAAAGGATTATGGGATACCACTATCTCCTTTCCTTTAGCATAGGTTGGTCCTGAGTAACCTATGCTAAAGGAGGGTTAAAGGATGAATCGAGGCTCCTTTCCTAAGCATTTTGAGAATTCGGATCACCTATCTGCCGAGTACTTCCGGGTCATCTCGATAGGAGAGGACATTTCCTATGCTAAAAATACTATTCGGATAGGCCCTAGGAGTCCCTCCCATTCCTTAGTAAAAGTTGGTCTTTTCAGCTTTGTGAATAGGTTTTAAGAAATTACTCCTTACTAAGAACTTTTAGTGCTCCTTAGGAGAACTCTTAGCGCTAAGATAAAATGTTTTGTGAATACGACCCCAGGGGCTGTATTCACAAAACATTGTATCTTAGCGCTAAGAGTACTCCTAAGGAGCACTAAAAGTTCTTAATAAGGATTATTTTTTTTACTAAGGAATGGGAGGGACTCCCAAACTATGACTAGAGGGTGGTGTTGACCCTGTTGCTATGGATGATGTCATGTTCATACCTTCTATGCCCACAGTGATTGGCTGAGAGGGAATGAGAGCTAAGAGTGAATTTATGATGGAAACACTGTGGGAGATATCCATATCGTGTTGCTGTATTAAAGTAAAGAGTTTTTATATACAATTAATGACAAGTGACACTGATTTAACATGAAACCAAGATACTGCAGGGTTTCCCACACATTTGTTCACAATTAACCTACTATAGCGCCACATAGGTCTATTCATTTTAAATTTTACAATGATTTGAATCGGAAAAAATATCCTCGTTGAACAGCTGCACGCCATGCACTCTCACTGTATTTCTCTCAACGGCGGACTATGCAGCAATAATCAGACAGCGACGAACCGGGAAATTCACCATTTAGAAACAACAGCCAGCGAAATCATAAAGTGCATGCGGAAGGAAAAAGGCGAGACGCGCAACTATACAGTAGCGGACCTGTGGAGATGGTGCGAAGCGCCACATATAGGCCTACTCTAGTAACAAATTAAACCCAAACGTGACACCAACAGTAACTTTCAGTGCATCGTAAACCCAAAGCAACTGCAGGAAAAGGAACTTAATAAATTATTTTTTATATAAATTTAATAAATATAAATGTGTCTATACTTTCTAAACATAGCTTTACTAAGATCATTAAACCCTTACATTTATTAAAGTACCTTTTGTAAAGCTCACCAGCATTAAATCTCTCCAAAACACCATCAAATGATTGTCTGTGATTTACTCTTAGTGACTTAGGAGTCCACTCGAGGACTCCTAGCTTTTCATAGATTTAGGAGCTAGTTTTAGAGCTAAAATGCTTTGTGAATTACACTTATCTTAAAAAGTTAGGAGTCCTAAAATTAGGAGTGAAACGCCCCTTATGTTTGAGAATTACTCCTAAATCAGCACGTTAGGACCTACTCTTAGCCTTAAAATGTTTTGTGATTACGGCCCCAGAGCTCTAACACACACACACACACACACATGTTCATGTTGCCGAATACATAAAGCCGCACCACATTTACACTAACAACACTAAACATGAACACATTCATTCATATGGTAATTGTTATGGTAATACCCCTTGCCCCCTGGTGCTTTTTAAAAAACCGCACATCATGATTGATTTAACAGACCAACTGCACATGAGGTGTACAGATGAGATGAGAGTACAGTATGCTTTCTCATTTTCCATTTTTCTTTTGGAGCACACGCTAACTAATTATGTTTGAAATAGCATAACTGAAGTTGAGGTTAAATACAGGCAATCAATCATCATCTTCCCTCCTCCTTAATCTCTAACATTTTGCATGTACACACACACACACATACTGCCCCCACCAAACACACACACACACACACCCCCCCCCCCCCCCACACACACACACACCATCACTTTAGATAAGCAAATATAAAACTTTCGAGGATGTAGATGACCTTCAAAAAGGTTCCACTGCTACATGATTTCATTTCCTCTTAATATTTAATAGCCAAGCTGCCAAAATGGTGCAACCTGTGTTACAATATCTCCAGGCAATTCTTCCTTTCGTATAATATTTAAAGGTGAAAGACTATTTCCCTTCCTAGGGGATTCTAATCAAAAATGAATAATCAATGTGGTTCTCACAAATCTTCGGTACTATCCTGCAACAGGCAAACACAATTTTGCTTGAGCTGGGTCCTTGTCTCCAGCCATCCCCTCTCTCATTCATAAACACAGGATTGGGGTTAACAGCCCAGAAACAACAGACAGCAACTATACATTTACCACAGACATTTCTCTGTGATGCATTTTAATGTTACAGCAAAACTTCCACAGCACCATATCCACTGTCACTCTGCCAAGGGATGACTACACATATATTTCCCTTTTCCACCTTAAAGCGGCAGTTGAGAGTTTTTTTACTGTAATATTTGGCAAAACTGTCATAATAGCCATTCAGCTATATGTAGGTGAAGTGGTCTGAAAATATTTTTTTATCACTTTGCTCCCCCCTGCCTCTGTGTGCTGCCCCCCAAAATTGCCACCGCTCATGTTAATTTTGACCAATCAGAGCGAGGTCAGATTCTCCGTTCTTATTGGCTGTGGAACCTTGGCAACGACGTTGATGCGTCAGTTGCGTGAGCGTTCACGACCCTAGCAGTCTGACAGTAGCCCACTGTTTAGTACAAGGCTACTACGGCGGACAGCGAGTAGCAATGTCTTCACAAACGAACCCTCAATTTACCATTCCCAGGATACTAACAACTAACACCGCTAAGACAGCAAAAAAACGAGGAAAGACGAATATTGAAAAGTTAACTGCTGAAAGGGAGACGGAGAGAGCTTGAAAAAAAAGTACACCGGCCATGTCTTCTTGCCCTATCACATCAAGACCTCTCCGACCGCGACCTCGCGATTTTTTTTTTCAAAACAGCGACAAGCGACAAATCTAGCTTTTTTTTTCTGGTGTTATTGGTGACTTTTTTCGCCAAAGCAAGTATCATCTCTTCTCAACGAGCAGCGGGGGCACTGACACGCAGCCTGCTCCTCGCGCAGCAGCCCCGAGCTGAGAGGTGTAGCGTATCTCCTGCTCTGACCACAGCTGGCAGGGGCTGCTGCGCGAGGACCGGGCCGTCTGTCAGTGCTCTGTGACGGGGGACGGGCCGGGAGGCTCCCGCTGCTCGTTGAGAAGCGTTACAAGTGATATTTGCTTCGGCGAAAAAGTCACCAATTACACCAGAAAAAAAGCTAGATGTGTCACTTGTCGCTGTTTTGAAAAAAAAGTCGCCAGGGGGGCTGAAAAGTAGCTAAATATAGCGACACAATCGCTAAGTTGGCAACACTGCCCGAGCAGCCCCTCCCAGCTGCGGTCAGAGTAGGAGCATACACACACACCTCTCCGCTCTGTTACAATTAGTTTGCTATCTTGCCTGGCAGTTACAGCTACTTTTGTTAGGCCTACCAGCACACTTAAAATGATAACCCTAAAATACATGGTATGTCTGTGATTAAAATGTATGCTCAATATGTACGTATGTAGTTATCATTATACTAATGTTTAATCACCTCGGAATCGGACATGGTGTTTGTCTCCTGTCAATGTAACAGAATTCACATGAACGCGCATAGCTGTCGTTCAGAGGGAGGAGCTACAGCAGGTAGAGCGTTGGGAAAACAGCCGTTGGGATGCCAACGGCTGAAACGATCAACTGCAGCTTTAAGGCATATCCGGTCTCATTTCATTTGGGATCATACATGTCTCACTGCGTTTGTTTCCCCCTCTCTCACTTTATGTTTTTCCTTTTCTTGAATTCCAGCTAATGTTTACATTATTTTTCCAAGAGGGTCGTTCAAGTCCAGCTTGGATCATTATTTTTCCTTACAGGCGGTTTTAAATAGAAGCACTAAGAGGTAGAAAATCTCATTCCAAAGGACCTGGGGCCTCATTTACAAAGCTTGCTGCGCACAAAAACCTTGCGTAGACAGGCAGAAATGTGCTGTGGCAAAACGTTGGTATTCATAGAAAAATTCTTTGCGGAGAAGTGTGCGTATTCCCACGCCAACTTTCAAATAATGCGCAGAGCTCCCGCAAAGTTTTCCCAACTCAGGGGAATCAGCGACACTCAATGGCAACACCACAAAATAAAGCTCGGTCATCAGAAAAACACACACATATTACTGTGAAGTGCTTGGCACCCAATATATTTAAGCAATTATATGTATAAGCCTACCTATATGGCATGCAGTTATGATTGAATTATTTATCAAGTTGGTCTTAACATGTTTTGGTTATATTTTTAAATTGGATCTTATAGCGCTACCCTATAATATCATATACCTCGGAAGGTGTTTCTGTGTGTGGCCAGCGGGAGAGCAAAAAGTCTATATTTTAGGCGGTGTGTTAAAAGTTATTTTGTACAAAGTTAAGGCCGACACTATTATTAAAACTGTATATTTTGTTAGATAAAATCATGTTATGGATTCAGCAATTTATTACATGCATTCCTTTCCCATAACAATTTACCCTGGAAGTTTAAACTTTAATCTGACGTTGTTGGAAATGTGTGGATCTCACGGGAGGGAAACACTGCTATGGAATAGGCTATAGGCTAATACATTATTTCACTTCTCACAACACATTTTATATAGGCCTACATAGTCAGGTAGGCTAATACGTTTTTCATACAGTACAAAGTTGGGCGAAACTGCTTTACAAAGACTATAATGTCTGTGCCAATCATGATATGTGACCACAAGCTTTCTTCCTTTCCAGTCGCTTTCTTTGCAGCCGGTTGCTTCCCTTTCTCCTCATGTCTGTCAAGATGCTGTGCTTCTTAAGAGCGTCACCATATTCAGGAGTTATTTAGCATTCACCATTTATGGTAGATTGTGGGATGAAACTGGGAGGTGAAGTGAGAGGACATGGGGCGGAGATCGTCCGCGCACAATTCACCGCAGGTGGGTAATTATAAAGGGAAGAATGTGTGCAACTGTGCGCAGCAGGTTTTATAAATCTCTTTTTTTTTTGCGAAGCACATTCTCGGTTTTGTGCGAATGCAACTATATCAATAACTGATTCCTCTTCACACTGATAATATAATCCTTTCCCTGCCTCCCTTTCTTCTTCACATATTCCCCCTTTTTGGTGTGAATGCTGAAAGCATTCTAAGCAAAAGGATGTCTGACCAACTGCATCAGTTTTTTTTATACTATTTTTACAAACTGAAACTAACTGACACATCCTGACGCAGTGCTTCAAACTTAGTACACAGGTTCATTATGGCTCAATGATGACCTCATAGAATTTTAGAGGTCAAAGGTCAAATTCACTGTGACCTTAAGATCATAATTCAACATTTCAGCTAAAAAGTCCATTCAAGATTCCAAATATTCCACATGTATGTTTCATACATTGTATTATTTAACTAACGACTCAATGATGACGTCATAGGATTTTAGAGGTAAAAGGTCAAAAATATTATTCAACTATTCTATTCATTCAGAAATATTCATCCTTCGTACTTCATCAACATTCAGCCTTTTCAGCATCAGCTTTGGCACTCAAACCGCAATTTCTTCGTGAATTGCATTTTTAGCTTTGTGATTCACTTATCAGCCACTCACTATACACTGGACTCTTTCCTTTTGTCTCTGTCAGCTTCTTCAGCATCAGCTTCAGCAGCATTAGCTTCAGCAGCATCAGCATTCACACCGCAATTTCTTCAGGAATTGCATTTCTAGTTTTGTTTTGGTGTTAATACTTTTGACATTTTGATTTTGTCATTTTAAAGTGGATAGCAGCTTACAAGTGCTCGTATTGCCATTGAACCAACAGTGAGTAATGAATTGGTCTCTTCCTGGATGTGATGGGTGGTGTGATGCGTTGTGGCTACCTTCGTCTCTGTCATCAATATGACCAACACATCTAGGCAGCACATCATCTCCCTTGATAATGGCTCATTAGCTTCTATTACAGTGTAATTGCACCACACTCGTCTGCATGCTAACAACTATGGCAGCCAGTCGCCTTCAGTCTGCTACATAAAACCGAGGAACATTTTCACTTCTTCAAAAGTGACTTCAGAAATTACTTGTGTAATGATTTAGTTCATGCACATAGTTTTCTCAGTTGTTTGTATGACACTGTAAGGGCAGTCATAAATCAGAATTCAAATTATGGTGAATGCCAGGGAATAGGGAGAGAATGTTATGGCAGCTCTACATCATGAATAAGTTAATAGGCATATGCCTGAATACGGATATCTTCAGAGTCGCATTTGGGCGACTAAACCAACTTCAAGCCACTCAATAGTAGGGGTGGGCACAATCGATTCTCCGATGCACGCGATTCTCGATTCCGAAAATGTAATAATCGATTTTTTTTTAAAATAGTATCTAATACTAGTATTCCCTGCGTCACTGGTGATGCAATACCACACAAGTGTGAGTTGCTAAAAGTACACAAAGGACTGGAGAGCAGCAAACCCATATGACCTGCACCGGCTTTGTGTCTGTTAACGTTTTTGTTTGAGAGCTGAATTCCAAGCCATACTTTTTGCACAATGTGTTGAAATGACATAGAAAATAACAGAATAGAAATCCTATAGAAACATGATTTACAAGAGTAGAAAGAAAATTAAACTGAATCGGTTTAGTTTTTACATACTTCCATATTGTGTTGAAAGCTGCATTGATTATTGCACTGTTCATAGAAAGTAATATTTGTTACAAGAATGGTGTGGTAGCTAGCTGTGTGGTCATTAAAAAAATTTATAGGGGAAAAATCGGGGTAATCTGAGCCACTTTTTACATTTGCTCCCCTCTAAGCGAGCTAAAATGATTTATCACTCAAATTTACACATTTCCCATTAATTCAGGATGTTTCATAGAAATGGGCATTAGCAGAATTTTTCAAGACAAAGGGCAGTGAAAATATGATTGTTTTAAAAAGAAGGTCATGTGGCCCACGCACCCCAGCTGTGGGGTAAAACTGATCCACTTACTTTTTCCACTTGAAACTACCATAACAACACATATTGTAACAGTAAGAATCCTGGAAAAAGCTAGCCACACATTCCAGAACTAATGTCGGACTAGTAAAAGAATGATGGGGTTTAATAATTTAAGCAAAGCAAATGTTCTAAACAGTTCTGAGTAACTCTGAACAAAAAATCAATACAAATATACCCAAAGGTTTTAATAAGATGCAAATGAAAAGATAGAACCAGTCTGGATTAGAACACAGTCTGGGGGTCAGAACACAGGACCATAGGGCCAGCTAGTGTCTGGGGGTCAAAGCATAGGAAAATCAGAACCAGTGAGAACATGTTGGGACTCAGAACACAGGAGAAGACCCAACTGGATTATAATCAGCCTGTCATAATTACAACTAGGCCTACTATACATTCCAGCCCTGAAGGCTGCCGTACAGGGAGATGAGAAGGTGCTCTTTCCGTGTGGTTGCCTTACTCTCCTGGTGTATTTCACATGATTGTTTTTCTGCAATGTGTATGACATTAAAATAAAAACATATGTCATGTATTACATTAAAATATGTTTAAGACTAAACTTAACTTGTCCCTCATGGTGGGGGAGAGTGAGACAGTGGCTCACTTTCCCCACATCATTTGGCTCACTTTCCCCACCACCACAATTCTCTGAGAAAAAAACTACCTCTCTTAGCATTTCAGGCTAATCTTCAGTTATCAGCATCAGATGGTTTCAAATGTTGGTAGTTCATCAACACGTATGATAGAAGTTTTTCTATGTGAATACATTTGCTTTGGCACAACAGTTGATTAAGTTGACAGCAAGAAAATTTACTTTTACATGCAAAATACCTATTTTGGTGAAAAAACATGCTTACCACAGCACCATAAGGTCCTCTCTTTCAGGCCAAGGGGAATGAGAGGGGCTTGAAAAATATATCTCACATGACCACAACAGTTTTCCTGTTTTGATACAGGGGGTGGCTCACATTCCTCAGATTCCCTGCTCTCCCCTATATATTATTATTTTTTTTTAGATGGAAGTCCAGACCC
The DNA here is from genome assembly GCA_026929865.2 of Hyperoplus lanceolatus. Classification (NCBI taxonomy): domain Eukaryota; kingdom Metazoa; phylum Chordata; class Actinopteri; order Uranoscopiformes; family Ammodytidae; genus Hyperoplus; species Hyperoplus lanceolatus. Next base: position 30,311,952 of record CM049407.1, on the reverse strand, counting down.
CACTATCAGACGGACCTGTTCATTCACTGTCCAAGAAATCCACAACAAAATTCAGACAATTAATTAATATAAATATATACCATTACCATGCATTTTAATTGTACAATTGCGCGTACAGCCTGCCCCAAGCTACCCACCCGCTTAGTGTGGTCACTGGTCAGCAGAGCCGCCCGAGGCATGTTTGAAATGAGCGGTTGCTTAGGGTCCTGATCAGGGCCACTCCCCCAATTTTTTTTATTTAGTTATTTTTAGTTTGTGTGTTTGATATCAATATCATTATGTCAATGTAAATTATCATACAGTGTATAGAATAATAATGTTTTGGTGATATTAATAGCTTAATAATTGAATCAGTTCATCTGGTACGTAATCCGAGGTTAACTGATCATGTCACGTTGCATGGCATGCACAGTGTGTGAGTTTATTTAAAAACATTTGAAAATAGGGTTGCCCTCAATTGCCCATGCACTGTGTATAGTCTATAGCCTATTTCAGCCTTGTCTGTGGAAAAAAAGATAACTGGACAACAGAGTTCTTCTGCTCGCTCTCCTCACTGCATTTAAATGAATTCATTATATTACAGAAAAATATGTCCTGTAAAAGAAAAAAAGCACCAAGCCCATCCCAGAGGACCCTGCATAATATTTTATTTCAAATGTATATTTCTATGGAAAATCCACGTGTCTTTCTTCAATAGCTTCTAATTCATCCCACCTAGTGTCTCCACATTATCGTTCACAAATTTCAGATTTAGCTCTGTGTGTATCACACTAAAAGTCCACAGGTTTCATGCTTGTTTTGGTCCAACTCATTGAGTTTAGATGTTAATTGGTATTCATCTTCTGCAGCCACTCTTTGTAAGAACCAGCATTAGAAGGCAAACCACACGTGATCTGGAGGCCATTCATTCATTGGACAGATATTCTGGGGTGGAGAGAAGCAGGAAGCACAAAGTGAAAACTGCGAAATATATAATTAATATAATATGAAGTTAAAAATTATAAATGAATAACTAAATAAACTAATGAATCAACTAAAGTAAACATAAAATTATTGTTGTTTCCATTATGGGCTCAGCTCCAAACTGACATGGGATAGTATTGACGGTCCCGTTAACATGGGAAGCTAAATAAAACTACGCACTTCATACAAAGCGCAGCGGAACCTGTTGTCACTGTGCGGGAGACGCTCCCTCTCCTTCATCTGATCGCTGAACACATCAGCATGTTTACGTCCTGTTTATCAAATAAAATTTAAATATTCGCTGGGCTCCCGGGTCAAACCTCAACTAATCTTCCAAACAGTGGCGACAACAACACTTTCCCATAATGTGAAGCTGACAGCGATTTATTTTTTAAAAAAAGCACAGTGCTTCCTGCATTTGGTTTGATCATCCTGATGTAAATTCACACCACAAACGAACTGCAGCAGAGGCGTATGGAAGATCGAGACCACCTCTTCAGCTGGGTCTCGGAGCGTTGTTTGGCCTAGCCCCGAAAAGTATTGTTGTATTCGCACATGTCTGAAAAATGTGCACCGAAGGCGGACGTGCATCTGAGTTATTTTCAACCGAACTAAACACGGCATGTGTGAATACACCCACTTTCCTCTTAAAGTGCACCAGATCTCATGCATTTCACTTTAAAAGGGTAAAAAATCTCCCGGGGTATGTACGTAAAAAACAAATTGCATCGGGATGCATTGATAATCGATTTTGAATCGAATCAAGCACCCGGAATCGAATCGTTAGGTGCCAAGAGTTTCCCACCCCTACTTAGTAGTAGTGAAAAAACGCTGCCTAGGCTTTACTCAAATTTAAGCTTTAATACAAATAAAAACACATGTTTTCCAACATGGCAATAATTGAGGTTATTCTTATTTTTTTATGTTTGTATCAAATTAACAATTATCACCAAAAACACACACACACACACACACACACACACACTCCTTTGACAGACAGATGGAGGAATTCATTGCACATATTGCCATTCATACTCCACTCCGCTGTCTGGCAGTCTGAGCTGTGACATCTGTATGACACGCTAAGTACATGATGTCAGCACGCATAGCTCAAGAGATCTGTCTCAATCAGACAGGCTGACTCTGTGTGTGTGTGTGTGTGTGTGTGTGTGTGTGTGTGTGTGTGTGTGTGTGTGTGTGTGTGTGTGTGTGTGTGTAGACATTTGCCTCAGTGGGCTTTACATTCCATACAGTATGACACCCTGTGCCAATAGACCCTTAGCTCGGCTGAGAAATAACCCAGTAAAAACCCTTTTATCGGAATTAAAAAATGTAGAAATCTCTGTGGGAGAGTTGACAGAGGAAGTGGGATCATTAGATCACTGACCAGATGTTTACATGGTAATACTGAAGTAAAATATGAATAGTGTGACTTCAGAAGCTGCCAGAGGGGGGACCTGATCCACACTCTCATCTCCACCGGGGAAAACTGGTAGAGGACAGACAGACAACCAATGAGCGAAGCAATCTGTATCTGTATCAGTAGCTGTGTACTGTGCACTGAATCTTATGGCAGTGGGGGCGGGACCTCACAGCCTTTTGGGCTTCTCCTGCTAGCCGATAACACAAAGTAATATGTATGAATATGCAAAGGGAAAATTGTGTATTGTGTGTCCGGAAGAATAATAATAATAAAAAAATAAATAAAATAAAAAGTAAACATAGAGAGTGAACATGCATGAGAGTAGAACGAGTACTATCCTGGCTGGGCCATGAATCAATGCTGATGTGAGGTACTAGTAGTGGAGAGTTTGTTCCTTGGACAGCTGATCCCGCACAGAGGCCCCGAGTTAGTAGAGAGACATGGAGAGTGCTTGGAACAGACAGGGGGAGAGAACAATCTGATCGTGGAAGATAGAAAGAGAAACACAATGTAAGACAAATGCATGAATAGATATTCTATAATCACATCTATATCTATTAACTGTAGCGGTTACAAGTGGTTCAGATTAATTTTGCTATTAGAAATTATTTGAAGATTAATAATACCTTAATAATGTATCAAAGTTCAAAGTCCGGGATACCAGCGATCCACTCAGGAAGTTTGTCTCGTTTAATCAATGATTTATTCTCAAATGTTGATTAGTTTAATGTTCAGTTAAATAAATCAATATTAATAAATCCTAGTCACAATGATAATTTCCATAAAATAATGTAATCAAATAATTACTATTATAAATTTGTTGATATGACCATAACACTGAAGGCTACAGAATTCTTGACTTTTTGGTTGTTGACTTTCCAATAATATCCACACAAATAAATCACAAACACTTCAGGTTATAATATAAGAAATTATTTTAACCACAATGAAACTTAAGGTAACATCCATTTTATACAAGCATAAAGCAAATAAACCTAACAAACTTAATAAAAGAAACGTCAGCTGAATCTGTGCGGAGACGGCGAAAGGGGACAAATCGGATCGGCTTACTCTCCTTGTTCCAATGGTGGTTCTCTTAGTAACCACGTGAACGGTCCGTCTTCTTCTCTCGACGTTCCACCGGAACGTTAACAAAACACCTTGTTATTCTGGAAATCACCGCGGCCGCTGATGAAAGCTTTTGTAGAAAAACGTGGTGGCTGTTGCAGGACAGAAGAGAATCCTGTGGGTTGTACAAACATATTTTCTCTATATATCCAGCTGATGAGCAGGATCAGAGAGGGCGAACAGACGCCGTGGGGGCGCTTTTATAGGACGCGTCCGGGGTCCTATAAACATGTTTTAATCCGGCGCTTTAAAGGACACCTGAAAAGGTGAGGGCGCACCACAGTGTTTGGCCACCGGGTGGCGGCAGAGTTGTCCATAGGTTTGACCCACTACATAACATTAACATTAGTAACACTTCTCCACCTCCTCCGTTCTCTACCAACGCATAATCAGCTCCAGCCGTCCAGACCGAGTGCCAGCACCCCCAGCACCTCGCCGCCAGAGAGCAAGCCCCAGGGCGGCACCAGTCCCGAGGAGGTCCGAAACCATGAATAGAGAATAGACAGTAAGAATAGAGAATACACAGCCAAAAGCACCGCCGCCACGAGAAACAACCACAGCCGACCCCCCAACCACAGCGACCCGACCGACCCACACAGATCCGCCCGGCCAACGAAGCAAAGCCAGAGGCAACGGAGGGCACGGCGTATCCGCCCAGAGCCAGCCAGACGCCAGGCAGCGAACACAGACGCCCACAGCAAAGCCACAGAGCGGACCCCCAGAGAGGGATAAAACAGTTAAATACTGTTTAAAACACAATTCCATCACTTTAAAACGATGTATCCGCAGATCGGCAAATCATCTCAAAGTGATTAAAACCAACCTATGTCCAAACGATTTATAACATCAGAGTGCACACCACCTACCAGTGCACCAATGACACAATCCGTCTTTATGAATGTGTGTGCATTTAGTGTGCAAGGCTCTTCTCCTCACACTATAGGGTGTGGTATCAAGGGACTACATTGAGTGTGAAATACTATTAACACCATCCTAGGTTGCAGATTGGGGCTGTATTAATGAGCTGTTATTGGACAGCTGCATTTAACTGGGACTAAAGCAGCGGACTCCATTTATATTGGCATAGTGATTAAGGGGTTCCAACGCTCCGATCTCCTTCATTACACACACTCACACATGAAAGGCGTATCATCTAAAGCAATTACAATCTTAAAACTAAAACATTGCTACCTCAACTCACAGTCTGATTATCACAAGAAGAGTGATAAGCTGTAACCAATAATACCAGCCTCTATATCTGCTCTTGATCCACACATTATTTTTCTGTAAACAACTCCTCTGAAACTCAGGAAGTGGTGTGTTGTATACGACCCCAATTCCGAAAAAGTTGGGATGTTATGTAAAACCTATATAAAAACTGAATGTGGTCATTTGTTAATCCTTTTTCACATACCATCAGTTGAAAACTATGGTGGCGCTGAGCATTCAGCAAATAAAAAAAAGTTTTACACCTTATCTAGCCGTTAGCACACCAGGACCTCGTGATTACGACATCAGTATCGCCCCTGTGACCCCTCTCTCATTCATCAATAACATGGCTGGCTGGCTGCAGGACGACAAAGATGACGCTATCCGACGTTAGTCATTGACCAAAACGCATTTTTTTTTCACATGACGTCAACAAATGAAACCGACAGTTTGTAAGGTAGCAGCCCTTTCTTTGAATTAGTTCAGTCCACATACCAACACAAAGCAACTATCTTAACCAACATCTTTATTTAAAGGCCCTGGCAACCCAAATCCATTAAATCCTTGTAACTATGTTATTTGGGGAGTAAAATCAGTGCTAATACGTATATGAAAGGTTTTAGGAATATCTGTTAGCCCCCCGCAAACATACTGTCATGTCAGTTGGTCGACCATTTGAAAAATCCTGATTCCTGATAGCTTGGAGCGAGCTATATCTTGGGACGTCACGCGAAGGATCTCCGTTCTAAAATGCATTGGGACGGCCATTTGAAAATTTCTGATTCGAACTTTGGCTCACGTCAATATCTTGGGACGTCACACGCTCTAAAAAAACAAATCTATACAATCTCTCTGGTGCCGCGCAAGAGATACAGACTGTCTCTTTGCGCCTGAGCCTACACTCAAAGCCCCGTCTGAGCGAAGCAGCGCGTACCCCGGTGAAACACTGTGATGGTGACGTACACAGTGAGACCTCGCCGAGCCGCCGTGCAGAAAAACTATCCTATGTGGTTAAGACTAAATGATCACCGGGGATTTCTGCACGTTAACATTGTAGAGCGGACAGGCTTTCGCGATCCGATTGTGTGCAGAGCCCTGATACACAGAGACATGTCTCCAAACTGCACCACTAACTGCAAAGTGAAACAACCGCCTCGCTCCGTTAGTTTCTGTCTACAGCCGACACAGTTAATATAATCACCACCTGCGCATTGACAACGTTTAAATAAAGCCTCTCATTCTTATTATCATAAGGGCTTTGATGCCAATGATTACATCTGAACATTACGATGGCAGAGGACGGCACGGTTGGCAAGCTCTCCTTACTACCCCTGCCACAGCAGAAAAAACACTGTCGATCGCTGTGCCGATTCATGCCTCACGTCGACTCGCAACATATGTATAAGTCAAGGCTTTGAATTCAGTGCTGGGGATGTGGAGCTCTTTGGCCATTTCACGTGCCTCTTTTTCCTCTCGTCACATCGTTCTCTATCCAAGCGCACACACCTCTGTCCCGGCCGCATCTGAGTGCAGCTCGTGCTCCACCCGAAAATAAATAAATAAACACAAGTTGGACACAAGCCCTTAAGCTGATGATCGCACTGGTCAGTCCATAACTGGACGCTGATTATTACACCGAATATAAAACGACCCGACTTTTTACGACCTATTCCCAGGGGGAAACCCCTTATTATAATTGGCCCAATAGGCCTTGCGCCATGTGTCACCGCTGCATGTAACAATATTGCATTGGTGATGCATTTTTTTTTTATCAATGTAGCGAGTTATTATTTAAGTGCAGGCAGAGCTTTTTTTTGTCAGCACTCCCGTCTGAGAATATGTATCTGCGGCTGCCTGTAGCGTAGGCTACTTCAACAGCGGGTCTCCATACTGTTGATCCGCCTGGACAACAACCGCATGTCGCATCAGCGATGAGAAACATAATCAGACTCCGTTTTTTTTCTCTCTCTCTCTCTATTCCCACTCCTATCCTCAAAAAAATTAAAAAATGCATATGCCTAAAATAAATAGCAGATTTTTTTGCAAGTTAAATGGGAAATAAACTAATAAGAGATAACAATAAATATGAGACAGAGATATTTGTATATATTTTCATTGTGACACTGACACCTGTTTCAATTAAATAGGTTGCGGTTGTGGTGGGAAAAAATAGACTATAACTAATTGCAAACCTATATAGGCCTAATAATAATAATAAGTTAGGCTACTTTCTGCAAGTGATGTTGAGCTTGCGCTCTCAGCTGTGCCAGAGCATTCACCGTTGCTAGGGAAACCAGCTACCGTCGCAGCCCGATGCAGTAGTGTGAACTGCCAGTCAGGCTCGTTGTGAGCATGTGCAACATTAGGCTCGTTCGACCTAACTTTCAGCTCGTCTGGAAAGTAGACGAGAGTAGCCGAGTGCAGTCGGGGGAGTGACGAAAATGCCTGACTGAAGCCGGACAGCTCCGAGTCGGAAGTAGCGTCCTTGTTGCGGATGCAGTTCGTTTTCTAGTTTTATTTTGAAGGCCTATTAGAAACATATTCGCAGGAGAGTCACACATGCTACAACCGATTAGAAGCAGAACACAACACAAAGACGAGTAAACACTTTAAAAGCGAGGGGCATTTTCAAAACAAGAAACGAGATATAAGCTAATATCCCCATTCCCCACACATCTTTATCTTTCTTGTTACTTTACTAGAACACCTACTTTTAAGTGATAAAGAATAATTTACAAGAATAATTTACAAATCCAAATAAAGGAGGTTTAGTATTTCTCCCTTCACATAACGAATATGATCGGCCTAAATAAAGAAGGTCTAAGAAAAGATCCCTTATTATTATTGTAGAGATGGATATGATGAACTGTATTATGATGTGTAACAAACAAACTACTTGTTATAGTTTTGGTCTGGCTTTGCGACACTACATGTAAAATACAATTCCCAGACCATTTAGATCACTTGAAATAAGCCTATGATTTAATCTTAATGGTATAAAAATCACTTCACCAAGATCTTATGTGACTCAAGTTTGTGTTCACTTTTAAATATATCTATACAGGAGAGTTACACATCCAAATTATTTCTATGTCAAGGGTTCAGAGGTTTAACTCTGATTAAGTACATTTCTGCTTAAATGCATATTGTGGCGGCCTAATGATTAAACATAAATTAAAATCAAAAAGAATGGATCGTAATTTAATTTTGAGCGGTGATGTCAGACTTTTGCCTAACCAATTGGGGAAACGCATCAAAGGCACGAGGTTTAAACTCCCAATTAGCGCTCAGCTCCGCCTGTCAGCAAGACGTTTCCCATCAGACATTTCGCTCCCGCAGCCCGTGGGGAGCAACTGCAGCGACTTGCTCCAGTGTCTGTGTCCGTCTTGATACCGCGGGACTTCAAAGTCTCAAGCAGCCGAGCCGCAGCCAGCCACGGGTGCAAGTGGGACAAAAAGTCTAACCATAATGCAGTGCGCTCAGCAAGACGAGCGTCATAATTGCGCAGGTCTTAGCAAGACGGCGACAGGTCGAACGAGCCTATTGTCAAGTTTGCGTCTCGTTGTGTGGTGAATCTTTGGTCTGAACTGGGCTAAACCTGCTCAGTGCCGTGAGTGAGAGAACGTTCCCTTACAGAACGTTATTGGCCACGCCCACACCGCCCTGCAAAATGTTCTAGACAGCAAAAAAGCTGTTCTTTAGACTAAATTTTATAATAATTATAAAGATTAAATTTTAATTGGATGACTGTAAACAGCTTATAGAGAAACCCAACATTAATGTCATATATTTATGTCTGTGGGTTGCCACGGCCTTTAATACAATAAAAAATATAAGTTCTTTCCCTTTTCCATGGAAAGGGGATCAATGATTCCATGGCTCACGGTAATATGCAATCAATAGGAAGGAGGAGGAAACAGGGTGATGGATAAATCTGGGGGGGGAGAAGATGAGGTCAGAGGTATATGGATGGAAAGCCCTGGACTGGCATTCTAGATAGTCAACTGTTGTGTATATATAGGAGGTTAAATGGGATCAGTGCATGCACGGCTAAAAACTGCCCCCAGTGTGTGTAAGAGAAACAAGCCCGGGGAGGAAATGATAAATATTGATGGAACAACTCAACAATAATCCAAAATTGCTCTGACTTCCCTATTTAAAACCCTGTTTGTATTCTGACATTCACACTAATTGCTGTGGCTTCTTAGTCAGCTCTTTTAAAGTTGCAACAGCCACGCTGTCCAAAATGATTTATTACCCCAGCAAATTCAACACTATAGGCATTCCTTCCTTTTCGTGTCAGAATATCTATATGTTACAGCAGTTTTTTTTTCTTCTTCATTGCATTACTGGTGAGGATCTTTGTCCCTCCTCTCACACACACACAGTCATGTTTTCATCACTTCGAAGGACATTTCCTGGAGACTTGCCCTTACAAAAACCACCACTTGTCCTTACCCTTACCCTAACCCAGTGGTTCTCCATTATTTTCTGTCATGCCCCCCCTAGGGGACAGAATTTTTTTGCTAATATCTATTTATTTACCTGTACAAAACCACTGTATGAGTTTCTGGCACGAGCATTCTGCATACAATCACCTTATTATCAAATTAGATAACAAATTAGCTGAGATAACTTCTGCAGCAAAAAAATTCAAAGTGCAGTTTATTAGCTCAATTTGTAACATTTAAACAAGACTGCTCAGTCTGTGTGAATCTCAGGACAGAGAAACAAGAGCAAATGATTCACTGAGGTTTGCATTTCATTCAAAACATTTTTAAACTGTAAACATAGTGGTGTTTTTTTTTAATTATAGGCCAATAGGCCTTCTGTGATGCGATAACCAATAATTCATTAATGTTAGTCTACTTGCTTGATTTCTTTTTAAATAGCCTACAGAGACACTTGGAGACACATGTGGACATATATTTACTGCAAGTCGCGGCCTTTCGCTCGGATATGACCATACACAAGCACACGTCGCGCTTGCTAGCACTTAAAATATATATATATATATATATATATATATATATATATATATATATATATATATATATATATATATATATATATATATATATATATATATATATATATAGAGAGAATGGGGTAATCTGAGGCATCGGGTAATGTGAGCCACCCCCTGTATCCCTGTATCTAGGCAACGGAAAACATTTGTGGTCATGTGAGATATATGTTTTCTAACTCTCATTTCCCCATGGCCCTGAAAGAGAGGACCTCATGGTGCTGTGGTAAGCATGTTTTTTCACCAAAATGTAAAAGTAATGTAAAAGTAAAAGTAAATTTTCTTGCTGTCAACATAATCAACTGTTATGCCAAAGCAAATGTATTTACATAGAAAAGCTTCTATCATACGTGTTGATGAACTACCAACATATGAAACCATGTGATGCTGATAACTGAAGATTAGCCTGAAATGCTAAGAGAGGTAGTTTTTTCTCAAATTGTGGTGGGGGGGGGAAAGTGACCCAAATGCTGTGGGGGAAAGTGAGCCACTGTCTCACTTTCCCCAACCATGAGGCACAAGTTAAGTTTAGTCTTAAACATATTTTAATGTAATATTACATGACATATGTTTTATTTTAATGTAACACACATTGTAGAAAAGCCATCATGCCAAGGAAATACACCAGGAAGACGACCTGGGGCAACCACACGGAAAGAGCACCTTCTCATCTTTCCCTGTAACCATCAGGGCTGGAATCTAGAGTAGGCCTAGTTGTAGAGTATGACAGGCTGATGTTATAATCCAGTTGGGTCTTCTCCTGTGTTCTGAGTCCCAGGCTGTTCTCGCTGGCCAGACACAAGCTGGCTCTAAGGGTCCTGTGTTCTGACCCCCAGACTGTGTTCTAATCTAACTGGTTCTATCTTTCATTTTAATCTTATTAAAACCTTTTGAATTATAATATGTTGGATTTGATTTTGTTCAGAGTTACTTTCAAGTGTTTAGAAAATTTGCTTTGCTTAATTGACCAAACCCCATCATTCTTTTACTAGTCCGACATTAGTTCTGGAATGTGTGGCTAGCTTTCAGGATTCTTACTGTTACAATATGTGTTGTTATGGTAGTTTCAGAGTGGAAAAAGTAAGTGGATCAGTTTACCCCACAGCTGGGGTAAAGTGAGCCACATGACAACTTTTTTTTAAAACAATCATATTTTCACTGCCCTTTGTCTTGAAAAAATTCTTCTAATGCCCATTATTTAGGTTATGAGGACTTCCATTTAGTCCCCAAAAAAGGAAGGCACGACCCCAAAATATCACTGTGTTGACATAAAAATGTCCCCACAACATGAGTTATACACACACACAAGCACAAAACCACACAGCAATCAAATCCACCAATCCCATCCTCAAATCTTCCTCCAACCATTTCACATACAAAGTTATTGAAACGCTGCATTGTGTCATTCACAGACAGACACCCAGTTGGCGGATTAGTGACAAAGAGAGGAAGCCATGTTCAAACAGTGGTAAATCCCTTAATTGAATGCAGATTTATACAAGCCCTGTGCATGGACAGGATTTAACACACTATTCTGTTGGTGGAAAATCAGACTATTGCCTGCTGTGTATAGAATATTGATTCTTCACGCCTTTTTTAGAAGACCAATGTAATTTTACACATCACATTAATTACTGGTCCCTGCTCTTTCATGGCGAATGACACTGGCAGTATAACCTCTAGTGGTTGCCCCGTCAGTGCTGCTAAGGCATCCACCTGTCAATGGCCTTCTATAGCACTATGGCTGTGCAAATTAATGTCATGTTCAGCCAATCAAATCATCTTTCTGTCAATTATTTATTTTATTTAACCTTTAATAACCACGAGAAAAACCTATTGAGATTGAAATTCTCTTTGGTAACACTTTACAATAAGGTACACAAAAAAAGAGTAGTTACCCTTTTGAAAAGAGTAGTTACCCTTTTGAAAAGGTTAGTTACCCTTTTCAAAAAGGTTAGTTACCCTTTTCAAAAAGAGTAGTTACCCTTTTCGAAAAGAGTAGTTACCCTTTTTGAAAAGAGTAGTTACCCTTTTGAAAAGAGTAGTTACCCTTTTGAAAAGGTTAGTTACCCTTTTCGAAAAGGTTAGTTACCCTTTTCGAAAAGAGTAGTTACCCTTTTCGAAAAGAGTAGTTACCCTTTTCGAAAAGAGTAGTTACCCTTTTTGAAAAGAGTAGTTACCCTTTTTGAAAAGAGTAGTTACCCTTTTGAAAAGAGTAGTTACCCTTTTGAAAAGGTTAGTTACCCTTTTCAAAAAGGTTAGTTACCCTTTTCGAAAAGAGTAGTTACCCTTTTTGAAAAGAGTAGTTACCCTTTTTGAAAAGAGTAGTTACCCTTTTGAAAAGGTTAGTTACCCTTTTGAAAAGAGTAGTTACCCTTTTGAAAAGGTTAGTTACCCTTTTGAAAAGAGTAGTTACCCTTTTCAAAAAGAGTAGTTACCCTTTTGAAAAGGTTAGTTACCCTTTAAAAAAGGTTAGTTACCCTTTTCAAAAAGAGTAGTTACCCTTTTTGAAAAGAGTAGTTACCCTTTTTGAAAAGAGTAGTTACCCTTTTTGAAAAGAGTAGTTACCCTTTTGAAAAGGTTAGTTACCCTTTTGAAAAGAGTAGTTACCCTTTTGAAAAGGTTAGTTACCCTTTTGAAAAGAGTAGTTACCCTTTTCAAAAAGAGTAGTTACCCTTTTGAAAAGGTTAGTTACCCTTGTGAAAAGAGTAGTTACCCTTTTCAAAAAGAGTAGTTACCCTTTTTGAAAAGAGTAGTTACCCTTTTGAAAAGAGTAGTTACCCTTTTCAAAAAGAGTAGTTACACTTTTGAAAAGAGTAGTTACCCTTTTGAAAAGAGTAGTTACCCTTTTCAAAAAGAGTAGTTACACTTTTGAAAAGAGTAGTTACCCTTTTCAAAAAGAGTAGTTACCCTTTTGAAAAGGTTAGTTACCCTTTTGAAAAGGTTAGTTACCCTTTTCAAAAAGGTTAGTTACCCTTTTCAAAAAGAGTAGTTACCCTTTTGGAAAAGAGTAGTTACCCTTTTGAAAAGGCTAGTTACCTTTCAAAAAAGGTAAGTTTACCTTTCAAAAAAAGTAAGCTTACCTTTTTAAAAGGTAAGTTAACCTTCCAAAAAAGAGTATTTACTGGTAAACAGACTGGGATATACTATATTAATGAAGCATTAGGTAATGGATAAGTAATTATCAGTTAATAAGCTTCTATTTACCCCCTTGGATTTCACATTCAATAAAATGAGAGGCCAGACACAGGATTATCATATAATGTTTTAATGATATTCACAACATATACTTTCACATCCAAAGTATATTCTGTAATGCTGAAGGTTTGTCGGCTGCTGCAGGGTACGCCTAGCCTGGCTCCGCCCGCCCGACTACTTCCGGCCAAATTTTATTTTCCCTTCAGTAGTCAGTCTGGGTGTACAGCCCATTTCCCAGTTTTGCCGGAGATTCGACAGCCGGTCCAATCAGCGAACAGAGCGAGTGGCTGAGAACGATGACGTCGAAGTCGCGCTCCAGTTTCAGTTGCCAGAAGCCGGCTCATGACACACGTGACGACCAAACGTTATGCGATTGGTTGGCTAATGTAGAGTGGCACTGGGCAGATCCAATAGTTTTAAACTTTAACAGACACCCGCCTCCATGAGTGAACGTTTGCCAATTACAGCACTGCCAGACCTTCTGTACAAATGAAATGATGTATGATGGTCTGGTAGCACCAGGCTAGGGTACGCCTTACATTTGCCATTCTTGGTTTCAGTCAATCTTTAAAGGTGGCTTGTGTCCCACGCTGGATGGATCGTTAATGAGTTTTTACTCATTGACATATGATAACTGAACCATAACTTACCGTTACTGCATGTTTACCTGCCAGAGAATAAAAAGGTAACTAACCTTTTCGAAAAGGGTAACTACTCTTTTCAAAAAGGGTAACTACTGTTTTCAAAAAGGGTAACTACTGTTTTTGAAAAGGGTAACTACTCTTTTCAAAAGTGTAACTACTGTTTTTGAAAAGGGTAACTACTCTTTTCAAAAGAGTAACTACTCTTTTCAAAAGGGTAACTACTCTTTTCAAAAAGGGTAACTACTCTTTTTGAAAAGGGTAACTACTCTTTTCAAAAGGGTAACTACTCTTTTTGAAAAGGGTAACTACTCTTTTCAAAAGGGTAACTACTCTTTTCAAAAGTGTAACTAACCTTTTCAAAAGGGTAACTACTCTTTTCAAAAAGGGTAACTACTCTTTTCAAAAAGAGTAACTACTCTTTTCAAAAAGGGTAACTACTCTTTTTGAAAAGGGTAACTACTCTTTTCAAAAGGTTAACTAACCTTTTCAAAAGGGTAACTAACCTTTTTAAAAGGGTAACTACTCTTTTCAAAAAGGGTAACTACTCTTTTTGAAAAGGGTAACTACTCTTTTCAAAAGGGTAACTAACCTTTTCAAAAGGGTAACTAACCTTTTAAAAAGGGTAACTACTCTTTTCAAAAAGGGTAACTACTCTTTTTGAAAAGGGTAACTACTCTTTTTGAAAAGGGTAACTACTCTTTTCAAAAGGGTAACTAACCTTTTTAAAAGGGTAACTACTCTTTTTTTGTGTACCTTATTGTAAAGTGTTACCTTCTCTTTTACAAAGGTGACCAGGCCAAGAAAGGCAGCAGGTTTCCCTCACTGTTCTATAGTCAAAGATCCGACTGGCAGTGAGGAAGTAACATGTCCTTACATTTATACAAGGGTTCATTATCATTCTAGCTACTGCTCACGTGTTTATGATGAGGGTTGATGCCTGAGGTGTCAGTGGGTTTTATTCACTGAGGCCTGAAAAGAGAGCTATAGAGTCCCACTCTTCCAGTGAGTGCATTGCAGTTATTTCAAGTGTGTAAAACATAGTGTGTCAGTGGTTTGATTGCATTTATGAATTGTACCTCGAGAGAAAATCAAAACGTAAAGAGAGTAATTTGCCATGAGTTAGTAGTGTGTATCAGTTGCGAGCAGTTGCAAGGCCAAGTGGTTATTCCTGAGACATAAGAAGTGACAGAAAACAACTGTAATGCTGGACAATTTGTACTGTGGCTGAGATCTGCTGCTAATAAAGAACACAAAAGAAGCAAATTAATTGAAAACATTTGCAGATAATTGACAAAGTAAACACATGCAGCATGGTATCCGCCAGTGACTGTGAGGCACTTTTTTCGGACACTTTTACCGCGCAGCCTTTGCTGAAGAACCAGGATGACAACTGCGCACCCTTAACACTTTACCATCACTTTTAGGGTTAGGAGTGAGAATTATTAGGGGAAGAGATCAGCAAATGAAACAGGCCAAATAACTACAGGATGTCCCCCGCTCTGATTTTTTTAATTAACTCTTTTTAATTAAGCAGTTTTTAACGTGATCAGGCATGACATTTAGCCTACGTGATAAGGGCTTAGTTGTTTATATTTACTTAACACCCAGTCCATTTTACCTGCTGAAAAATAATGTTTTATTTGACTGAAATTACTTTTAATCCCCAGTAGCAGGATTGGAAATAATATTAATCTCGAAAGAAATCTAGTTGTAGTCTTGCAATATGATACCCCCTGTCTTTCCAAAATCTTACCCCTGAAACACACATACCTCTACTGCGCGTCTGCATCTGATTTTTTTCCCAGTGACCGTGTAAACACACTACAGGGGCCACACATTCGCCCTGCCAACGGCCGTAGGAGGTGTGCCTGCAGCGACGCTCCACTTCATCTCACGAGGCTTGCCTATTTTTTCGGGGAGACGTGTGTCTCTCTCGGGTCTCTCTTCCTTAACTGATAAATACTCTGTTAAGAGTCATACCAGCAGTTTTTTTTGTGTCATATTCCGTCTTTTGTATGTTCTTGTCTTTTTGTGTTGTGTTATAAAATTTGTATCAAAAAAACTTGTATAAATAAAATATATACAGTGAAGAAAAGTATTTGAACACCCTGCTATTTTGCAAGTTCTCACACTTAGAAATCATGGAGGGGTCTGAAATTTCCATGGTAGGTGCATGTCCACTGTGTGAGAGATAACCTAAAAAGAAAAATCCAGAAATCACAATCTATGATTTTTTAACAATTTATTCGTGTGATACAGCTGAAAATAAGTATTTGAACTAAGGCTGTCAAGCAATTAAAAAAATTAATCTAATTAATTACAGGCTCTGTGATTAATTAATCTAAATTAATCGCATACTTTTATGACACTTTTATACCTGTTTATAAACAGCTGTATAGCCTGCTAGTCTCTCTCTCTCTCTCTCTCTCGCTCTCTCGTAACTTCTGTCTCCACAACAGACAGCGCTGCACTGCCACAGATGCTTATGCCGATTCATTCACTATCGTCGTACTCATAGGCAAAAATATTGAGAGACACACACACACACACACACACACACACACACGCACACAGACACACACGCACACACACACGTTTACGCGGACGACGAGACAGCTAGCAAACAAAATTGAGACACGGGGAGAAAGATTGAGAGATACTGTTTTGAACCTAGCCTACATTGTTGCACCCACTAAATCAATAATGCACAGACACTGGCTGCGGAGAATAAAGTAAGATGTCTTCCTACCTTCATGCTTATTAAACCGTCTATAGAGCCCTCGGCCCCCTGCTTCTCTCTTTACTTTTCTCCCTTTCACCCGCGCGGGCTGTGTCTGCTTCAGGTGCAGCTCGGTGCAGCTACGCACCACTTTTGCACCGGGTCAAAGGGCATTATAGAAGTGCGATTAATCTGCGTTAATTTTTTTAATCGCGTTAATTTTTCTGTGATTAATTAATCAAAATTAACGCGTTAATTTGACAGCCCTAATTTGAACATCTGTCTATCAGCTAGAATTCTGATCCTCAAAGACCTGTTAGTCTGCCTTTAAAAGTCCTCCTCCACTCCACTGTATTATCCTGAATCAGATGCACCTGTGTGAGGTTGTTAGCTGCATAAAGACACCTGTCCACCCCATACAATCAGTAAGACCCAAACATTCAGCATGGCTAAGACCAAAGAGCTGTCCAAAGACACCAGAGACAAAATTGTACAACTTCACAAGGCTGGAAAGGGCTACGGTGAAATTGCCAAGCAGCTTGGTGAACAAAGGTCCACTGTTGGAGCAATCATTAGAAAATGGAAGAAGCTAAACATGACGGTCAATCTCAATCGGAGTGGAGCCCCATGCAAGATATCACCTTGTGGGGTCTCAATGATGCTAAGAAAGGTGAGGAATCGGCCCAGGACAACACGGCAGGACTTGGTCAATGACCTAAAAAGAGCTGGGACCACTGTTTCCATGGTCACTGTTGGTAATACACTTACGCGCCCCACACACATCCTACCTCTACTGCGCGTCTACCTCGCGTCTGCGTCTGACTTTTTGTCACTGACCGTGTAATCAACGTAGAGCGGACACACATCCAACCTCAGACGCACTGCTGATGCACGTCGGAGGCATGTCTGCAGCGACGCTCCCCTTTACCTCAGGAGGCTCGCCTATTTTTTTCTGAGAGCCGCGCGTCTCTCTCGGGTCTCTGTGCTTTAACTGATAGAGAAATACTCTGTTGACAGTCATACCAGCAGCATTCACTCTAGTTACACGATTTCCCGGTGTGTTTCTTTCAAAATAAAACATCCCTCAGTCATATAGGCCTACGCAAATAATCCCTTTATTTCACGATTTAATTGTGCAATCGGCTGTTGGCGCAACTGGTCTATTTCCTCTTGAGTGCTTTTATTATGAAGGGGCAGAACGCAAGTGTCAGCCGTGTAAATGTGTCTGACTAAAAGTTCGATGTTGTGAGCGCTAGAATAAAGTGCAGTTCAGTGAATGGAGTTCCCGTATCTTTACTTCTACAATGACAAAGTAGGACACACTATACACCCTCTGTTACAATGTGAACGAGAATAATCAAAGGGAAACAACAGAGAAAGACAGTGATTTTGAAGCAGCGCTGCAGCAGCAGTTGAGACGTTCCATGTGTGTCCGAGAAAAGTCCGAGAGACGCAGCAGTAAGGTAAGGCGACGCCCTCCAGAGGTAGACGCAGGATGTGTGTGGGGCGCGTAAGACGTCATGGTTTGAAATCATGCATGGCACGGAAGGTTCCCCTGCTTAAACCAGCACATGTTAAGGCCCGTCTTAAGTTTGCCAATGACCATTTGGATGATCCAGAGGAGTCATGGGAGAAAGTTTTGTGGTCAGATGAGACCAAAATTGACCTTTTTGGTCATAATACCACTATGCGTGTTTGGAGGAAGAAGAATGATGCGTACCATCCCAAGAACACCATCCCTACTGTGAAGCATGGGGGTGGTAGCATCATGCTTTGGGGGTGTTTTTCTGCTCATGAGACAGGACGACTGTACTGTATTAAGGAGAGGATAACTGCAGCCATGTATTGTGAGATTTTGGCCAAAAACCTCCTTCCCTCAGTTAGATCATTGAAGATGAGTCGTGGCTGGATCTTCCAACATGACAATGACCCAAAGCACACAGCCAGGAAAACCAAGGAGTGGCTTCGTAAGAACCATATCAAGGTTCTGGAGTGGCCTAGCCAGTCTCCAGACCTAAATCCAATTGAAAATCTTTGGAGGGAGCTGAAAGTCCTTGTTACTCAGCGACAGCCCAGTAACCTGACTGATCTAGAGAAGATCTGTGTGGAGGAGTGGGCCAAAATCCCCCCTGCAGTCTGTGCAAACCTGGTGAAGAACTACAGGAAACGTTTGACCTCTGTAATTGCAAACAAAGGCTACTCTACCAAATATTAACATTGGTGTTCAAATACTTATTTTCAGCTGTATCACACGAATAAATTGTTAAAAAAATCATAGATTGTGATTTCTGGATTTTTCTTTTTAGGTTATCTCTCACACAGTGGACATGCACCTACCATGGAAATGTCAGACCCCTCCATGATTTCTAAGTGGGAGAACTTGCAAAGTAGCAGGGTGTTCAAATTCCTATTTTCTTCACTGTGTGTGTGTGTGTGTGTGTGTGTGTGTGTGTGTGTGTGTGTGTGTGTGTGTGTGTGTGTGTGTGTGTGTGTGTGTGTGTGTGTGTGTGTGTGTTGGTATACATGGTATACATGGTATAGATGGACAATTGACCTGAATACTCACCTGGGATACGAGGACCTCGGTGGTTTAGCCGGACTATGCCGAGGTCCGCTTAATTCGGAAAGTGTATCTGCATTTGCGAGTGTCTAACTAACATAAATTCCAATTTTCTGTGAAAGTCCTTATTTACCACTTGACCTGATTTTTGTGTATCCCAGTGTATCTCACTGCGCCCCCTATCACACTTGGCTGCAGGTGCACTTTCATACACATTTCTGATACACACGGCCGAAATTTGGCGGGATGTCTTCTGATTGGCTGGTTTAAAAATGTGGGCGGTCCCCATATGACGTCACTTCAAAGGTCCGCCCAGAGCTAGGGTGTGTGTGTAAGTCCCATGACTGTGTTATGGTCTATATGGACAATGGTATGTAAGGACTTTATTCTAACATGCTTTTCAATGTGTAAGTCATTATAATATCTCAGTGTATGTGTGTAAAGCAGTGATCTGACTCAAATATAACTTAAGAGGTCCTTATGGTTTATAGGGTCCTGTCTCAGTGTTGGGCTGGGATTTTATGTGATGGACCAACACAAAGTGGGCTAGGGTGTGTGTGTGTGAAGTCCCATGACTGTGCTATGGTCTATATGGACAATGGTATGTAAGGACTTTATTCTAAAATGCTTTTCAAAGTGTAAGTCATTATAATATATCAGTGTATGTGTGTAAAGCAGTGATCTGACTCAAATATAACTTAAGAGGTCCTTATGGTTTAGAGGGTCCTGTCTCAGTGTTGGGTTTCACTTCGGTTTATCAGAATACATTGACCAGCTGCATTTGATCTGTATGTTTGTTGAATGTGTGGGTTTAAGTTCTTTAGTTACATATGTTGGATTGTGGACCCAGTCAAAAGTAATAATGAAATGCATGATATTTGCCTTTACATGACTAAGAACAAGTTTCAGTGGATTGCTTAAAACGCTTACATAAATAGCCTTGATTCCTTTCACATAATGTTAACAGGGAACATTCTTTAAGATATATCTTCTTTTTTCACTTTTTGAGTGGTGATGAGGTATTGCCCCTGGAAAGTTCAGGGGTCACAAAGTCCCCATCCACAGCTGAAGATTGTACAGAGGTAAATCTGTATAAAAGATGATATTTTATTAATATGTTTGCGTTAATGATCTTCAATATGTCTTACAAAATTATCCAACGCTGCTCAAAGCAAAGTTTTACCCTCATTCTTTTTTCAAAAGTATGATTATTTCATTTATTCAAAGCCCAGTTACAGTGCCTTGCAAAAGTATTCATACCCCTTGAACTTTTCCACATTTTGTCACATAAGAACCACACACGTATGTACATTTATGTTCTTGGGATTTTATGTGATAGACCAACACAAAGTGGCACATAATTGTGAAGTGGAATGAAAATGATACATTGTTTTCAATACTTTTTATAAATACAAAACTAAAAAGTGTGGCGTGCAAAAGTATTCAGTCCCCCTGAGTCAATACTTCATAGGACCACATATCGCTGCAATTACAGCTGCAAGTCTATTGGGGTATATCTAGAGACTGGCATTTTCGCCCATTCTTCTTTTAAAAATAGCGGAGAGCGTCTGAACAGCCATTTTTAAGGCTTTCCATAGATTCTCAATTGGATTGAGGTCTGGACTTTGGCTGGTTCATTCTGACACATGACTATGCTTTGATTTAAACCATTCAATAGTAGATAGTCTAGTGAAAACGAAGCGTCTCTTCAACACTCCTTGTTTTTGAAGCCAGTCGAGGCCAACGAGATAAGGGAGACATTGCTCGGAATGAAAACAAAGACCTCTAGAGACGCGCTAGGGTTTCACATGAAAGTAATCAAATCAGTGCAAGAAACTATTATTAAACCCCTAACACACCTTTTTAACCTATCTTTTCAAACAGGCATTTTTCCTTCTAACATGAAAGTAGCTAAGGTTATACCATTACATAAGAATGGTGATGAACATTCATTTACTAATTATAGACCAGTCTCACTTTTAACACAATTTTCTAAAATTCTGGAAAAGTTATTCAGCAAC
Source organism: Hyperoplus lanceolatus (assembly GCA_026929865.2). Lineage (NCBI taxonomy): Eukaryota > Metazoa > Chordata > Actinopteri > Uranoscopiformes > Ammodytidae > Hyperoplus > Hyperoplus lanceolatus. Next base: position 30,291,061 of record CM049407.1, on the reverse strand, counting down.
AGACTTGATGAATTCATTACTAAACATCAACTTCTGTATGACAGTCAATTCGGCTTTAGAAAGAATCATTCCACCGCACTGGCCTTGGCTGAATCGGTAGAAATTATTAGTAATGCTATTGATCACAAATTGTACTCTATAGGAATTTTCTTAGACCTCAAAAAAGCATTCGACACTATTAATCATGACATCCTTCTTAATAAACTGGAGAATTATGGCATTCGAGGTTTGGCACATGACTGGGTCAGAAGTTATTTACATGACAGGAAACAATTTGTGAAATTAGGGGAGTTCACATCGACATTCTTAGATATTGTTTGTGGGGTCCCTCAGGGGTCAATCTTGGGGCCGAAATTATTCCTGCTTTATATAAATGACATATGTAAAGTGTCAAAAATCTTAAGGTTAATTTTATTTGCTGACGACACAAACATCTTCTATTCGGGGAAAGATCTGAATAATATGGTTGAGATCGTAAACATTGAATTGACTAAGTTACATGAGTGGTTAAACCGAAATAAGTTATCACTAAATTTAGAAAAAACTAAATTCATGATGTTTGGCAGGAGAGCATCAGATGTCGCTGTAAAAATCAAGGTAAATGGGATTGAAATTCAAAGGGTCAAGCAACACAAAGTCCTGGGGGTAATAATTGACGATAAATTAAGCTGGAAACCACAAGTTAGCCATCTCAGGGGCAAAATAGCCAGGAGTATTTCAATACTTTGGAAAGCACAACATTGTTTCAATCAAAAGGCCTTACTTGTATTATACTGGAGTTTAGTTTCCCCACATCTGCATTACTGCTGAAATATGGGGAAACACTTACAAAGGTACATTGCACCCGTTGGAGATTCTTCAAAAGAAAGCAGTACGAATTATTTACCAAGCCAATTACAGGGCACACACTAATAACTTTTTTATTGAAGGTAGAATTCTCAAATTACGTGATGTGGTAAATTACCACACAGTACAAATTATTTACAAGGCTTCAAAAAAAAGCCTTCCTAACAGTTTACAAGTAATGTTTGAAGACAGAGAAGTTTTGCATGATTTAAGAAGAAAAGATAAATTCACTGAGAAAAATATACGGACCACACTTAAATCCTTTTCGATTTCTGTAAAGGGTATTAAGCTGTGGAATGGACTTGATGAAGTTGTCACAGGGAGTTGCAGTTTGCGAAATTTCAAAGCAAATTATGTTTCAAAAATTATTGAAAATTACAGACTAATAACCTGAGCACAATGTCAATGTCACTTACATATCAATATTGTAAAGAATAATACAGGCCAGCAGTCAGACTTGTTTTTGAATACTTTTGCAGATGTGTTTTGACTACCAGTTAAGAAATGGAACAGGCCAAATACAAGGCCACTTCACACTTTATACACTTGGCATTGTCACAGAAAAACTGAACTGTGCTGAACTGATCTTAAAAGCTTAAGCAATTACATTAAAATTGACTGTGTATTGGACTGCAGATTCTTAAAAAAAAAAAAAAAAAAAAAAAAAATGCATGGGTATGTGTATATATATATATATATATATATATATATATATATATATATATATATATATATATATATATATATATATATATAGCTATATAGCTATATATATATATATAGCTATATATATATAAAAAAATGTGTTTTTTGTTTTATTTTTATTTTCTGTAACAGTAACTGTGTATCTGAATCCGAATTTGATGAAAATGGGGGCGGGACCTGATAAGCCTTTGGCTTCTTCCGTCTCCCTTCGGACAACACAAAGTATGATGTATGAATATTTGCAAGAGAAAATTGTGTATTGTGTGGAATTGTCCGAAAGAATAATAAATAAATAAATATGTGGCTGTATGTTTAGGGTAGATGTCATGCTGGAAGGTGAACCTCTGCCCCAGTCTCAAGTCTTTTGCAGACTTTTACAGGTTTTCTGCCCTGCATTTGGCTCTATCCATCTTCCCATCACTCTGACCAGCTTCCACGTCCCTGTTGAAGAAAAGCACCAAGGATTTTTCTTGCATAGAGACTTTTTTGGCGCCCGCCAAAGAGGATTTATCCAGCGCCAAAGGAAAATCACCAGTGCAAAATGATAAAGATTGAGAATAAATATAGCAATTTAAAACCTTTTCAAATTGAGCCCAATTTAGTTCATCCTTCTTGTAGCAACAACTTGCATTTCATTTTTGATTACTATTACGGCTTCCCTCAATCATGAAAACAAAATAATAATTGTTATTAAACTATCACTGTTCCCCACGCCGTGACATGCAGGCTTTTAAATTCAGTGAACCCTTTCAGCCGTGCGCTCCACTCGGCCCCGCCCTCACCTGATAGTTTAGCTTTCGGCTGGTCCAGAGAGTAGGAGGGAGATGTTGCGCATCGCCGGGTGTTTTGAAACATTACTAAAAGACGGAAGATAGTCAGCCTTTGGTCGAGAGGAAAGGTAAAACTAATTGTGTTGTCTGGAAACACTTCAGACTCAGAACAGACTAAAATAATGTGCAAGATAAGTCACACGCGTCCAGCATGACAACCACCCTAAACATTCAGCCAGATCTACAATGGAATGGTTTAGATCAAAGCATAGTCATGTGTCAGAATGGACCAGTCAAAGTCCAGACCTAAATACAATTGAGAATCTCTGGAAAGACTTGAAAATTACTTTTCTTTTATAAAGATTTCAGCTGTGGATGGGGGCTTTGTGACCCCTGAACTTTCCAGGGGCAATACCTCATCAAGACCATGCAAAAAGTGAAAAAGAAGATATATCTTAAAGAATGTTCCCTGTTAACATTATGTGAAAGGAATCAGGGCTATTTATGTAAGCGTTTTAAACAATCCACTGAAACTTGTCCTTAGTCATGTAAAGGCAAATATCATGCATTTCATTATTACTTTTGGCTGGGTCCACAATCCAACACATGTAACTAAAGAACTTAAACCCACACATTCAACAAACATACAGATCAAATGCAGCTGGTCAAAGTATTCTGATAAACCGAAGTGATGCTACTATAAACCCAACACTGAGACAGGACCCTCTAAACCATAAGGGCCTCTTAAGTTATATTTGAGTCAGATCACTGCTTTACACACATACACTGAGATATTATAATGACTTACACTTTGAAAAGCATTTTAGGATAAAGTCCTTACATACCATTGTCCATATAGACCATAGCACAGTCATGGGACTTCACACACACACCCTAGCCCACTTTGTGTTGGTCCATCATGTGCGTGGTTGTTAAGTGACAAAATGTGGAAAAGTTCAAGGGGTAATAATACTTTAGGGTTAGAAATGAGAAAAAATAGAATGGAGAGGATTTGCATGGAAATCTGAAGATGTGTTGAACCTATCGTGGTAAAGGTTGGTAAATTATGACCTCATCCTAAGAGTAAGTCCACCAAACACAAATAGCATTTAGGCCCCTATACAATCCACTGGTCCTCACCAACAATACAAGTCCTGCGCTTGTTCCAACCAACAGGAGTTTAATTCTACAACCTGCCGTTTAACAGGGATTTGTCAGTAGTGGACAACACATCTTCCTCAAGCTCTGCCACTGCATGAGGGATGGAGCCCACAAGGACTGTATTAGTCTGAAACTTGCTAAACAACTGCATGTGAACCAGTAAATTTAGCCTGAAAGTTTGTTGTTTTGGTTTAATGTGGCTCGGACTTCTTCCAATCATCCTTCAAAACAGCCAAAGGGCCAGGCACTGTGTGTCCAAACACCAGATCGTTTGGGCTAAAGCCTGTACTTTCCTGACTTCACTCCTTAGCCCCCAGCATCAACCAGGGTAAACCCTCTTCCCAGTCTCCATCTAACTGTGTACAGTATGTACGGAGTAAAGACTCCAACGTGGCGTGGAACCTCTCAAGAGCCCCTTGGCTACATGGTAGGCTGATGCTGAAACAGATGAAAAGTTAGAACCTTGGTCTTACTGAAAGATTAAGGGGATTCCAAATATAGAGATAAACTGAGTCAGGGCGCGCACTACAGATTAAGTGGTGATGGTGCGTAATGGGTATGCTGCTGGATACCTAGTGCTCTGGCACATCACCATCAACAAATAGATTGCACCCGAACGAGAACGAGGGAGGGGACCAATACAGTCAAAAATGAAATGTTCAAGCGGTTGACTAAATGCCGGAATTGGACAGAGAGGAACTGGCTTTATGCTCTGTTTCGGTTTTCCGGTCAACTGACACTTATGACACATTTTAATGTACGATGCAACATCTCTCTTTAGAGGAGACCAAAAAAAAGAATCCAAAATGCGATCATATGTTTTACGGACACCCATATGTCCACACTAGTCATGTGACACTTGCAAAAACAAACTACGAAATTTGGAACGCACGAAAATCTGGAAAATAGGATCTCCAACAAAATCAGGACCATGTGGCACCAATGTGCGTCTTCAAAGCAAGATATTGACTTTTCATGCATCGCTAATGAAAGCGCTTTTGTCTGATGTAGTCGTGTTTATTTTGATTTCTTCCGTATTCTACAAACAGTCCAGGAGAGGTCCTGGGCTATGTGTGTCCCAGTGAATTTGAAGGACACCCGCTGAACACAGTCCCCGTTGATGCTCAGTTGGGCTGGTTCCCCCTTGTGTTCCCTGAAGTCTATGATCATCTCCTTGGTTTTGCTAGTGTTGAGCAGCAGGTTGTGTTCCGATCACCAACGTGCAAGCCTTTGTGTGCTCCAGGGCATCTTGCTCAGAAGTCAGTTCCCAATTTTCCATAAAAGCTTTGCTTTAATATCCCAAATTGTAAGAAAGAGTTGCATTGGTAGCCAAAACACAAGCAGACATTTTTTGTCTCTTCTGTTCTTCAATGAATTATTGTTACTTTGTTCACTAAAGCTCACGTGTGTCTTCATATTTGTAACATATCTGACTCACATCTCACGTCTCACTTCCTCTGAGGATTATCATTAATCTGTGATGTAATTTGACCGACAATCAATCAGACATATTTTGTGTAGTGGTTATTCTTATGCCTTAATTTTTTTTCTATACAGCCACCATGATATAAACATGTCTCTTTGGATTAAGTACTAAAGCAATGAGAATTATTTTTCAAAGTCACGACACTTGTATTATGTGATAGGATGTTGTCCAGCAGTTACAGGCCGTAATCTACCTTTGTCACAATTGTGACATTTCAGATTCTAATAAAAATGGAAAATGATCATATAAGTTAATATAATTTTTGAAAAAAGGCAATGAGTGTCGCAATAATGCTATGTTCACATTTCTGATACACACGGCCAAAATTTGCCGGCTGTCTTCTGATTGGCTGGTTTAAAATGTGGGCGGTCCCCACATGATATAATTTCAAAGGTCCACCCAGAGCAGCCATTTTAGGAGACTAAAAGTAGAGAGATGCTGGAGGAGTGAAAAACACACTGGTAAGCATTTATATTTGTATAAAGTGTTTAGTTTTTGCAACTAACAGTAACTTTTGGTGTGTAGTAAAGTATTGTGGTGGGATTAAACAGGGAAATGTTGGAAATAGCGAAGTTGTTTGTTTAGTTTGCTTGTGGCTAAATAGCTAGGGGAGAATAACATGTGCTAATTAAGCCTTATGCTGTGCATGTACTGTGACTGCAGAGAGGACAGGTGAGGGAGAGGAGGGCATGCAGCAGCTAGTTTGTAGCTCAAGTTTAATTTGTGCTAATGTGTCTGTGTCCACCTAAGTAACTGCTGCCACAGACTTTTTTTTTTTAGCATCATTTTACACTGTGAATGTCAAGTTTCAGAGAAGGCCGGTAACTGCATAGCAACAGGCACGCCCCCTAGTTTCCCGGGAGAGGAGGAAAGGGACATGTCTGAGCGTGCAGCAGCAGCATGCCCATACATGGAAAATCCGCTTTATCTACGTAGATAAAATCCAGAAACTAGAGCACTAGGCTGCCGTGAATGTCATCAGAGTTAATGTTAGAGTTACTTAATTCATATTTTTGCTTTAATGATCTACAACATGTCTTACAAAATTATCCAACAATGCTCAAAGCAAAGTTTTTCCCCCTTTTCTTTTCAATAGTAGGATTATTTCATTTATTTAATGCCCAGATATCCTCTGTGTCAGTGCGTTCTCAGTACCTGTCTAATAATTGTCCCTTTCCTCTATGCATTACCTGCTGCAGATGACTACTGAGAGCAGCCAGAGTGTAACTGCTGGTCCACTCAACAAGAATGGAACGGTAAATAAATCAAATGTGCTGCTTAATTTTGTTTCTTGTTTCATAACTTTAAATCATTGGTACTCTGTGTGTGTGTGTGTGAGGTCCCATGACTGTGCTATGGTCTATATGGACAATGGTGTAAGGACTTTATCCTAATATGCTTTTGAAAGTGTAAGTCTTTCTTTATAATATCTAAGTGTATGTGTGTAAAACAGTTATCTGACTCACATATGACTTGAGAGGTCCTTAAAGAGCAACGTGCAGGTTAGAGACTCCAGTTAAACAGCATATAGGAAAAAAATTCAAGTACTCGATTTAAAAAAAAATATTTAAAAATATACATCACAGTGGCTTCTGGAGCTATTTTTGTGCGAGAAAATTCATTCACATCTGAAAAAAAAGGTACAAGGCCGTGACGTCACGGGGGGAGAGCGGTCCATTCGAACAATAGAAATTAATGCATTTTAGTGATATTTTGGACACTTGTAAAAATATATTCATGTGGATATGACGGGACACACACTTAGAATTGTGATCCCGTAATGTCTAAGAGACCAGGACAAGTCAAGGATCAGAAAATAAAACTAAATAATAACAGAAATATGGACGGGAGTGATGGCATGTTTACAGGCTGACAGTGACTTACGAGCGTTAGCTAAGGATATGCTGTGTCCACGTCGCAGCCAGACTACCACAAGCCTACACTGTGATCACGTTGTAAATGGTTGCTATTGTTTCAGCAGTAAGTGAACTAGTGTTGTGTAGGTTATCTAATGCCTCGTTTCCACCGAGTAGAGCAGGTCGGATCGGAGCGGTTCGGTCCGGATAGTTTGGCTTTTCATTTGCCAAAAGTTGGGTAGGGTACGGTTTAAGCGCACCTAACCGCTCTGAGCCGCTCCCAATCTCAGTACTCCTCCGTAGGGGTACCAGCCGCCTGAAAGCGGGCCGAAAATGCGGAGCTACACACCCCCGTCATTTGATTGGTCGAAAGAATCATTTCCGCCATGTGTAGTCATCTCGGCAAGAGTGAAGAGAGTCCTGTGTCTTGTCGAAAATGTGAGCACAGTGCTGTTTATTGTGTGGTGTTTTTCCTCGTCAATAAATTAATCAGTTGGTTACACTGTGTCCCACTGCTAGTCACGTAGCTGCCGCAGCCAGCGCTGTTCGCTCATGAGTTGCACCGAGCCGTTTCTGTGTGTATTCGCCATAGATAGTAGGCTAGTAAATACACGTTCACAACAACACGGGGGGAATAAATAAAGAAGCGGCTGGTTTGACCAAACGAGAGACCGCTGGCTTGACCACAGTTGGTAGAAATAATCATTTCCGCCGTGTGTAGTCACCTCGGCTAGAGTGAAGAGAGTCTTGTGTGTTGGCGAAAATGTGAGCGCAGCACTGTTTATTGTGTGGTGTTTTTCCTCGTCATTAAATGAACCAGTTGGCTACACTGTGTCCCACTGCTACGATGTCACGTAGCTGCCGCAGCCAGCACTGTTCGCTCACTGTATCAGTTGCACCGAGCCGTCTCTGTGCTCACAACAACACGGGGGGAATAAATAAAGAAGCGGCTGGTTTGACCCAGCAAAAACGAGAGACCGCTGGCTTGACTACAGCTGTTCCACAGCATAGTTTGACCCACATTCTGGCGGCGGCTATCGCAGTCCAGCCGAAACCCCGCCCTACCCTTAAAGGTAGGGTCATAAACCCCGCCCTACCAGTAAAGGTAGGGTCGGCGGTGGAAACGACACCGAGATTCTTAAAAGTGACCCGACCCGCTCTACTTGGTGGAAATGAGGCATTAGGTTCGGTCAGGTTCTCACGAGTCCCTCCCGTGACGTATTCGAATGCTGTGAACTTTTTAGCAGCGTAGCTCAAAAACGCCACTTTTCTCTCAGAATTTACATATACCGTAACTTCCGCACTATAAGGCGCACTGGACTATAAGCCGCATGTGTTATAATGTTTAATTACCATATGTAAGAGTTTGTGCACAGAGTGGATTGCCGGGAAAGAGATGGCTGCTTGAGGAAGCTCCCATTTATTAACATTTCAATAAACAATTTGCATAATGTATTCAAGAAAAAAAGCATGGGCTGTAGTTGTAACAACAAAAATAGCCTATTTAAAATAAGAAGGGCAGCAACGAATATAAAATGATTGTCCTACAATTGAAATACATATAAATAACTCACCAAAGCAGTAGACTTAGTAGTTGTATATCCAACCGCGTAAAGCTCACTCCGTGTCCGTGAGTAATTACCGCGACTAATTCCTCATTAACGGAATGTTACACCGGTTGGTTTTTTAATCTCATCCCCATATTCCCAAGGCTTCTTAACTGTTGTTGGAGAAAGGAGAGACCGTGTTCAGCTCCGCGGTGCCGTGGAGACCACAGGCTGCGCTGCGGTGGTACGGAGGTGGCAGTTTTTTTGCAGTTGCTGTTTGACTCAACGCTCAGTTTATTGCACTTGCATCAAAATATTTAATTTTGTTAAACTTTATTTTATCCGTTTTCAGCCGTTTTGTACACTATATAACATTTTAAAATAGGGGCGGCCCGCCGGCCTAAAGGCTACAGACACTAAAAAAAACAAAAAAATATTTTCCTCATCCACCAATCGAGTTCATTTGAAACGAGGAGTCAATTACTAACGCCCATAGTAGATACAGAACATATACTGTGCTGTGTAATAACAGGGTCGAAAAATGGGGAAAAAGTCGCGGCTTATAGTCCGAAAAGTACGGTACTTGTGTTTTGAAAAACATATAAAATCCTTCTTACTCTTTTTGAATGGGCATGTCCAGAGTAGGTTATGAATCAATCTCGTTTTTTTTTTAACCTGCAAATTGCTCTTTAAGGTTTATAGGGTCCTGTCTCAGGGTGGGGTTTATAGTAGCATCACTTTGGTTTATCAGAATACTTTAACCAGCTACATTAGATCTGTATGTTAGTTGAATGTTTGTTAAGTTATTCAGTTACATCTGTTGGATGTGGAACCAGTCAAAAGTAGTGTGCAAGATATTTGGCCTCTAGGTGACTAAATACACGTTTCAGTGGCTTGTTTAAACACTCACACAAATAGCATTGTTTCCAATCACATAATGTTATACAGGGAATATTCTTTAAGATATTTCTGATGTTATCCTCTTTCTTCTTACTTTTTACAGGGTCTTGATGAGGTAATGCCCCTGGACAGTTCAGGGGTCACAAAGTCCCCATCCACAACTCAAGATTGTGAAGAGGTAAATCTTCACTAAACATTTAATTCATAATTTTGCTTTAATGATCTACAACATGTCTTACAAAATTATCCAACAATGCTCAAAGCAAAGTTTTTCCCCCTTTTCTTTTCAATAGTAGGATTATTTCATTTATTTAATGCCCAGATATCCTCTGTGTCAGTGCGTTCTCAGTACCTGTCTAATAATTGTCCCTTTCCTCTATGCATTTCCTCTATGCATTACCTGTTAAGTTCTTTAGGCCGGTGAAAACGCAATGGTTTTCACCATTATAGTATCAAATGTTTTTACATGCAGACACAATTGCTTTGAAAACTCCACTTGTGCATATGGTTTCAGAGAAAACAGGACAAAATCACTGTTGTACGCATGCCAGGCCAGTAGTTGGCGGAGCAACGTAGTAGTAGATAGCTCTTCTGGTACAATTTGATGCATACAACCTTACTGTAACCGAACATTAATGCCACTAACGTTCATAAAGCGGTTGGTATAAGCTTGGGGTTACAAGTATTGTAAATGACAAGCTTTTTGTCCTCTTGTTTCACCGCATTGAACTTGTGAAAACAGAAGTCATGCTGTTATGACTGCAGCACTGCAGGGCTGTGAAGGGCTGTTTGTTGGCAGCTACCTTCCTGTTAGGTGTACTTCAAAATAAAAGTCAACTCACCTTTATCCAGTGAAATGCTATTAATGTGAAGCCATATCCTTAATGCTATTTTTGTTTGAACAGTAACTGAACTGCTGCTATGTGTGTGTGTGTGTTTAACTCTGTGTGAACAATTCAATTTATTTAATTTTTTTTCCTTTTATTGATGAAGGCGGATTTGGCAGACCCACAACACAACGCCGTAGTGGATCGACTTCGGCGGCGGATCGAACGGTTTCGGCACCATCACAACAGCTGTGAGAATCGCTATGACAACGCCACACAGGAACGGCTGGAACACGAGAGAAAGCAGACATTCGCTTTGCACCAGAGATGTCTTCAAGTGAAAGGGTCCACCCCCCAGACACAGCAGTCTCAAGCCCAGGCCACGTTGCAGGGAAGTGGGGTAGAGACAGCCGGACAGAGGGGGTCGGCTGGAGGTGGTGGAAGTAGCTCGGAGTTAGGAACAAATGGAGGGGCCACGACAACAGAACAAAGCAGGAAAAGTACACTGAAAGCGGTAAGTAAACATGCGCACACACACAGACAAACAAACAGACACATACATCACTGACTGTATGAAACCATCACACTATAAAATCAGAATCTCTTTATAATTATATTATTTTTGGAATGTAATGTTTTGGAATTATATATTTATAATCTCTTGTTATAACATGACAAAATGTGGAAAAGTTTGAGGAGTATGAATACTTTTGCAAGCCACTGTAGACTACGCATGTGTGAAGTGGAGCTGTGAGTTTAGCGTTACCAGAGAAAATGGTTTCGCCAGTTAACAAGATTCCAAAACAGTTAGTTAGTTAAAAAGATTCCTCCCTGGGAGTTGATTTCAAAAGTTTGTGGTTTCAAGCCTGCGTTTGCTGTTATCATGTGGATGATAGGCTGTATCCGAAAAAGTATTTTGGCAGTTCTTAGTGTGAACAGGGCTAAGAAGTACCCTGATGTCACATCCAACAGATGTAAATCTGTTGGATGTGGAACCAGTCAAAAGTAGTGTGCAAGATATTTGGCCTCTAGGTGACTAAATACACGTTTCAGTGGCTTGTTTAAACACTCACACAAATAGCATTGATATTTCTGATGTTATCCTCTTTCTTCTTACTTTTTACAGGGTCTTGATGAGGTAATGCCCCTGGACAGTTCAGGGGTCACAAAGTCCCCATCCACAACTCAAGATTGTGAAGAGGTAAATCTTCACTAAACATTTAATTCATAATTTTGCTTTAATGATCTACAACATGTCTTACAAAATTATCCAACAATGCTCAAAACAATAGTTCAGTAGTAGGATTATTACATTCATTCAAAGCCCAGATATCCTCTACATGTTTCACATATACAATGAACTATATACAGTGTCAACAACATCAGCTGGTGTCCACGACTGTATCCTGCTTGGACAAGTGTTATCATTGTGTTGGACCTGTGTCTTCCTTTAAGTGGCTTGGATATCAATGCAGAAGTGAGATTTCCAGTGACTTAGTTAACAGTGTATGATTAACCAATCGAAAAAGAAACACCTTTGTACACAGCATAGGCTATTCTACCAACTGTCCTTGTTGTTTTATGATTAGGAAAATAGTTTCATGATGAAATTGATGTTCTATTTTGCCCTATTAACACTGGCACTGGTAATGACAGTAATACAGTTGAAATGTACCCACAATTTTTAAATGACTTTGATTTAAAATGTTACAGTTTGTTCAAGAGTGTGGCATAAATCCTGCCTTGGACAAATCAATTTCCAGGATCCATCAAAGGTGAATAGTCTCTCAAGGTTTGCTCAACTCTTAACCCATTGATGACTATGGCAATCTAGGATGCATGTCCTTAATGCCTGAGGGTTTTCTGAAAAAATAGTACGAATTGTCAAGTCTACCAAAACCTTAATATCTAAGCCTGTGTAGCACATAGAAACATGAAATAAAATACATTTAAAAGTTAAGGTTCACAGGTTTTATTTAAACATGCTCCCTTAGCGCTTACAAACCAACAAATATTTCTAAAAATCGTCAAAATTAGATGAATTAGAAAATTATTAAATATTGTTAATGAATAGATGCAATGTGTTGTGTGATTTTCGTCAGTAGTCTATAGTAGACCTTGATTCTGCACACCAAACGCCACTAACTGTTCCGTCGCCGACATAGCCGGCGTATTTTTTTAATATTTTGTTTTATTTTTTTATTTTTTATTTTTTTGATTGACGTGATTTTCGGCAAACCACACAACTTTTGTGTGGTCACGTGGTCTTAAAAAAATCAACAAAACCCACCTCATGTGTATTTGAACCAATGACAGTGCATTCTATGCTGGGAATGCCATGAAAATTAGATAAAGTAATAATGCTGCGCGATGCAGCATCAGGCAGGAGAGCCAATGTGGCATCGCGCAGCAGCCGTCATCAATGGGTTAAACTGCCTAGAACTGTCCAGCACCATATACAATTATTTGCTTTCTCACCATTTTAGGGGCAACAATTTTCTAAATGTTTTGAGGATGAACAGCAGTCCGATAACATACAACATTCAGTGGATCAGATATCAGATGATGATGAGAGCATGTCCGATATGGACTACATACCAGACTCAGAGTCACAAGATGAAGAGGAATCAGATATAAGCATTCCCTTTAAGCCTAGTCATTTCAAAGCTGGACGGATTCACGTAAAACGAGTATTTCGCCATGCTTCAACATCATCAGACAGAGACATCGGAGTTGTGCCCAGCACACCAAAACGTAGGGCAACTCCTGAAACATCAGTTAATTCCATCAAAGACTCATTGAGTGAAAAGCCAGAGGATGAAGCTGAGTTTCGTGGAACAAGAATCGACAAATCTGACTATGAGTAAAAAGAATTACTGTTTTGTTTGTGGTAAGCCACAAAGCAAAATTTCCCGCCACTTGAAAACACACAAAACACATGTTGAAATAGTACATGCATTTTCCCTCCCTGAGCACTCAAAAGAGCGCAAGATATTATTAGAAAAAATGAGGAATAAGGGAAATTTCAAACATAACACTGCAGTTTTACAGGGTGGAACAGGTACATTGAAGGCAAAGAGGACACCAAAGGCTACAGCAACTGCAGGAAACTTTGTTCACTGTATGCACTGTCAAGGGATGTACATTCGTAAAGAACTTTGGAGACATGTTCGGAGATGCCCCTGTAAACCACAGAATGAAGATGGAGATGAGGCACCTGGGAGAACCAGAGTACTGGGCATTGCTATAGCTCAAGAGTCTGTATTGTGTCAGCAGATCTCAAGTGGTGTGTGGAAGCTTCTTTGCGTCATGAAACAGGATGAGGTTGCCTCAGTGGTGCGAAATGACCTCTCAATCATTCAGTTCGCACAGTCACTATTTAACAAACATGGACAAGACCCAACAAAGCACGAGTACATACGACAGAAGCTTCGTGAGGTGGGGCGTTTGTTGCTGTGTCTGCGCACAGAGTACTCTATACATAACATAGAGGAGGCTATCAAACCTGCCAACTTTCAAAAAGTTGTACAAGCCGTAAAAAAAGTTTCGGGTTTTGATCAAGAAAAACACACATACACCACACCCAGCCTTGCCCTCAAGTTGGGACATTCCCTTCGCAAAATCTCGGATATTATTCATTGTAGGGCCGCCATGGCTGAGGATGAAAACCTGATGAGGACCACCGACTTGTTCAAAAAGTTACACAGCGCCAAGTGGTCGGAGTTGGTGTCTCACAGTGCCTTGCACACACTAAGTGATGCAAGGTACAATAGACCATCAACATTACCGTTCACGGAAGATGTCAAACTGCTTCACGAATACCTTGGAAAAACTGCCGTAACTGCCTTTTGCGAGTTGAAGGAGAAGGCCACTCCTCACACATATGGAGAACTCGCAAAAGTGACACTTTCCCAGATAATTGTTTTTAATCGAAGACGTGCTGGGGAGGTGTCCAAAATGCGCCTCAACAGTTTCCTTCAGAGAGATGACTCGACACTCCATGAAGATGTTGCCATGGGATTGTCCAAGACCGAACAAAGGCTGTGCAACCATTTCAGCAGAATTGAAATTAGGGGAAAAAGGGGCAGAAAGGTTGCGGTTCTGCTCACACCGGCAATAGTGGAAGCTCTGACACTACTGGCTCGTGTGAGAGCTGAATGTGGTGTTTGCCCCAAAAATGTTTTCTTGTTCGCGACACCCAAATCAATGAGCCATTATCGAGGACAAGACTGTTTGCGGGTTCATGCGAGCCAGTGTGGAGCTAAGCACCCGGAGCACTTAAAGTCCACACAATTAAGGAAACATGTAGCCACATTGTCTCAAGTCCTTAACCTAAAAAACAACGAACTGGATCAGGTGGCAGATTTCCTCGGCCATGACATCCGTGTACACCGGGATTTCTACCGCCTACCAGTTCCCACGACGCAACTGGCTAAGATTTCAAAACTCCTTATGTCAATGGAAAAAGGAAATCTTTCCGGCATGCGGGGAAAATCTCTGGATGAGATTGAAATTGAAGGTTTGTACAGCCATTAGCACTTTGTGTTTGTATGTTTCATTTCCGAATCTTAGTTTAAATCTATATCGGTCTAACTGGTCACTAACCTTTTCCTAACAAAGATTACTTTTCATTTGTAATTATGAGAGGAGGACTTCTGTTCAGAAATACAAGAATACATTCAACACTAGGTTCTATTTCGTTCCTACTAACTGCCAGAGGCGGTGCTTTCAGCACTGGATGTTCCATCGCGCGCATGCGCAGGTCGAGATCTTATACCAAAATAGTCACCTGTGACACCTGGTTGACCCCGGGAATGTCTATATATTCCGGAAGTCACTCTAGGATCTGTTCCTTCTATCTTCTCGCGTTATAGCAGGTCACACACATTGTTGTGTGTATACCATTAGCTTGTCGCAAGTAGCCTTGTAACCTAAGGGTTGGGGCTTCGGGGTGAACTCGTCCTCCAAAGGCTGCGACTTGCAATTCGTTCGACTTTGGCTGTGGCCGGTCAGGGGGTGAGTTAAAGTGTGAAGGCTACGCGTAGCCGGCGGCTATCGCGGAAGCTAATATCACCTTTCCACCTTGCTTTAATTGAGCTTGTCAAGCGGCGGCTGGTTTCACAGTCGCCGTGTTATTCCCCCCCGGGGGTTCTCACCGTTGCTTGAGTGTTTTTCGCTAAGCCCGGTTGCTAATCGTATGCTCAAATGTATTGTTTCTAGCATTGCTGACTGTTGCTCGGGTGCTACGTAGATCGCCCCGACCGGTTGCTTACTTCGATTTAATCGACAGAGAGCGGCTTGGGGAGAGTCCAAGCCGCCGCCAGTATTTTGTAGCATCGCCGCCCTAGAGCGGTGCATAGGCTACCTACTTTGCTCGTCAAGTGGGCGCCTTCGGGTCAGAAGTCGCTTTCACTGTTGTATTTGAGCTGTTTCGCACCAGTCGTGTGCTCTCACCTAGGGCTTGCGTTGCACTAGTGCCAGTGGGTGAGCTGTGCCACACACTCGTATGCTGTTGTATACACTGTATGCTGCTGTATTGCTCGCCGGTGGGCTAATTAGTTTCCTAAATCGCCTTCACCGTGTTATTTTAGCCGTGTCACACTGTTGCACGTGTGTAGGCTGCTGTAGTGTGTCGCCAGTTGGCAGCATAGTTTCACACCGCTGTATTATTATAGCCGTGTCGCACCGTTGCACGGTGGCTCGTGCCTTAGCCTGGTTGCATGGGCTACTTTATTTGCTCGCCAGTGAACGTCTTGGGATCCAAGTGTTGCTGTCATTGTGTTATTTAAGGCGCATTGTTGCTTGGGTGTGTTCTCGCCTGAGGCTCGATTGCCTAGCCTTCGTTGATTTGCTCTCCAGTGGGTGGCTGGGCTACCTAGAGCCGCTGACACTGCCAGGGGACTACTACAGATAGGGAATAGCATTATGGCTAATTCTATCTTTTTAACTCATGTATGATCATGTTTTTTATTAATTTGCACTGTCCCCTTCTTAAATAAACTGAATTCAATTGAACTGTGTTATTTAGGGGGTTGCATTGTTGCTTGGGTGCGATCTCGTCTTAAGCTCGATTGCTTTGCCTACTGTAACTTGCTTGCCAGTGGGCAGCATAGTTTTACACCGCCACTGTATTATTCCAGCGGTGTCGCACCGTGGCTCGGTTGCTCTTGCCTGAAGCCCGGTTGCAGGCATTATTTACTTGCCAGTAAACGGCTTATTTGCGCTACGTTACACCGTTGCGCTTGTGTGCGAAGCCTGCTGTGATTTTGCTCGCCAGTGCGCAGCATAGTTTTACACCGCCACAGGATTTTTCTAGTGGTGTCGCACCGAGGCTCGGTTGCTCTCGCCTAAAGCCCGGTTGCATACATTAGTTGCTAGCCAGTGAGCGTCTAATGTTTCCAAAAGTCGCCTTCACTGTGTTATTTTAGCTGTCACACAGTTGTCGTGTCTGCGCAGGCTACTGTATTTGCTCGCAAGTGGGCGACATAGTTTTACACCTTCACTGTATTATTCTAGCGATGTCGCACCGTGGCTCGGTTGCTCTCGCCTGAACCCCGGTTGCATACCTTTAACAGATGCATATTTTAATTGGCTCGACAATGGGCAGCTTAGGCCTCCTAAGGTCGCCGTC
Organism: Hyperoplus lanceolatus; assembly: GCA_026929865.2. Taxonomy (NCBI): domain Eukaryota; kingdom Metazoa; phylum Chordata; class Actinopteri; order Uranoscopiformes; family Ammodytidae; genus Hyperoplus; species Hyperoplus lanceolatus. The sequence goes on along the minus strand of CM049407.1, from coordinate 30,274,332 downwards.
ACTGTTACTTTTAAGGGTGTCGCTCCATTGCTCTGGTGCTTGCACCTGAAGCTCGGTTGAGTAGGCTACTAATTCATTTAGCCTAGCCTGCTAAATTGCTGACATGCTAAACAACCATAATTGTGACGCCTTCATGGCCTCCCTACAGTGGAGAATGGCCATGACAAGTGCCCTGCAGGTCTCGGGGTGAGCACCTGAGGGAAGCACTGTCAGATAACCCATGCATGAACCGTAGTTTCATGCCTCAGGCACTGAGGCTTGCTAGGTATAACCTCTCCTGCTAGCCTCCAACCAGCTCAGGGTACCAGCGGCAGTGAGTAGCCTTGCGGCTGTGCATCCTTCCTACTCAGGGGATGACATGCTGTCCACAGCTGCGTCCTGTAATGTTATACAGGTGGGCAGCTCGGCTAGAGGGTCAGTGTCCGTCCGTGACTTGCCAAGTATTGGGTGGATGAAGCTCTGGTTTCATCTGCACCTGTGAATGCCTTTTTTTGGCGGGCCCTCAATACTCCATTTTCTCTGGGCCTCCATCTGAGCCTTACTTCGCAGAGCTCCGTAGATGCTTGCCAGATTTATGGGCTCTCCCATCACACTAGTGACAGCAGAGCTCTGGCAGCCATGCACAATGCTGATAGTTAGGGCTTGGACTGGTTAGCTCCGATTGAGCCTGCTATAGCATCCCTGGTTGTCTCCCCGGACGAGGCTCTCAGAACCGATGTGCGCTGCCCTCGGCCCCAGTGCCGGATTACATACGACCTCCTATTAGGAGTTACGACATTGCTGCCCGTGTGGGGCGTCTTGGAAATTTGCTTTCTCACATAGGCCTGGCTTGGTCGCAAACCATACAGGGGTCAGGTGCTGGTCACTCAGCACGGACCCTCAGTGATGCTTCACTGCGGACTTTGCATTATGACTTAGGGAGCTAGGCAGGTTGATGCCAACTGTGCGTCCCAGTCGGAGGTGTGTCGACAGACCCTCCGTTCTCTTCCAGTGATCCCAGGCCAGACGCTCGGCCAGCTGCTCATCAGGCCCAGTGCGAAGTGTTCAGGTTGACCAGGCTAGACAGTAGTTGCACGCTGCAACGTGCGCCTCTGCCTGGTTCCAGGCCGGGAACCTCTGTGGTACCCCGTGCCAATATCTTCAACCACGTCCAGGTGGGCAATCAAGGGGCCAGTGCTTCTCAGCACATTCTGAACAGCGCCGTAACACCGCGCTACGGTCGGCATTTCAGGCGCCAGGAAGTCGGCGTCCAGCTAAACACCCTCCCCCGGAGTCCCTGGGGGTGCTACTCGATGCTCGGTAGGTTCTACTCAGCCTAATTTCAGGTACCAAGGAAGTGGGGCGGGTTCGTCCCATTCTGGACTAAGAGGGCGGAATCGGTGCCTCACGGTTCTTCCTTTCCACATGCTGCGTGTTGCAGGTGGCCTCCAGTCTATCGCTCAGGCGGACTGGGTTGTGTCAATAGCCCTGAAGGATGCTACTTTCAGGTCCCTACTGCCCAATGCCACAGGTGGTCCTCCCCTTTGCATTTCTGGGCAAGGTGCATTTCAGGGTTCTTCCGTTGGGCCGTCCCTGGCTCTGCGTATATTAAACGGTGTGTGGCAGCATCCCTGTTGCCATTGCGGCTCAGCGGTATGGTGTACTGCCATACCTGGACTACTGGTTGATCATTTCGCCCAACTCAGGAGCAGGCGGTCAGGGACACAGCCACGCTCCTTAGCCAGCCGGGAACAGGCTTGGCCTTACGATCAATCTTACAAAGGGCAACCTTACTCCATGTGTTGGGTTGTGATTTATTTGGGGCTGGTGCTCGACTCGGCGGCCATACGAGCCTGCCTTTCTCCAGGGCGTGTAGCTACCATTCGGCAGCTACTACAGCACTTCCTGCAGGGGAGGCTGCTGGAATACAGCCTCTTCCTTTGACTGATAAGTATGCTGACCTCGGCATCCATGAGGGTCCGAATAGGCCTTCCAAGGTGAGTTCTCTTCAGATCTGGGCGAATGGTCTCCACTTGGACCCCAAGTGGCAGAGACGCAAGATGGTCAGGGTGTCTGGGCAGTGCCTTCGGGCCCTCAGACCCTGGAGAGAGAGGGTCGCCCTTAGGGAGGAATCTCCCGGTGTGAGGTTGTAGAGACAGACGCCTCCTTGTCAGACTGGGACGCAGTCTATTAGTGCAGGACTGTCAGGCCAGTGGGATGCCCAGCAGAGACTGGAGCACATTATAGGCTGGAACTCCTTGCAGGGTTCTTAGCACTCAGGCTTCAACCACCAGGTGGGCACCAGATCGGAGCAGGGCCTGCGGGTTACGCAAGGGCTCCTTATGGAGGTGCTCCACCATTATCTAAGCTTTCCAGGTGTCTGGAACACAGCGATAGACCTTCTCTCGCCAAGGGCCACCTCCCGGGGAGTGGAGACTCCATCCGGAGGTGGTAGGCATGATGGGGACAAGTATGGCAGGGCAGTGGCATATCTCTTTGCTTCCGAAGAAGAAGACCCACTGTCCCCCTTGGTTCTCCTAGAGTGGAGAGGACCAGTCCCCTAAGACAGGAGGCTCTGGCTAATGCTTGGCCAGTCAGCCTGCTTTATGCATTTCCTCTAATTCTGTTTTTACTGGCAACACTGGACGGAGTCCAGCATTGCAGTTACTGCCTACGTTTGGTGGCTCCACATGGGCCAGGAAGGCCATGGTTCCCAGCGTTACTAAAACTCCTCAAAGGAGTCCCTTGGTGCCTTCCAGAGAGACAGGAACTTCTGTCTCAGGTGGGCATAAGACATGTAGGGCACCCGAACTCGGGCGCCTGCAGCTGGGCGTGTGGCTCCTGATAGCCAGGACCCACTGTTGACGTATTACGACCAGTCAGAGGTCCAGACCTGTTTTAAGTTCAGGGGCACTCTCCGCTATATGGCTCTATGCAAACAGGTGGAAGTTGTTTGCACAGTAGTGCATGTCACATGGTGAAGTCCAAGGGACTTGCTCATTGAGAGTGATACTACACTTTCTGCAGTCTGTGTGGGCAACAGGAGAGCTGCCTCCACCCTGCGCGTTTATGTGGCTGCGATATCGGTATATATATATATAACACATGCAAGGGTGGATAACCAGACGGTAGGGTCCCACTACCTAGTCAGGCGGTTACTGAAGGGAGGCCAGAGGCTTCATTCAGCCACCACGACCCCTGAGGGCACCATCAGGGGACTTACAAGTAGTCCTGAGGGCCTTAGGTCTACCCCCATTTGGGCCGCTGAGTCAGGCAGACCTGACGCGGCTGTCTATGAAGACGGCATTCGTCCTTGCCATTGCGACTGCAAACGGTCGGTGAACTCCATGCCTCGTCAGTGAGCCAGGCGCGCTTGCGCTGGCATGTAGAAGGGTCAGGAGTGGTGCTCTCGCCAAATCCATCCTTCCTATCCAGACGATTGTCTCCCCACTATGTAAACCAATCAATCGAGTTGGCTGCTTTCAATCCCCTGGGCTCACCAGGGGGTGCAGAAAGAATGTCAGACCCACTGTGCCCAGTGCGGGCGCTTAGGGCATATGTTGTGGCAATAACCAGCTTGCGTAAGACAAAGAACCTCTTTGTCTGCTATGGGAGCTGCAGGAAGGGGGCTGCCCTGTCCAAACAGAGACACTCCCACTGGCTTGTGGATGTGGTCTGTGGATGCATATAGAGCACAGGGTCTCCCCAGGCCTTGGCCGTTGAGTGCCACTCTACCAGGAGTATGGCTACATCTTGGGCTGCCTTGAAGCGGGTTCCACGTCAGGACATTTGCGCCTCGGCTACATGGTTTTCATCATGTACGTTTGCGCGGCTCTACAGAGTAAATGTTTCTGCTCCTCATCCTGTGGGATGGCGGCTGTCTAGTTGACGGCTGTAAGCCCTTAACTGATGAGTACTCTTCGTGACCTTTCTGGTATAAGTCATCCAGTGCTGAAAGCACCGCCTCTGGCGGTCAGTAGGAACGAAATAGAACGATAGTTACGTATGTAACTACGGTTCTATGAGTTCCGGATGACCGCCAGAGTTCTCTGTCACTCAGACTTCTCAGATACCGCGAGAAGATAGAAGGAACAGATCCTAGAGTGACTTCCGGAATATATAGACATTCCGGGGTCACCCAGGTGTCACAGGTGACTATTTTGGTATAAGATCTCGACCTGCGCATGCGCGCGATGGAACATCCAGTGCTGAAAGCACCGCCTCTGGCGGTCATCCGGAACCCATAGAACCGTAGTTACATACGTAACTATCGTTTTATTTTACTTCAAACAGCCAAGTCATTTTTATAATAGCAATATGATGTTTTTTCCCCATTTTTTAAAATTCTTTCAA